>OU896709.1:5583392-6303474 GCA_918026855.4 Phaedon cochleariae
TGTTTTTTGATGAAAAGTTCGAATTGGTTTGAGATAAATCAAACAAATTTCTCACAGATACTAAACTTTTCACGCTTCATAAGATGAAATGAAAATTATTTCATAAAATAATTCAGTGGCGGCTAAATCTGGGGGTGGTGAAGAAAAAAATCACGTCAATTTTTATACGTGCATTTCTTTCTCAATTTGTATACAAAAATCTGAAAATACATAGATTTCTGCGTTAAATCGGTTCAGAAATATAGTAACATTTTCAGTTCAATAATAATATCTGAGTGTAATTAAAACAAGAGTGATATGCTCACTGTTTAGAGCGTAAAAAGTTTCGAAGTATATGTTTATATAAACTTTTTTTATTATTTCAACTAGTACAACACACTTTTGAATTTTTTGTAGTACGAACCGAACCACCCTGTATAGGTGTTGGAATGTTACATTTTTCTAAATCAGAAACCCTATATTTCATTTCATATGTTGATATGTTTTTTTTTAGATTTCAAAAATATGTAATTTTCATACATTTCATGGAATAATTCTTGGTGACTCAATAAGATAAAACTCAAAATTGATTGAAAATATTGTCTAATTGAATTTAAATTGAGCTGATTTAGTTAGATTATTTTACAAAAAAGAATGTCAACAATCAATTTCGTGGTTCAATCATCCTTTTCAAACATCATAAAAATCACTCTCAATATATTATCATGCAATAAAAAATAGGCTGTTTCATTTGAAAAAAATTCAAACATCGTTCTCTCCCCATATAAAATGTTTGGAGGGCACAAATCGAAATAGTACAACATTTGATTCAATATTTTGTATTGAAATTTTCAATATCTCAATTAGTTTTCGAGATATTGATTGTTGGAAGCATGAAATCTATAGTAAATAACCGCAGCTTGATTGATATTTTGGTAGTATGATAATATTTGGGACACCTCGTATAAATATCATTATAACTCGTCTCATAAATTCATCACAAGTTTAATTTAATAAAAAACAACACATGCATTCCTTCTTAGACCCAATTACCAAGCCTTAAGTATTAAGATTTTCTGTAGTAGCGAAAAAATTCAAATGTTATCGTTAATATCTGGCAAAACTCATTCCCAATAGAATATAGAGGGTGTATTTGTACAAAATGATTCCTGAGATAAAATTTCTTCATTTCATTTTATGTATTTCTCACAAACAAACACCCTGAGTAGATTTAATTGGTCTTAGATTACTACATTGTAGTATACCTGATATATTGAAAAACTACTTAGATAGATCGATCTTATTTTAAATCTTTGTAGCCTCGAAAAAACATGATTTTATACAATCGTATATGTTATTTCTCATCATTGTCTGCTGAATATGGGGAAAAAATCTAGTGAGCTGTAGTATCTGGTCTGCTCAAACAAGGGAAATCACCTACAGGTTTCTGTGGCCGATACAGTAGTGCCGCCGTACGGTCAACTCGAGGAAACACTCATTTTAATTGTTTTCGTGTCAAACCCACATACCTTCAACATGGTAAACGAGTTGAGCAGCTCCCTCAGCGGTGCTCTCGGCACTCTCGGCCTGCCGCGTAGTTTGTTGTTCAGTGAGTTTGAGTTCAGTATCGCGACATAAAGTCACGGATCACGGTCACTCAGTCACTCAAAAATTCAAAAAATCATTCCTTCTCAAAATGGTTGCTACAGACAATAAAATAGTCTCCAATTTCGTAACGTTCATCACCTAAATTAAATGGGAGGTAGATTGAGTAGTATGGATTATTAACTTTTGATCAGGGCTTTGATTATCTCACTTGTAATGAGCCTGTTATACTCAATATCGAATGTATTCACTTATGTCACAGAGGAATATCCCTTGGAAATCTATGAATGGAGACGGTTTCACACTTTCTGGTAGGCACAATTGAGAGACAGAGTTTGTAACAAATTATCAATCAGAATAAACTATAATACTGGGAGCACAATACAAAACTATATCTATAAATGGAAGGAATATTAGAACAATGAGAATTGAAAAAGAAAGACTTATTGTTTCAAGAAAAATACAATACAAGTCACGATGGCACGACAGCTCTTGACACTGACAACTTACATAACCACAAATTTCGAAAATTTTCTAGAAAAAGGTGAAGATTATTTCGTCCGATACGGTAACATCCTCTGGTGGTCATACACTCAACTAAGCTATAGAGCAGACCAGTAATTACAGCTCACTAGATTTTTTCTCCATAGTTAGGAGACAATGTTACTTATTATGAGAGCTGTTAATAGTTCCATGGTTTCCTATATAAAAAATATCAAGTCATAGATTAGGTTTTGTGGAGCTCCAAATAGACTACAGGGCGTTGAAGTTTACCTTTTTTCAAGATCATCTTCAACATGTCATTTGTGGTATCATTTTGTACAGACAATTCAGATACACCCTGTAAACAAATACATATACAAACATATTCCCTAGTATTAATCCTAGTATTTATGAAATGTCTTCCCAGAATCTGCCTTAGAGGAATTTATTGGAATTTGTTGTATCATGAAACTTCTCTTACAAAAATGTTTGAACATATCCGAAAGTATGTTAGAATGGGCAGCTGAATTATATTGATTCTTCGAGGGAGTTTTAAGTATAGCGTGGACCAAGATAGAAACCTTTTTCTAAACATCTGTGGTGATAAATGACTGTTACATCACATCTGCATTGTTGAAGTCAGCATTACGAATTTACATCTGCGATTGAGTAGATATGAATAAATATCTACTTGATTAACTGTAATTTGTGCCAAAATTGAATGATTTTAGGAGCCAAAAACCTCTGTCTCACTAATAATTATTGATTGATTGATTGTCTTTTATACCCCAAGAAACATATCTGTTTATAATAGGGATAACATAATAACTTCAATATCCGAGTTTGATTCAACTAAAATTTATCCAATTCAATGAAGATTCTAATTTCAAAGTTCATGAGACAATCAAATGAATCAGCTCAAAACATGAAACATGATAGCAAATTATTGGTTTGGAATATTCATTAAATTTGCCTTAGATCATATTCAATTGGATAGGAATTTTGTTTTCATTTATGGACAAAATTCTGATGTTTTTTTTTTGTAAAATTAACTTATTCACTAAATTTGAACCTTATCAAAATAATTATCTGAGTAATATATGAATAGGAAGATTATTAAAAAAAAAACGTGGAAACAGTGTATACTGTCATCTAGTTGTATATGATCTGAGAAATTCTCATATTGGTGAAATGTTTTTGTATATTAAATATATAATATCTATACAGTATTTATTATAAGAATGATAATAATCGTTACCAGAATATGTAGATAGATTTTTAGATGAATTTACATTTTTGACCAAATGACCACTTATTTATTGATTTAATGTAATTTGACTAATGATGATTATGGAATGATTGTAAGTTGTGTTTTTTAATACACATCACATTAATTATAATTAGATTTGTTTATTTTCAGGCAATTTGTAACAAGTGAGCTAATAGGTATGATATAACCAGAACTAATTGTAACTATAAAAACTGATTACTTTCACTAGGATACATAACTTTTCTATATTTCCTGAATCAATTTTTGTTTAGCATTGTATGACGATTTTATTGGTTATCTATATTATATTGCAAAATATTTTTAATATATGATTAAAATATATCATGTGTAAAAACAGATCTTTTATTTCATCGCCAAGACTGTTTGAAAATAGAAAATTAATCATACAATACAATGAAGTTTTGAATAGTTTTGATATCGTTTCCATGTGTTCATATGATAATTTCAACTTTTTTGTTATCAAAAGTAGGTCATGATTTTTCCCGATTTTTCTTAACTTTTGACTACTTGAAATTTCACCTCATGTTAATTTTTAATTGTTGCAAAAATATTTGGATTGATGAATGAAAGGAAATATTAGTTTGGTTAACCCCCAGACACCAACTTTGAATAGAATCGGATAATATAATTACAAGACTCGTCAGCCATCTTGAATTTTCCAATTTTGACGAAAGAATCATAACCTCCGGTCCCGAAAACTCCTAGATACAAATTTTGAAAATATAATTAGAAAACTCGTCCGCCATATTGAATCCGCCATCTTGTATTTACCAATTTCGACGAAAGAATCATCCTTTCCGACCTCGAAAACTCCCAGATACAAATTTTTGATAGAATCGAATCATAATTTCAAAACCCTTCCGCCATATTGGTTCCGCCATCTTGAATTTCAAAATATTGGCGAAAGAATCATAATCTCTGATCAAAAAAAAACTAAGATATAAATTTTGAATAGAATCGGGTCATAATTACAAAACTCTTCCGCCATATTTGATCCACCATCTTGAATTTCAAAATTTTGATGAGTGAATCATGATCTCCGATCCCGAAAACCCCAACATACTAATTTTGAATTGAATCGGATCATAATTACCAAACTCGTCCGCCATTTTGTTATTTATTATTATTTAACAAAAATATCATTATGCATTGCCACCCGAACCGTGTACAGGGTGGGCCAATTTGTACCCTTTTGAAGGGAAAGTCCTAATCTCGAACAAGATGGAAGAAAACTGATGTCGGTGCTTGAGCGTCGATTCTCATGAAAAACTCAATGAAAAACTCCGCATATCGATATGTGTCTCAATTTCGGAGTTACAAGGTGTTTTTCGAAAATGGGCATTTTTGAAAAGTGGCTCTACATACAGGGTTGGGCAAAAGTATGGAACCAGGTGAATATCTCGGTAAGCGTTCGTCAAATTTTTCTGAATATATGTACATTGTACAGGGTTGATTTCAAAACGTGGTGAATTTGAAAATGTTATCGTCAGTGTTGTCACTTTTTCAGTTATTCCGGAATTATGAATTTCCTTATTTTAAATAGAACACCCTGTATATCATTGGATTTTCAGATTCTCCCTGAAAAGCTGATTTCATCGATTCACCACACTTGGGGTCTAGCAAGAATGATTCAGTAGATATAGGGTGTTCAAAATCGAGATTTCTCAACTTGAGGATTTTTTTTATGTCGAAACTATTCATTATTGGTCAAAACGGCTCACATGTCCCTACGTCAACTTTTGATTTACAATCTACCGACATTTAATTGAAACAAATACAGGGTGGTTCAAGATTCAGAAATCTGATCACCCTGTATCTATTCCCATTAAATACCACTCGCTACGCTCGGCTATGAATTCAGCCACGGCAGTCAATCTACTACTTTGCTGCCTAGTTAAACAAATAACTATTCCCAATTCATTGATGTACCACGGGAAAACGGTAAGGCCCTCCGCACACGGGTCGATCGGCGACATGGGCGACGCGATTGCAATGACGTCACAATTTTTGCATTCGTACGATTCAAGAGACGGGAGTGTGTGTCATCCGCATATGGGTCGACTCGCGACTGATACTCTATTTTTTGCAACTTCAAAAAGAAATGTTTCGCTAAAAATGAGCAATTCCAATGGCGAGGAGGACATATTCATGTTTTTGTGGCACCGGCAGATCAGGAGAAGAAGAAGACAACGAAGTTTATGGGTACATCCGTACATTGCACGAAATTATCACACTCGACTTTTTGTTACTGCAAGTGAAATGCAAGAGAGTGACAGAAAATTTCTGTCATTTTATAGAATGTCGAAGGAATCATATATTGATTTAGTG
This sequence comes from Phaedon cochleariae, assembly GCA_918026855.4. Lineage (NCBI taxonomy): Eukaryota > Metazoa > Arthropoda > Insecta > Coleoptera > Chrysomelidae > Phaedon > Phaedon cochleariae. The sequence goes on from OU896709.1 coordinate 5,589,079, forward strand.
GAAACTCTTGCTCCAGCCATAAATTATATGGATTCAAATATGAGGAAATGTGTCAGCGCAGAAGAACACATACTAATAACATTGATGTAAGATTCATATATTTCAAAAAATCAAACAGTTCCTAGTTGAGAGTATAAATTGGAAACATAAGATTATATGTTCTAGTTACTGAAAGTAAAGAACTAAGGTAGGTAACACAAATATTCACAATGATTGAAAAATTATTGAACAACTTTCTCCATTGAGACGCAAGATTCACTCGATCAAACTGCTTCCTTGCTAATCGCGTGAGACTGAAAACGAGGAGATTTTAAATCGTACGTTTCTAGACGACCACTAAACGACCCGTGTGCGGGATCCAGATGCTTTGCTTAGGAAGTCGAGTAGAGGGGAGACCGTCGTACGATTCGAATCGCGTCGCCCATGTTGCCGATCGACCCGTGTGCGGAGGGCCTAACAGATATCGAAAAATGTCGAGAGATCAAATATGTCAGGGTATCCCATTTTGGGCACTTTTGCGGGGTATCTCCCTTATCAGTAAAGATAGAGCATTGCGGTTTTCGCGACAGTGTGCTACTTTTTTATGAAATTAATAATGGCGCAAGCAGAATTGTGATAGCTCTTCCGGTTGTCGAGATACAGGGTGGAATTGAAAAATATCACTTTTCAGGCACCCTCCTTGTCTCAGTTATCTTTGAACTTATCGAAGAAGTAAAAAATTGTTTTTATAGATTTTTTCTCGCAGAATCCAGTGGCGTAGTTATTTTTTTGCTAGCACCTTTTGTTTTTTAGTTATGGAGCAAACATATGTTTTTTTAAATGGATCACCCTGTATATTATTCCATATATACATTGAGCATGAAGTGGGCTTTCCAAAAATATATAATTGTATACAATTATTTTCCATTTAAAAAAACATATGTTTGCTCCATAACTGAAAAACAAAAGGTGCTAGCAAAAAAATAACTACGCCACTGGATTCTACGAGAAAAACTCTATAAAAACAAGTTTTAACTTCTTCGATAAGTTCAAAGATAACTGAGACAGGGGGGGTGATATTTTTCAATTCCACCCTGTATCTCGACAACCGGAAGAGCTATCACAATTCTGCTTGCGCCATTATTAATTTCATAAAAAAGTAGCACACTGTCGCGAAAACCGCAATGCTCTATCTTTACTGATAAGGGAGATACCCCGCAAAAGTGCCCAAATTGGGATACCCTGTACAGACTACACTTTTCCAAGAGATGAATCAATATTCACTGATTTACGATTAATAGTTCAAGAAATATAGCATGTCAAAATGAATTGACTACATTCAGAATTGTCATTTTTTAAACAGCTGCTAGAATTTCAATATTCAATTCACAGAAATGATTCAACCATGCAAAGGCTTCTCATGGTATTTGGATTGACTGTAATTTTTTTCAAAATTACCAAGAGCCAATAACAAACCGATATTTCAATTCTGATGATTATTACAGACTAATTCAAAAAGTTTAGACGGCCCCCATGCTAAACCTATCAGTTGTGGATATATGCTGTCACTGACTTTTTTGTGGTAAATTTTATTGCCTACAAATCGTTATGATACACTTTTACTGTATCTCAGAGGATTTTAGCAGCGTTTATGTCTAAAGATAATCTGGACACACTGATGACGTTAGCCGAGTAGAAGTTATTACGCAAAAACCTTTGACAGCGAATTGATTATTTTAAGTTAAGTTTAAGTTAAGTCAAGATAAATTGATTCGAAAACATTTTCAAAATATGAATATTAACAAGAAAAAAAAAATTAATAGTTCTCATACGCACAATACTAAACGAAAGCCGTTCTGAAAATATTCAACACAATAAAAGAGAAAAAATAGCCAGATATTGCAAAATAACATGTACTCATAACAAAATATATATACAGGGTGGTCCGTTTTTTAATACGGAAAATTCAACAGCGTATAGTACTCGTTGAAATAATAAATAAATTTCCTATGAACATATACTTCTAAACGCTTCGTTTTCGATGTATAGGGTGTTCAAGTTTCTTTAAAAAGTCGATTATTTATTGATTTCTCAGAAATGCTATAACCGATTGTGATGAAATTCACATCTATTGTGGAAATATCACTGAGCTAACTTTTAGACCTATTACAGTTCATGAATGAGTTACATATTTTCAGGGGCGTGCATTTCAAAATACAATTTTTCTGCCCTCTTAGATTTCTTATCTAATAGCTTCGTTTCAGAAGGAAAAATAAAAACCAAACCTATGCATGTCTCTAAACCCAATAAAAGAAACATTGTAATGCATTAAATATAGTTAGCATAGGCCGTTTACCAAACCAATCATGCAACCATTGCAAATCAATCATTTACGTATTAGAAGAGCCACAACAGGCCATAGACCGCATTGGATATCCTGCTATTTGTCTTCAATGTTGCCGAGCTAGTACATTTTTACTAGTTAGTTTTTTAGATATAAGGTGTCAAAAATACGCTTCAGAATAAATATAGTTTTTCAAACTTGAAAAATAAATGAAAAATAAATACCCGAAAAATTTGTGTAATTATTACCTTCGCCACCCCAGATTCAGCCGCCACTGAATAGTTTTTATGAATAATTTTTATTTAATCTAATAAAGCTCAAAAAGTTTAGTATCTGTGAAAAATTTTGTTGATTAATCTACCGTTCCTAACTTTCGATTAAAAAAATATATTCAGAAGCGTATTTTTGACACCCAATATCTCAAAAACGAAGCGTTTAAATGTATATGTTCATAGAAAGTTTTTTTATTATTTCAAGGAGTAATATACGCTGTTAAATTTTCCGTATTGAAAAACGGACCACCCTGTATATCAAAAACTAAAAATGGGCTCAAAGTTTTATATTCATCTGGAAAGTCTGATGATTCTTCTTTTCTTATTATTTGACTGAATCCCGCTATATTTCATATGCAATACCAAATTATTCAACACAATATTCAATATAGTTTTCAAAATATCAAAAGACCCACAACTGGAACATGAGTAATGAAACGTGCATTGCCCTTTACCTGTAGGGAATTATCGCGAAATCGTTAATACGGGGGAAGGGGAGTCGTTAATCTATGGTAGGTATAATACTAGACAAATTTTTACGGGAGTCGGACAGTTCGACCACGGGCCAGGTACCTGTTTTAAGTACACCGATCAGTTGGACCACGACCGTTCTTCGAGCGGATTAAGGTTGTATTCTAAGAATTCAAACAATCACTATTTTCTCAAAATAATATGTTATTTATTATTGAGGTGAATTATAATAAGACATAAATTTTACAAAATCTTTTTGTGATAAAAGGCCATTTCTTTATTCTGATATCTTAGTTTCAATAAAATCTTTTTTTTCTGTGTTGCACTTTTAGTTTTTTGGAGGAACATTTTACGGATATTATTTTAATATTTGTTTTTGCTTGAAAGTTCATTAAAATATTTACAAAATTAAACAAACTTGGGTGAGAACTATAAAAACTAGAATTAAAATGAGAATGAAATGATTCACACGCGTTTGTGGTCATGTACACTATCTGTAGTACAAGCCCACATACTTGGGGGAAAATTATTTCCTTCATCGATATAAGTTTCCACGATATAATCGCAAAATTTCGATAGACTTGGATTACTGGGCATTATTGAATGAATTTCTTCAGAAAAAAAGTTTTCTACTTCATGAGGGTCTAAAAGTGGAAAAGGTTGATTCAGGCTGAGTTAGGTTAGATTGTTTAGAAGAAGTAGTATTCCTTGTTCGCTCGAGCAATTCATCGAAGAATATACTTTTCAGGAAGGATTATTTAGTCCGAGTTGGGTTAGATTGTTTTGAAAAAGTATAGCCTTTTTTGCTCTCTCAAGTAATATTCAGAAAAATATTTCCTAGGAAGGAGGTTTATTTAGGCCGAGCAAGGTTAGAATGTTCAGAAAAAGTAGTCTCCTTTCTTATGCAGAAAGGATATTTCCCTTCCTCATATTACGTATTCGGAATTCAGGAAGCCATAGAGGAAATGCTATAGCTAGACGCGTGTGCTAGACAATGTGAGCCTAACGCACATTGTGTTTGGCCACAGTGCATCCTTCGGGTATGTTCGGAGACTGGGAATATCGAAATGTGGGACTTACAAAATGTGGGCATATCGAAATGTAGGAGTAACGCAATGTAGGCGTAACGAAATGTGGGCACTAAGCAATGTGGGTGTAACGAAATGTATTATTAGGTAAATCGATTAGAAAATACAATTTCAACCTGGTCGAACTGCAGGGTAGGCTTAACTCGACCTTTTTCAAAAAAGGATTAATACAGGTACTCGTGGTCCAACTGACCGGTCCCCATTTTTACGCGCTCTTTATTTCTTATTTATTTCGGACTCATTGTAGGTAGCTCAATAATTTTCTCACTATTTAATTGATGCATTATCCTAGTTTGACAAACTCAGTCAGTTTCATTCTAAACCGATTCCAAATTGGCAACAAATAGTATTCCGTAGTACAACGTCCTGATTTTCATTGAAATTGAATTTCTTTACAACATCATAAACGGTACTGATGGTTCATCCTAATGAATTTATTTTTTTACCGAAAGTTGGGTAGTTCAGGGGTCAATTCGCCTCGATTGAGTGTGCTTCTAATTTTTAAATCAAATGAGCTATAACCTTTTAATAACGAATGCACCGATATGAAATGATGTGAAATCTCAACCTACTAGTGTGACGTCAGCATCGAGGTAGAGGGGATAGACTACGGCCCGGTGAGATAGAGTAGGCCCTGTGCTAAATAAAGCCCTTTGAAGGTATAGGTTCTCAAATATGCTGTTTTCTTCAATTATCTTTGTTATCAATGATCCTAGAATAACGAAATTGGGTACATAAGTGTTTTTGTTCCACGGTTCATCTCATTTCTACTACCTGTATTCCTCAAACACTTCAACATGAAATAGGTATTCCTGTTTAAACGCCATAAAACGAACAGTTTTCGAGAAAAGTGTCATTTTTCATTTTGATGTCCAAATAAAGTCACAATGATTTTGAGCATGTTCTTATGATGGAAAAAATTGAACTTGATAATTAGAATTTTACATTTGCAGTTTGTTTTATTTCATTAGAATTAATCGTGATGTTGATTTGGTGAGAAAATATCCGCAATGGAAATTGATGTAGGTATGAGATAGATCTTGAAACATAAAAACTTGGGGAATTTTTATAGCATTGGTTACGCACCTCCCTGTATATTAAATCGAGTTTTCCGCAGCAGGAAACGATTTGTAAGACCGAATTACCCTTAGGTACCAAATTTTGTGATTTTAAGATCAATGATGAAAAGATAATTGAAGAAATCTGCACTTAAGGACGCCTTAGGAAGCATTATTTTTACCTGCAGAATAACCTGCCGGTCCCGGAGAATTACGAAAGTTATTCTGGGACACCCTGTATAATGAGAGTATTATACTGGTGATGATATTTGTGATTTTTGCAGCATAATAAACATTGTGATAATAATGTACATTGATAAAAAATAATACCATGGAAACAATATGAACAAAGTCAAAGTGTCAGGGTCAAAAGTATTTGTATTGAGATTGGGTCAGAATAAAGAATCCGTATTAAAAATCTTAAATAAATTAGTCGTAAATGAAGTAGAGTATACTACTCGCAATAATTCATATTATTCTCTCTGATTGATACTCCCTCGCCGATGCCGCGTAAATATTGCTGGAGAATAATAGCTGATAGCTATCATTATTGAATTATGGTATAATCTACTATTTTTGAAAAGTTGAATCACTTCCTCCATTTTCAAATATTGTTACATGCAGCTAAAATTCCCACAAGTGTCTTGTGAAAATTGAAAAATTCATCAATCAAAGTGACAATGTCAAATAATTGACAAATTCAAAATTCCAGTGAACAAAAATAAAAAAATGCATCTAATAAATGGTAATGGCACAGGATCTATTACTTAGGGCATCAGAAGAACTCACATTAAAGACCAGAGGATACCGTTTATTGCAGAAGTTAGGTGAAGGATCATATGCTACAGTATATTTAGCTGAATTCTTAGCAGGTAATGACAAGGAAAAAACCTCCGAAAAAGCAAACAAATTACTAGCATGCAAAGTAGTAGACGTCTCAAAGGCCCCCAAGGATTTTGTAAAAAAGTTCTTACCAAGAGAGCTAGATATATTGATCCGCATAAATCATCCCCACATTATCCATATACACAGCATATTTCAAAGAAAAACAAAGTATTTTATTTTTATGCGAAATGCCGAAAACGGTGATCTGCTGGAATTCATTTTGAAAAAAGGTCCCATATCAGAAGCACAGAGCAGAGTATGGTTCAGACAAATAGCCTTAGCAGTTCAGTATTTGCATGATATGGAGATAGCACATCGTGATTTGAAATGTGAGAATGCCTTGATAACTAGTAACTACAACTTGAAACTCGCCGATTTTGGTTTTGCAAGATTTGTAGTTGACAATCATGGAAGAAAATTAACAAGCACAACTTACTGTGGTTCTTTATCATATGCAGCCCCTGAAGTTCTCAGAGGACTGCCCTATCATCCAAAAATAGCTGATGTATGGTCATTAGGAGTTATTCTATACATAATGGTAAACAAAGCAATGCCATTTGATGACAATAATGTCAAGAGGCTTCATGATCAACAAATGAATCATAAGTGGAAATTTCGATCAAAGGTAGTTGATCATTTGAGTGAAAATATCAAAGATCTTGTTACAAGATTATTAGAACCAGAAGCTAACAAGAGGTGGCAAGTCAATCAGATTTTATCAAGTGATTGGTTGGGCATGGATCCAAGATTGACACAACTATCACCAGCTGAAGAAACTGCTTTGGCTCAGGCTCAAGTGGAAAGAAAGAACTATGTTGAAAGTGGTAATAAAACTGGTGCTGATGACAAAAAAGTTCTTCAACTGGAAGAAGTCAAAGTTCTCAAACCCACTGTGAATGAAGATGATAAAATCAAGAAGTTCCCTAGTACTGAAGCTGTTATGAAAACATCAATTGCTTCTGCCAGTAATCAGCAATAATACACAACAAGAGGTACAAATAATCAATTCATTATAAACAACATACAAAATAATAAGGATTGAAATATGAACTCAACAAGTTTTAAGTTCCTCATCAAACTTTTCCAAAGTAATATCACACACCTGAACTAAGTCATCTAATCCTCTCTTGAGAGCATCAATGGCTTTTCCTTTGTGCATTTGTATTCTGAAATGCATTTTGGCCTCTGCTGGATGAGGAACTGTGTATCCACAAAATTGAACATCAGGACTAAAATAGACAACAGTTATCATTGAGTTTCAACAATATATGATAACTACTTACTAACTAGAAATCACACATCTCAAAGCATTTCCTAAGGTATGCCCTTCATCACTGAAAACAAATGTTTTTGATTTTGCAGAATCACTAATGGATTCACTTTCTGCCAACTGAAATTGCAAAAGGAAAAATTAATGTTTCAGTCTGAGAATGTGGCAGGTGATAAGTGAAGATAGAGTCTGTAATTTGATAACTGCATTTGCTTTTTGAAATTCAATATCTTTGGAGGCACTGTTAAATTTCTCTGATAAATCAACATTTATTTGATCAACTTGGTTATTTATTGATAGTGAATTTTCTGAATCTTCTTGAGTTGGATTACTTTGTTTACTGCACAAACTTTTAAGCTCAAGAATATCTTGGGCCATTCTGCCTCTGATTAAGCATTGGAAGTTTTCCGGAATATCTGCCATTCTTTCAGATCTGAAAGATCCACAAATATAATGAAAATAATAATATTTTACCTGTGCGATAGGCATACTTTACAATCACCTTGTGAAAAATAATGCGGGCTAATAAAATAATAAAATCAATTAAGCAAAATCTGGCAGAATCAAAAAATCAAATTTTTATATTATTCGTGATTATAACATAAACAAAAAACATAAATAACCTCAAGGCCCAAAAAAACTGTGACACAATGGCACAGAACAGGAACAGATGACCAATCAGTGCTCACTAAAGTTTCACTTGTCACTGTCAATTGCCTATCAATCCATAATTGTCTCTCGCCAGTCGTTCAAATTGTAGCTTGGTGCTGTGCTGCGGTAAATCTCGAGATTATAGGTATTATGAGGGAAAAATATATCTTTGCTGCATGAAAAATGAGCCTACTTTTAATCCAACAATGATATCTGATGGCCTAGATGAAGCTTCTTTAAATTGTGATAAACAAGCCAACAGTGCCAACACTCGATATTTCTTCTTTCTTCATAAATGAAACTTTCGAGTAACTTGATAGCTTCTCTCCAGAAAAAAGGTTCATTTAGGCCTTTTTCATGCAGGAACGATATTTTCCTTCCAGATTTTGCGCATCACGGCAACAAGCTACTGGCTGACTGGCAAGACTAGAGCTTAGCCATAGCACCAGTGCGAGAATATTGCGCCTGGTGCGCAGGTCGCATAAATGACTTCATCATACTTCGTCTCGTAAGTAACTGGTTGGCTCAGTAAGCAGAGCATCGGCATGCCAAGCCGGCGGGCCGGGGTTCGAATCCGTGCGAGGCTCATCTTTTTTTTTATTTTTTTCTTGTTCTCAAGTGATTTCTAAAAAATATTCTCTATGGGAAATAGGTTCATTTAGGGGTTTTCTATGTTTAGGCCAGAGGTGAGGTTCGGTTAGGTTAGGTTAGAATAGAATAGAATATTTTATTTGGTGTTAATAAACATCAAGTTTTACACAAACATGTCAACGAAACAAGTACAGATATACTCATAAAATAGATAGGTTAGGTTTTCTCATTTTTTATGCAGGAACAATATTTTCCTTCCTCAAGAAAAATTCTCCTTCTAGAATATTTTATTTGGTGTTAATAAACATCAAGTTTTACACATAGGTCAACGAAACAAGTACAGATATACTCATAAAATAGATAGGTTAGGTTTTCTCATTTTTTATGCAGAAACAATATTTTCCTTCCTCAAGAAAAATTCTCCTTCTTCAAGAAAAAAGTATGATGAAGTCATTCATGCGACCTGCGCACCAGGCGCAATATTCTCGCACTGGTGCTATGGCTAGGCTCTAGTCAATTTCTCGCGCCCAGCGACCTGCGCACCAGGCGCAATATTCTCGCACTGGTGCTATGGCTAAGCTCTAGTACTGGCTAGAGTCCCTGTATATAACTTAGACAAGAGTCCGGACACAGCTATACTTCTGTCCTTTTCTGTTTTCAAAAAATGCATTGATGATTGAATAAAGGAATACGACATATATATCGAACTCTGTCTTCTCAATTCCCCTAGTATCAATGATTGTCAGAAACCCTTTTGAGGGTTAGATTATTTGTCAAACCGTTCATAGCCGTAGGTAGAAGTGAGAAATAGGGCTATTCTAACTATAATAACTATTAGATATTCGAATAATGAACAACAGGGTGTTCTGATTTCGAATCGATAATTTTCATAATTAATTCCTGAGATTGCTATTGCAAATTTTTGTCATCAGATATTTCGTCACTTCATTAGATATAAGAAAGATAATTTAAGTGTTCTACGTTGTATCCCATATAGCCAAGAAAATATAGTTGTTTTCTATTGGGATATAAAAAAATAGAAGATACATAGGTAATTGTTTCAATATAATTTTCTCCGATTCTCTCAATTTAATAACACTCATCAGAAATAAAAGTGACAAAATCAAAACAACAATATATTTGGTAGCGAGTGCTTTATTAATTGTGTTTTCCACCTCTTCCTGCAGTCTACATTCACCTGTACATTTTGAATTTGATCTGAATTAATAACACCGTGGACTGATGATATAGCACATTGCAGTTTCCCTAAATCTTCTAGTTTTGATTTCAAACTTTCAATTTCTTTCTTTCCGCATCATCTCATTCTCATTTTCTCTCTCTGCGAACGTATCATTCAGTAATTTCCAATACGATGACGACGGGACTCTTTTTTTGAACGTCTCTATTTCATAAATTGACGGCACAGCAGACTCTTTCGATTTGAAATCCATCAGCTTGAAAAAATCTCTATCAAAATGGGCCTAAAATTCATCCTTTTTGTACTGTTTTCACGAGTGAATTTGAATATTTACCTCACATATTGCGGATTTCTTGAAATCAATTTTCCATTCTGGACGTTTCATTCCATTCTTCCATGACATTGTCTTTGAAGGATCATTCGGAGAATTGAATAACTTGAATCCCTTTTCTAATGAATTATCGCAATAATGTACGCAGTAGGACATTGAAATAATTTAAAATGCTAAATTTTGGCAGTCATAAAATTCCAAAGTGACAGTGACAGACATTCGGAATAATTAAAAAAAGCGGGCGGGACGACTATGTAGTTTCGTCACATTGTCAGGTGGGCAAACCAAATGAAACAAAATATTAAATACCCCAACGGCTGTCAGTTTTGTGTCCGGACTCTTGTCTAAGGTATATACAGGGACTCTAGTACTGGCAAGAGACGTTTGTATCAATACTGGCTGTGATAATTGTCATTGTCATTTGTCATTGATTTTGTTGGATTGTTGGAGACTATCTGGGTTGGCCTGGATTTTTTTACCAAATTACAAATTTTAGTAAATTGTACAAATACCTACTAAAAACTCTCTACAAAGTAAGTATTTCATTATATCTTGATAGGAACGTGATATCTTCTCAAGTTTTTTATATATGTATTGTTATTTTAATAATTAATTCCACTCAATTGTTTCTGCTGGATTATGTAATTTAAATCTTAAATGGGCTATGAAATCTAGAAAAACCATATCACCTTCTGTCCACAGTCCAAATTTTATGACAACATTTTTCCAGAATGGGTCATGGTTTCGGACAACTTTATAAACTGAGAGGAATTGTCATGTACAGAATATCACATTTTGAACAGAAATTGTTTACGGGTATCATATCACATGGATTTCCCAACACAATAAGAAGAATTGCAGAAAACTTCCCATATATTGCCCCACGTGAGTACATTAATTCAATATTATGACTGCATGGTTTGAAATGGATCATGAATTTCAATAGGTAATAAAAAATATAAGCTCTAATAATTCTGATCTGATATCTATAAACCCAGCATAATCATTGGTAAAATAGATATAATCAATTAATCAAGCCTTCACTCAAAGATCATTCATTTTCAGCTGTTGCTCTGTGCTACCTTAGTTATGATCAATTAGAAAAAGAACATCACCGATTGATGCTGAAGAATCCTGCTGATTTCGAAAATGATCAATAAACATTGTCTTTCAATAATTTATAGTAGGCTGTAAAATATACAAATACAATTACAAATATACATTCTAAGTAGTGAATGTAGTTTTTCATTTTGTATATATAAAGTAGTTGCATATTTGATGAGTGGGAGTGAGATGAGATGATGATGAAGGAATAGTTCATTTGAGGCTCTGGTCTAACTCCTAGCATTACTATGTACTATCATTGGTATATGTTGGATGTAGAAATAGTTCATTTGATGCTTTGATCTAACGCCTAGCATCACTATGTACTGTCATTGGTATATGTAGCCCAAGAATGTCAAAATCAAGAAGTAGACGAGACAGATGGAAAAAAGGAAGAATTTAGAACATGGCTGGGTGTCCTATGTCCTACTGGGCAAGAGGCATAGATTTACCCCCCTGTTTTATGACAAGAGGCCAATAAAAAGGAAGAAGATGTAATATAACTACAAATATTTTGAATATTTATCAATTTTATCATCATGAAAGTGGCCTCTCGCGTAAATGCACTGTGTAAAAACCTGATCAGACCAAATTTTGAATTTGTGTTTCCGTATTCGACAGCTCTTCCTAAGGAGAAGAAAAAAATTGGACAGTTGCTGATCAGCTGTAAGCGGAAAAATTTGAATCATTATAGCTCCATATATTATGGAAATCTAGATGAAGTGCCCCTAGCCTCAAAAGGATGGAGTCACTCAAAAGCCAGAGGCGATTTTCTTACGGTACACCCGTTTCCTGATGAAATGCATGAATTAACTTACTCATTGAGAGAAATGGGGCTGAATGCAAGCATGATTGAAGCACTTAAGAAAGAAGGAATACAAAGGGCCACTGAATTTCAACATAGAGCTTTTGATGTCGTCAGATCTGGTACAGTTTCAAACCTACTTATATTATTTATCATTATCATATTGTAATAGTGGTGGGTTTTGTAATTCTTTCATTGAAGCATAATTGAGAATATTTTTTTCCAAAGTCAAGACATGCAACACCAGAGAACTGTAATTTCAGGCCATTCCATCCTTTATCAGAATCCTTTATCAATGTCTAGGTCTAATTACACCTGATACAGTTCCCACCAGATTTCTACCTACCTCTAATAATTTAATATAATATTAGGATCCCATGTGATGTTAGCAGCTGAAACAGGATGTGGCAAAACACTGTCTTATCTTTTACCAATCATTCAAGAACTATCAGGAAATAAAGCTCCAGCAATGAACTGTCCCAAAGCAGTTGTGATTGTACCAAATAGAGAACTAGCTTACCAGATAGGAGAGGTAGCAAAAATTCTTGGAGACAGTGTGGGAGTTAATGTTAAAGTTGTGGTTGGAGGGAGAATTAAATCTATGATGATGAATCCTACATTTGAAGATATTGATGTACTTGTGGGTACTCCTGGTGCTATTGGGAAACTATCTACTGTTGGAGTGTATAAACTTAATGAGGTAATCATCTCTTAAGAGCAGTGAGTTTGTTCACCACTAGATGAATACATTGATGATTGCAGGGAATGTTGCTATAATATCAAAGTTCCCATTTTTCAGGCAAAATATGCAGTTCTGGATGAAGCTGATACTCTAATAGATGACAGTTTCATTGAAAGAATGAGTTCTTTGGTGAAAAGATTATCACAATCTCAATTCCTCTTAGTAACAGCAACTCTTCCAAAAAGTTTACCAGACATTTTAGCACCTTTGGAACAGTCCATGAAGCATGTGGTATCACCAAGAATACATAAACCTCTTCTAAATATAACACAAAAATTCCTCAGGTTGAATGCATCCATGAAACCATCACATTTACTTCAAACCGCCAAAAATAATAAATCCCCAATGGTGATCTTCACAAACAAGAACCAGACTTGTAACTGGGTAGCTTTGTTCCTGAGGGAAAATGGTGTCAACTGTGCAAATATAAACGGTGACATGAACTATGCCATTCGGATAGAGCAGTGGAACCAGTTTGTTAGTGGTAAAGCAAACATTTTGGCAGCTACTGATGTTGGCAGCCGTGGACTGAATACAATTCAAGTCATGCATGTTCTCAACTATGATTTTCCATTATATGCTGCAGATTATTTGCATAGGATAGGGCGAGTGGGCAGGTTGGGAAGCCCAGATTCTTGTAAAGTCACTAATTTCGTTGTTGGGGAACAAGAAGTGAAACTTGTTCAGCAAATCGAGGTGAGTGTTTGGACAAAATTTCATTTTACTGCAAAACACTAATATTTTCAAAATTCATCCATCAATGAGTTCCTGATTTTGTTTCAATTCACTTACTATCAAGATAAATATTTTTGGCGCCCAACGGGGGGTTTGATAAATTGATCATTTATTTTTTCTTCACAATATTCACTAAAAATAGCAGTGTTTTGTATCACAGTTAAATTACAGGTATAACTGTTTAATATTAAACATTGAAAGAAACTATTCACTAGTTTTTTATCAAGAGGAAGAGAGATCTTTATTGGGAAATTGCCCAAACGGGTATCAACTGAATCTTTCAGCCTACTCACAAATTCATCTAATAGACTATAGATAGATAAAAAAAAACAATGCATATAAGTTAATAACAAAACAGTTTTCCTGTTGTAGCTAAAGTAATCCTTGGTAGGTGGTAGTTTCTGGGTGTTCATGTTTTCTTTTTTAGTTTACTGGGGTGTAAATGATTTGGGCTGTTATGATGAGGGTATATTTTGCGAATTTATCATCAAATATAATCAAATTCGCTCTCTTTCAGCTCGCAATTAGAAGAAACCAACCGCTTACAAATGTAGATGGCAACATAACGAACATTGTCCAAAGAAAAATAGCAAGAAATATGAGAGAATCTGTATGAAAATGTAGATTTATATCTGGATATAGCTTCAGTTTTGATGAAATATTATTTATTATTCCATTCAATGCAACTTGTTGAATTAATAGTAACTAAAATAAGTCAAATATAATATTTTGATCACATGCCCTTCAATCATCACTGGAATCTGAATCACTTGACTCTTCAGAAACTTGAGGTCTATTTGTATTAACAAACAAATCATCTCCATCAGATTCCTGTTCCTCACAATCAGTGAACTCCTGCGGCCACACTTTGTCCTTTTTGAACTGTTTGATATGTTCGTTCGTCAAAATCCGAACCATCTCAGCTTTCACTTTGTCGCCCTCCTCGATGGGTTCAACCACCACAAAATCGCCCCTTTTCACCCAAACGTTTTTACGGAACTTGGTTGGCATGGATGCCAGAAAAACCGACTTATCAGCTGCCTCCACTTCATGAAGGTTGTTGCCCCTGCTGTTGAGAACTCTGACGATTTGTTGATTCTCTGTCGGCAGAGATAAGTCATCTTTGAAGACCTCAAGGAGAACGTGTTTTCTTTTTGTTGCTCTTGACATTACTGAAAATGAATTTGTATATTTGCGGTAAAATTAGTAGCGTCAATGATTTAAGAACTCATTTTATTGGCGCAGTCGTAAGGTCAATTTTGAACACCCTGACTGTGAAACTTTGTGAGTTCCAGGGTTTCTCTTTATCAATGTCAGTACACGTTTCTTTATCCTGACATAATGTCAATTAATATACAGTCATCAAAAGAATTATCACATGTCAAAATCATGAATATTTCAGATTCACTGAAAAACATTTATAGTGGTCCATTCTCAAATTATTTGGCCATTTCCACCAGTCTAGACAGTTTGATTGAACAACAAAGTAAATTAGTAGATGGTCTATTCAAGTTACACATCAATCTAGTAGATATAACACTAAAATATAAGAAACCATTACTACCCCAAGAAGAAGGTATATTTATGGGAACTATAATGAAACAGATAGAAGTGATCAAGAAATTCACTACAGAAAATGAAACTAGATCAGAATACCTACTATGCGTTAGTAGATTCATCGATATTTTCTCGTGGATAACACAAAGAGAGATCGGTGATTTTTTAGAAATCCTGAACAATAAACTCTCAATTTACAAGAATGATATTATGAATGGTACTCCGAGTTATGATAGAGTCCATAAAAAATGGCTGGAATCGTGGATCGAAACTCTAGAAAAGCTGTCAGATTTCGTTATGAACAATTACCTCAACGGCCTCACATGGATGGGCACTGAGAAGTTACCAGTTCAGTTTTTATTGGGTGATATAGCATCAGAGTTCAGAAACTTTGATCACTTGGCACTATTTAAGGAAATCAACCAGGGAGAAAACATTGTGAGGATTTTACGACACCGGAGTGATGATGATGGTGAAACCTCAACAAGCGTAGAATAATGAAATAATCTCAAATCGATGAAAATAGACTCGTATATCATGGAGAAATAAAAAATGCATAAAATGATCTCATGTTGGGCGCCAATTATGGTGTACCAGATTTCCGCTCTATTGTTCTAGTCACTGAATATATGGACCTTCTGCCATAAAGGAGGGAATACCGGCAATTAGGAGGGGCTACAATTCTTTCAAATTTTCAAAGCACTGTCATACAATCTTACATAAACTAGTCATTAATTGTGTGTGGCTGAAAATCGGGATAGGGATTACCGAATCGTGTGTATTCAATTAATGACAACTCAAAATACGCCAGAATATTCACCTTTTCAAATCAAACCTGCTGCCATACCAACAACTGTAATTCCCGCCAGCTTTTTCTATTGCTTGATAAATATCCAAAGATTCACCATTTCCGATTCCATATCCTTTACTGAGTCCATGCGGATTAGAAGGCGTAACGCAATCCTGCTTCGACTCTTTCCTTAGCACTTTATCCACTTCCACCGACGAAAAAAATGCCACCGACTGCGGCAGATCGTGCAAACCAAGTCGATACGAGCAAAACGACCTAACAAGAAGATTCGTCACGTGCAGCGCCAGGGCAGCTTGGTACCTGTACGCGTCAGGCACCATATACCTAACCTCGTCATGGAAACTCAAACAGAACCTCACTTTGTCACCCATGATCCAACGCATGCAGACCAACATCAGGTGAAGAAAGTCTGCAGCTCCGCTTTGCACTACCCAGTTAACTCTAGTTGGTAAGTACCGGTCATCTTCAGATTTCGGTTCCAAAGCTCTACTGAGTCGGCCGCCCAAAAAAGGAGTAGCAGGAGCTTCACTGTTCGCTATTTCCTCCAACCTGTTGAACATAGCTGATTCTGTACCGCCTACCCACTTGGACTTGTGGAACATTTGATCCAGAGTTTTCCCGCAGATTTTCGCTACATCCAGGGCCTGCCACTTCGAGTAAGGCAAATCAGCGAAATCCAGCAGATACTCCGACTTGAGGTAGAACGTTTTCTTTCCTTTGGTCAAAGCGAACATCTTCATCGCTTTGCTCCTGGCTTCGCCCTCCGACATGGTCGGATTGAACTGCTTGAGCAGCCGTTCGGCGAAGTTCTGTCCTGCGCCGTATATCCGCGCATAGTTGATGACCTTGGCGTGGTCCCGGCTGATGCCCACCGCCTTAGCGGTGACGCTGTGCATATCGGTGCCGGCGGACTTGTTGCCACCGAGTGTCATCCAGCCCAACGGAGTGGCGCCGTGCGTTCGGGCTTGGTGGGCGTCTCCCAGCACGGAAGCTATCCAGAGCTCCTGCGAGTCGACGTCAGCGCCTACTATGCTGTAGCCTGGCGGGGCTTGGACCATGGCGCGCAGCTCGGAGCCCACTCTCTCGGGGTGGGCGTTGGATGCGGTCATCCAGGTGGGTTCCACGGCTCGGCGCGTCAGGGTGCCGCATACCACCACTTGGGGGATGATGGCTCCGTATTGATAGCCTGGAGGTTGAAACAATTATTCGTGACGGGGTTTACAGTATATTTTAGGATAGGTGGAGTCCATTGGAACAAACGACGGAATTGATTATTATGTGTCTTTCAGAGAGTTGTATCATAATATGGGAAAAAATTTCAACAATAATTCATTTTGAAATGGGGGACTACGCTCCAAGTTGCCAACTTAAAAACAAAGAAATCATAGTCGATATCATAATTAGATACAATAACATACCTAAATGTAATAATAAGCATGTTCCTATAGTAAAAAAAATAAGAAAAGGGAAAAGAAATAATTCAACAAATGCTTTTAAAGCTTACCCCAGTAAACATGAGACATTTATGAAATATTTCAAGATTACCAAAAATGTTAATGATTGAAACATTTTCCAGGAACATTCCAGAGATATTGCGAAATCACTGTAACATTCCTGAAATATTTCAAAACAACTATAATTGATATATTCCGAAACATTTCGAAATCACTTGTGAAGTGAATGAATGAAACATTCCAAGATAACTTTGATTGTGAATAATTGAAACATATCATTCTTTACCTATTCAGGAATGTTTCAATGCGTTCTGAATATGTCTTAAACGTTTCAAGGTACCTCAAACTATTGATATTTTGAAACATTTCAAATATACTCTCATTGCGAATTACTTCAATGTTTCAAGACAACTTGAATGGCTTGATTGAGGAATATTTCAAAATCACCTGAATTTTGAATGATTGGAACATTTCAATATGTCTCTCATTCTGAATGATGGAAACATTTTTCAGGAACATTCCAGGGATATTGCAAAATCACTGTAATATTCCTGAAATATTTCAAAACAACTGTAATTGATATATTCCAAAACATTTCGAAATTACTTGAGAAGTGAATGAATGAAACATTTCAAAATAATTTTGATAGTGAATAATTGAAACATATCATTTACTACTTATTCAGGAATGTTTCAATGCGTTCGAAATATGTATTAAACGTTTCAAGGTATATACCTCAAACTATTGATATTTTGAAACATTTCAAATATACTCGCATTGCGAATTACTTCAATGTTTCAAGACAACTTGAATTGCTTGATTGAAGAACATTTCAAAAACACCTGAATTTTAAATGATTGGAACATTTCGATATGACTCTCATTTTGAATGATGGAAACATTTTTCAGGAACATTCCAGGAATATTTCAAGATCTTTGTACCATTTCTGAAACATTTCAAGACAACTTCAACTGATATATTCCGAAACATTTCAAAATTTCTTGGATAATTAATAAATGAAACGTTTCAAAATTTCTTCAATTGTGAATAATTGAAACATATCATTTTCTACTTATTCAGGAATGTTCCAATGCGTTCGGAATATGTTTGGAATATTTCAAGGTTCATCAAACCATAGAAATTTTGAAACATTCCAAATATACTCTTATTGCGAATTACTGCAATATCAAAAGACAACTGAAATTGGTTGATTAAGGAACATTTCAAAATCACCTGAATTTCAAATGGTTGGAAAATTTCGATATTACTCTCATTCTGAATAATGGAAACATTCATCAGGAACATTCCAGGGATATTTCAATATCATTGCAACATTTCTGAAACATTTCAAGACGACTTTAATTGATATATTCCGAAACATTCCAAAATTACTTAAATGATTAATTAATGAAACGTTTCAAAATCACTTCAATTGAAACATATTCAATACTGATTCAGGAATGTTCCAATGCGTTAGGAATATGTATGAAAAATTCCAAGGCTCCTCAGATTATTGACATTTTGACACATTTATTAGGAATTACTTACCTACTACAATATTCCAAGACATGCAACTTGAGTTGGTTAATTAAAGAATATTTCAAAATAACCCGAATTTTGATAAATTAATTAGATTATTTCACAACTATTACATGCATGGTCTATTTTGACCAAGCATTTTATCATATTATGATGCAAATCAGCATTTTCCCTCTACAGCCGCAGCTTTCGTGGCTTCGGTAATCGATCGCGGGTTCCCGTCTTCGGCTCTAAGCATTCGCGCACGCGCATTCAGTTTCCTTCTCCTTGGTGAAAGGCTTCGCAGTTTTCGCTTTCCGACTGTTGTCTCAAGCCAAGCAAAGCAAAAGACATATAATATCTTATAATAGTGATAAAATATAATTATTTCACTCAAGTCAAACACATTTTCGAGTGTTTACTATTTAATCGTACCAGTAGACCTCTTATAGGTGATTTAGGCCATGTGAAGTGACATCAAAACTTGCAACCAAACAAACAACACAAACGACTCCATTTTTTTTATTATCCCCTCTGATGTGGCTGGGGCTGGACTTTGAAATGTATTCAACGGCTCCATGGACAAGGCCGAGGTACGTATAAATATAGAAAAACCATAATTTCAAATGAAATATTAAATATTATTAGATATCATGATGGGTATATTCATAATGATACTTTTTGTTCTAGGATGGAGTGTGAAAATTTCATCATGACTTAGAAGCTGCACAAGAATAGTGCTTTCAATTGCGATGGAACCGAAGAAAAATATTGATCGAAGCACTCAACATGTGAATAACGATGTTGAATTACTTGATATATATGTACAGTGTGTCCAATTTTCGATGCTCTTGCATGATATCTCAGTTATCTTTGGAGATAGAACTTTGCGGTTTTCGCGGCCCTGTGCCACTTTTTTGTGAAACTCAAGATGGCCTAATCAGATTTTGCAAGACTATTTCCGTTTATGAGATACAGGGCGATTTTGAAAATTTATACTTTTTGGACCCCCTCCATATCCACGAAGTTTCTCAACAAAAATGTCAAATCAAAATCTTATCGCATAGAGAATTTCACGCATAATCCAGTGGCACACTTAAACTTTTTTCTCGGGGTATGGTTTTGGAGATACGACTCAAACTTATGATTTTTTAAATGGAACACCCTGTATTTCATAAGCTCATTGAATTCCATATTTTTTTGTCTTCAAAATGATATATAGAGAATGAATATAAAATTTTCAAAATTGCTCAAAATCACTAAAATTTTGAATTTTGATAGTTGGCTATGGATTTTTCTTTTAAAAAACGTTCCAATTGAAGAAATAGTTCTTCAAATTTTTCCATGGAGAGGTCAAAATCAATATCAACACTTATTAATTAACAAAACACTAAACTTGGGTACCTGATAGCAACAAATAAATAGTAATAAAAAGTTCATAATGTAGAATAAGCACCTGATTAAATATTTACTAAAATAATTGAATTCCGGAATTATTCAGTAACTTATTCATTGACATGTTCAAATTGATATCCATTTTCCCTAACATACAGTTGACAAACTTTCTTAATACTTCTTAATACAGTGAGTGGCCCAACATACTTGAAGAACTTTGTGCAACAACAGAGGCAGTTTTCCAGGAACCACAAAGACATCTTTCAATGATTAATATGTATTGAGAAAGTTTGTGATGGAAAATGGACATTAATTTGAACAATTCAATGAATAAATCACTGAATAATTTCGAAATTCAATTGTTTTAGTAAATATTCAATCAGGTGCTTATTCTACATTATAAACTTTTTATTACTATATATTTGTGGATATCAGGTATCTAAGTCTTGTGTATTGCAAGTTAATTAGTGTTGAAATTGTTTTTTCCCCTTCATGGAACAATCAAAGGAAATATTCCTTCAATTGTCAATTTCTTTATATGAAAATCCCTCGAAAAACCCATAGCCCACTATTAAAATTCAATGTTTTAGTGATTTTTGAACATTTTTGAAAATGTTATATTCATACATCATATATCATTTCGAAGGGAAAAAAATAAGGAATTTAATGAGCTCATAAAATACAGGGTGTTCAATTTAAAAAATCATAAGTTTGAGTCGTATCTTCAAAACCACACCCCGAAAAAAAAAATTTTGTGTGCCACTGGATTCTGCATGAAATTCTCTATGGGTTAAGATTTTAATTTGACATTTTCGCTAATAAACTTCGTAGATATAGAGGGGGTCCAAAAAGTATAAATTTTCAAAATCGCCCTGTATCTCATGAACGGAAACAATCCTGCAAAATCTGATTAGGGCATCTTGAGTTTCACAAAAAAGTGGCACAGGACCGCGAAAACCGCAAGGTTCTTTCTCCAAAGATAACTGAGATATCACGTGAAAGCATCGAAAATTGGACACACTGTACATACCTAATACGTCGTGATTATGTGAAATATCTGATGATACTTTTTAAACTGCTTTTTTCATATATTATAAGCAATATAATCCATTTTTTTATGTCTATTATCTTTTATTTCACCAGCAATATGAATATATTCCAGCGATATTGGTAGGTATTTTTCATTCTGAAACATTCAATGGGAATGTTTCATAAACAGTAATATTGTTGAATGAAAAACATTTATGAAATGTTTCATGAAACATTCCCGAAAGTTCTACAATGAATGTTCCCAGGATGTTTCTATATATATGTATTTGAAACATTATTCATGAAACATCTCTGGTAGCGAAAATTTATCGTTTCAAAAATATTCATGGAATGAACCAAAGAAACATTCCTAAAGATCTAATCATATTGGGAATGTTTCCAGAATGTTTCAAGCATTTGTATTCGAAACATCATTCATGAAACAGTTTTGAGGGCAAATATCTTTGGTTTCACGAATATTTCTGAAACATTTCATGTAATATAACGAAAGAAATATTTATGAAATATTGCATGGAACATTCCGACAGGATATGATCATGGTAGAAATGTTTCCAAAATATTTCAATTTGCGTATTCGACACATTATTCAGGAACATTACCATGAAACATTCCTGAGGGCGGACATCTTCAGTTTCTGGAATGTTTCTGGAACATGTAGGCAACTTTGAATGCAATGTTTCATGCATCAATACTACGTTTCTGAAACATTTCAGAAACAAAAAAATGTTTACTGGGACACGCCTCACCTTGGATGAATAATGGTCAAAGTAACTGTTAACCCTCCAGTACTTGGAAGTTAGTAGCATAATACAGCTACTGGCAGTAGAAGGTTTTAATGAGATACACATAATATGTGTAAAATCGGAATTGAAACAATTTTCATTTGTAATCGTTTTTGAAATTCAAACAAATAAACCAATACTTATTTCCAGGGATTCTCATTTGAAAAATTTAACTTTTGACATGTAGCGAATATCACGTGAGCCCGACCGAATAGGCCATTTTTCATCTGTTTTTAAGGAAAACAACGCACAAGTCGCATTTCAAAATGTATTATTATTGAAAGTTTTTCCCATATAGCAACTTTCTGAATGATACTATAATATTTTGTTCTTTGTAATTCTCATAATGACTGAACATTATACACAAGAACCAATGAGTATTTATTATATGATAAAGACTGAGTTACAAAAATGCCCCAAGCGATAGCCCTCTCATTTATAATACGATTTTGGTAGATTCAGTGATTATGAAAATCACAAAGAGGAAAACATAAACATCCGTAAAAGTTGTAAGGAATTATGACTGTATCAATTGAACTAACCTTTATCCTGTACTGAGTCTGGCAGATTTTCCTCCCCTAACCAGATCACCATTTGTTCCATGACCCTGTCTCTATTATTCCTCCAATACGACAATTTCCTCGCGATCTCCAAGACCTGTTCAGCACTTTCTGTATCGCCAGCCAGTACATTTTCAGAAAACTTGTTCAAAAAATCCTTCGCCAAAGGATTACCAACGTTATAAGAAGGGCCATCTTTATGGGGTAATTTCATGAACCAACAACAGTTTTCTATTTCAGTATTGCAAAATACCCCCACGCCTTTATAAATCCCTTCTGTTTTATTCGTTTTCAATTTAGAATAGTACTCTCTCTTCCCGAGATACTCGTTAACATTTTGCGTGAGATTCTGCATGGCCTCCCAACTAGTGCTGCCATCTTTGGTTGTGAGAAGAGGGCACTTTTCCAGAAGCTTCTCAAGTGGCAGCTTTCTCTCGACTTCAATGTCATCCGAGAAGGGAATTAGGAACCCCCAACCCTTGTCTTTTAAATGATGCAGAGGGTAGCCTTCCCAGGTCAATGACAGCAGCTTCGGTGTTATTTTCATGGAGGTGCTGATCAAATGGGGTCCTGGCACCCAAGAAGATGAAGAATCCGGCTTGGTGCACAGTTTTCGGTACCAGTTTGGGTAACCTGGAAGCAGTGTTTTGACAGAAGGTAAGTATTCTTTGGTTGCCCAGAGGTATTTGAATTTTTCCTCGAGAGGGTCTTTCTCGTCTTCTTCCTCATTCTTTTCATCTTCAATGTTTTGTTTGAGTTCCTCTTGCTTTCTCTTGGTTGTGGTGCTTTTCAGCTTTATGTCTTTGATGGACCAGTCTTGGTCCCACATCCAAAGGTCGCTTTTATATTTATCTTCATGTAGCAAATGACAAGCGTTATCTGCTCTTCTAGCTAGTAATATTTTTCCTTCACTTTCCAAGTCTTCATAGGATTGTTCGGATTCTTGGATGTATCGAGGCCAGTTAGCGTTTACAGGTAAGTAAGCTGTACTCAATTCCAGCATACCTAATGGAAAAATATGAGATTGTACTGATTTGCCACAAAAGATTCGGATGATGTTTTGAAAAAATGGACTCTAACCATTTTGTATTATCATTTCTTATGTACCTAATTCCAACAACATTTGGACTGATACTTGAGTATGAGATTTCAGATGGCAACACCATTCTAGGCAGTACCGTGCGTTTTTATTGAATCAAAAAGGTGTCGATTTTATTCACAGAATCATGAATTGATCATTTTACTTTGGAGTTGAAGATATATCAAACCTCCTTATAATTTATTCGAGATACCTGTAAGATAAACATTGCATATCCAAGCAACTGAAGTCGCATTTTTTTGTCGGATGATGTCAAAGAAATTCAAAATTTTATTTTCAAGTTTTGATAACTAAAAAAAAAACTGTGCTCTTCAGTCTTTCAGCACAGTCTAATATTTCGGGATCATTTATTTACGATTCCCTCAAAAAACTGGCGCCCAATAGGGACATTGAAATTTGGACTTTTTGATTTTAGACCCCCCTTGAGAATGAAGTGGGTGAGCAAATGAGGTCTCAATTTTTGTTTTCTTTAATTTTTGTCTCTCTCATTGAATGCAAGGGTATTTTGCCTTGGAAAACATTTCTAAAAAAGACAAAAACTTATTGTACCTGCCAAAGTAACTGGATGAGGAAACCTCTGAGAAAAAAGCGGATACAGCTCCCTCATAATCTCGTACGTAGCCTCGACATCCTTAGCGCAATACTCCATCACTGTCTGAAAGTTATCCCTAATATCCAGCAGAGTACCCTCCACGAAAAAATCCCTAGTCTCCTTCCGGATTTTCTTCCCGCAGTAGAGCTTGTAAACGTCCACCAGATTATTCAACGAGCTACAACTCGCCCAAGCCTGGTCATCTTCACTGACAGTCTCGGATTTGAGGACGGTTCTCTGGTAGCTGGTGAGCCCCCCTACGCAAACATGCAAGCTCATCGTGTCTATGAACCGGGTGCCCGTTTTGTTGATCCAGTACTGTTCTTTCAAGCGAGCCCGATCGTAAGAAACGTTGTGGCCGATCACCACTTTGGGTTTGACCTGGTGGTCGGTCAGATCGATGCCATTGTCGTCTTCGGTGCTCTCCATGGGAATCAGGGTAGTTATGGGGTAGTGGTGACTGGTCACCGGTTTGCTGGCGCCCTCTAGCACTGCCGGACTCACCCAACCGTACCAGGCCTTTCCGCTGACGGCTGTGGCTAGGGTGGGCGTTTTACCAGCCATCATACACACCTAGAATGGGGTGAGTATCAGCATGTAAGGGGTGGGGGGGTGCTTGAAATCTATGGAATCGGAAATTGTTTTTCTACTACTGCTATGAAAAGTAGCGCACTTCTCATAGCGTCCTTAGTTTAAAAACCATGTATTGCCTATACTGTGAGAAATATTCTTTCTCACGGCACTTTGCCAACACCACATACATTTCCATGGAGAATCAACAAAAATCGACCAAAACTTGGCTGCTGTTCAGCTTCGAATAGTTGTCACAACTGAAGAAGTTTTTTAAATTCTTTAGGGTAGTTCTCATTAGTGCTTTTGATAGAAATCGCATCGCATAATAAATAATATGTTGTATATACCGAGATGTGACGATTTTGATAAATACACCACCTGAGACAGAGATAATGGAAGAAGCTGCGAAAGTTGGATTTGTTTCCGGAAATGTCAAGAAAAGTATGAATTGGCATAAACGAAAAATTTATGGAATCTAAAAAAATACAGAAATGAAATCTTTTTCGGAAACTATACTTTTCTGAAATACTTTGAGGAACTCATTTTGTGTTCACCCAATATCAGTGTCAATTTTGATAACCATTTCATTCAAATTATTTGGAACTTTGCATAGCAACAAACTTTTTCTGTCTAGGCTGAGAAAGTAGACCTTTCCTGCCTTTTAAGTATCAGAGAGAAGCCACTTTCTATACCTCTTGGAGAAAAAATACTTTTCTTCCCTCAATATCTTGCAAAAAAAAACGAAAAATTTCAAACCAAGTTATGGGAGTTACTAAAGTTGATGAAATTGATTTTAATCAGCCAAGTACAAGTACTTCCGATCCCAGCTGTATAATAATATATAATAAAAATTAGTATTGAAATAACCACTGCTCAAAACTGAACATTCAACATTAGTATAGATATTCAAATTATCTAGGATGCAAGAATGAAAATAATGTGTTTAGTTTTAGTTCTTTATTAAATTTAGTTTCATAGATAAATTATTTGAAAATGACTTGTTTTTTCAAGGGAGGCAGAGAAATCATATTTATAACATGGGGGAAAGTGCCTTTTCCTCCCTTGAATGATTGCTGCCCGGGCCCATCCTGGGGAGCAAAAGTACCACTTCAACTGACTCATCCAATTTTGTATTTATATACACTCTGTTCTGCTAGAGAGAAAAATCACACAATAGTCTCTCCCATAAAGGGTGCTCAGGATGCTTATATCTATGATTTCTTCTGATACAGAATGGGGAGATGACATTCCTGTTCTCAGCTTTCTTACTGAATTTTGAGGATGGGGTAGGAGGGAGATGGGGTAGGAGATAGGATTGGAACAGATTTTTTTTCATCTGTTATTCTCAATCTCAACACTTATGTTTTTCAATTTATTATTTTTAGAAAATGTTCCCAATAGTTTTATGGTCTCAAATATCAACAACTGACGTCATCAACATCCAATATGGGTTGGTGGCATGAAAACTCTTTTGAAATCTATACCAACACTTGTTCTTCAGAGTGCTGGAGGAGAATTATAAGTGATTCAAGTTTCTGAATTTAGACTTGATAACTATTGGCCTACTCAATTTATGATAGTAGGAATTATAAATGTAAGGATGAAAAAATGGAAACCTATATGCCTTACATTGCTATTGATTGTGAAAATAAACTTAAACATGAATGATAGATGAACTATGCTCCATATTATTTGCAATAGAGAATGCAATGTATATATATTATTATGGTCTTTGGATTAGATCAAGAACTGTTTGTTAAAAGTAACCTGTAATGTATGGGTGGCATACATTTATTTAATTTTGAATGATGGTTTCCTCTTCTCCAAGGATATTTTTTGAAAAAAAAATCTCAATCACCCTCATGCTAGAATTCATGCTATGAAGTTTGCTGGGAAATAATATGTGCAAATGGTTTTTAATTTCAAATTTGGCATGCATATTGCTGTGGATTTCATAAAGGTTCTTTCTTTTTTCTGACATGTAATAATAATTTTATGAACTTACCTCAATATCAAAGACTATTGCATCTTCTAGAGGAAAGGGTACTTGCTCAGGTTCACATTCAGGCACATATCTTGTCCATCCTGTCTGCATGAGCCATTTTTCAGGACAACCAGGAATGAAGTCCAATAAACTAGTAATTAAATTGTGATATGGTTTGACCTGTTCTTCACCAATGAGCCTGAAATGTTCCTCAATATTTTTTCCTTTCAATGGTGGGATCTTGAAATTTAGATCTTCTCGAATGTCAGTCTCATTACTCTGCATATTATGTTTCAGGAGGTCTTTTCTGCATTGTTCTAAGACTGCCACATCTGTACTCTCTCTATACCCTTCCAGGAAAACTTGATCATATATGGCTTTTGATAACATTTGTATGTCTAACTTGTTTTTACGAGGTCCAATGTGTTTTTCTGTGAATGGTGTATGAGGCTTTTGTTTTTCTAGTATTATTCTTTTCTTGTTTGGATTCGGCAGGAATACTTTCTTTTTGGTACCAGGAAATATATCATAAATCCTTCTGTGTGGAATGGTTTTACATTTTTGTACTCTTTGAAAATTACTCCTAAGATTGAACATTCTGGTGTATGCATGGATGGTAAATATTATTAAATAAAATGTTTTGATATTCCACCAGTTCAGCCTCACAAAATTAATATAATAGGATAAGAAAACTACTTACTAAATTTGTCCAAAGTTAATAAATCGATCTCCAATTCAGTTTTGATTGTATATATCCAGAATTGATGGTTGATACAGAAATTAAAGGATAAATATGAAAATTTTGAATTTCAACCACTTTCTGCTTTCAACAAGAGGTGCGTTCGGTTTAACAAAATCGGAGCCGAGCGAGCAGATGCAAGTTGTTTACATACATTTCATTGATGCAAATTTGGTGTCACGTGATCACCTAGCAGATAGAGCTAAAGATATTTAACGAACGCTCAACGAGGTAGTAGATTGCGAGCGCCAGCTGTCAGAAGTAACAGAAAACAGAAACAATTCACTTAACCTTATTTCTTTTAAAAACACGTCAGGGCAACAGAGTTCTTTTGAATGTTTGTTGTTTATATTTTGAAAATTACTAGGGAAGGAATGATTCTGTCTCATTCGGTCATTAACTGTAGATCCAGGGCAGTTGTGATCGCATATATTACAGATATATAATTAATACGCTACCTACAGCGAATTCGTCGGTCATTCTGGCGATTCTGGGCAAGGAGGATTCTACAAAATTCAGTTTCGTGTTTCGTTTCCAGTTGATCGAGTCTTTAATTTTTCGACACAAAAGAGATATATAATTTCAATAACATGCTGTTGACATTGATTTGTTGACAACTGACAACCGAATAACCGATCAAATCTGAATGATCTGCTCCTCAAGGCGGAGCAAATAGATTACATCTTTCAGCTCGCTCTGACAATTAACGAACACGGAGCAGATTAGACAGAGGAAGTAGATCTGATTCACCGAACGCTTTCCGAGCTAACAGATGGAATCGAGCTAACAGATATGTAATAACCGAACGCACCTAAGGATGCTAGATTAGGTTTTTTAGGTTATTTTTCTTTTTGTTGTTTTTATTCAAGGTTTTTATTAATTTTATTAGAGAAAGAAAATAGAAGAAGAATAAATCAATCTTCTCGCTGGTGTTTTGATTACACTTATGATGCTACTGCTCACATTACCCATAGCATAGCCGTAACCTAACCTAACCGAATGTCAATCAATAATCAATCATCAATCAAAACAATAAATTAAAAATTTATAACATTCACAATTTTTTGATAAATGAAGAATATTATATTATAAATATGTTTTAATCATAGATATTATATTAAATATACAATTGAATTATTTTTCATGAAGCATGAGTTCTAACAACCCCTATGTGTTTTTTGATCTGAAATATGGAGTAATGAAAGGTATGATATAATGAATTCCTTTGATATTGAGTAGCGATGATAATCTTTTCCATTTCAGCTGGCCGTGTGATCATTCAATTATATGCAGATGTAGTACCAAAAGCTGCAGAAAATTTTCGAGCACTTTGTACTGGTGAAAAAGGAATTGGTAGAAGAGGGAAACCTCTCCATTATAAAGGCACAAAATTTCACAAGGGTAAGATTTCTATTCAATTGCAACATTATTATTGTGTGAGGAAAAATATTTGTGGTGTGCAGAACACTTTTGCTGATGATCCTGGTTTATTATCACTGTCCCTCTAGGTGGGTTAAAGTAGAATGAGGCCATTATTATTGGTTTATTTTCAACCTCAATATTATGCCTAGCTCAGGGGTTCTTGTCTAGTTTTTTATATTTTCTTTTATTATTGTCACTGATTTGTCATCTCAGAAGGCTTAGCAAATATTTGCTGTCACAATTCATGTATTATCAATCATTCCTCCACAAAATTTCAGTGAAATAAAAAATGCATTACTCTTGCAAATGCCCTTGTCCCCTAGAGCAGGTGTCTGATCAATGTTCCCCAGATTGTTCACAATTCAGCTTGGAATCATGCTGCTGTTGCTGTTATTGTGACAAACCAAGTAAGCCAATGGTGAAAGGAAAATTTGGACTGGCATATGTTGTGGAAACACCAAAAAAGAAATTTTGCAAACCATTAGGATGGCAAGTTGAGTTTGAAGATACTCCTTCAAGAATTGTTAACAGCTGTAAGAAAATGATGAAGTGGGTGAATTGTCCTCCACTTGGTGATTGTAATAATCTAGAAACCAATTTTTGTGAATATCCAGAGAACTGTGGAAATGTCTTCAGAGATTCAGACTATTCAGAGGAAAGCATTACACAATGCAGATGCAGTCCACAAAAAACTTCAAAACCCTGTGAATGTATTCAGGATGATAGGAACTTGTATTGTCTGAAAAAAACAAAGAAAAGGAGTAAGTCACCAGTAAGAGAATCACATCTTCGTTCTTGCAGCCCTAACTGTGAAAGAGTTTGTATAATTTGTGATAATTGTAAAATCAATGCACCAAGCTGTGGCAATCCCCCAAAACAGTCATGTCATGAAAATTCCAAAAGATATCAAAGCACATGTTCCAAGAGTTTGAAATGTAATTGTGATTGTAAATGTGTTTTGGGGAAAAATGAGAAAAACTGCAGATCAAAATGCCCTAATTTTTTTCAAGAAGATCCTAGTGAGTCCTGCTTTAGAAATAAAAAATGCAATTTAAAAAAAAACTATGACATCAGTGATGAATCACTAGACTATGTACCAAAAAAAGAAATAATAAAGAAGAGGAAGAGCCCTGACCCTAGATCAAAAGACAGTCCAACAGAAAGAAGTTTCAGGCCAAGAGGAAGAAGTCAAAGTCCAGAAGTGAAGCAGCAATATAGGAGTTGGAGCCCAAAACAATCACAAGAAAAGAGTTTCAGCCCTAAGAAGACAGAAAATGAAGAGGAAACTAGAAAAAACAGTTATATGATGGAAACAAAGCCTGTACAAAAAGAGAATAGAGGAACAAGAACAGATTCACATAATAATGCAATGTCTAAGAAACCTCAGACTGATGCTAACAATAGTTCAAGGCCAGGTGATGCAAAATCAATTGCTAGTGCCAATCTGATAGATGAACTACAGGAACGATTGAAAGAACGAAAAGAGAAAGAAAAAGAAGTTGCTGTAAGTACCAAGTGAAATAGGAACATCAAATTTGATATAAGGTGTACTTAGTTTAGAACATAGCTACTGAAATAAATTAAACTGACACTTTGTTTTTCTTTATTTTTTCCCAGCCTGTTAATGCAAAAGAAGAAAAATCAAATGCAAAGGAAATAGTAGAGTCTGCTAATGTGAATAGTGAAAATGAATTGCCTACAGGTGAAAAGAATAAGAATGAATCAGCTCAAACCATAATCAACCCTGAAGACAGTTTGAAGCAGGAAGATGAGAAAAAAATTGGGAACACAGCCCCAAATGAAAAAATGAGTGACACTGAGGAATATGAGAAACAACAAGCTGAAATGACATCCCAGGGATCTGCTCAAAACATTGATGGAGGGGTCACTAATCTTGAGGGCAATGAGGAAAAACCTCAGGATATTATTTCAGATACTAATGATGAACAAATAGTTGAAAGTGAAGAAACGTCAAAGTCCGACAATAAACCCAGTGAATTCACAGAAGAAAATGAAGAAGAAATAGTTGAAATTGAAAAGTCAAAGTCTGACAATAAACACAGTGAACCCAGAGAAGATGATGAGTCAATACCCTTACTTCAAAAAATTAAGAGGGCACATCAGAAGCAACTAGATGTGATTCATCAAGACAAATAAAAAACTTGTTCATTTCACATAACTCTTGGAATTGTTATCAAGATATGTATTGAAATAAATAAATAAATATAATGAGTTTCATTGAATTGATCAGAATGAGGAAATTGCACAAATCCATAGTCAATCAATACTTCATTTACTCCTTATCCTTATCTGAAGTATACCAGAGTTCAGCATCAACATAATTGAACAAAATAAAGTTTACTGTACCGGGTGTACCACTCAGAAAGGACGCCGGCTGTATCTCGGAAACTATTTGCCGTACAGGTTTCGGAAAAAAATATTCATGATAAAAGTGGCCAAGAAAAATATCTGGAAATTATTTTCAAGTTTCCGGGACAGCCGCTAGAGGGCATAATTGCATTGGCCAACTTAAAAAACGGGTTTTTATGAAAATTTTATATATCAAGACATATCAGAAACACTTTTTCCATGTTCTCGAGTTGATTTTCCAATCATTCCTATTAAAAAAAATTGCACTAGTTCTTTAAATGAAAGAGGGAGGGAAGGATGAATGGTACTCTGGAAAAACTATTTTACTACAGTTTTGTGTACCGGAATTAAGCGATCTCATTATGAAGGGTTTCTTCAGATCTTCCCGATAAATCACGAATCAAGTCGATCTAAATCCCGTGGTGGCCGCTAGATGGCATCGTTTGAAAAATCAGCCGATTTGCCTTATTTTTTCGAGAATTTAAAATGGAACCATATATTTTTCCTTTTATGATATGAAAGTAAAATAAACGAGAAGAAAAATGGTGAAAACCGCGAGTTGATACCTCTTGAAGAACCGGAGAAATACTCGGAATAATATTTGAACTTAAACTGTTAGCATGTCAAATGCTATCCTCATTCGTTATCGGCATTCTGACAAGCAATCCACAATGAACAGTGAAAACTTCCAATGGAACTTCAATTATATTTTGACGTTTCTTTCATTCAAAGCCAACTTGCCTTTTCTCATTCCTGCCTATACTCACTACTTACATTTCAATTAGCTATGTCATTACTGAGAGTCTCCTTCACTATTGTGAGATATAACAGCAGTTTGTGGAACCAAAATAAATGAATTATTGAAATCATAATTTCATAGATACAGGATATTTCTGATTACGATTATTGAAGTTAGATTCCTGTGGTGAATATTTTCATAATATTATTTCGAGTATTCCACCGGTTCCTCAAGAGGTATCAATTTGCCTTTTTCACCATTTTTCTTCTCGTTTGCTCTACTTTCACATTAGAGTAGAATGAATATATGGTTCCATTTGAAATTTTCGAAAAAACATGGAAAATTGTCTGATTTTTCAAACGATGCCATCTAGCGGCCACCACAGGATTTAAATCGACTTGATTCGTGATTCATCTGGAAGAACAAAAAAAAAACCTTCATAATGAGACCAAGATCGTTGAATTCCGTTACACCAAATTCTTTTATTTAAAGAACTAGCGCAATTTTTTTGAGATCGAAATGATTGGAAATCAACTGGAGAACATGAAAAAAGTGTTTTTGGTATGTCTTGATTTATCAAATTTTCATAAAAACCCATTTATTGAACTGGCCAATGCAATTACGCCCTCTAGGGGCTGTCCTGGAAACTTGAAAATAATTTCCAGAGATTTCTCTTGGCCACTTTCATCATTCATATTTTTTTTCTAAACCTGTGCGGCAAATAGTTTCCGAGATACAGCCGGCGTCCTTTCTTAGTGGTACCTGATTCAATTTTGATATGCATGTGTTGCATCTTTTTTGATAAGGATAGTTAACATAGACAAATATTATTTCAGTAATACCTCTTTGTATGGTACAAGGTGGTGATATAGAAAATAATGATGGTACAGGAGGGGAAAGCATTTATGGCCCCACTTTTGAAGATGAAAGTCTCACAATCAAGGTACGTTTTACATACAGGGTGTTGATTAACTGAGTGCCGATAATACAAGGTGTGAATTCTCGGGTGATTCCATGGAGAAAAGTTTATATCAACTTATGCCCTAAACCTTTTAGTTTTTGAGCTACAGGGTGTTGAAATCAGAGGCGTACAGTTTTTTTAAATCAAAACACTCAATATCAGGCCTATAGAACTACAGAACATCACTAAAAATGAAAAATGTTTTTCGTCCCAAAACAGGATGTGTTTCCACTCATAGTGAATGGCTACTAAATTTTTACAAAATACCAAAAACTATCAATGAACTGGAGAAATGCAACTTTTTTGTTTTATTTTTTCACGCGAAAACTGTACATAATATGAAAGTAACCCTGCGAACCAAATTTACAATGGGGTTTACAAAAATAATTTTTTTCTGTGACGGGAAAAAAGTTTGGCATTTCATCTCTGTTGGCAGGTTATAAAATGTCACTTTTCATAAATTACTTTTTTCCCGTGGGAAAAAAGTGAGTACTTCTTTCCCGGATATATATCACATATATATACTCTGTTAATGGCTTTTGTTGTGCTATAGTTCCGAAAAATGAGTCAATAATACCGTCTCCGAGAAAGAACTGCAAGTTCTTTTATCTTCCATTCGACTTCGCGGTTTCGTATATTACTAAACAACTACTGAATTCGCAATTTTTTGAAATCAAATCACAGAATTGAACTGACAGAAGTGACATCAGATATTTGATTACTTCAAAAGAATGATAAAGATGCCTATAAAACGCAGGTGTCCCTACTGTTAAAAACTTGAAATTTCACGTCGATAATTTTCAGATTTCGAAATAATGTAATATCTTCTCAATATTGATTCGTCCTTCCTTCTGTCACAGAAAAAAATAGTGTATTATACACGGGAAAAATATTAGATTTTAGCTCACGGTTTTTTGTCTCCCTCCGCTACGCGTCGGGAGACAACACAACCTGGAGCTAAAATCTACTACTTTTTTCCCTTGTATAATAAATAACTATTGGTTTTAGGAGAAATCAGAGGCCTACCATTTTTTTCTTCAAAAATTGTCAGTTCATAGGACGTCTCTGGTGAAAATTTTTAAAAATCTTTCACTTCAAAAAACGCTCCTTAATGATGATAAGGTGTGTACAAAATTTCATAAAAATTTCTGAGAGGGATGAAAAATTATGATAAAAAACTCACTTTTTCCTCAAATTTCAACACACTGTAGCTAGGAAACTGAAAGGTTTAGGACATATGTTGATATGAACTTTTTTACTTTGAATCACCCGAGGATTCATACCTGGTATTATCGGCACCCAATTAATTAACACATTGTCTAAAAAACGTTGTAAGCTGTAAAACTCAGCGGCTTTTTTGAAAAAACGTTTTAGCATGAAGAAGAAGGTATGGTTGGAATGATGAATGCGGGTCCAAATACAAATCAGTCACAGTTTTACATAACCACACAGCCATGCTCACACTTAGATGACACGAATGTGGTTGTGGGAAAAATTGTAAAAGGGTTGAAAATTATCGTTGAAATGTCCGATTATAACAGGGAAGATTCAAAACCTCCAGAGGTAACAAATAATTACTATGAATTCCACAGTCTTTGAATTAACACTGTTCAACGTGTTTAAGCTACTTATTATTGAAAATTGTGGGGAGTTGAAACCTGGAGAGCCCTGGAATATAAATGAAAGTGATGGTACCGAAGACGTTTATCCACCTTGGCCAGACGACTGGGACGAATTTACAACGGCAAATTCCCGTCTTGTTGAAAAAGCAGTAATTGCTATTAAGGAGTCTGGAAACTTTTATTTCGGGGAAAACGATTTCGTTGACTCGGAGAGGAAATATGTGAAATGTTTGAGATACATAAACTGGTACTTGCTTCAAAATAAAAAAAATCTTGCACTCAAAAGTATGCGTATCATTGTTATGCAAAATTTGGCTGCTGCACTGCTGAAGAGGCAAAAATTCAAGGAAACTGTGAAATTGTGCAGTGAGGTTAGGATATAACAATTATTTTTCTCTTAATAGAATAACATAAAGATACCTGAAAATTGATTCAGGTGAGAGAAAGTGAAATATTTCATCAGGAAATGTTAAAATGTTTTAGATACTTGCAATTGACGAAAATAATGCGAAGGCTCTGTATAGAAGAGGTCAAGCGTCACTGGCAATGAAGGACTATGACGAGGCTCTAGATGATTTGAACAATGCCTCATCTTTCCTTCCGAACGATCGGAATGTCCTTAATTTGTTGAATACAGTCAAGAAACACAAGTTTATCTATCTTCAGGATGAAAAGTTGTTCTTCTCAAAGTTATTCAATTAGATATACTTCAATGAAGATTAAAGTGATGTGAACATTCATATTTATGTTTTATATTGTGATTATATCATTATTGTAATGTAAAAATATATTATTCTGGAATATACTGAGTAAGGGTGCAAAAAAATGGTGTATAAGTGCATTAGAACATTTTACAAAATAAACTACACAACACAATTTCGTCGCACCCCAAAATTTTTCCTCTGTTGAAATATGAATAACTTTTTATTCGGATCACACTGTTCGCTAGCCCAGTCCTTCAGCTATAATCTCGTGATTCCTTAAAACATAACGTTCTCCACATAAAATCGCTACAGGGTGTTACCTGAAAGTGTGCAAAATTTCGAAAATTTCAAAAGTATCCCAAATGAAGAACTTTTTTTTTCAACTTTGACAGTAGAGGCATGTAGATGATCTCATTATCTTGGGACAGTTCTCGTATTGTATCCTTATCTCTTTTACTTACAGAGTGACCTCAAAAAATTAACTTTTTGGTTTTGCAGTCATAACTTTCATCCTCGTCAACCGATTTTTTAAATCTCAGGCTCATTCTGTTGCTTATACTTCAGATGAAGAGATATGAAGATCTGAATTGACTAAAGATGAACATTATACAGTGTGTCTGACTTCTAATGGAAGCACCCCTGTATCTTTCGTAATTTTTGAGTAAGGATTCTGAAATTTGCAAAAGCGGTAGATATACTGAAAATACACACTATAACTGAGTGGAGTCGTCTATAGTGATATACACTGCTCGCCAACAGCCACGGAACCACCCACAAAAATGATATAAGGAGGCAAGATAGGTTGAAAATCACTTCGGATTTAAAATTAGGACGTCCATTTCACTTCCTCCTGCAAATTTCAGAACCCTACCTTAATAATAACGTGAGACAAAATTTAATTTTTCTGAACTGAAAATTTTCCAGGAAAAATATGTATAATCAGTGAATTGAACGTCCTGATTTCGAATCCGAAGTGATTTTCAACCTATCTTGGCTACTAATAAAATTTTCCGGAAATTTGGTTGGTTCCATTGCTGTTGGCGAGCAGTATTTATCACTGGAGGTGACTCCACTTGGTCATAGTGTTTATTTTCAGTATATCTCCCGCTCCTGTAAGTTTCAGAATCCTAACTCAACAATTACGAAACATACAGGGGTGCTTCCATTAGAGGTGAGACACACTGTATAATGTTCACCTTGAGTCAGTTCTGATCTTCATATCGCCCCATCTGGAGTTTGAGCTTCAAAATGAGATTTTATAAACGGGTTGACAAGGCAAAAAGTTATGACTGCAAAACCAGAAAGTTAATTTTTTGAGATCACTAAATAAAAGGGATAAGGAGACAATTTGAAAAATGTCCCTAGGTAATGAGATCATCTTCATGCCTCTGCTGTCGAAGTTGAAAATAAAAATTGTTCGTTCATTTGGGATATTTTTGAAAATTCCGAAATTTTTCAGTTTCAAGCCACCTCCATCTGTCACGTGCCAGTCTCTAGTGTGCAATGATAGCATTTACATTTCTTGACACATTTACTTGCCTTGCCGTACTTCCGGTTTGACCGGAAATAGCCCAACAATCTGTTGATTTTTCATTCCGAAATTAAAAAATTCACTGAAAGTACTATTTATTCCAAATATTTCGACTAGACATTCTGCTGAAATTGCTGACGATCAAGTCTATTTTAGAGAGAGAAGGAATCTCACATTTATATCCGTTGTTTTTTAAACGATCATGTCATCAAAAATAAATTAATAATATCATTTTATATCAATATCAGAAAATGCCTGATTGAAATTGAAAATGAAGTAGAGGTACCAAACAAAAAAGGAGCATTGGCTAAATGAATAACTAAATAAACCTGAAATGGCTCCTAAATTCATCATCTGAACATCACGAGGAATATTACGTTTCACTTGAATCCTTCAGTTCCCAATCTTTTTTCTTCTGGTGCATCATTAAAAGTCAATGGCAATTAATTGTCCAAGTTAGAGTCACTGGATTGTATTAGTTAGATAAGAGTTCGGACACAGCTGAACTTTTGTCCTTTTCTATTTTCTATAATACAATGGTTTAAGTGAATAAAAGAATGAGACATATATTCTGCTCTTTGTCTTTTCAATTTCCCTAGAACCGCCTGATTGTCAAATACGATTTTAGAGGTTACATTTTCTGTCAAATCAATCATAGCCGTAGGTGGACAATGGGAATAAGGTATAAACACCCACTTCAATTAATAGTGATACACTTCTAGCAGAACAACTGTTATACAGGGTGTTTCACAGGTAAAGGGAAATATTTCAATGGTAGATAGGGGTCACCAAGGTGGTTCTGAAAATGTGTGTTATTTTAAAATTTCGAATAAATGTAAATTTTTCCTGAAGCCGAACCTGGATTTTCACTTCGCCCGATAGGTGAATGCATTCAACGTCCCAAGTTTAAGCTCCATACCAAATTTTAGAAAAATATACTGGGTAGTTCAATACTTATAGACGAATGAATAATTATTCGAAATCGATAAATCGCCCTGTATCTCCGTTATGAAAACTCTAAGACCTATCAAATATGGTATTTTCAGAACCACCTTGGTGACCCCTATCTACCATTGAAATATTTCCCTTTACCTGTGAAACACCCTGTATAAATGAAAAGAATGCATGTAACAACATTTTAATATTAGAAAATATACACATATGGATAAACTTATAGCTATAATTCCTTATTGTTTGTGAAACTGTACTCCAGTGATGAGTATAAAACATGAAGTTATTAATATTACATCAGAGGTATCTATTCTCAATATACAGGAAGTAACATAAGTACGTGCAAGTGAAGTATTTCTGGGATAATTCAAAGAAATAAAGTCTATATAAGCTTAATTGTGTCCGAAAATGTTTCATTTTGGAGATACAGGGTGTTGAAATACAGAGAACAGATAAACATTTCATAGGAGTTCTCAGCAACTTCACTTAGTGCCCTAGGAACTAAGTAACATGGATCGATATAGAAAATTGTAAATATCTCCAAAACGATAACCTCTAGCATAGTTGTAAGGCCCTTATGATAATTCCCTTGATACATAAAAGACTATTCTCCTTCGTTTCATCTTCACATAACTACCCAAGTATAGGTAATAGATATGTGAGAACATGAATATACCTTTCGAAACTATGAAAACTGAAAACAGAGTTTTGCATTCATAATCAGAAATTCACTAACTTCTTAATCCCATACTTCGACTCGCTTTTGAATTCCTTGATATTCTTTTGCATTTTTTAAAATAAATTCTGACCCTATATAGACAATATCTATTTATTATTTTATTTTTCGCATCATGACATTGGGGAAGAAAAATGTCCGATAAAATTTGATCTCTGTATGCACATGATTTGAACAAATTTAGGAAATCAAAATTTTTGTTTGGTTTATGAATGCATAAATTTCGAAATATTTTCTCCAAACGAACGAAAATTTTGAATGCTTCATCACTCGCATAATTCAGACAACCTGGCCGGAACTCTTTCAGAACTACCAATTTAGAAAAATCCCTATGAGGTTTTTCAGTTAACATATATTTTATACAGACTTTGCACTTCAGATTCTCTTTAATTTTTCTTAAAATGTAACCTGCTGAATTAAATAAACAATTCAGTTGAATTTTATTGAGCAATACGTCTCTATCCCAGTCTGAAGGCAGAATCGATGATACTGATGCAGTTGAATGATGACGAATTATTTTCTCTCTTTCACAAATTTCCGATAAATTCAGTAAATTCTCTTCGTCTAAACAGTTCCCCATTGCATAACTTCCTTTACGAGATACTTCCAAGATTTGAATAACTGCTAAATTTTTCAAAAGTTGGCGAACTTGTAGAGCGTTTGGAATTATCTGTCGCAGTCGAAGTTGACCAAAAACATTTTCAAGGCAATCTTGGCTGAATCTGGAAGTCAATAGAAATTCGTAATTTCGAAAATTCAATAGCGAATCTTGAATGTCCAAAATACTCTGGGTTGATAAAATTACTCCACTTTGAATTGGTTTCCAATGAACCCTTTCCGCCCCAATTTCTAAATGTCTAAACAACTCGATAATTTCATTCAAAAAGCATATGGTATCTGAATAAACAACTTCATTGAACTTGCTCAAAGCTAAAGTTCTTGTCCGTGATGTTAAGAGAGAAAACCACCTAAAAATCATTTTAACAAACCAAGCAGTGGTTTTCGCATTTTCGTCTATAGAACTGCATGTAGGTTCATCACTCAAAAAATTCAAACCAGCATAAATATCATTATTGAGCGTATAATATGCATTTGATACTTTCATTTTGTTAAAATGGTCCAACTCAATTAAATCTGTAGTTAATTTTGGTGCAATTTTCAAATCTTCACCTTCTTGAAATTCTGCTAAATTTTGTATATATTTGAAATCAACGATGTTTGTGGGGAGATTATATTTTTCAACAAAATTCTCAGGAATTTTGAAAACTTTATTATTGAATAAAGATGATCTGATATTTTTATACAAATGTGGTACGTCAGCTATGAAAAAAATTTTATTTCCGGTTTCAGGGTGCACAATAAAATTTTGTAAACACGTTTTACTGGATGTGATGCCAAAATGTTTCCACATGGATTGATTTGTGGGACCCATATCAGAGGTAATGCTAATTATGTTCAAATCAAGGCGATAACAGTGTACCAAAACATCATTGATGAAATCCGCTAAAACGTTACCAGACACTTTATTCCCGGTGAAATGATATCCAATGACTTGTTTCCATCTCGATGTGATCCCCCCTAACATAACAACTAGGATATGAGTAGCATGTTCACCAGAATTTTGAATTGTTTCGAACCCAAATGTTTGAGAAGTAGACATACAATATGCTTGCC
Organism: Phaedon cochleariae; assembly: GCA_918026855.4. Classification (NCBI taxonomy): domain Eukaryota; kingdom Metazoa; phylum Arthropoda; class Insecta; order Coleoptera; family Chrysomelidae; genus Phaedon; species Phaedon cochleariae. The sequence continues at coordinate 5,629,427 of OU896709.1, forward strand.
CAGGAGTTATTGCCATTTCATCTAAGCAGATACAACAATCTCGTTCCACTTCCGTGAAGTTTTCTACTTTAATTTTCAAATATTTGAAAGTTTCTATCAAAACTCCCGGGTTGAAAGTTATATGCTCAATTTTCCTAGATAGGGTCCTAATAGATGGAAGAGGAAACTTCATTTTCAGCAGGTGTTCATAACCTGTGGTACCACAAGTATATTTGATTGCAAATGCTTTATTTATTGTTGTGATTTTCCACCTTTTTCTGCATTCACTTCTCACTGTTAAATTTTGAATTTGGTCGGTACCAAAAACGCCATTCAATAATATATCCCGTTGTAGTTTATTTGCTCTTCTCAGTTTCGTTTTCAAATTTTCAATTTCATTTTGTAATTTTGTGATCAATTCCTCTTTCTCCATGATTATTTTATTTTGTATCTTGGGCGGTGATAATAATGGGATTTTATTCTTGAAATCGTCTGCTTTGTGAATTGTTGGAATAGCAGATTCTCTCAAACAGATTTTGAAATCATCTATTTTAAAATGGGCCTAAAATATAGTTTTATTCTAATCAGATGCTGTTATAAGAAGTAAATTTAAATGAGTACCTCACAAATTTTGCTCGTCTTCAAATTGATTTTCCACCCAGGCCGTTTCATTTCTTCCTTCCATGAGCGAATGGTTGAAATTTGTTTAGGAAAGTTGAATAAATGAAATCCATTCTTTTCAGAATTGGCACAATTCATCACACAACAAGTAATTTCCATAACTGCTTCTTTCTCGAAAGTATAATTTTGAAATTTATTTCAATTCTGACGTTTATAAAATGTATTGTCAAATTCAAACAATTTTAAATAAAAAGCGCGGGGCGACTATGGTGCTATTGTCACAATGCAAGGTGTGTAACTTGATAAATCTAAACATTCAAAAACCCTAACAGTTGTCATTTCTGTGTCCGAACTCTTATCAAACTAATACCATCCAGTGACTCTAGTCCAAGTATTCTTCATCACTCGCGCTTGAATCGTCATCGTCAACAATCGTAGAAACTATGGAGCCAACAAGAATCGATTGCTCTTCCATGTTGAATATTAAATCTCCAAAATTTAGATCAATCAGGTGCATTAGCCAGATCAATGACGGCTAAATGTTCAGATAAACGAGAAACTACAGAACTGACAACCTGACAAATTTCACCGAATTATAGCACTGTATTTTTGATTTTATATTTCGGAACACAGATTTTTAGCAGAGTCAGTAGATCTACTGACAGTCCTGACCATTTGAATGGGCGTGTACACCTTAGTAGAACTTTTAACTCAAACCATGTTTATAATGATCCTTTTATACATAAATAATGATTGACGACATAATTCGATCGAAAAATTAACTGGAATGTTTTATTTTTGGACATAAATAATAGTACCTTCTGAAAACGGACCCTCTAATGACGTAAAACCCTCATCTCGCCCTAGTCAAAAGAAAATACCAAACGCCCGACGGAGACTGGAGGCAACTGATATATTAATTCTTTCAACTGTGATCTCGCGCTAATTCCATGTCAGAAATCATGTATCATTCATCTCTGTCTGGAATAGTCTAGTTGCAGTATCAGGGTTTTGACGTCACATCATCGCCTCGTTTTCAGAGGTCCGAAAAATCGGGGATTCCAATGATTTTTTATAAAACGTAGGGAGCTCACAGCAAGAAACGGTTTGCGGTGGTGAGCTAGTTTGGTTGAGTTCTATCGAATTATGAAATACAAATTTTTTGTGATATAAGCCCATTCGGAATATAGCCAATGTCGAATGATTAATTTTTTGTTCCACATATCCGATAAATATGTGGTCGGGATAACATTTTTAACTTTAACTTCAGCATTATGGCGAAAAATTGTAAAATTTTATGATACTGGAGAAGCCCATTCAGAAAGTAGTACAGACTTTGTTGATACCAGATTGAGTTTACTAGGAGGTCACCAAGAAATTATTTGAAGAGAAAAATCCATTTTCATGAATATCTGTGGGTTTAGGTTCTATGATTGAAAAAATTAAACACTCAGTTTGTAACATTTGGTGATTTATTATTTGTAATCTTTCAACAAATGCTATATCTAATAGCGCTTACAGAATCTAAAAAATAACAAACTAAAATCATTTTATATACATTAATAGCTTCTCAGGAACAATAACACTGTACAGAAAAACTGAAATGCCTCTTTTGAGAATCACAATAAAAATTAGGAAAAGTTTCAGATAGGGGCAGAAGAGCACCCCAATGGACTCTGCAACGTATTTCATAGTATCATTCAAACATGTTGTCTTCCAGCAGTAATCAACCCTTCCTAGTGATTGTGAATTTTTGGTCAAGCATTTTTAATATAACATCTCTGCTAGAACAATTCGTTTCCACTTGCTTCATTCAATTGACTATAGAATAAACTTCTAAAAACAAGATTAAAAAAAAGAGAAAAATATGGTAGAGTAAATCATCAGCAAATATCTTCTTGAATCGAAGAATAATTATGCTTTCATCAGAAAAGTAGTCGAGAGCAAGCCATTTTGAATATAACAGTACAATTTCAATGTTTTGAAAGGTTCATAGATATTAATGTGAAAAGCATAAAGGGTGACTTTTAATGCTGTTAAAGGCTTGCTCCTAAACTATACTAATTAAAATTATTAGTTCAGACCTTAAGTACTCCAATTTTTTATAGGGTCTGACAATTACATCTACTAGTCTCACAAAGATTTTCAATTATGAAAAATTCAATTATGCATTGTTTGTTGAAAAATACATAGTTAATTTAGCTGTATATCAATGGCCTTTTTGAATGAGTTTGAAATTATTGCTATTATTGATTTACTATCAAACGTAAAGATAGTTTTTCCAAAGAAAATAAATATTTCCTCGTCACATAACATAGAAATATTGTTTGAAGCAGAATTATCGTCAGACCCCAATCATCTAAGAAGTCATAATAAAATTGTAAAAATCATATTTAATATAATTACCCGACTACATGAATAAAACATGTTGAAAACAATAAATAAAAGTAGCTCTAAAAAAGTTGTTTCACTATTGTGTCTCAGAATCACATGCTCTAGTAGCTAATAGTGGATAATGGTTTCAATAATTGGGGTGAATAGTCACATCACATAAAACATTTGTTAACAATTCTTGTCCCTTCTTCAAGAAACTACGATTTATTGTCACCACCTGGAAATAATCAATATGAAAATAGAATTAATAGATGAAATGAATCGATAGTGGAATTTTATTTTGAGAGGGTATTTAAACCTTCATAATTATTATAATATAGACAAAAACTCACAGCTGGTCTCGGCCGACGCCTTCGTTTCCCCCTCCACCGCCTCCTCGGCCTTGTCGTCGTTGTTGTTCGCCGGGTCTCGGCCGTCCTCGGTCAACCGCAGCGCCACCTCTAGATCCGTCAGGATCTCCGTCTCTTTGGGCTCGATCAACGAGAACCGGTGATGGAGGGCGGTCAAATGGGCGAAGGTTAGGTTGAGATGGGCGTGCAAGCCCAGCATGACCACCTCCTTGAAGTGGGCGGCATAGAGGTGCGCCACCACGTGGAACAACAGGCGGACGATCTTGCGCACTATCGATTCGAACGAGGAAGGAAATTCGTTCGCTGGGAGAGACACAGATTATATATCATTAGAATAATTAATGAAGCAGACTATAACGTCGTACCTAGAGGTGGATCTAGTGATATTTCGGTATATTATTCGTCTATGATAAGATTGTTAACTTATTTCCTTCACGCCTACGTTCCAGAGAATAATAATAAGAAAGCTGTCAGAATGGTCTAACCTCAAATCTTAAACAAAATACATCTCAGTATCCGCGGGAATCAATGTTACCAGGTGGCGCTCGGTTTTCATCATTCCATGTCAAAGCCACGTCAAAACACTAGCGTCTGCGGACGGCCGCAAGTAATAACTCCGTGGTAGGGGAACGTTGGTTAACTTGTGACGAGTCTAATATAAGGAAGGAATTTTTTTTTAACAATCAATCGACCTAGATGAACCTTTTTTCTTGAAGAAGGAGAATTTTTCTTGAGGAAGGAAAATATTGTTTCTGCATAAAAAATGAGCAAGCCTAACCTATCTATTTTATGATTATATCTGTACTTGTTGACCTGTGTAAAACTTAATGTTTATTAAGACCCAATAAAATATTCTATTCTATTCTAACCTAACCTAACCTAACCGAACCTCACCTCTGGCCTAAACATAGAAAACCCCTAAATGAATCTATTTCCCATAGAGAATATTTTTTAGAAATCACTTGAGAACAAGAAAAAAATAAAAAAAAGATGAGCCTCGCACGGATTCGAAACCCGGCCCGCCGGCTTGGCATGCCGATGCTCTGCTTACTGAGCCAACCAGTTGCTTACGAGACGAAGTATGATGAAGTCATTCAGTCGGCGCCGTAACGCCAGTCGCATCTACTTCCCACTATAACGTTCTCCCACCACGGAGTTATTACTTGCGGCCGTCCGCAGACGCTAATCGTCAAAACTGGGGGAAACCAAACTTAATCCTCACTCAATTGACTCAATCCCATTAGTGCCATTTGCTTATGTACTGTGTACTGATAAGAGTGATGTTTTTAAATTTCTTGACTTTGTCGATATTCGATCGAAAACGCTGATAATGCCTGTTGTAGATATTCTTTTGGCAGATATTTTGCTCTATTTAGATGGAAAAAGCCGACCAGTAGTGGAAGGAGAAGCAATTCTCCGTGCTAGTCATGTGATTTTGTGTGAGGCAGAAGACTTCAACAAAAGGCACATTTTTGCACTTTGTCTACAAACTTCGGCGATGAAATCTTCCCCACATGAAGTAAAATTGAAGTTGGGGCCCAGAGGAACTCCTGTAGAACAATAGATTTGTATTTGGTCCTGCAAAGCAGGACAATCTGGGTATTGTAAAGATGGTGTAGCTGTTCTTTTATCAATTGATTTGCTCGTCATAATTAGTTTGAATTGTTTGAACTATCTCCAATTCTTCACCCGTTCACTGAACTAATAAAAATGTAATAATCTAAAAAATTAACCAACTCAACCATCATCACTACCAACAGTGCCAACACTTTATGTCATTGACAAGTTTGACAACTAGAGCTACAGCAAGCTGTATGCAATGTAGTCTATGCACTTTATCCATAGACAACAGTTTGTTTTCCCCCAGTTTGAAGTTCGTATTATGTAACCTAGATGTCGCCCACTTCGTGAATCTCGCGAGGTTTACAACAACTGTTACCAGACTGGAAGTTATCAATTCCATGGAGAAATTCAAATATCTTATCAACCTTTCAACAGAAATTCAAATTTGAATGATCAACCTCAAAAACGAGCTGTCAGAACTAACAAATGTAAAACTATTTTGCATTATTAATTATTATAATTATGATCTCAAAATGTACCAATCAAAAAATAGCATAAAGTATTCATGGATAATCGTCATCCTCTTTTCTCGTTTACCAACAGACAGTCAGCACGTTATATAGTACTAATGGGAGCATTTCTATGAGAATTTATTATGGGAATTTATTTTGGAAAATCTAGAAGGAATTCAAAATTCTTAGTGTCTTTTGTTATCGTGATGGACGTCATTTTTTTTTCTAGAAATTAGTGTTCTTGCCTATGATTAGTCCATATTGAAAAATATTTGTTATGCAGAAATTTGGTCAGGACTCACATATGGAACCTTTATTGGGGTTGGGGATCAGCTTAAGCAGCCCAGAAATTATTTGTACTGCTGAAAAAATGCCTTAGAACACTTTTAAATAAAAATCAGAGAGAATCATGTAGACCATTATTTGCCAAACTGAAAATACTTCCCCCTCTTGCCTGTATATTCTAGAAATATCATGTTATACAGGGTGTTTCATAATTGAATGTCAATATTCGAGGAGGCGATTCTTGGGCTCATTCTAAGAAGAAAGTTTCATATGAACGTATGACCTAAACGTCCCAACTTTGGAGATACAGGGTGGTAAAATTCTCGAAAATTAATATAGCCTACTACAATGAGAAGTTATAATTCGAAAATACCAAATACGAATACAAAGTTCATGAACTATGAATTGTATTTCTGAAATTTGATCTTAAAAATAAAAACTATTTCTCTGCATTGTGATATTATCATATTAACAATATTACTATAATCATGTAGTGAAAAGCTTTTTATTTTTAAGCGAAAACCGTGCATCAGATTGAAAAAATTGTAGTGATCAAATTTGCTTAGAAATGATCGGGAATTTCAGGAATGATTTCAATTTGGAGATTAATCAGTGGCGTACCATCAATGTCTGCCAAAATAGGTATGTGAAATTCCATACGAACGCCACTGGTGGCAACAACAAAAAATGTGGTACGCTAACTGATGCCTCTTGATACATAGTACATGTATGCCAAATTTCATCAGAATATCTGAAGTGGTATTACAGATATTAATAAAAAACTATTAATTTTTGAGAACTTCACCACCCTGTATCTCAAAAGTTAGGATGTTTAGGTCATACGTTCATATGAAACTTTCTTCTTAGAATGGGCCCAAGAATTGCGTCCCCAAATATTGACATTCAATTATGAAACACCCTGTATATTAAAAAATGAAAAGCATCAGCACTCATAGATCACAGTTATTCAAGGAGATTTAACCACCATCTGAAAACACCTGGAAATAATTTGAATGTAACTCTCAGAATACCCATCTCCAATGGAGTGAGGATTTACAATAAGCTACCAGAGGCAATCAAGAAGGAAGTTACTGACTTCAGATTCAGAAAACATCTCAAAACTTTTCTGTAGTCAAAAATGATTTATAGTACCCCTAGATAGATACCTTAAGACTAAGATAATATATATTTTCTCTTACATGATATACACTTTCATTTATAATTGTTGATTTTAAATGTGAATTCACTATATGTAACTTATGATGTGTTTTATATCACTTTTACAGTGGTCTTTGAAAATCAATAAATTCAACTTTACTTATTTTACTTTCCTTATTCGTATTTCAGAGCCAAATAGAAAATAAACTAAATAAATCAAGCATTGTTAACTGAAAATCCTGCTCAGAATTGGAAAACCCATAATGCAGGACATGTATGCTTGTAGAGAGTACTTTGTAGCAGTGAATTAATAATAACTTAATGCAAAGTTGATGATGAGTTTCAAGATAGAGATGAATGTTTTGTTTCTAATACCTTTTTTAATGTGTGGTTCTGATTTTGAGGCTATCAAAAATATTCACAATGGATATAATTTAGGAAAGGGGCTGGAATATGTCCAGTGATGAGTCAGAAAACATGAAGAGGAAAATGGTGTTGGAGTGACCTCCAAAACAAAAAAATATGTTCATCATGGAACCATGAAACATTGTCCTATTCATAATGTTGCTATATCTATGAATATCCTAGGAACTCTCCTTTAAACACTTCAAACAATTTGTGAAAAGGATTGAATCAGATATACATTCATTCTGGTCACTGAGATATCACTTACCATATTTTGTAGGAAAAATATTTTCATCACTTATAGTTTTTTGAATAAATGTCATCACATAATCTATATACTGAGGGGCAGCAACCTTAGTTTTCTTCCCTTTCTCGTCAAACCATAAATAAGTCCTACAACAAAATATCTTATAATAAAATGAACTAGAATGGCAGACCAAGAGAGTGGAAGCAAAAACATACCTTTGACCTGGACCTGTCATGTCAGGACACCCCATTTGTGTACAAAATTCACTAACACTTCCATATACTAAATTCACATGATCAAATAGAGCCATAGCTGAAAAAATGAAATAATTCAAACAAAAATATCCAGCAACATTTTTTTGTATTTTTGAGGATATCTCATACATTCCTAAAAACTTGTCTTTCAAGTTGAAAAGTACATAATTAAAATATCTCCATATCCTGTCACTTGGACTTGTCCATAGATAAATATCAATTAGATAACACACAATGGAGATGAATAATCAAAGAATACCAATGAGATGAAAAATTTCACACACTATGAGTGGATCTATGAGTAAATGATACTCTAAATGATATAATCTAAATGTTTCAATAAGACTTACTGTGTGAGGCTAACCACTCATTGTAGTCCAATCCAGCAGGTAGATCAACTAACAATCTCATGTCCATTTCTGGTAATTTCCTTTCTAAAACTGTAGCTTCTAGATACAATTTTGAGTCTCCACTTGATGTAGATTCTGTTCCTTCTTTTTCTTTACGTCTTGCTTTCCTGAAATTGATGGCTGAGTGTTAAAAACTGTTGGAAAAAGTCTCATCATAATAGTAAATCATGATGAGAGAGTCATGTAATTCACACATTTGAAAATAATGTAGTATTTGCTGGAATGTAGTTAAACTAGATTCAAATAATCAAACAGCACAAAAATAATAATTCAAGAATCAAGATATTTGAACTGCTTCCAATTTGAGAATGAAGACTAGATGTTGACATCAAGAAATCAGCATTCTTCATTTTATTCTCAAAATGGATTGTTTATATCTGTTATATTATCTACAACAATTATAACCATTTTTTAACAGTAATACTGATGTTGAAAATTGCTGAAGAGGTCAAAAAAACAGAATTTGATTCATATTAAAAATAGTCATGATTCATATGACCTGAGGTCTCACCATTCTTCAAGGTAGTTCAAGAAAAGTCTGAATAGGATAAAAATGGAGGCTGATTACCAAATTAATTGATACTGAACTCACCCTATAAACCAGTCCACGGTGTCGCGGAGATATTCTGGTAGTCGCTCCAGTTTGAAGTACTTGTTTCACAAAGATTTCAGATAAGAAAAGCACCGAGCACCCAGTGATTTGTTTTTCCTGATATTTCGTCTCTCAGCTGATCAGGAAGTTTGTTTTGCAACCCTTTTAAAGTAATCCTGGTAGATTTTAGTCACGAATATATTCCACAACAAATTTCAGAAAGTCCATTTGTATTGTTCAACAGCCAAACATAACATTGCACAAATTTTTCACTGAGTTTAGGTTTGGTTTCCCAATGGAAAATTGGAAATTGTATATTTCATTTGGCAAATTCTTCATACCATTACAGAACACAGAACAGAATACAGAATAGGAAATTATGGAATCAGGGAATCACGGAATCTCCGTCACAGAACACATATTTTGACAAATCACTAAAATCAGTCACAAAACACGGAACACAAAGGATTTTCCACTGGAGATTTCGGGTATCCGCAGTCCGCAGTGCGGAAGAGTTTGTGAATGCTTTTTTAGCGTCAAGCTTGGTTTGTTGCTGGGCGATTTTTGCATTGGCGATGCTCGAGATGAAAACTGGTGATGTTATCATTGGAAAATTTGAATCGGTCAGCACCATCGACCAATAATAACATTACACGTTTCATCGCAAAAGCCAAAATCGCCCAGCTACAAACAGTGCTTTACTGAATATTGTCAATTGTCATACAATGTTTTTATAATTATTGTTCTGTGTCAGTTCCAACTTCCAACTGTCACTGTCTCTGTCAGTTCATTGAAAAATAAGAAAAAATAATTGCCAAGTTCATCAAAATCTATTCAAAAATTAGAAAATTACAGAAATGCGAATTAATATTTCATATTTTCAATGGAATAAATATATTCTTTAAGAACTGAACTCCTTAAGTTTCAATACAAGTGCTAATTCATAAGGATTCTAATTATGCATGTCTTCTGAGTCAAATGGGTAATTTCCAGTAAAATCTTCCCTGGATTGGAGATGTTTAATTGAATAATTTGTAGAGGAATCACTGGATAACACCTTGGATTTATCCAATAGAAAGCTGAAGAAATTGAACAAGCCCTCTCAGTCTGATTCCCATATTATTAACCTCATTTTAGATAATAATGAACTGCAGAGATTAGATAATATTGACTCCTTCACAAAACTACAGAAGGTATGTTTATCACTTGGTTTATCACTGTACTACATTTCAATTTGTACATGTATAAAATTGGATCCCAAAGAAGGTGAATTCAATTTATATTTCTATGAAAATTTCAGCTTACTGCAATTCATAATCAATTGTTGAGGATGTATGGTGTCTGTCGTCTTCATTCCTTGTATACTCTGAATCTTTCTCATAATGGGATATTAACAATTGAGGGCTTGAAGGACTTGGTTAACTTGAAATGGTTGTGCTTAGCTGGTAATAGTATTAAGGTGAAAATAAGTCCATTCTTTCAGTTGCAGGATTTCTATGTTTGAGTAATAACTAACATCAGTTTTGCTTTTATGCAGTGTATAATTGCTAAACATCCATCAGTTTATTATAATCCCACAATCAATACATAAAAATCTCTCCATTGCTACTAACTGAGAAACACATTCATAAATTGATGTTTTGCAGACCATTGAACATTTGAATACCAACATCAAATTGGAACATCTGGATCTATCTGAAAATGCAATAACTCACATAACTGATTTATCATTTTTGAAAAACTTGAAGGTAAACCCCATTGGTTTCTAATTATTTTCAACCTTTTTATGAAAATGTATTTCAGGAACTCTATTTACACAAAAACAAAATAAATCATTTGGGCCAGTGTGAACGATTTTTACCAACAAGCTTAACTATACTAACACTAGCTAATAATAACATAGGAGATTTAAATGAGATCTCTAGACTTGTTAATCTTGTTAATCTAAAGAAAATATCCATAGCTAATAACCCCTGTGTTAACATGACTGGGAGTAACATGTATCCTTTGATGGTGCTTTTGGAAAATTGGTCTATGTTGTACAGTGTATACAAATGTATTTGCTTAGTTTGTTGATTGAAATTATTCAGTGTTGAATGTTGTATGAATATTGAAATTTTATTATGTTCCTTAATGCTTTTCAGTGGCTTTGATTACCGTCCATTTATTGTAAATTGGTGCCTAAATGTAAATGTTATAGATGATTATGTAGTTGATGCCATTGAGAGGTAAACATGTCCTAATCCAGTGTTTTAGGATTTTGATTGATTTTTTTCATCTAGTTTGAGAGCTGAATGGTTATATTCACAAGGACGTGGTAGACATTACAGAGTAGGAGATCAGAGGGAACTGGTTCAGTATTTAGCTACAGTTTGCCCCCTTACAGGGGAGACTCTGGAAACAGAGGAGGACAGAAAGTTGAGGTTAATTTTGAGTAAGGCACAGCATCACCAGCAACAATTGAGAGAACAGTCATCTACAAATGGTAATCATCATCACCCTTTGAAAAATTATCATTTTACCTTCATTATTGTTAATGTATTTAAATTTCTAGTTACTCCTAATCCATCCCCAATGACAAGAAAAAAAATTATGGCAAGTAAACAGTCACCTAGATTAAGTGGTAAGTGTAAAGTAACTGATGTTTGCTTTGTTTTAATGAAATAATTCTATTCATTTTCAAGCTCCTTAAAAATAGGTATATATATTTTCACAGTGTGTTGCACTTCAATGTGAAGAAAAACATGGACCAAAATCCGTTTGTGATTCATCTAATACTATAGTATATAAATCATTTCTGGAAAATATTTTTTTAGTTAAATATTAAACAACACATTTTCATTATTTTATTTTCTACTTCTTTTCAGTTTGACTAGCCATAAAAACATGTTTTATTGGTTTTTCAAAATACCATTTATTTTTTACTTCTTTTCAGATTGGTAATCTATCTCTATATTTTTCCAAACTACTATTTTATTCTACTTCTTTTTTGTTTGGCTATTTTTTCATTATTTAAAACATTATTTATTACAAAGCTCATTTAGAAAATTTAATCCATCATCTTGAATTTCTCAATTCTGACGAAAGAATCATAATTTCTAAACCTCCAGATACCTATTTTAAAAAGAACCGAATCTTAATTTCAAAGCTCGTTCGCCATATTGGATCCGACAACTTGAATTGTCAAATTTTGACGAAAGAATCATAATCTCCGACCCCAAAAACCCCCAGGTACGAATTTTGAATAGAATCGGATCATAATTACAAAACTCGGCCGTCATATTGGATCCGCCATCTTGAATCTCCAAATTTTGACGAAAGAATCATAATCTCCAACCCAGAAAACCTCCAGATACCAATTTTGAATAGAATCTGATCATAATGGGGAAGACCACTGAGGGAAGAAATCCGTGCAAACCTCTTTCAATCGATGAATCATGATTTACGTTTGATCTACAATCAATATTATGAGTTGAAGTTGAAGGGAATCGAATCTATATCGTTTTGAAATCAGCATATTTCATTCGTTATTTCGAAAAGCCAAATATGATGATGGAGCTGTGACGTATTAGTCCCGCACTGTAGCTATCTCTCTCTGATACCTCGTCATTCTGCAGTGATGCAGTGTGATTGGTGAGTTCAAGGACAATAGGCGTGTTGGGACTAAGACGTCGCACCAGTCACACCAATGAATTGACAAAATTTCAAATGGCGCAGGAATTGTGTGTTTAGAAATGGACATATTCTAATTTCTTTTTTTTCATCGTCTTAGCATGAATGAAAAAATTCAAAATTAATTCACTGGTAGTTTTTCAGTATAGAGTTCACGATAATGTCGTTTCAAAATATCAGTGGTCTCCCCCATTAAAAAACTCCTCCAATCTGAATTTTGTCAAAAGAATCATAATCTCCTACTCCGAAAAACCCCAGATATCAATTTTGAATAGAATCGGATTATAATTAAAAAACTCGTCCGCCATCTTGGATCCGCCATCTTGAATTCCGAAACTTCCGCGAAGAATCATAACCTCCGACCACGGAAACCCCTAGCCTAGATACCAATTTTGAATGAAATTGGATCACAAAACTCGTCCGCCATTTTGGATCCGCCATATTTGAATTTGAAAAATTGTTTAAGACCAATTCTCAGAACTACCGAATATGCACAAAACATTTCATAAGAACCGGCCAAGCCGTTTCGGAGGAGTTTGGCAACAAACACTGTGACAGGGACAGGGGAAGTGTATATATAATAATAATAATAAACGTCTTTATTACTTCTGAATAGAAAATAATATATAAAGTATGGGTGGATAATAATTTTCAGAAGCAAAGGGCGAAGTTCAACTTAGTTTCTAGATGACTCCGTCCACTGAATTGCTCTACCATATAAAATACAGATTTACTTCACCACCATCAGATCTTGTAGTAGTTCCACGAGGTGAATGCTGCAATCATTCGAGTGGAAAATTGACATTTTGTGGGAGTTATACACTATAATTTTTTACGGCTGTAACAGATAACAGCGACATTCTTGATTTCTTCGTCTTGTAGCCATATCTGATTCCCTCTCAAGGAATGCTCATCTAGTAGACAGAGCTGTCATTGCTTGAAATTTGACATTCCATGGGTGATGAGATTTTTTTCGAAATAATAACACAATGGAGTCATTCCTATTCGTTTTTTTTTCAGCGTCAAGACTAAACAATAGGAATAAGTCTCCTGATAGAATGTCCTCAAGTTGTTATAGTACAATCAGTGACTTGAGCAACCATTCAATCATGTCCCAGAGCTTGGATCCAAGCATTTTTAGACAAAGTGTATCACCAAAAATGTCCAATGAGGCGAATTACATCATTCAAGAAAAATGTCTAGGTAATTCATTTTATCTCTGTCCCACTTTTTATGGTCTAATATCTGAGTTTTGCAAAAACTATTCACTTGGTTTTATCAAGATATTCATTAGATACAAAATTAGAATTTCAAATACTTTCTTAAACAACTGATATTATCCAGCGTACATACATTTGTACGCTGTATTATCAGCGTACATTGATTTACTGTGATATACACTATTTTCATGAGAAATAGATACATTCTTATGAACCTCACTTCATGTCAGTTGAAATTATAAATGATGATATATAAACACTAAATACACATTTACAGAAGAAAAACATGATTTATAAATATTGTAAAAATTATGCATATAATTGTGCTTCCTTCAATAAATAATTCGAGATTTTCGGAATAAAACTCCAAGGAATTGAACAAATGCACAGCTTTTTTAAAGTGTTCTGTATTGTTGACACATCTTTTATAAAAAATCCCTCAACAGAAGTAATTAAATCAAAAATGTCTATTATTCAGGAAGTTATTCAGTCAGCTTATTATAGCTGTCTCAAGTTATACAGCAAAGAAACCTATGATGAAGGAATAAAATCCGTATCTCCATAAATATATTTCAAAAAATCCTTGTACATTTGGATTTAACTTTATGAAAAGTGTTTTTTTTTTGTAAAAGTTTTCAACCTGCCTTACTGAACAACCCCTTCTTTCTTTCGACCAATCGGACATATTTTACCCATATTCACTAGCGCCGCCTGCGAACCGGTAAAGAAACTAACGCCATTGTTGGTTTCATCATTTAACATGGAGGTGGTTCATCTTACTAGTGTATATAATCAAGGATAACAATAAACAAACTAATCATTATTACGTCTAGACTCGGAACCCGTCAACAGTCCCCTCCAGGCCCTCTCGAAAATGGTCCCCGTGCCGGAGTCCCTGATGAGCCCCGATTACCGCCCCCCACCCTTCGCCGGCCAGAACGGCTCCGTGCTCACCAACCTCGCCATCCCAGACGCGCGTGCGCATCCCAACAACACTTCGCCGGCGAGGGTCGTCCAAGGTAGACTGACTTTATAAATAGACATCCAAATGGCTGCCATTTCCGGCATGTCAAGTCACTGAATAGCTAAACATCTAAAGGGTATCTCCCATGCATTAATGAATTTGCGTCTTCGAAGTGCCTACCTGATGTTAGTTATAGATATTTGATATTTTTATTTCATCATCTAAATAATGGCAAATGGCTGCCATTACCGGAATGTCAAGTCACTGAATAGCTGAACATCTAGAGGGTATCTCCCATGCATTAATGAATTTGCGCCTTCGAAGTGCCTACCCGATGTTTTTTTTTTCATATAAATATATTTATTAACATTTACAATGAAATAACATGAATAATCAGACAGATTCATATCTGGTATGAGATTATTCATGTGTTATTAAATTAAATTAAAGTTATTGAAATAAACAACAGATTCAAAAATGATAATAATAAAACGAAATGCTGATGAAAAGTACATTATGACATGATGAAATAAATTAGTGAATGAGAAATCATTCCTTGTCGCTAGAAATTTTAGAATTGCTTTATCAGTCGAAAAGTTAAATTATTGATAGCACATTGATAGTACATTTGGCTTTGCTGGTCCACATAAAAGGGATTCATCCACCTTTTGCGGTTTCTCTGTGAGCACTGCCAGCAACAGTCTTATGAATAAGGATGTTTTTTTCATTGTCGATGATGTTCATTTGAGTGTCGACAATAATTGATTGATTGATTGTCTTTATTACCCCAAGAAACATTTCTGTTTATGATAGGGATACATAAATACATATAAAAAAAAATAATAAAGGGTTAATTATAATGAATTCCACTCAGTGGAAACGAATTAATATTGTGTCTTATAAGATTAAAGTTATATTTCATTCCTAAGTAATCAAATCATGCCACATATTTTTCTTTCAAATTGTCCTGAGGAAGTATTTTTTAAGATTGATTTTAAACCTTCTTGCATCATGTATATTTTTTAACTCATTCGGTAATGAATTGTATAAAATTATTCCATTGTGAAAAACAGATTGTTTGCCAATGTTTGACTTGAATGTATTTGCAATCAAGTAATTCAATTGTCTAGTCCCATAATTATGGACTGTATTGACTTCATTGAAAGCTAAATTTGATTCATCATTGCTGTATCTCAGTCATCGTTTCGGAAAATATTGCAATAAACTTCGATAAGACATTCATCATCCTTCAAATTTCAAATATTTTTCCACTCGAATATTTAAGGACTAAGGTTATGTGTATGGCACCGTCACACATGCATGGTTCTGAAAACTCGAACTTTGAGCGAGCATCGAGCATCGAGTTTGAAAGCCAGTGGAAATCATTTCTCGACGAAAGTTCGCTCTTGAAATTCTCAGTGGACCACGAAAAGTTCGAGCTACTGCGACTAGTGGAAAACGCTATAAACCTAACATCAGGTGGGCACTTCTAAGGCGCAAATTCATCACTGAATGGGAGATACCCTTCTGGTTTTTAGCCGTTCAGTGATTTGACCACGAATGACATTCCGGAATCGGAGGTTTTTTGTCGTCACTCTATTTATAGCGAATTCCATTGATGGAACTGGTTCGCACTGAGTGCATATTTTGTATTCCATTCGTAAAACTGTTGGCAGGTATACAGGGTGATTCACATAAGAACCGACATAGAGCAGGGGCATGTAGGGGGTCCCGAAATATGTCAATTTAACGCAACTTACCTCTATACCAAGTTTCTTCCTTAAGGAATTATAGGATTTGAAAGTGAAGTTATAAATTTTGAAAAAAATCAATATCTCCGTTATTCTTGAACTTGAAGCAACGAAATTTGGTACACTTTGTGGATGTATTTAGGGCGTTACTTGACAGTAACTAGAGTTTAATTGAAATTTGTAAAGGGGGTATACCGGGGGGCGCACCATTAATATTCAACAGAATTTTGTTAACCCTCGATGGATTTCAAAAATCTTTGCTTTTTTTGTGGGCAATTCAATTCTAAAACTCTTCTTAGTCTAGTAATTTCTCGAAGAACCTCATCATTTTCATCAAAAACTCGAATAACTGAAAACGCGTGCTCTAGGTGTGTTATTTAAAATCATCTAAAATTCAAAAGTTGGCTATGAAAATAAACGTCAAACTTGACAATGAAGCAAGTAAGTAGTTCAATTAAGTATTTTATCGATAAACAATTGTTTGTTCTGGTTGTTGTTTAAGTTTTTTGTGTTTATTTTGGTTAGTTCCCAGTTTTTCACATTTCAGTATCTGTCCTTACTTTACGTATTTTGTTACGTATCTAAATAATAATTTGCCAGCCAATTTCTACTAATCACAATTAATGACCTACTTTCTTGTTGTACGTTTATTTTCATAGCCAACTTTTGAATTTTCGATGATTTTAAATAACACACCTATATGGCGGGTTTTCAGTTATTCGAGTTTTTGATGAAAATGATGAGGTTTTTCGTAAAATTACTAGACTAAGAAAAGTTTTAAAATTGAAATGCCCACACAACAAAGCAAATATTTTTGAAATCCATCGAGGGTTAACAAAATTCTGTTGAATATTAATGGTGCGCCACCCGGTATACCCCCTTTACAAATTTCAATTAAGCTCTAGTTACTGTCAAGTAACGCCCTAAATACATCTACAAAGTGTACCAACTTTGGTTGCTTTAAGTTCAAGAATAACGGAGATATTGATTTTTTTCAAAATTTATAACTTCACTTTCAAAGCCTATAACTCCTTAGGGAAGCAACTTGGTATAGAAGTAAGTTGCGTTAAATTGCCATATTTTGGGACCTCCTAGATGCCCCTGCTCTATGTCGGTTCTTATGTGAATCACCCTGTATAATAAATATATGGCAAAGCATATTTATGTTCTTACACCATATATTCCGTTTATTGTACAGAAACCTATATTTGAAGATAAAGATTTTCGGTTTCCGCGAACGTAGTCTACTTTTTTGTGAAACTCACGATACCGCAATAGCCTTCTTTGTTTTTAAGATACAGGGCGAAATTGAAAATGTTGCATTTTGGGACCCACCACCTGTATCTCAGCTATCTTTCAACTTATAGTTTTTCACGTAGAATATGTTTTTTTAAATGGAACACCCTGGATATTTTTTCATATTTGAATTATTGATGCTTTGCTCTTTCCAAAAATATATAACACATACGATATTTTGAGTATTAGTCTTTAATTGATTACGAATGGAATTCGCTATTATAATGATAATAATATCATTTTTCCGCAACCGACACAAAAGTCGTCCATTTTGATACCAAAATTAGCTCTTAAATTGACGTTTCTATTACTGACACAAAAATAGGTATGTTGCTAGGCAACATATTAAGTTCCTAGGAGCTAAAGTTGAATTTTAGTTCTTAGGAGCTAAAGTTGAACTTTAGCTCCTAGGATCTAAAAAGGATGTACTGGACGTCATCAAGAATAAACAACATTGTGACGGTTGGTTATTTGGTTTGAGACGCATACCTGATTTGTTTCCGATTTCAGCAGACTTGGCATTTCATACCCATGCTGGAGATATAAATACACCTTATTATAGTTTAGTATTGGAATTATAAACATCTCAGTCAAGTATTTTTGTCTTGATCAGGGAAGCCTTCAAGATTCAAATACTTGCTTGATCTGTATTTCATTCGTTATTCTCGGGATGGATAACTTGTTTTTGAATAATCACGGCAAGCAATAGTTTTTTTGTCTCAAACAACGATATTGTTTAGCTTCATTTGATTATCAAGTCAAACACAGTGTAGTATGGAGAGGAATAAATAATCACTATTATCATTGTTGATATGCTCACTAACCTAACATTTTCCACGTCTTGTTCCTATAGCTGGTACTGGCGCAGTATTTGCCATTAGAGCACCTGGTCCATACACAAATATGTCACTCTGTGGTTGTATTTATATTGAAACTACAATCCGAACATCCTTGAAAACTTAACCTGCTGTTAATGCAGGTAGAATATTCTCACCACACGGATTATTTGTCAATATTTGTTGCATTGCATACATATGGCACGGCATTATTTGGTGGTTACTTCACATGTTAATTCGAGTTAATTGTTTCGGTTGCAGAAAAAATAGCATGTTTCATTCGAATCAAAAGTGACTTTGTTCGACTCGCAAATTTTGCTTTCGCTCGGCTTCGCTAAACGCTCCGCCTCGCAAATGCAAAATTCGCTTGTCAAACAAAGTGTCACTTTTGATCCTAATAAAACAATCTACTATTATTGATGAGAGAAAGAAATATACAGTAATAAAAGGAAATGCATAAATGATACATACTCGATAAGTGAGCAAACACTTGTTTCGAAATAAAAATATGAAAATATCTTATTCAACTATACCAGATTTTTCCAATACAATAAAATACAATAACATACTATTTACTCTAGTCCAAAAGGTTCGAACGTGTTCCCCGAGGTCGAACAGGTCGAGCGTGGGCCGGACGAGGGACAGGCTGGTGGCGGAGGCGAGGAAGGGTGGATCGCCGTCGCCGGGCAGGCGGAAGAAGATTGGAGGTGATGGTGGATCGAAGTGAGTTTATTAACAGCTTGTCATATTTTAAGCGCCCCCTTACCCCCACTCTATATTATTTAAAATAATAACTGAATGTCAAAATGATTTTCATCCAGGCAGATCAACGGAGGGAGCAGGTGCTGACTTTATGTAATATGTGTATAGTCGCATGGACCATGGTAAGTATGTAGTTGCACTCTTTTTCGATCTGTCCAAAGCCTTTGACTCTTATGGATTTTTACATTGTCTATGACAAATTATATGCTGTTGGGCATAAGAGGCATCATACTGTCGTGGATAATATCTTATCTCAAATTCAGGAAAATATTCGTTAATTTACCAGAAGCAAACTCAGGTATGTACAGTATTGACCTCGGAGTTCCACAGGGCTCGGTTCTAGATCCACTGATATTTCTGTTATTTATTAGTATCTTACCTTTTCACGTGCGGATGACACATCTATCACAGAAGAAGCAGAACTTCATGATATACTAAATATCGTCGCCAGTGGGTTTACTTCTTGGTGCAAAAACAATAAATTGGTGGTAAATTCAGAAAAATCTGTTCTTATTCAATTTTTCGGCAAGAAAAACGTTGAAAGACCCTTAGATGTTGTCGTGAATAATTCAATCCTAAACACTTCATACGGAATTAAATTTCTCGGAACATATTTCGACACAGGATTGAATGGGAAAATCACATTAGTTATATATGCAAGAGACTCAACAGCAGTTTTTACGCTATATTACAACTGAAAAGTGTTTAAGACGAAAAATCGCTGATAAACGTATATTACGCAATGGTGCACTCGGGACTAAAGTATAATATAATACTATATATATATATATGTATTGAAGTATATATAATATATTGAAAAACATTAAGCTTCAATTATAACTAATGGTGAACAACACAGGTATCCTACGAGAAATGGCGTCAAGTCACAAACCTTCCGTGATATTAACTGAGGAGTATGCAGATTGAAACCTCAGAGAAAAATCACTCCCTATATTTTCCTATAACCTTTTTATTTCTACTTTTCAGTTCTTGAAAATGTCTTCAAAATCGATGCCGAAACGTCGAACACCTACAGGTTCTAGACGCGGTTCAACTCGAACTCCCAGTTTTCACATATATATACATTTTTTTCATATTCATAATACAGGGTTTCTATAAATGATCGTAGCTCTGTGGTGGCCGTTGAAATAGTGCCGCTATCTGCTTCGGGCAATATTTCGAATTCACTGACTGAATCTGCTGATTTTCCATTCTAAAATCAAAAAATTATCTGAAAGTGACAGGTGCTTTTGTGAGCAGACAAACTATTCATTACGAATATTTCGACTCAACACTGCTGAAATTGTTGACTATCAAAAGGTTTCAGTGCAGTGTCATTATTTAAAAGGGGGGAAGGAATGTCACATGCATTTCCGTTGTTTTTTAAACATTGAGTCTTGTCTTATCTATAATAAATTACTAATATATTGAACTTCCGAAAATGGCTGTTATTTAAATAATAGATGATGAGAATGATATTCAAATTTCACCAGCTGATCAACTGCTGCTGATTACTGATGAAAACTATGGAAACGTTTTCCGAATTACAGCACTGCTCATTCGCTCGTAGAAAAACTTAGAATTATTAACGAGACCCTTGGGGTCTCGATAGGAAGAAAAAACATCCTTGAAAGCTTGAATCACGTATCTCAACATATCACGTGATAGGAATGGTTTCGGAAAATTTAGGCATTTCTGTAAAAATATATTAGGAATCATCTCTTTTTTCAATCATTGAATTCATCGAGATAGATTTTGTGGATGGAATAATCATTTTGAACTGACTACCAGTTTCGTTGGAAGGACTCATACAGTGATGTAACGCTATTTTTGTTCAATTACAAGCATTTTGAGTAACTCAATATGAAGACTGTATACCCTTGCCACTTTTCGAGTAATTGGATTGTTTGAACTACATCGACCATCAAAAAGCCTGGGCGATGTGGTCTTGGATCGCTCGGTCCTGGTATTCAACAAAATACGTTACCATTTGGAGATCAGATATCAATAATTAAAAACCCTGCAGCCGAAGCGTTGTCCAAGTGGTCGCAACCGGTCGACAATCAAAAACTCTCTCATAATGTAATAAGGATGTTTTTAGCTTTTTTTTTCAATAAACAGCCAATATTATACCTCGTCTATTAATTAGACTTCCATTTAGAACGACCCTGATTTCAGTAAAGTGGAATCGAACAAGAAGACCTCCATACTGAGAGCCAGGTCTCCGAGTAGCGAAGAGGACTCGGAGATGTGCAACGCCAAACTGCAAGCCATCCAGATGAAAGTGGAGGAGAGGAGGATGCAGAAAGAGGAAGTAGCGAGTAATTGCAGCGGGGAGGACAAGGTGGAACAGGCGGCGGTGTTTATACAGAAAATGTGGAGGGGGTTTTACGTAAGGAACAAGAACAAAGAGGTGCAAGAGATGTTCAAGGAGTTGCAGAGCCAGAGGGCCAATCAGTATATTCAGTAAGTACAATAGCGGGGACAGATACTTTTTTCTTTCTATCCAAAACCATGAGTATTTATTGAAAAACAAAACATAATATGTACATTGTTTTCGACTTGTGCCATTATCATTTTATTGGCATAGGTCGCGTGCACGATGACCGACCCTGGTGGTAAAGCATTGAAACACCTAACTTTTCTGTAAAGCATTGAAACACAACCCTTACAGAGGAATCAAAGGATTGAAATAGTTTTTCACAATATTTTGACATACAAATTACGTTTTTCGCGCTATTCATTAATTCAAGCATGCCTTCTCATTGCCCTGTTGTACAATGCACAAAAAATGCAGCGAGAGACAAAGGAAAATGATTTTTCAGGTAAATAGTAATCTCACAGTTTTCATTATGAAGTTTTGTTGTTTCTTATTAAAAATCCTCGTGCCACTTCTGCAATAGAAGCTAAAACTGTTAATAGATTGAAAATGTCTACAGCACACGATCATATTTCGTCAGCATGTCAGACAGTCTTTCCGTTTGATTGCATGAATCCAATCTTCTTGCATTCTTTTAGAAATTTCACTAGTACTTCAATTAGCTCCTAGTGCAGAAGGACTTTCGTTGAGCAATCAGAAATTACCAAACTTCAAAATGAAAACATGTGAGTGACTATAGTAAGTACTTACTTTTACATAATAATGTATCAACTGGATTCCTTCGTCTCTCGCTGCATTTTTTGTGCATTGTACAACAGCACAATGTGACGGCATGTGCGAATTAATGAATAGCCGAAAAACACGATTCGTATGCCAAAATAATTGTGAAAAACTATTTCAATCATTTGTGAACAAATAAGAAAAGTGAGGTTATGTTTCAATGACTTTGTAGATTTAATGATAAATTATTTAAAGTAGCCAAATGAATCAATTGACTGGCGTGACCGGCGTGTTATAGTACTTGATACATCAGTATCGACTGTTTTCGTCCGGTTCAAATAGGGGGATTTCTTCAATAATTCATTTTCAGAAAACTATGTAGTTGGATTAAAAGTTTCAAGAATCTTTTTGTGCCTTTTTCCGTGATGTCATTTTTTCTCATAAACAACGGAAACTTCATTCTTCTCTTCTAATGAGGGAACTAGTCATGAAACATATAAAGATCTGATTCTTGATGATTTTGGTTGTACGTCATACCATAACCAATGTAAGAACAAATCATCTCAGTAACTTTGTATTTGAAACCCTGTACAAGTTATTTACAAAACTGAGTTTCACACAACTTTTCTACTGCTTATCTCAGAAAGTTAGCCACTGATATGGAAACCACTAAAGCAGCCCTGGAGAGTGAACGAAAAATTCAAATGTTGCAAACGGAAGCGATCAGCGCCCTTTGGAAGAAAATCTCAAACTTGCAACCGGCAGAAGGAGAAAGTTCGTCTGCTAACTTGAATATGACGAATTTGTCTGTCAATAATGGCGAGGTCGTTAAAGAGTTGGCACAAACTTGTACAATGCTACAAACACAGGTAAAATTTGGGAATACTTATTTCTTCAATCTTCATACATGTAATTTGAATGTTAGTACATTCAGAACGAAAGAAAGAAAAACTGTGACTTCTCTCTATAATATTATTTAATGACATTTTCAATTATTGTTTAGCTAGTTACATTATTGAAAAAAATCTGCAGAAAAAATGTGGAATCAAAGTATGTCGTTGCCGAGTTACTCTCATATGCATCTCATTTTTCAACATAATCAATTTCTTCAATTTGTAAGTTCTTACAATGTGCAAGATGTTCCTTGAACCTAGTTTATGTGGGTCTCCTAGTTTGACCTACAAATGTATGCTGCAAATATTGCAAGTTCACTTACTGTTTTGGTTTTTCTAAAAATTTCGAATTCTGACTTGTTTTTGGTGTTGTTGATCATGATAACATCTTGTAAATGATAGTATTCTGTTGGGAAGTAACTATTCGGTTTAAAATTGAACTTTATCTTAAACTTTTGTGTTGTCAACACAATCTTATCCCGAGTCTTATCCATACTCACTGCTGTAGGATATGAAAATGTTATTGATTTTTTTGTAGATGATATTCTTGAACTCTTTGGACTTGACTTTGAGCTCCCATACACTTCTTGCATGTTATTTTTCAGATTCAGCAGTTGCAGTGCTCAATGCAGGATATAGTCAAAGTTATGACTGTTTTTAGTCAAACAGCTGGTATCAATCATCAGTTGAGAGATAATGGAATTGCCACTCAAACGGAAATTGTTGCAGTTCATACACCTCAAGTGAGAAATTATTCTATTAAAATAATACACATATCAATTCATAAAATCGCATATTTCTTTATGGTTGAAGCCGTTTTGGTTAGCACATAGATATAACCTGTATCAGGGTTAATTTATTCTAAATTAGCAGTATTTGATATCAAGTTGTGCGTTGAAAGCGCCGTGGCCGAGTTTGTCTACGCGCTGAAATTCGCTTGATAGCCGTTCACGATGCGAAGGTACTGTCGGTTCGAATCTGGCTATCGGCTGAGCAATTTTCTTCAAAATGTGTGATTCATGGTTGTAATCCTGGCAGCACCTCAATGCCCTAGAAGTGGGTTCGGATGCCACTATAAGCTCTAGGTCCCGCTCTTCCTAACCCCGCACAAGTTTCGACTTCTGGGGAGTTGGTTCCCAACTTTGAAGTAGCAATATACAAATTTAAAATTTAAACTAACAAAATTTGTTTTGAAACCTCTGAAATCCCCGCATTATGAAGCCCTGAAATTTGTTATTAAACTTTCTTCTAGAGCATACTAGAGTTCCTTAATGTACTTGACACTGCTGTTTTGACGTTTTTTGTATATTAGAGTACGGACACTAGACAAGCAGTGACAATCAAACATAACCACAAACGATTTTGAAGCAAATCATATGTTTTGCCAGACAAGGACAATAATATATTTTTCGCTTAGATAAAGGATCCTCGCATCTTCCTTCCTCCACAAGTCCTGGGAAGAGTACATCCATATATCTTTCTCTGTCTTTGATTTTTGTATGAGAGTGCATAGCGTCTCCTCGAGTGGGTAAAAGGGTACGATAAATTGATTAGAAAATTGTTTCTTCTCGAAATATTGTATGATAAGGCTAAAGGACCTCAATGGAGGTCGATATCAAATTGGTATGTACATATATACCAACGAAATACATATACTAGTCCTATGAAATAAGTCTCATATTGGAATAAGGTTCTTTTCGATACTCAGTTTATAAATTGTGGGTTCGGCTTTTTCTCAAAACGATCCTATTCTTCAACATCAAATCTTCTGAAATGTACCTGATAAAAATGCGTTGAAAAATGTTTTATATCCTACCAAGAAATTTGAATACCCCTCGCAAATTTTGTGGCCTGAACCTATATTCCACGCCGGCCGCATCATATTCTTTTTCAATTTTTGTAGAATCACGTTATCCGATGGAAATTCGAATAGAGTGAATTGATTTCCCGTGTTTTCACAGTTGGGAACTGCACAAACTTGCATCTCTCTCCTAATTCTCTCAATTTGTCAAACCTTTGAAATTTATATCGTGTACGTCCGTGTACTGACAGTTCCCGCTATTTCCATCAATTTATTTGTGGTTATGTCTGATTGTCAGTGCTTGTCATAGTGTCCGTACTCTGATATACAAAAAACGTCAACAACAGCAATGTCAAGTACATTTCGGAACTCTAGAGCATATGAGCCAAAATGAAAGTATGGGTTTTTATCCACTTAACGAAAAATACAAAAAGCACTGGAAATCTTGCCTTCCCATGAGCAATGTGATAATTTGAAAACCGTTGAAATGATATCTCAATTTGGGAAAATCGTTATGTTCTTGTGGAAAAAATATAACGTCCTCCGTCCCACGAGTTTTACACTGGTCCATCGGATATTATAGTTCTACTCTCTTTTTATTATCATGCTACTCTTGATACTGGAAACCTAAATTTTCCTTGAAAATTATATACAGGGCGATGCGGCCAAGGCGTTCCCGTTCCAGAAGCACCAGCCCCAATCCCGGCCGTCCTCTCTGCCGCTACCTGTCCAAAGAAAGAAGGATACTGTTCCGACGACCACTGACAATGGCGATTCTGACGTTTCTGAGCTGCGTCAGTTCGCTGGCACGCTGGTCGATGGTGTCATCAGAACGGTATCAGAAACCGAGGCTGATTGCCTGGGACTCGATAACATCACCGAGATCACTGTGACGGATACGGGAAAAGACGATGAAGATTCTGATACGGTTTGAGTTTTGATCAGTGGGGATTAGATCATCGAATACTGCCTGCTAATTTGTTATTTATCTGGTAAGGATAATGATATGGAAGTTTAGGTTAAGTTGCAATTGGTAGCTTATAAAAGAGAGATTAATGGTTGCAATTTTGCGATACACTATGGTTCACTATTTTATAAAAAGGCAATGTATGGAATAGCGTTAAAAAAACGGAGCAAATAAAACAGTTCTGGGACAAAATTGCACCAATTAAAATAATGCTAAGACAATATAGCTGGAACATGAAACAGCACATGACAAAATAGTTCTAAGAAAAAAACAGCGCATGAAAAAGTTACTGACTGTGCACACTGAAACAAAACCTGATAAAATCTTTACATAGTAGTTCTAAGAACAGAACCGAGCATGACAAAATTAGCAAAACAAAAAGACAAAATATACTTCCTGACACAATAGCTCTGGGAGAAAATAGTAAATGAGACGCTATAATATTCGTGAGACAAAACAGCATTCGCGAGATTCACGAAGTGGGCGACATCTAGGTTACATAATACGAACTTCAAACTGGGGGAAAACAAATTGTTGTCTATGGATAAAGTGCATAGACTACATTGCATTCAGCTTGCTGTAGCTGTAGTCAAACTTGGCAATGACATAAAGTGTTGGCACTGTTGGTAGTGATGATGGTTGAGTTGGTTAATTTCTTTACATTATTTCATTTTTATTAATTTAGTGAAGGGGTGAAGAATTGGAGATAGTTGAACAATTCAAACTAATTATGTCGAGCAAATCGATTGACATATAAAAGAACAGCTACAACATGTTTACATTACCCAGATTGTCCTGCTCTGCATGAACAAATACATCTCCATTATTCTACAGGAGTTCCTCTGGACCCCAACTTCAGTTTTACTTCATGTGGGGAAGATTTCATCGCCGAAGTTTGTAGACAAAGTGCAAAAATGTGCTTTTTGTTGAAGTTTTCTGCCTCACACAAAATCACATGATTAGCACGGAGAACTGCTTCTCCTTCCACTACTAGTCGACTTTTTCCGTCTAAATAGAGCACAATATCTCCAAAAGAACATCTACAACAGGAATTATTAGCGTTTTCGATCGAATATTGACAATCAATGTCAAGAAATTTAAAAACTTATCACTCATCAGTATACAGTACACAAGCTAATGGCACTAATGAGATTGAGTGAGGATTGAGTTTGTTTTCCCCCAATTTTGACGTGGCTTTGACATGGAACGATGAAACCGAGCGCCACCTGGTAACATTGATTCTCGCGAATATGATAATAGCTACAAGACAAAACAGCGCATGCTAGTTTAAAAAAAAACAGCGCATGGCAAAATGACTGACACAAAACAGCGCATGGTGAAATGAAATTTGTCAGATAAGCTCTCAGACAGAACAGCGCATGACAAAATATACTTCCTGACACGATATCTCCGGGAGAAAATATTAAAAGAAACGCTAATAATAGCTGTGGGACAAAACATCGTATGATATAATAGCTATAAGACAAAACAGCGCAAAACTAATACTAAGAAAAGAACATTTTTTCTGTGACGGGAAAAAAGTTTGGCATTTCATCTCTGTTGGCAGGTTATGAAATGTCGCTTTTCATAAGTTACTTTTTTCCCGTGGGCAAAAAGTGAGCCCGGATATATATCACATATATATACACTGTTGATGGCTTTTGTTGTGCTATAGTTCCGAAAAATGAGTCAATAATACGGTCTCTGAGAAAGAACTGCAAGTCCTTTTATCTTCCATTCGACTTCGCGGTTACGTATATTACTGAACAACCACTAAATCAAATAACAGAATCAGACTGACAGAAGTGACATCAGATATTTGATTACTTCAAATGAATGAATTTTCAGATTTCAAAATAATGTAATATTTTCTCAATATTGATTCGTCCTTTCTTCTGTCACAGAAAAAAATAGTGTATTATACACGGGAAAAATATAAGATTTTAGCTCACGCGTCGGGAGACAACACAACCTGGAGCTAAAATCTACAACTTTTTTCCCTTGTATAATAAATAACTATTTGTCATATGACTAAGACAAAACATCGCACGCTGAAACAAAACCTGTCAGAATAGCTCTGAGAAAGAACAGCGCATGACACTATGACTGAGACAAAATAGGAAGTAATGAAATAGTGTGAAGATAAAATAATTCCTGACACAAATTCACATGATATAAATCTTTTCAGACAAAACATTGCTTGACAAAACAGCGCCAAACATTGGGTGAAAAAAATAATAGTATTTGAATGATAATTGAGTGCTATTTTGTTTCATCTATTTTGTCACAGGGCTGTTTTATAATTGGTTTCACTGTATTCACTATGGTTAAAACTATTCAAGTTTTTTTGTTTGTAGCAAGAGGTTTTGAGTTATTCTTTATTGCTCAATTCCATTGAATTTTGATGAATTGTATGACGATTCCATCACAAATTCTGAAATAATCTAACCAAAGACTGTTCCAAAAGTACCTCTGTGATTATATTTCTTTCAATCTCATAATATATAATTAAGTATGTCTAATTGAAATATAACGTCAGAAGTGTATTCCAGATATACTTTATGGGTATAAGATATTCACCATACTCTTAGGAATTATCATTCCATGTTTATATTTTCCTGTTATTCACTTTGAATTTACTCTTTTTGTCTGTGTTACTAGCTTAAGCTATATTTCGAGCTTTAATGTAAGTTAATAATTTAACAGTGCCCTCCTGCACGCATTTTTACTAATATTAGTACAATTTTAGTTTGTTTAAATAAATCATATACAGAGTGTTTTTGATGGCATACGCAATTTTTACACTAACACAAAAAATCACCCTCACAAATTCTATTGAAATGTAAGCCTATGGTTTGAGCTTAAGTAAATGTTGAAATTACATACCTACTGTTTTGTTATTCGAAATCGATAAATCACCCTGTATCTCTGTTATAGAGACTGAGACTCATCAAATATGGTATTTTTAGAACCACCTAAGCGATCCCGATCTACCATTGAAATATTTCCCTCTACCTATGAAACACCCTGTATACCTAACCCATAAAGCGCCTACCTTGGTTGCAAAGAGGGTTTACCGACGACAAGGGTTGATACTCTCCCCTCGCAAGGGTACCTGTCGTGTCTCCATCAAGACATAATGATGACTATCGAAAAATTTTCTATGATATATCGCCTTCCATAACAAATATGAAATTTTGAAGAAATATTCGGAATATATTTAATATAATACGGAACAGAGTTGGGTTAGTCATCATCGATCGCTGGTTTCTGGTCCAATTTCCTATTTTTTCTGTCATTTCTCCGTTGGGTTCAAATGGTCGATTCATAACACGTTGCTTCTTCGATCTAAAACATAGTGGGTATTAGATTTCGATTGTTGAATAAATTGTGAATTCAAATTATGAAAGTTACATGGAATAGGAAACTAAAATATTTACGAAAACTGTTTCCAAATTCCGTTGCTGAAATGCGACATATTCGATAACCCAAAAAATGACCGCAACCGATAGCCAACAATTTTCTCCTAAATGAAAGTCACTGCATATACCTAACCCATAAGGCGCCTACCTCGGTTGCAAAGAGGGTTTACCGACGACAAGGGTTGATACTCTCCCCTCGCAAGGGTACCTGTCGTGTCTCCATCAAGACATAATGATGACTATCGAAAAATTTTCTATGATATATCGCCTTCCATAACAAATATAAAATTTTGAATAAATATTCGGAATATATTGAATATAATACGAAACAGAGTTGGGTTAGTCATCATCGATCGCTGGTTTCTGGTCCAATCTCCTTTTTTGCTGTCATTTCTCCTTTGGGCTCAAATGGTCGATTCATAACACGTTGCTTTGTCGATCTAAAACATAGTCGGTATTAGATTTCGATTAATAAATAAATTGGGAATTTAAATTATGAAAGTTACATGGAATAGGAAACTAAAATATTTACGAAAACTGTTTCCAAATTCCGTTGCTGAAATGCGACATATTCGATAAGCCAAAAAAATGACCGCAACCGATAGCCAACAATTTTCTCCTAAATGAAAGTCACTGTATATACCTAACCCATAAGGCGCCTACCTCGGTTGCAAAGAGGGTTTACCGACGACAAGGGTTGATACTCTCCCCTCGCAAGGGTACCTGTCGTGTCTCCATCAAGACATAATGATGACTATCGAAAAATTTTCTATGATATATCGCCTTCCATAACAAATATAAAATTTTGAATAAATATTCGGAATATATTGAATATAATACGAAACAGAGTTGGGTTAGTCATCATCGATCGCTGGTTTCTGGTCCAATCTCCTTTTTTTGCTGTCATTTCTCCTTTGGGCTCAAATGGTCGATTCATAACACGTTGCTTTGTCGATCTAAAACATAGTCGGTATTAGATTTCGATTAATAAATAAATTGGGAATTTAAATTATGAAAGTTACATGGAATAGGAAACTAAAATATTTACGAAAACTGTTTCCAAATTCCGTTGCTGAAATGCGACATATTCGATAAGCCAAAAAATGACCGCAACCGATAGCCAACAATTTTCTCCTAAATGAAAGTCACTGTATATACCTAACCCATAAGGCGCCTACCTCGGTTGCAAAGAGGGTTTACCGACGACAAGGGTTGATACTCTCCCCTCGTAAGGGTACCTGCCGTGTCTCCATCAAGACATAATGATGACTACCGAAAAATTTTCTATGATATATCGCCTTCCATAACAAATATAAAATTTTGAAGAAATATTTGGAATATATTGAATATAATACGAAACAGAATTGGGTTGGTTACTCATCATCGATCGCTGGTTTCTGGTCTGATTTCCTCTCATTGTCATTTCTCAGTTGGGCTCAAATGGTCAATTCATAACACGTTGCTTTTTCGATCTAAAACATAGTGGGTATTAGATTTCGATTATCAAATAAATTGGGAATTGAAATAATGAGAGTTACATGGAATAGGCAACGAAGACTGTTCCCTAATTCCGTTGCTGAAATGCGACATATTCTATTACCCATATCAAAATTGAAGAAAACACTCACCATTTTCAAATGGATACATCGCCATTTCGACCACAAAAATTTGATGTTCCACAACGAAGCCAAACCATACACTATTACACTCTCACACACAAATAATACAATATGAAACAGTTTAAACACGAAACAAAACAATAATTTTGGATTGGGCAGTTTTAAAATAATACAGAATATTTTTTTAAACCAATTGAATCGACCATACGCGATGAAATCTAATATACGACTGAAGAATAACTGTCTAGATTCATCATCCTGCTGACAAATCAGTTGTGTCACTCCAAAACAATTCCTGAACAATAAAATTTTATCTATGACTAAATTTGATACGGAAAAATTGTTCTACAGGGGGTGAGAATGAATTCAATATATTATGTTCATACAAAAAAACAGAAAAATTCAGCACATCAATGATACAGTCTAAGCTAAGGAATATTCCCATGATATCAGTTTTTTTTCTAATTCTTCTAATTAACGAGAAATTTCATCCCAAAAATTGAACAGAATACGAGAAAAAAAATCAAGTACGCCACTTTAAAACAATTTAAATGATTGAACTCCGCGTGATTGTGCCTACCGCATGGAAATTTGAACAGAGGTGACGTTAGTGTAGAACTTTGGGTAGAAAAAGGGGTCTAACCTCTTTAATTTTGATCCCTAAATTTGTTTTATTAGTGCCATTCGATAGTACACGTCGAGCTTACTCAGTGTTTGAAATATTTGCACTTATCTCAATGCCACCCTGTATATGAGTATTAAAACCTCGATTGAAACTTCACGATGCAAATTTTTATTTCAATTTTGACTCTCGTAACTGATGAAATATAACTGAAATACTACGGGGTTGTCTTGAAGAGTAATGTTCCCGTTGCCAGGAAACCATTTTTCAGTATATTAATATTTATATCATATTGATAGATGAGTTAGGTAAGTATAAGTTGGGTAATGAATGGAACATTTATTTCAAATTGAACATCCTATATATTATTATATATATTATAGTCGTAAAATGGATTTGCCATAAAAAAATTCCCCGAAAATTACCGATGACGTAGTTCCTCATACACAAATCATCCTGTATATATTAATCGAATTTGAAAGAATGCCCGAACGATAATAAAATTCGACGGCTTCGTTCTTTCCAAAAATTATTCTTTTGAATTCCAACGAATTCATCCACTATATTACGAGAGTACTTTATTCAACGGACGCACTGTATGCAAACCCTAAGTATAGTATTGCGAAATTGAAAATGTTTGCATTTTGGAACACCCCCTGTACCTCAGTTATCTTTCAACTTATTGAAAAAGTAAAAGCTGCATTTTACAAATTTCTTCCATTGGTGTATTTTCAAAATAAGCTATGATTATGCAAAGTTATGTTTTTTAAATAAAACAATATTCATATTTTTTCATATTCAAAACATTGTTGTTTTGTGCTTCACCAGAGCCATTGATTTAACAGAGGCACTGTATACAAACCCTAGGTGTAATATATTTCTCAATTCAACTGTTCATGAAGATTTCGAGAATTGAAAAATGTAATATATAGGGTGTTCCATCTGAAACGAATGTCGTTGACATCATACCTTAAACGTGGATCACCTTGTATATTCGACTTTTCCTTATACATGTGGCATAAGAATCAAGTATTCAGTACTTTCTTCACGGAAGCACATATAATTGAACCATAGCAAAATACTCATCACGTGATAAATTAGTCTATATTCAAATAAAAAGAAAACACTCACCATTTTGAAATAGATTAACTTCCATCGCCATTTCAGCAACAAAAAAACATACACTTTTACACTGACACACCTTTCTCTCTCACACACAAATAATGCAATATGAAGCATTTAGATTCGGCACTTGTAAAATAATACAGATTTTCTTTTAAGACCAATTGTATCGACCGAACGCGATGAAATCTTATATACGACTGACGAATGACCCGAATGACAGGTGGATTATTGATTCGTCATCATGATTACTAATGAGTTACGTCACTCTTCTAACCGATTCCTGAACAAAAATTTTTTATTTATGACTGTGGGTGATATGTAAAAATAGTTCTACAGGGGGCGAAAAGAAATTTAATTCATGTACAGTGTGTCTAGTTTTCTATGCTTTTACGCGATATCTCAGTTATCTTTGGAGATAAGTGTTGCGGTTTTCACATTACTGTCCTATTTTTGGTGAAACGAATAATGCCACAGACAGAATTTTCACAGTCCCTTATATTTTTGAGATACAGGGTGAAGTAGAAAATTCTCACTTTTTGAGCAGCTCCCGTATCTTGGTTACTTTTTAACTCATCGGCAGGATGAAAACGAAGAATCTTGTAACTTTTCGCTTATTCTCAAAAAAATGGAACCAAAATAGTTTTTATTTAAAAAAAAACATTTCGCTATAATATATTTTTGATGAGCTATCAGAAATTTGAATCGAATTGGATACGAATATACAGGGTATCCCATTTGAAAAAAAAATATTTTGGCGTTATTTTCTAGAAAAATTAGCGATCACAGAAATAAATGCTCAAAAAGTGAAAATTTTCAACTTCACCCTGTATCTGAAAAAGATGAAGGACTGTGAATATTCTGTTTGCACTATTATTCGTTTCACAAAAACTATACACACTATACATACAATAAAGAAAGCACAGAGTCGGATTTAGAATAATATCATGAATCGCATAATACCAAGAACTATGCAAAGTCATGTTTTTTAAATACAAGAATAAGCATATTTTTTCATATTCAAAACATTGTTGTTCTGTGCTTCACCAGAGCCATTGATTTAACAGAGGCACTGTATACAAACCCTAGGTGTAATATATTTCTCAATTCAACTGTTCATGAAGATTTCGAGAATTGAAAAATGTAATATATAGGGTGTTCTATCTGAAACGAATGTCGTTGACATCATAACTTAAACGTGGATCACTTTGTATATTCGACTTTTCCTTATACATGTGGCATAAGAATCAAGTATTCAGTACTTTCTTCACGGAAGCACATATACCATATGAACCATAGCAAAATACTCATCACGTGATAAATTAGTCTATATTCAAATAAAAAGAAAACACTCACCATTTTCAAATAGATTAACTTCCATCGCCATTTCAGCAACAAAAAAACATACACTTTTACACTGACACACCTTTCTCTCTCACACACAAATAATGCAATATGAAGCATTTAGATTCGGCACTTGTAAAATAATACAGATTTTTATTTAAAACCAATTGTATCGACCGAACGCGATGAAATCTTATATACGACTGACGAATGACCCGAATGACAGGTGGATTATTGATTCGTCATCATGATTACTAATGAGTTACGTCACTCTTCTAACCGATTCCTGAACAAATTTTTTTTATTTATGACTGAGGGTGATATGTAAAAATAGTTCTACAGGGGGCGAAAAGAAATTTAATTCATGTACAGTGTGTCTAGTTTTCTATGCTTTTACGCGATATCTCAGTTATCTTTGGAGATAAGTGTTGCGGTTTTCACATTACTGTCCTATTTTTGGTGAAACGAATAATGCCACAGACAGAATTTTCACAGTCCCTTATATTTTTGAGATACAGGGTGAAGTAGAAAATTCTCACTTTTTGAGCAGCTCCCGTATCTTGGTTACCTTGTAACTTTTCGCTTATTCTCAAAAAAATGGAACCAAAATAGTTTCTATTTAAAAAAAAACATTCCGCTATAATATATTTTTGATGAGCTATCAGAAATTTGAATCGAATTGGATACGAATATACAGGGTATCCCATTTGAAAAAAAATATTTTGGCGTTATTTTCTAGAAAAATTAGCGATCACAGAAATAAATGCTCAAAAAGTGAAAATTTTCAACTTCACCCTGTATCTGAAAAAGATGAAGGACTGTGAATATTCTGTTTGCAGCATTATTCGTTTCATAAAAAACTATACACACTATACATACAATGAAGAAAGCACAGAGTCGGATTTAGAATAATATCATGAATCGCATAATACCCAGAACTATACAAAGTCATGTTTTTTAAATACAAGAATAAGCATATTTTTTCATATCCAAAACATTGTTGTTCTGTGCTTCACCAGAGCCATTGATTTAACAGAGGCACTGTATACAAACCCTAGGTGTAATATATTTCTCAATTCAACTGTTCATGAAGATTTCGAGAATTGAAAAATGTAATATATAGGGTGTGTTCTATCTGAAACGAATGTCGTTGACATCATAACTTAAACGTGGATCACCTTGTATATTCGACTTTTCCTTATACATGTGGCATAAAAATCAAGTATTCAGTACTTTCTTCACGGAAGCACATATAATTGAACCATAGCAAAATACTCATCACGTGATAAATTAGTCTATATTCAAATAAAAAGAAAACACCATTTTGAAATAGATTAACTTCCATCGCCATTTCAGCAACAAAAAAACATACACTTTTACACTGACACACCTTTCTCTCTCACACACAAATAATGCAATATAAAGCATTTAGATTCGGCACTTGTAAAATAATACAGATTTTCTTTTAAAACCAATTGTATCGACCGAACGCGATGAAATCTTATATACGACTGACGAATGACCCGAATGACAGGTGGATTATTGATTCGTCATCATGATTACTAATGAGTTACGTCACTCTTCTAACCGATTCCTGAACAAAATTTTTTATTTATGACTGAGGGTGATATGTAGAAATAGTTCTACAGGGGGCGAAAAGAAATTTAATTCATGTACAGTGTGTCTAGTTTTCTATGCTTTTACGCGATATCTCAGTTATCTTTGGAGAGTGTTGCGGTTTTCACATTACTGCCCTATTTTCAGTGAAACGAATAATGCCACAGACATAATTTTCACAGTCCCTTATATTTATTTATATATCTCTAAAATTTTCCGAATCACAGCATTTTTTGCTGAATCCTTGCAGATTACCAACTTTCTGAATTTATCGAGAAACAATTTTCTAATGAAATAAACTGATACCAATAATTTTGAAGAACATTTTTATCAAACACAAAATTATAAATTGGGATGACTGCTTAATATCGTGTACTGCCTCCTCTAGCAACTCTAAGAACTTCTAATCTACGAGGCATACTGGAAAGTAAGTTGCTTATCGTTTCCATTGGTATACGATCCCATTCTTCCACTAAAGCATCTGCCATTTCTGCGAGACTTTCCGGAGACCTCTCGCGAGAACGTACCCTTCTCCTTAATTCATCCCACAAATGTTCTATAGGATTCATATCGGGGCTTCTCGCAGGCCATTGTAATGTGGTAATACCAGTAGCTTCTAAGAAGTTTCGCACTATTGCTGTGGTTTGTGGTCGGGCATTATCCTGCATCAATATAAAATTATTGCCCACTAACTCTGCATAAGGTAAGACATACTGCTCTAAAATGTCAATGTAAATTTGGGCTTTCATCGACTGCCTCACCGGAAAAACATGAAGGGGTGTCTTTCCATTCATTGAAATCTCTCCCCACACCATAACGGACCCACCATTAAAACTTTCGCATTCTGTTATTAAATTTTGATTGAACCGTTCACCAGTTCTTCTCCACACTCTTTTTCTTCCATCCACCATGTTAAGGCAAAACCTTGACTCATTCGACCATCCAGGAATATTCCACTGTCCATAATTTTCAACAAAATTTCTTCTAGCAGCACGATGTTCGGGCAATAATTTGGGACCTTTTGCAGGTCTCCTAGCTTCTAAATTAACTTCTTTTCGACGTCTACATACCGTCTGCTTACTTACTGCAACATCACGAATTTGGCGAAGATCTTGCTGAACATTTACCGCAGTATTTGATCGATTCCGTAAAATCCGCAATCTCAAGAAGCGATCATCTCTTGGAGAAGTTTTTCGGGGGCGACCAGAACCGACCCTCCGAGCGGTGCTTCCTGTTTGTCCGTACTTGCGGATTGCTCTACGAGCAGTTGCTTCATGAACTCTCACTGCACGAGCGGCGTAACGTTTACTACGCCCATCGTTTACTAACGCAACTAATCTTGCTACTTGTTCAGGATTTATTCGAGGCATTTTATGTAATTTTAGTCAATAAAACAAGACTCTTCATTAATGACACAACGACAAATGGTCAAATATGGAGGCATACAACAAATTAGTTGCTATGGCAACGGCATTTGTTTTTTTAAAGACAATGTGATCCTACCAGGGTACAATCCAATCAATTTTGAGTACTCTGATCCTTCAATAAATTTAATTTGTGGGATAAGCGTAAGGTATCAGCAAAAAATCTGTAATTCGGAAAATTTTAGAGATAAATCAATGAATGAAAAACAAAATGCTCGCAAAAGAAGCCTCTTTCGTATAGAGTATGAGCACTTTGTATACCATTACTCAATTAACACACAACAATTTTGAACAACGCATAGACACATTATTTACGTAAAAAAAAGTGTGAGGAGTGTTGCAAAAATTGATTTAGGTTCCTAATGTCACAGTGGAGTAATTGAATGCCAATAATTCATCATCAGTCCACTCGCCCATTGTCCATGTTGGAGTAACAGCAACCGTCTCTCGTCACGCCGAGAACACCCTGTATATACAAGTTTTCAGCAAACTCAGGTGTCTATTTGAAATCGAGAGCAGAGCAAGGAGTTGAAGTTAATCTTGATTATTTTTCGACAAATAAATTGAAATGATCATCGATCAAAATAAAAATTTTGGGATTCTTTCTAGCTGCTGGAATAATACAAGGAACGTAATTTTTAAGTACAGTTTATTTGACTAGATCAAAATTATTTGAAGCCATATAAATAAAATTGCTTTTTCACAATATTGAATGAGAATGGGATAGTCAAATGTGTCACTTCACACAATTTATATACAATTATAATACAGGACCTTACAAATTCGTTGGGACATCAGGTTCCTGAAATGCCTAGAGTGAAAACAACTTTGTAACATTCTGTATGTAAATAGGGTACATAGAAAATGTTCTTGGCTGCATGTGGAACTCATACAGTGAATTGACACAAGCAGGACATAACAGAAAAACAAAGAGGTTTTTTTTGATTTTTCACTACATTCAATAATAGGCCATAACTTCAACAGCTTAGTAAATATCCTATAATTATACAAAAATATCTCACTATGTCTATGACACTTAATTCAAAATGTAGATACAGTAATATTAATATATTGATATAGTTCAGGTGATCATCAAAGTAGGTAATTGGTTTTCCCAATTTTATATATAATACTAATTATGACGGGATTATCACTCATTTGTCAAAGTTGTGATTTTTTCAATGAATGTACTAACAGAATAAATTAGGTTTGAGATCATTGTTTTTCGGTATCTGGTGTTTTTTTTTTCGAATTCAGTTCAATATGAGTAGAAATAAAGCTGTTTTTTTCAAGAATTTCTGAACTACCTGTAGAGTGCACGAAAAATTACTGCAAATTACAATTTAAAACCTGACTATATAGCTTCATACTTTGCATTTTGTCACCAAATGAGTACAATTTTATAGCAGAAAATCTTCCTGTGACAGGTTCTAAACAAAAGAATATTTCTGAAATATCACATTTCCTAGAACATTTGTTAAACTCCATCAAGGGACAGTAGTTAGGTAAGGTTGATTATTTCTTGGTCGCCTATCAAGGATATTGATAAAAAATATTCAATTGGTTTGTAATCTGGACAGCATAATGGTCAAATTGAATTCTCATATTATTCAAATAATTCTTTCATTATCATGCATTGATATTTTTGTTAATAAAACCATGTTGTGTTATGAAATTGCATTTCATCTCCTTAGAAAATTTTGAAAAAGGATGAGGCGACAGCCAGCTTTCAATTGTTATCTGTTGTTGATACTGGAGTACTACAAGGGCTGTTCTGTTTTTTGACATGGCATTAGTCTTATACCCGATATCCATGTAAAAATTAATTTTAAATGAAAACCAGCAGCATAGTAGCATTACCAAAGCAAAATTGAGACACAAGATGATAAAGAAATACAAATTTCAAATATATGGTGTTTGATGTATAGAAGTTTTAGGTGCACAAGGTTGCTTTCCTATTTACAAGATATTCACATTGAAATTGCTTATATAGTGATATATTACATCGAAAATACATGAGATACACACATTAAGGCGATTTTCATTGGAAATGGCTTTGTTATATATTACTCCAGTTGAATTTCAAGACCACCTAGTTCAATCATATCTTTGGTCAAATAGGGTTGTAGTCACCAGCTGAATTCACGCCACATATCTATCTTATATTTATAGTTCAATGTGTTGATGCATAGTGAGTATGTTGATTGATTCATTAATCAAAATTATCACAAATATTTCTTAATAATAATGAAAATAATTACTTCTCCGAAATTAATCCTCGGTGACGTGATATACTGAAAAGCTCCAAAAGTGTCATAGATCTCAGAAAACAATGAATATACAGGGTGTTTCATTATTGAATGCTGATCCTAAAAGGCGATAATCCTTGGGTGATTTTAAGAAAAATTCTTCATGTGAACATAGGTCCGTAACAGCTTCGTTTCTGAGATACAGGATGTTGAAATTTAACTAAAAAGTCAGTTATTCCCCAATATCTCTGAAACCGCTCAATTTTGGTACATGCCAATCCATAATAAAGGATTTCTTAATTTCCATCAGTGGCGTCCCTGTTAACATACCCTGTCATATTTTTCATCAAAATAATGATACGTCACTGTCTTTTTTCCAAATAAATATCATTTTTGTAATTATCCTCTATCTTCTCATAAAAATGGACTCTTGTCTTTTTTTCGTCCGGCGAACGGTTTCTGAGTTAGAAAATAAAATAGATAGAGGATAATTACAAAAATAATATTTTTTCTGTGACGGGAAAAAAGTTTGGCATTTCATCCTTGTTGGCAGGTTATAAAATGTCACTTCATAAATTACTTTTTTCCCGTGGGCAAAAAGTGAGTACTTTTTTCCCGGATATATATCACATATACAGGGTGTTTCCTAACTACGGTTCCTAACTGCAGGGGGTGATTTGTTAGGTCATTTCAAGAAGAAAAGTTCTCATGAACATATGTCCGGAGTTGCTTCGTTTCTGAGATACAGGGCGTTGAAATTAAAAAAAAAACGGTAATTATAAAATATCATGAATATCCTGGAACCGATTTGGTTGAAATTTGGTACTTTTATTCATCAAATTTTCTAAAATTTCAGCATATCAAGTGTCAAATAAATTTTTGGCGGAGATAATGAAAAACTCATTTCTTCAATGCAGGTGTTAATGATATGCAATACTATGGCTTTGATTTTTTTTCTCGGGAACGAAGCTGGATATGAAGGAAATGCAAGAGACCAAAAAGTTGTATTTTGGGTTGCTCAATCTAAACAAAATGGATATTCACCAAAAAAGTCAGTGGCGTACTTTTTTTCACAATATTGTTGGCAGTGGTGCCCACTGAGACGCCACTGGCCCTAATAATTTCAATCTAAATGGGGCTAAATAAGCGCCTTATTAGTTCAAATGAAAGTACCAAATTTCAACGGAATCGGTTTCAGGATATTCATATTTTATAATTACCGTTTTTTTTTATCTAATTTCAACGCCCTGTATCTCAAAAACGAAGCAACTCCGGACATATGTTAATAGCAACTTTTCTTACTAAAATGACTTAACGAATCACCACCTGCAGTTAGGAACCGTAGTTAATAAACACCCTTTATATACATTGTTGATGGCTTCTGTTGTGCTATAGTTTCGAGAAATGAGTCAATAATACCGTCTCCGAGAAAGAACTGCAAGTCCTTTTATCTTCCATTCGACTTCGCGGTTACGTATAATACTAAATAACCACTGAATTTGCAATTTCTTGAAATCAAATCACAGAATTAGACTGACAGAAGTGACATCAGATATTTGATTACTTCAAATGAATGATAAAGATGCCTACAACGCGGTGTCCCTACTGTTGAAAACTTAAAATTTCACGTCGATAATTTTCGATTTCGAAATAATGTAATATCTCTCAATATTGATTCGTCCTTTCTTCTGTCACAGAAAAAAATAGTGTATTATACACGGGAAAAATATTAGATTTCAGCTCGCGGAGCTAAAATCTACAACTTTTTTCCCTTGTATAATAAATAACTATTATTTGGAAAAAAGACAGTGGCGTATCATTATTTTGATGAGAAATATGACAGGGTATGTTAACAGGGACGCCACTGATGGAAATTAAGAAATCCTTTATTATGGAAAAAATGTATTTGGGTACGTTAACAGGGACGCCACTGATGGAAATTAAGAAATCCTTTATTATGGAAAAAATGTATTTCTATGCATACTTGGCATGTACCAAAATTGAAGAAAAAAGCCAGAACGGTTTCAGAGATATTGGGGAATAACTGATTTTTTTGTTAAATTTCAACATCCTGTATCTCAAAAACGAAGCTGTTACGGACCTATGTTCACATGAAGAATTTTTTTTGAAATCATCCAAGGATTATCGCCCTTTAGGATCAGCATTCAATTATGAAACACCCTGTATATCCACATTCCCTTCCCTTAGAAATGAGAATTCATTTCCACAGTTGAGGTGTACTGAGATTCACACAATACATAAGTTGTATAATGAAATGATATTTTTCACTGAAACAAATCCATTAAAGTTGGAAAGATTTTTCGTTCACAAAACGAGTGTTTTGAAAGTAATCTGTCAGACTACAAGTGCACCAGAGAAGAAAAACGCAAGCTATTACTGGCGAAAAGTATAAAATTGAAGTATTGATGATGGTGGTATTGATGATGGTGATAAACAAGGAATGTGTGGTTTCTCAAAAAAAATTTGCTAATATTTTATCACAGATACAATTGAAATATGAATTGCAAAATTTTCAGATGAAGTTATTGTGTCAACTCTGGAAAATAGTTTAGGTTTGTATTGTATTGTTTGTATTAGAATAACCCCACGGTAAGTCCTGCCTGTCGTAGAAGGCGACTAAAAGGACGCCAATAGGTGGAAGATGGCTAACGCCATCGCCCGGTGCGATACCACCACATCAACCATAGGCACTGTGAAATGGGTATACTTACCCGTGTTTCAGTAGCTGGTTGATGTTCCGGCCAACCCAACCCAACCCAATTTCCTTTTCCTTCCACGCCAACCACCCTTCTTTATACAGAATACGCGATGATGAGTTCTCCTCAAGTAAAATTATCCGGAAGTAAAATACCTCTCCATTCGGATTTCCGGGCGAGAGGTGCTAGAGGGGGTTCACCATCGGCTGAAAAAGTCCTCAAGATAGACCTATGTAACATCCGAGGTCTAAGTAAGAACATCAACGATGTCCATCGACACCTTCAAATTGAAAAGCCAGACATATTGGCTCTTACTGAGACACAGGTCAATTCATCGACCAATACGACCTATCTGCTCTGTCC
Organism: Phaedon cochleariae; assembly: GCA_918026855.4. Taxonomy (NCBI): domain Eukaryota; kingdom Metazoa; phylum Arthropoda; class Insecta; order Coleoptera; family Chrysomelidae; genus Phaedon; species Phaedon cochleariae. Next base: position 5,671,958 of record OU896709.1, read on the forward strand.
TGGGTACGAACTCCACACACGTTTCAGATTCAAGGGAGGTCTCTGCCTCTACTCTAAAACGAATCTCTCATGTCAACGAGAAAAAACTTTGGAACCCAATAAGTTTGATGTCATGTGGTTCAAACTCGATAGCCAGAAACAGACCAAATACCTTTGTTGTCTCTACTTATCACCAAATGATCCATCCTATGGGGAGCTCTTCGAATTCTTGTCTCTGAAGCTTGACCAAATTCAACAGAACCATCCAGCAGCAGAAATCATCATCATGGGCGATTTCAATGTACACAACACTGCTTGGCTCGTACACTCTAACAGAACGGATGAAGCTGGGCGACAAGCCGAAGCTTTCGCCATCACTCATGGCTTAGAGCAGCTTATCAAAGAACCCACACGAATTCCCGATGCCAATAACCATTCAGCTAACATACTTGACTTATTCCTCACGAATAATTCAGCACCCTACACAATAGATGTACGAGCTCCACTTGGCAATTCTGACCACACACTCATCTCCACAACCTGCCCATTTTTCATTCCATCAACTGCTCCAGCACCCCCACGTCTTATATGGCATTACAATTCTGGAGATTGGGACGGTCTCCGCATGTTTTTCTCCGAGTTTCCTTGGCAAAGAGTATGCTTTGACTCTGAGGACCCTTCACAGTGTGCTGCGGAAATATCCGAGATCATCATGCTCGGAATGGAAACATACATACCTCATTTTTCGAAATAATCATCACCTTCGAAACCCTGGTTCAACAAAAGCTGTTCTAGAACTGTTGCCTTGAAACAAACAGCCTATCATCGCTGGCGCAAAAATCCTAACCTCGCGACTAGAGCAGAATACGTTGATGCCAGGAATTACTGCAGCCAAACAATAGATGCTTCGAAAGGAACATACAATGCCAAGATCAGATCGAAACTCATAGATTGTCCCAATGGCTCCTGTTCGTTTTGGTCCCTTGCTAAAGCGGTCGGAAGAAATTTCACTAACAGTTCATTTCCACCACTGTCCAAATCCGACGGCACATTAGCAACAACATCGCAGGAGAAAGCGAATATTTTTGCAGAAATTTTCGCAGCAAACTCTACTTTAGATTCCCAAGGAAAAGTGCCGCCAGACATTCCACCCGTTGAGAGTCGAATGCCCGAAATCGTCTTCCGTCAACGCACTATCAGACGAATTTTACTTGGTCTCAAAACGAATAAAGCTAACGGTCCTGATGGAATTCCACCCATTATCCTCAAAAAATGTGCACCAGAATTAACACCGATTCTCTGCAAGTTGTTTACCATCTCGTACAGGTCGGGTATTTTTCCATCATGCTGGAAGACAGCTAGAGTCCAACCAATCCCCAAAAAAGGGAACAAGAACCTGCCCAACAACTACAGGCCCATTGCCCTGTTATCAGTAATCTCCAAAGTGATGGAGAAAGCCATCAATATTGAGCTTATCAAATATCTGGAGAGCTCAGGAATCATCAATGATAGACAATACGGCTTTCGCCACCGAAGATCTACTGGAGATCTGCTTGCCTACGTCACCCATTTATGGCAATCTTCAATAGAAAAACACGGGGAATCTCTAGCTGTCGCGTTGGACATATCGAAAGCATTCGACCGTGTTTGGCACGAAGGACTCCTCCACAAACTACCATCATACGGCTTACCACCTCAGCTATGCCATCTCTTATCGAGTTTTCTTTCAGGCAGATCGCTTCACGTGGTAGTGGACGGTGTATCGTCTGATACCATTGGCATCAATTCCGGCGTTCCACAAGGATCAATTTTGGCACCAACATTATTCCTGCTTCATATCAATGATCTGTTGGGAGTAACAACTTGCCCCATCCACAGCTTTGCAGATGATAGTACCCTCCATAGTGCTTTCTCTTCCAGAATTCCCATTTCTTCCCAGGAAACTAAGACCTCACGGCGCAGGCAGGTCAATGCTGTCAATGAAGATCTTGCTGAAATCACAGCCTGGGGAACAAACAACCTAGTTGAATTCAACGCCACCAAAACTCAAGCCTGCATTTTCTCTAGAAAGGCGGAACTCAGTATGCCCGATATTGTAATGTCTGGCTCCACCATCCCCACCAAGCCCACCATATCTATGCTCGGTATTTCCATCAGCAACACTCTTTCATGGGATAATCATGTCAGATCCATCGCAAAAGCTGCTTCCCAAAAACTCGGATTCTTGTTCCGTGCGAGAAACTACTTTATACCTCAACAGCTTCTCATGATCTACAAAGCGCAGATACGGCCTGTTCTAGAATACTGTTCCCACATATGGGGTTCAGCACCAAAACATACGCTGATGCTCTTAGATTCCATCCAGAGAAGAGCCATTCGCCTGGTGGGTGACGTCACACTCACTCACTCTTTGGCATCATTAGAACACCGTAGAAAGGTCGGCGACCTTTCACTTTTCTATCGATACTTCCACGGGAAATGTTCTTCGGAAATCTCTGCTATCATCCCTTCACTAGCAATACCAATCAGACGAACTAGACAAGCCCAGTCAGCACATCCTTTCGTTGTCAACCTCGAAAGATGTCGAACAGCACTTTATCAAGACTCCTTCATCCATAGAACGGCTAGGCTCTGGAATTCATTGCCTGTGGAAGTGTTCCCAACAACATATAATCTCCAAAAGTTCAAAAAAAATTCCAATACCTACCTCCTGTCCCTATCCTCCCTAGGAACGCACGATGTTCTTTGAACATTATAGGGATTCCCTCTCGTGCGCTCCAAGCGATAAAAAAAAAAAAAAAAAAAAAATGTATGTGTATGCAAAAATAAATCTAGTAGTCACTGAAAAAGTCTTCTAGCAATAAGAATGAAGGGGGCCTTATTTCTTCGGTGTGTCACCTGAATAATGAATGAAAATTGCTTGACTGCAATGATTTTTTTGAGATTGGTTGTAGGAAACAAATATTCATATTTATAATTCATCATATCGTGAATGTACTAGTTTTGAGGTCTATAGGATTATCCAATAAAGGTGAAATAACATATTTTGTCATGATATAAAAATACTTTACCCCAACACTCCCTATCTGATGATAAATTTACAAACCATAAAGGATAACAGAACATTTTCGAGGAGGACATCGTTCTAAACGATTTTCAGCGCTGCGGCGTTGCCGCTTCTATCGAAAAGTAGCAACAACGTTGTTATTTGTGGTCTAGCGGGAATGATTACAGAGATATAGGGTGTTCAACAGATGCAGGAGTGATCAGAATTCTGTGTGAATCAAAAGTTAAGATAGGGACATGTAAGCCGTTGTGACCAATGATGAAAAATCTCGATTTTGAACACCCTATATCTCTGTAATCATTATCGCTAGATCCCAAGTGTGATGCATTGATGTAATCAGCTCTTCAGAGAACAACAAAGTTGTTACTATTTTTCGTTGAAAGCGGCATCGCCGCAGCGCTGAGAATATTGCTGCTACAACTTTCCTCTTTTCTTGAATTTCTCCATATTGTATTTGGTTTCGATAATTTCAGTTATCAGCATACCAAATAATATTCAATATATTCTTCACTTGTCTTTTTATTCTTAATCTCAATCAGACAAACACAATTCAATAGGCGAGTGGAATAATTTTTTTTTAATATAGAATCATCACTCAAATACCTTTCAATGTCATATTTTCTAATTATTTTTCGGTCGATTTTTAGGTGCTGAAAACATCAATAATGTCACGGTAATTTTCAAACGGCTAGAAATTTACCGCAAATAAAAACTGACGTCACGATTTCGTAAGTTGGGGTAGACCATATAGCACAGTTGCCATGTGTTGAAATAGGATTGGGAACTTCAGATACAGGGTGGCCCACGGTCGATGGTACCTTAGACGTATACGGAAAACGGTACATTGGATTATCCTGAAAATTTGGTTACTCTGATAAGCGTTTGTGATCTAACGATTCAAAATATTTTCAGCGAAGCAGCGTTGCCACTTTTACCAAAAAGTAGCATCATCTTTGTTATTTCAAATGGAACACCCTGTATTTTATTGCGTTTTTAGATTCTTCTCGAAGAGCTGATTTCATCAATGTATCACACTTGGGGTCTAGCAGGAATTATTACAGAGATATAGGGTGTTCAGAATCGACATTTTTCGCCGATAATGAATAGTTTCGACACAAAAAATTCCTGAAATTGAAAAATCTCGATTTTGAACACCCCAAATCTCTGTAATAATTCCTGCTAGACCCCAAGTGTGATACATTGATGAAATCAGCTCTTTGAGAAGAATCTAAAAACGCAATGAAATACAGGGTGTTCCATTTGAAATAACAAAGATGATGCTACTTTTTGGTAAAAGTGGCAACGCTGCATCGCTGAAAATATTTCGATTCGTTAGATCACAAACGCTTATTAGAGTCACCAAATTTTCAGGATAATCCAATGTACCGTTTTCCGTATACGTCTAAGGTACCATCGACCGTGGGCCACCCTGTATATTAGTTATTCAATAATTCATAAATTCAAAATTACCTCAAACTGTTCCCTTAGATTTGTAGCTCATTGCTTATAGAAAATGCGAAAAAAAATCGATTATCTTCTTTAATTCATTTATTCCCATTATTATATGAATATGTTTTCAGTTCAAGTATTTTTATTATGGAAAAACAATTTATACTTCATCTCTTTCACACACAGGTCACTAACCTATGTGAAGGAGATACAATATGAAATATACAGGGTGTCCCAGAATAACGTTCGTATATTCCGGGAGGTCGATCAACAGATAAAACTAAGGAAAAATGTTCCTATCAACAGGTGTCCGAAAATGCTTCCCATTGGCGCTACAGCCCTTTGAAGGTTGGTCCCTAATTAGTGCTATTTAAACTTTTGACATGTATGCCTAACTGAGGCAAGCCTACTTGGTTGGTTGGCGAAATTTGACAAACTCATTCAGCAAGTGAATTCTTTAGGACATCAAAATAAAAATTACAGTTTTCTTGAAAACGGTTCGTTTTACGGCATTCCAACAGGAGTACCTTTTTCATGAAGAAGTGTTTGGAAAATCATATTAATAATAATAATAATAATAATGGGTCTTTATTTTCATCTAAATCATTAATACAACTACATATTTTAAATGGGGCGACATTCAACATCGTTGCTCTTCCATGCAACCCCGAAAAGTACCATTTCAAATTGCTGTCGTAAATGTTAAACTAGACATAAAAAAAAAAAAAAAATTAGGCATTAAAATTAGAGGCTAAAAATACTAAATCAACGTACTAAATCAACGTACAAAATATCGTGGCAATACAGAGCAGATATTCAACTTAGCTGTCAGCTAATATTTTCTAAGGTTCACAGGCTCATGTGACCTAGCAACTTCAAAATAGAGTGCGCACCTCAACTAGGTGGGATTTGACTTGTCTCTTAAAGGAGATTATATTTGGAGCATCTTTTATCGAACTTGGTAACTCATTGAATATTTTCGTGGCAATATATTATTATGTAAATGATCTCTGGTACTGAGCTGTTCTATGATTCGGTATTACATATAAATCATTATTTCTGGTTGATCTGTCGTGTACATTTCTTCCCCTGATTAATTTATCATGCAAGTATTGCGGGATTTTATATTTATTTATTTTGTAAATTAAAGAGCAGATATGGAGAATGAACCGTTCATTTAAATTTAACCAATTAGATTCAGCAAACTGTGAACTGAAGTGATCGTATTTTCTCAAATTGTAGCTGAATTTTACACAAGAATTTTGCACCTTTTGAAGACTTGTTTTGTCTCTATCTAAGAGGGTAGAGGGAGTCGCAGAGTTTTAATTTTAAGTTTGTGCTGAGAATATCTCTATACATATAAAGTAACTTCAATTTATAATATGATTTTTTAACTAATATATTCACTTGACTTTTGAACCTCAAGTCTGAGTCGAATAATATTCTGGTACTAGCAAGAAGATACAGTGTGAGACAAAAAAAATTGGGACATTTTTATAGCACGGGTTACAAGTTTCGCACCTCCCTGTATATTATATCATTTTTTCCATTCCTTCAAACGATTTATGAGATCAAATTACCTATTGGTACAAAATTTCATGATTCTAGGATCAATGGTAACAAAGATAATTGAAGAAAACTGCATTTAGGGACCAACCTTCAAAGGGCTGTAGCGTCCTTAGGAAGCATTTTCGGACACCTGTTGATAGAAACATTTCTTATTTTTATCTGTAGATCGACCTCGGAGTATACGAACGTTATTCTGGGACACCCTGTATACACATGTAAATGATATTCGATGACAAAATGTAGATTTTACTCGATTCAATAAATGAATAAATAAATAAATAATGAATTTGTGAAAATATTAATTATATCAATTCACACTCGAGGACTTTTGAATCGGTGAACGTGACAACACGGCGCACGACTTGTGGGCGTGGTCTTGTCAGTTCTCAGCATTCAACACAATGTTGCCAAGTCTCCAATATTTACATGATATATTGTTATGGGGACTAAGAAATATTTAGATATGCTGGTTGTCGAAAAAGTAAAGAAATAACTATAATATCGCGGGTTCCTCCTATTATGTATTCAACCTTGCTTCATGAGGGGAAATGGAATATTATCTGAAACTGACGAATGGCGGCCATGAAGGTTCGTTTGAAATGATCCCTGAAATTCAACAATTGAGAAGTATTGCAAAAATTAATTTAGCTTCCTAGCGACATAGTGGAGTGATTGAATGCCATTAACTCACTATCAGTCCACTCGCCCATTCTTTAAATGCAATCTATGTTCCCATCTGAAATTCAAACCGCGAGATTCGATTCTTCGAACCAACTCGAAAAAAACAATCAAAACGCAGATATCTCACACATACTGGAAGTTATCTTTGTGCCTCAGCAGAGGTTGGTGCTCGATGTGCTCATCCAAATCGAAGCTCGTCAGCCAGTCCTTCTTGTCGGCTTTCCCGACGCCGAAGCACGAACAATCGAAGAACTCGACGAGATTGGCGACAGGTCCGTTGCTGAACGGACTTTTGCCGGAGTTCGCTATGAAATGCGAGTAACGGCCGCGGTTCATCCTCTCGTTCGTCGTCATGCCCAAGCAAGTTATCTACAAGATATATTACATGAACGATTGGAAAATATTGAATAGTTTATCGACTTGTATTATACAGGGTGTTTCAAAAAAACCTGACCCCCTTACTAGGGTAGGTAGAACACTGCAAAATAAGTTGGATTCACTCAGTGTAAAAATTTCGTAACGGCATCCGTTATCAAGATACAAGGTGTTGAAAACATTATTTTTATTCACATTTTTCACGATTACGTCGAAACTACTGACAACATCGTGATGAAATTTCGTGTGGATGTTTCTTGAAATCTGACACATCGCATGCATTTGTTTTGATACCTGACTCTCATAGAGGGCGCTAGTTACACGGTTCGTACCGAGCAGTTTTGAACATAACTTTTTTGAGGTTAGATTTTTCAATCCAAATTTGATGTGAACTTGAACATCATTCAATTTCACACCAAAAAGGTACTCTTGGTAAAACTCGATACTGTGTTCCGTTTTCGGAATATTTCGATTTGAAAATGATGAAGTGGTAACTGTTGCTGGTATGAAACTATGTATTAGAGTGAGTATTATGAAAAACTATCACCTATTTATTGAAAACCGAAAACAACAATACATTTCTGATGCTAAACTTATTGATTTAACAATGAATCACAAGAATAACATCGAAACAGAGTTGACTAAGAACATGGATTACACAGTTTTGTTGTATCTTGAGCAGAAAGTCTATGTTACATAGGTAAATTCACGTCAAGAGCTGTGAGACATAATTGAACATCACTTAAATGACCTAACAGCTGATCCTCCACTGCTCAGAAGAATGATACATTCTTAAAAAAAGAATATAGAATCGTGTATTCCTCGAAACGTAGGACATTTTGAACACTTACTCTCTTACTCTAACTGATTCAATATTTCATGATCCTAGTCAAATATCTCTTAATTTTTCTACTTATGATTCTTTGTTCCATCAATAACTTCAGCACGAGAATAATTTTATTCATTATTCCAAATTTTTTGGGATTTTCTCTCCTCGTTTCTATAAAATAAAAATATGAATATTATTTCAATATACGTGTAGTAAGGACAAATCAGATGATTTGCCCCAAAATGTCACTGCGTTTAAAGAATTTTCCTATCAGAGAGCCTAAAAGAAAAATTCACTAGCTTGTCAGTGACAATTTGTATTGAAAAAATTTTTGGAGAAGGGAAATAAAGGTATATAGAAAAAATATCAAATTTTCACTTATCTTTGGACGTTTCGGGAGCGGTTCTGCTCCCGTTTTCAACATAAGAAGAGATTATTTCAATAGCGAAGTCGTATAATGTCTTGAAGCTTTTCAGTTTTCAATGACAATTGGTGACGTTGGCAATCAAATGAGTTACAGGATGTTTTCATTAATTGAGACAATAACATTGCTTCTTGTTCAGTTGATATAGACAGAACATGGTATTCACTACTAAAATCTGAACATGAAAATGGTAAATTCAAGATCAATTAATGAAAACATCCTGTAACTCATTTGATTGCCAACGTCACCAATTGTCATTGAAAACTGAAAAGCTTCAAGACATTATACGACTTCGCTATTGAAATAATCTCTTCTTATGTTGAAAACGGGAGCAGAACCGGTCCCGAAACGTCCAAAGATAAGTGAAAATTTGATATTTTTTCTATATACCTTTATTTCCCTTCTCCAAAAATTTTTTCAATACAAATTGTCACTGACAAGCTAGTGAATTTTTCTTTTAGGCTCTCTGATAGGAAAATTCTTTAAACGCAGTGACATTTTGGGGCAAATCATCTGATTTGTCCTTACTACACGTATATTGAAATAATATTCATATTTTTATTTTATAGAAACGAGGAGAGAAAATCCCAAAAAATTTGGAATAATGAATATACCACCTCCTCGATTAACCTACAGACAGTATTTAATAATTTTATTGTTTTTGAACCTGAATAAATAGGTAATTGAACTCAATAAAATTCATTTTATACCAGCATCATTAATACTCCATTATTTTCAAATCGAAATATTCCGAAAACGGAACATAGTATCGAGTTTCACCAAGAGTACCATATTGGTGTAAAATTGAATGATGTTGAAGTTCATATCATATTTGGATCGAAAAATCTAACCTCAAGAAAGTTATGTTCTAAACTACTCGGTACGAACCGTGTAACTAGCGCCCTCTATGAGAGTCAGCTATAAAAACAAATTCATGCGATGTGTCAGATTTCCAGAAACATCCATACAAAATTTCATTACAATGTTGCCAGTAGTTTTGACAGAATCGTGAAAAATGTGTAAAAAAATCATTTTTTTAACACCTTGTATCATAAAAACAGATACCGTTACGACATTTTTTCACTGAGCAAACCCAACTTATTTTTCAGTGTTCTACCTATCCTAGCAAGGGGGTCAGGTTTTTTTGAAACACAATCGGGCTACAAGAAAACTACTTTGTTGCTATGCCAAGCTTTCGAAAATTTTTAAATAATATATTGTAATTCACAATTCAATTCAACACTTCTGACTGAGATTATCAATATCTGTTTTCGTATTCATAGTGTATTTCTCATTATTAATTTCAACCATCTCTAAAAACTGTCTTTTCGTAAAAAAAATTTCTGAATGCAAAATTTTTGTTTCTTCGAATTTTATATGATGATCATTAGTGGACTTGTTCAGCGAGTCCACGATTACTTATAAGAAGTCTGCGACCACTTTAATGGCCAGATATCCTGGATGTATGCAAACCGGCTAGCGCCCGGTTATTTTTGCAAGATATGATAATGTATCCACATGCCCGAGCTTCTTCGTTCGTCGAGTGCTTAACCCTTTTTTCGACCGGAAATAGAGGTCATAGCAGGTGCTAGGACTGGTCATGGACGCTCGGAGGCACTTTTTCCCGGTTCCCCGGGCTGTCTGCGTATATCCCTAAAAGGGCATACGAACATATGCTATCGATACTTGTGGTGTCAAGGGCCCATGGTCTATTCATCATTGGCCTCTACAAAATGGAATTGTCAAATTGGAAATCCGACGTTTCTTCTTCGAGCGGCCATCATCAACTTTATTTTTTTTAATACGGACCTGGATTTTTGTTTTATTTTTCGATAGTTTTCGATTTCCTTGATATGATGGTGTACCAAAACAATTCATAAAATGTTTACTTCAGTGAAAAATTGTTCAAGAAAGGTATGGAGATACTCATATTCGTCTAACACAGCGTTTTTGGCACTGAACAAATAATACTTTGAGAAGTTGTAAAAACAGTAGTAGTGAAATCAACAATTTTCTCAACAACTAAAAGAACTAATGAATTTTTTCAAGATGATAAGTGTTCCTTTAATATTCAATCACCAATATGTAAGTATATATATTGTCAAGGAGTATAAATGCCTATGAATTAACATCACTCAAACTCCCGTTCATTTCAAGACCTTTTATCATAAATTAACTTTCCCAAATTGAAACATTCAGTACATTGCAGTTTCGATCAGGTCAGCGGAGTTCATAGACGTCAGTTCCTTTATAATTTGCAAAAAAAACGCTTACCGCGCGATAATACCTAGGTAAGCAGTATCGAAAAGTAACGACCATTCCCATTGCGGAAAATTGCGAACCTAGCATCGATTCCGAATATAAATAGTACCTGAGTCGATAAGGCAATCATTCATTATCAACACAAGTCATTTTAGTGAACATCAAATGAAAACGTTCGCCGTCTCCCCAACTTCAAGCCTGCTGGTCAATCCTCTGCTAGACGTTATAATGTGAGTACTGTTTTTTTCCAAGTGTTTTTTTCCATTATGTTTTTTTTCTTTGCTAACCTGCCATGTGGCAGCATTTATTTATGACCCCTTCTGTTAATTTTATATGAAAACTGTCCGGTCTCTTTATTTGGGGATGAATATGGTTGGGTGGTGAAATGATCAAAACCTCTCGTCAAAGAGCCAAGCGAGTAGCTAAGTCACGACCTATAGGAGGGTCAACATCTGAGTTGCGACAATATCACATAATCGGTGTTTTACTGTGGGATGGAACAAATATTAATTTGAAAAATAGCAAAACACTCGCCAGATAATAAAATTTGGATACTGAAAAAAATGAACATCATTAGAAATTAACCACTTACTTGGTACATCTGACAGATGAACAACATGAAAACCCACACGGAATGGAAGAGGGCGTTCAGCGCGACCCAAGCCACCCACGTGTTACACTGCCCGACAGTGACCATGGCCTTCCAGAAGGTGACGTCTTTCGTCGTTATGTTGCAATTCGGGGCGGTCTGCCAATATGTGAACGAACCGTACAACAGTTGGGCGCACATCAGTACCAGGCTGGCTAAAAATCCTATGAAGTGCTTGTGATTCTTTGCACCTGAAAATACATTAGAAAAATAACTTTTGGTACAGGGTGATTGCCTATACGTTTCACACTTTTAACACTAGACATTTGGTAAACTTGAAAACTCTGATACAAAATCTAGTACCAAATGGTGTCCTCCAAATATTATATCCCCAATTGATATACATATCTATCAAATAGACAGCAATGTGTTGCACTTGATTCGAATAATGTTTCTGAGTTGGAACTCATCAAATGTGGAGTACCACAGGGATCTGTTTTGGGCCCTCTCCTTTTTATAATTTATATCAATGACCTCTTCACTTACATGTCTCCCTATGGCTGTATTGCTTTTGCTGATGACACCACCCTTACCACGTCTGGTAAGGATAGACAAATGCTTTTAAATGAAATTAATCTGGCCCAAGGAAAAGCGGCATCATGGTTTAAAAGAAACAATTTGATGTTGAATTCGAATAAAACTCAACAAATCTATTTTTCTCCAATTGTCTCTAACAAGAACTCAGTCAAATTGTTGGGCATTTTTCTAGATGACACACTGAACTGGTCAGTTCACATAGAGCAGCTTAGTAATGAAATCTCCAAAGATATATTCCTTCTCCGAAAACTGAAGAATATTATTGGCGTTCAGGCTCTGTTATCAGCATACATTCTTCCACTCCCTTTCATATGGAACAATTTTATGAGGAAATAACACAAAAGCCATTGAAATATTTATTCTTCAAAAGAAAGCAATAAGAATTATCGCTGGTGCTGGCCTGATTCACGTACACCATTCTTTAATCCCTGAAAATCATGACGCTACCATCTATTTACATATACCTACTTTTGTTGGATATTCATAAAAATAAAGAAGATTACGGAAAAAATTCTGACTTTCACCAGGAGCTGTCAATTGATCAGGCCAAACAGATTCAGATTGCATAAATCTAGCAAAAATTCTCTGGATGTGAATCTCTACAATGCACTCCCTGTATGTCAGGGACGCGCCTATACAGTGGCAACTGCGTGCACCGCACACGGGCGGCCAATCATGAGATACTAAATACTTCGTTATCTTGAACATAATGTACAGTCGTATTCAATAAAAAAGCGTACAAGTATTGAAACGAGAGGATTTCGGGATCCTATATAGTTCTTGGTGTGTAAAACTAGCTCAGCCAATGCTTTTGTGTTTTTGAGAACCTATGACAACTTTACTGTCAACATTTGGTATACAATCATTCCCGATAGCCCGTTTTATACAGAATAGAATGACGTTAATTTCTCTCTGTAATATACTTGTACGCTTTTTTATTGAATACGACTGTACATATCACTCTTTAGACTATGGAAATCGGCATCAAACTAAGGACATTTTCAATGCACTTGTGGAAGTATCTCAAGATGATACTTTCGATTTACCGACTAAACAAAAAGTATTATCATTGGCTGACAAAATCAATAAATTTCGATTCATCTGTTCCATAGTGATATGGCATGAAATTTTGTTGAAAATCAACATCTGTAGCAAATTCTTTCAATGTTCTACACTCGATATTAAAGTATGTCTTGATCAATTGAATAATTTGAGAATTCTTGTGCTGCATTCCGATCCGAAGGAAACTATTAAAAAAATTTGAAAGATTCTCGGACTGTAGCTGATAATTCAGATTTCGGAACAGACTTTCCAGAACCTTCTAGAAGAAGAAAGAGATCAAAATTGTTTGATTATGAGGGAGAATAACATGTTCTCTCAATGAGAGATTCGAGTCTCTCAAAAATTATAATGAATATCTTGGATTTATTCACTCAGCTTTTGGTAAGGACGTTGATGAAACAAGTTTACTCGAGAGTTGTGAAAATTTGCAAAAAAGTTAACAAATGAAAATCGCCAGGAATAGATTTATTTAATGAGTTAAAATCATTGAAAGTGATTTATCATGGAAATATAGAAAATGATCCATTACAAATTTTACAGTATACATGAAAACAACTTCCAAATATTTCAGTCGCGCTCCGAATTTTATTGACTTCACCGGTGTCAGTTGTCCATCGAATCTGAATTATTAGAAACTATTGATGTCGACGTGCTCATCAAAGAATTTGCTCAGCATAAAAGCAAGAAAAATAATATTTTCACTGTGATATTATCGCTCCTCCATGTGTTATTTTCAAAGTATTACCTGAACCTCATACCTTATTGAATCAATGTTAATTTTGTGTGATTTGTAAATTATTTGTTATGTAAGTAACATAAGTAATGTTTATTTATGGTATGTGAATGAAATCATCTCTTGAGACATCTTAAAACGAGTAAGATATATTATTTGTTACTTTCGGCTCGACTTTCGGGTTCTCAAAACTCGTTTTATTTTCAATTTTTTCAAGGGCGGCCCAGAACATATTGCACACGGGCGGAGAAGAGTCTAGGCGCGCCCCTGCTGTATGTGTAAAAAATCTTAATTCATACAACTTTAAGAAACATTTGAAAGATTTCTTAATCTCGAATGCCCTCTACTCCATAGATGAATATATGGCTGCCCTGCGGTCTGGTGCTCAATAATGATACTATCTATAGTGTATTTTTTTTTATTAAATATAGGCAATTTACATATATGTATATTTTTTGTATTTGTGCAACTTTTTCAATATGTTTTTAATACTTAAGATTTTTATCTGTACCTCATTTTTTTCGAAGCTTGACTTGTCTTATTTGTATCACATGTACACCTAAAAGATCAATAAATTATCTATCTATCTTATCTATCTATCTATCTATACGGGAGGTCGGGAGGTGTGAAATTTCATTCTTGCAAATGGAAAACCTATTCCAATTCAGCTGAAATCTCTACATGCAAGACATGCATATTTTCAAAATCAAACAAAACACTCTTTCAAGATATGCAATGAAATATAGGGTGTTCCATTCGAAAAAAAAAAACTAAGTTTTCATACCCCTGTAGCGAAACACCCTCCATTGCCATTTTTTTAATATGTCGTGTCGTGTAAAAATTATTCACTCAGTATAGGGTTCTACTTATCGGTGGTATCTTTTTGTACCATCTCCGTTCGCGTAGAGAAAAATTAGCTGCCTCCGCCGCGCGGATGGGTTTTTGCGCTGTTTTTTTATTTATTCGGGCGTTAAATACCCACTTTTTTCGGTCTTCATTGGATATCAAGACTCCAAAGAGAAAAGTAATCGGCTTCGTATTATGCCCAACTGATTTTTCAGCCAAAATAATTGCAAGCTAAATTGAAAGTGCTCTTGGTTTGAAGAAGGATTCTTTTCGTTGGGAAGATATCCTCTGTGCCTGCATTGTCTTTTAGGTAGGTGGACCTTTACTTTAGACGATATTTTATTATTTTGCCTCAAATGACCTGTGCAGTTTTTCTGTATGTGTATAGTTCAGTAGCGGCTCCTCAGAGGAGGCAGAGGAGGCTGAGCCTCCTCAGAGATTTTCCTTAAACTGATATTATCTATACTTTCTCATTAAAAGGACACCAAAATACATAGATTTTGATTTTATTTCCTGTTTTTAGGTAAATATTTTTGAATTGGCAACAGTGCTTGCCCACGCATCACACGTTGATGCTGTAAATCACGCGTAAAATATTCAACTTGGCAACATCTATAGGAGGCTAGACTCCGTCACATTGCGCAACCAACACGCGCATCGCGCAATGTAAATCACATGGTAAATCCCCGAATAGCACGTGTTTGTTGTCGTGTCGCGACGCGAATTGCGGACAGTCGAGCGCGAATGCAGTGTTTATGTTTGGTTATTGGTTAGGGGCTCTATAAATTTCGGAAAAATGAGTGTCTTAAAAACGATTGCGATTTAGTGGAATACTTTTTGGTGAACCCATTCAGTGCCTTGTCCTATGAAGATAAATTGATTGTGAAAAACAAACGTCCGACACCGACATTAAAAAATCTGATTGTAACAGGTAACAAACAAAATCGTTCATTCAATTCTGATAATTATAAAAAATATATCTGGCTGACGGGATCTGAGGTAAGGAATAAGCTATTTTGTTAGTACTGCGTATTATTTTCAACCGATAAATCATCATGTTGGGGACGATTAGGATATAATGATTTGAAAAATTTGCCTCGCGGATTGGATAGACACTGCAAATCACAGGAACACATCTCTTCAAATATTAAATTCAGGTTAACTGGTAAACAGAATGTCATTAAAGCTATTGATTTGGGTGAGTAGAGAGTTGTTTTTCACAATAAATCTCATCATTCAGCCTCCTCTGTCATGAAAGTCACGAGCCGCCACTGGTATAGTTATTATGTTTTATACCTACAGGGCGCCAAAGATTTTGTATTAGTGTTACCTATTGTTTTGCTGAGCTTGAATTCTGATTATATATAAGTTTGGTTAGATCTTCATTTTGCATTGTCTTTTAGCTCAAAAATTATATCTCAACATCACAAAACTAACGCCGTGTGGCCGGCAGGAACCAATAAAACGGACTATCCTAATCTGGTGTTTTTCTGACTTCTGAGACCACCACACCCTATTTCCCCTGAACTAAAGAGTCTCGTTACACCCCCGAATATGTAATGAAGAAATAATATGTGTGATCCAAAAGATGAAAGGAAAACCTTCTTAGCATTATTAGAATTTATAATACACCTTGAATGTAGATAATGTATGGAGTATAATAAAATATTGAGAAAAAGAGGAAGATACCTGGACAAATAATGACATTTTACACATACCTATACAGTTAGCAACCCAAGGACAATGATGATCGAACCTGGCAACACAATGATTGCATACGGCACAATGTTTGGATCTGAGTGGGCGCCTGACTAAACAGCTGGAACAGAACGAGGAAGGTTCAAATCCACCTGATCCTTTTTCTGCTATCTCTATAATAGTCTGAAAAATACAACACACACTCATGAGAGTATTCATCAATTATTTATTTATTTATTTATTCAAAACATCAAGAACTAAAACACAAATAAGTAATGTTAAATATTATTCGGTAATGTGAAAAAAATAAACACCAGCAAAATCTCGTCACAAGAGCAATAGCAGCATCACCATCTAGCGGAAAAATGGAGAATCAACGTCTCGCTCGATGTGACGTAGAAAAATCATAGTAGGCGGTCGAGTGATTTTTCTCAAGTTTTTAATACGTAAAAATGGCCGAATACAAGCACCATTTACTTATTTCCATCATTCTCTAGACGCTATTTATCAACAATGAAGTTCCATGGTTCTGATTGGTCTGTTCTAATCTATTTGAATAGCCCGCACATAAGTGTGAGCCATATACAGGGTGTCCCATTGGGAAACGAAAAAACTTCAATTTTGTTCAATTCTTCGTGACGACATAACTTGTGAACCACCCAGTATATTCAATTGGAATTTGGTACACAATTTCGCCTCCTTCTACCAGACTCACCTATCAGTCACGAGAAAAATCCAGGACCGGATCAACGAAAATTGATCATATATCTGGACACCAAAAATATCACCCTGTATTTTCGAATTTCCAAAATCCGCTCACATATTTGGAAAGTGCGTGAAAATCTGAATCGTATGATGTACTTTCCATTTTTCCGCATGCTATTTCACTAGGTAATTTCTGATTTTGAATATGAGGTTTCATGCATTTGGATAGGATGAAATATACCATTCGGTTCAGGTTTTTGTGCACTTTCCAAATATGTAAGCGGATTTTGAGAATTCGAAAATACAGGGTGTTCTTTTTGGTGTCCAGTTTATTATCAACTTTTGTTAATCCGGACCTGGATTATTTTCGTGACTGATTTTTTTTTTTTTTTTTTTTTTTTTGTTTCGCCGAGGTGGTTGAAATCTTTTATAGACATCATATGGGTCCAATCCCCCATATGATAGTGTGGGAGTCCCCTCCATGGTATACCCACTAAACACTCCACCCCGTTGTAGGCTCCGACGACACTTAGGCCTAGTGGCCCATTGTATCTCACCTACATGCCGTTATCAATTTCACCACATACGACTCATGGTGCCTATTAAGGGCCACTTCAATATGAAAGACCCTTTTCGTTCAGGTTCCTGAAGATTGCTCTTCCGCTCCCTGTTCTCGTCTACGAAGAAGGCCAAAAGATTTCCTTCTCCTACGAGTACCGGGGGAAGGGGTTGGTCCAGCCCTGTGGTGCCCCCTGCACAGGGCTAAGGCTGTTTACTCTGGGATGTCGCCCTGTTTCCCAGAGGCCCCGTTAGCGACACCATTCCTTGGTGCCATCCATCCATCGCCACGGGTTCCCACAGCTTGGATTAGGTTGCCAGAGCCTCGTTGACCAGTCCTCGACCACCTAGACAAACATCAGCAAATCGCCCCATCCCTGCCACAGATGTCCACAAATTGTCCCATCTAGTCTAGAGATAGCAAAGATGGTCCCAAAATGCTTCATCCGTCGAGCGGCCGCGGTCTGTCCTCCCCACACCACTTGATGGTGAGGTTGGGCTTGGAGGGGAAGAGGAAAAGAGAAGTTGGCCAAGAAAGGCCGATAGAAAGATTGAAAATGGAAGAGAGAAGAGGATATCACCCAAGACGAGTTGAAGTATGGTGAATATCCGGCTAGGGTACCTCGGGTTCACCATTCCCGTACTCACAAGTTGTGAGCCCCTGAGGGGATCGCCAGAGCCTCGTTATCAATCCGCGGCCACACAAGCAGATTTTCACAAATTGCCCCATCCTCGCACTCAGATGTCCACAAAACTGTCCCATCTGAGTGATGACAGCAAAGATGTTCCCAAAATGATCAATCTGCCGAGCAGCCGCGGCTTGTCCTCCCCGCACTATGGTGAGGTTGGGCTTTAGGGGAGAAGGAAAAGAGGAGAAGTGACCAAGGGAGGCCGATGAAGAAAAAGATTGGAAACTGAAGAGTGAAGAGGATACCATCAAAGACAAGTTGAAGATTAATGAGTATCCGGCTAGGGTACCTCGGGATTGCCATTCCCGTACTCACAAGTCGTGAGCCCCTGAGGGGTTCGTGACTGATAAGTGAGTCGCTTTGGTAGAAAAAGAAGGAATTGTGTACCAAATTGCAAAAGAATATACTAAGTGGTTCGTAAGTTATGTCCTCACAAAGAATTGGGCAAAATTGATAAAACACCCTATATCTCGGATATAAAACTTGTGAGACCCTACAAATATGGTATATTCAGAACCACCTTGATGAGCTCTACCCACCGTTGAAGTTTTTCCGTTTCCCAATGGGACACCCTGTGTGTACTAGTCATATGTGAACCATAGCTGTCCTCAGAGCGGGACCCACTTCTGTCTCTATAGGTATAACGAAATCGACCAATAGGCGTTGATGCCGACGTAGGGAAGAAATAATACAATATATGGCTACTTATTTAAAATTTTCCATCCTTCACTTTCCGTCCTTATAGATTCAGAAAGTACCTCTCATTTTGGTCCCATTTTTGTTGAGATATCATATAGGCGATGAGCCATATATAGAAATCAAGTGTCAAGTCCTAGTTTATGGTTATGGTTTCTCATAATGGTAGTCACTGTTGAGAATGAAAAACAGTGAATTCTCATTTTTCCGTGTATTTGTAGAATTAAGGTGATTAAAACTATGAGAACCATGTAAGGTGAGTCTTTTGATGTGGTGTGCTTTAGTAGAACTAGTAGAATACCTACTTAGTTGAATTTGACAAGATGATGGGATGTCAGATTATTCGCGAAAATCACGAACCAATAGATGGCTCTATTGAACGTCAAATCAACGTCAAATTTCCAACTGAGTATGAACAACAAAAACATTGCAAATTGGTTATTTCCAAATCATTTTGCAAAATAGTGAATAACAAGTTGACTTCTTGAAATACGTACAAGGTTTCCAGTATGGAAAAAATTACTTTTTGTGTATTCATCATTGATATCACACTAGAATCCCACAGTTTTCAAACATAAGGAATGATCAGAATGGCCCACTCAACACTTGCATGGACTGGAATGGAACCATACAAGCAATCAGCTATTATAACAATATGGTATGGGTATGAAGGAATAATTGAATTCATCAAGAAATATCACTGGCTCTTATGAAGGAGATGGAATTCTAGTGAAGGGGTTGGAAAAGAAGATATGGTTGGAGAGGCTGCTCAGAATGAACAATATCATCGATTTACATAAACAAGGATCTCCAGCAATTGAGGACTTCAAGTTATTTTCAAGATCGAATCATTGCAACCAACATTTATACAATGATTCTAATTCAAATGTATATTATATTATTATAAGGTAGGTACTGGTTTCTTCATTGTAAACAATAAAAGTTCATGCAATAATTCGAGTTTTTTCATCAGGGAGAAATGAGGTTCTGGAATATGCACTTCAACAAATGAATTATTTTCGAATAAAACATATTTATGAAATTCAAAACAATGGTCGCCATATTTGTTGTTCACACTCGCAAGACTTGTACAGTTAGCCACCAGAGGCCGCACACTTCGTGATTTTCGCGAATTACGCCATCCTACTGTCATTATTACTCTTATTACTCGATTCATCACAATAATGTCTGTCACTACATTTGGCTGAAGGACCTTGGTCGATGGCCATTTGGTTTTAACCAATAAAGAACATTTATTATTATTATTGTCTGTCACTAAATGTTGAAAATCGAGTTGGCAATGTATGAATGACTCCATAGTTGTAGATAAATAACTATATTCACCCTGAACTGAAGCTGTTTCGACGTGCTGACAATTCCTGCATCACCAAGCCACGACTTCAGGAAGCAATACCACAGCAGCCCCGAACT
This sequence comes from Phaedon cochleariae, assembly GCA_918026855.4. NCBI lineage: Eukaryota > Metazoa > Arthropoda > Insecta > Coleoptera > Chrysomelidae > Phaedon > Phaedon cochleariae. The sequence continues at coordinate 5,692,197 of OU896709.1, forward strand.
GCCCAGAAACACGGCGGTCATCAGGAAATGCATGACCGGCGCTATGTAGATCAGCCACGTGAAGTAGAACCACGCTTTCGTCGACAAATAGATACTGAGCGGCAACAGAGCCATGAGCCTGTCGTCGTACAAAATTTGGCCTACATAGTGAATGACTATGTATAGGCAAACTAGAAGAAATATTTTGATTAGGATTATGAGGTTGGTGCTCAGTATCGCTCCCGCTATGTAGAATGCCATGAATGGGGTTCCTACCATGCACCACCATCGCATCCTCTGAAAAAATTAGTTTTGATGTAGGAGATAGTATGTACAGGGTTATTCGATATATTTTGACACCCAGCTACAGCCGTCAGATACTTGAAGTGTTCTTTTTGTTTGCCTAATTTATTCAAGTTTCAATTTCATGCCTAAAGCCACTGACGAAATTACAAAACAAAGGTTTAAATCTAAATTTTTTAGAACCAACTGTAAATTTATACAAACCTAGAAATTTCCTAAATCCGACTTTGTTATATAAAATCAAATTGAATTACTTGAGAGCAGATACATTCAAGTCGAAAATTATGACTGAATGAATTGAAAAATATACATGATGCAAGAAGATTAGAAATTAACCTTAAAAAATCCTTGGCCAGGACAATTCCACCAGATTAATATTGTATGTGACACGATTTGATTAAACAGAAATAAAATGTAATAACTTTCATCCTAAAACGAAGTCAGTAGTTGTTTTTACTGAGTGGAATAATTTTTTTTAATGATGTTAATGTATCCCAATTTTCTATCTATATAAAAATAAATCACTATTTCCCTTGATCGTGCCAAGTTTTTTTTGTTGTGTTTGAAGGGTCCTATGAAACAAAAAATTAAAAGAATTGCGCGGAGAATTAGAAAATTCAAGATGGCGGTTCCAATATGGTGGACGAGTTTTGTAATGTTGATCAGATTCTATTTAAAATTGGTATCTGATGATTTTCGGGGTAGGAGATTGTTTCTTTCGTCAAAATTTGGAAATTCAAGATGGCGGACGAACTTTGTAATCAAGATCCGATTCCAATCAAAATTGGTATCTGGGTGTTTTCGGGGTCGGAGATTATGATTCTTTCGTCAAAATTTGGAATTTCAAGATGGCGGATCCAATATGACGGACGAGTTTTGTAATTATCGTCCGATTTTATTTAAAGTTGATATCTGATGCGGGTTTACGGAGTCGCAGATTATGATTCCCTTGTCGAAATCACGAAATTCAAGATGGTAGATCCAATATGACAGATGAGGTTTGGAATTATGATCCTATGCTATTCAAAATTGGTATCTGGGGGTTTTCGGGGTCGGAGATTATGATTCTTCTATCAGAATTTGGAAATTCAAGATGGAAGATCCAATATGGCGGACGAGTTTTGTAATTATGTGCGGAATCTATGCAAAATTGTGTCTGGGGGATTTGCGGGATCGGAAATTATGAGTCTTTCGTCAAAATTTTGAAATTCAAGATGGCGTATACTATATGGCGAACGAGTTTTTTAATTATGGTCCGATTCCACTCAAAATTGGAACCTGGGGGTTTCGGGGACGGAGATCATGATCCCTTCGTCAAAATCAGGAAATTCAAAATCCAATATGGCGGACGAGTTTTGTAATTATAAACCGATTTCATTCAAAATTGGTATCTAGGTGCTTTCAGGGTTGAAAATTGTGATTCTTTCATTAAAATTGGGAAATTCCAGATGACGGAGCCAGACGGACCCAAAATGACGGACGAGTTTTGTAATTATGATCCGATTCTATTCAAAATTGGTATCTGGGGATTTTTTGGGTCGGAGATTATGATTCTTTTCTCAAAATTTTAAAATTCAAGATGGTGAACCCAATATGGCGGACGACTTATGTAATTATAATTCGATTCCATTCAAAATTGCTATCTGGGGGTTTTCGTCAAATTTTGGAAATTCAAGATGAAAGATCCAATATGACGAACGAGTTTATTAATAATTATGATCCGATTCTATTTAAAATTGGAATCTGAGGGTTTTCGGGGTCGGAGATTATGACTGCTTCGTCAGAATTAGGAAATTCAAGATGGCGGATCCAATATGGCGGACGAGCTTTATAATTATACTTTTGTTTTTGGGAATAATAAAGACAATCAATGAATCTAAAAGCTTCCAATGAAACGGGTGTAGGATTTCTAATGTACTTATGTATTATTTTTTCAATACATTAGGAGAAATGTAGGCTCTGCAGAGTTGAGAAATCTAAATGCCTACCAACTTTTTTTAGAATTCTTAATATTATTAGTTCTATAAGCAATTATCAAGTTTTGCTTAGGTAGAGGTAGAAATAAAGCCGATTTTTCAAAGATTTTCTGAAATAGGTTGAAGTCCTATAATTTTGAATATTGTTTCTGATGGCAGCATGATCTTCTTGAAATGCTTTTTGAAGTAGTTTCCTAAAAAGAATATTCTATCCAATAAATGTTTGGTGAGGACAGATCAGATCATAATTAGCCCCAAAATGTTTATTTATAGAAATGAGATGATCCCAAAAAAATGTATATTCTAACATTTTGATTAAACTACACACTATTCAAAAAAATAATTAATATTTTCATCTGAGTAATCTCACCAATAAAAATATATTTGATTAAACTTATTTTTCCGAGAAAATATGTTTGCAATGACATTTTTTATTAATCATTCCAATGTGTTTGACCTTGAAAAACTCTGATTTTTTGTGTAAACTTACTGTAATCTTTAGACTTTGGTTTCTAATAAGGTTTTATATTTTCCTGTAGTTTTTATGTATAGCTGTTTGAAGAAGAGACTTGAGGGGAGCCAAAATATAATGAATCACCCTGAACATAGGTGACATATTATATTAGATAAATACTTGGACTAAAACATTTTTCTGTGACTTGATATTGTACAATAAAAAATAGTTCATATTCTTCTGGATATAAACTGTATACTGATATTTTATGTTCAATACTAAAGTGAGCTGGCTTTCAATCAGTTTGATCCTATCAAATACAGATAATGAAGAGTTTTTTATGTTTGAAACAGATTCATCAAACAATCCAAAATCCGCCTAGGATAACATTCCTAATGTTAAGATTAATAATTCATATATCCACACTGATGTTTCCATTGAAGTGATCTTTGATGATGAGATGGAAATAAAATCATTGATACACTTTGAAAATTTGCTGTATCTCACTTCAATCATGATATTCTTGGTTACACAAGATAATATTATATGGAAAAGAGGGAAATTAGTAAAAGAAACAATCCAGAAAATAAACAAATAAATGGAGCATAGGCAGTTAGCATTTTTTTTAAGACAAAAGCTACTCCAAAGGCTCCATAAAAATCAAATTGTTTAAAGATTTGAAATGTTTTTGAAGAAATAATCTCCATGTTGTAAAAAATACACTCATTTTATTAAATGACATCAATCAACTTACTTTGTCTCTGGTGATTTTACGTAAAAAATTCTGAGATCTAGATACAGCTGCATGTTCTTTGATGATATCAGCTACTTTTTGACTAACCCAGATACATCCTATTTGTGATTGTAACATAGATAGTGGTGTTTCTCCCCTACTATTTGGTGTATGAACACTAGCATGGCCCTAAAAATTACAAATAATTTTTTTATGATTGCCTCATGAGGTCATTATCTTACTTGTAATATTAGGGTAGATATGGCTGTGGTATTTCTAGCTAAAATAGCCCAATGAAGTGCACTATTGCCTTGTTGATCAGTCAAATTTGGTGAAGCCCCTAAAGTCAACAGCAGTCTAGTTGGATCCAAACTGAATACCTTCCATACTGCCCACATAAGTGGTGTCATACCCACTCTATCTACTAGATCTGGACTGACTCCTCTGGCCACAAAATATGCAACCTTAAACAAATTTGATCATAAAACTAATTACTGAACATGTGTCTATAGACAAGGACACTGGTTTCACTTGGTTTCCATACCAGAGCTGTATGCCCAAATTGGGCAGCCAAGTGTATACATGAACAGCCTTCAGCATCACGCAGAGAGGGATCAGCACCAGCATTCATGAGGATAACAGCAGCATCTAAATGGCCTTGTCGAGTAGCCCAGTGTAAGGGGGTTGCTTGCAATTCACCCCCAATTGCATCCACTTCTGCACCATGTTCTATGAAGAATGCAGTTATGTCTTTACGATTGTTGATGGCTGCCCAGTGCAGCAGGGTAACATTTTCAGAATCACGTTCATTAACATTATACCCAGCATCAACAAGTTCTTTAACTCTGGAAAATGCTCCATACTAAAATGAAAATACCCAATGAATTGTGTTATTGAACTATTCATGAATTATAAAATGAATCAAACCATCACCTGTGTAGCTTTGACTATATCAAAACCACTGTAATCATGTTCTATAGCAGGTACTTGAGGCTCTTTTGATATCAAACTATGACAATCTCTTTCGGTTTCAACACAACCTCCTGCACTAGCAGCTGCAGCACCACATGCATTTTGGTACATGATTGCACCTTGCAGGCTTTGCAGTTTGCACCTCTATTCCAAATATTCCAATAATGTCCAATTTTTTTGAAATTAGTGAAATTACAGAGGATAAAAAGAGAGGTTAGTTACATTATGACACTTCACTGACAAGTGACAGTTATTTAATTTTGACAAGTGTCAAATATCAAAGAAGTGTCTAAATATTTCGAACCATTCTCATGATATGTTGCGATTCCTGATTATTTTTCGAAATAAATAATCGCGGAGGCCGAGTGGCCAGGGAATTTTAATTGATAGAGTCTAATAGCAAATAGCATCGCATCAGCCTACTTTGATCATTCGTATAGTGCTTTCAATGATGTTTCTCCAGACCCTGAAGCCGTCATTGCACAGAATATCCAACAATTTGGGTATTCTGTTTGATTCTGTGCCCTGAGAGTCCGTTTAATAACATGTTTTTTTACGAACGAATACCATATATTCCATAATGCATCACGTGAGTTGAAGATGACTGTGACCAACAATCTGACAGCATCCATGTAAGAAATATTAAAAAACGCAGTGATTTCCTATCCACCTGCTTTTCTTGTATGGACAATCGGGATAAGTAACGTGACTTTATTGGTTATTGGTACTATATTTGTATACATATACTTATAAAATATGAGCACACACTTTCAACAAATATACCTACAAAATGTGGATTGGTATATGAGGTAGATAGTTTTTCAAATAAAATCTCAGAAACAAACAAATATGATGTCAACATTATGTAGCTTTACGCTTAACTGCCTTCTTTTTTCTGTCATTTGCACTTTCCTTTTTGGGATCTTTTGGAGTAAGAGCTGGAGTCTTCTTAGCATCACCCAATAGCTTCCGTCCAAACCTTGCACAATAGGCATCCATGTTGTACTTTCGTCTCAAACTATAATCGACCATGAAACGAATTTTCCCAAAGATTTCCCTTTCTCTCCAACCTTGGTCGTGAACCCCACAAATTGACCACATCACTCCTGCAAAAAGTTTTGGATAACATCCCAAATTCAGGCAATCATCTTATTAGTGTAAATAAACTTTAGATCAGGATGAACAGAAGATGGTGTAGAAACTCCTATCAAATCCTATCTACAACTGTTTTTCGGTCAAAGTTCTCGCCCTACGGCCTACAAGACAGAAGGATTCTTTTCAATATCGCGGAATATAGGTCGCATTTTACCCGCTAGATGGCAAAATCTCAACCAAAAGTCAAGGTTGGTAGAACTGATGACAAGTGAAATTCCCCAAAATCAGTTTCGTACTTTCAAATTTAATCTCATTTGATTTGCGGTTATGGTATGAATGTTATATTATTATTATTCCTGGTGCGAGCAGTGTGTAAGCGCCGTTTTCTGTATTATGTCATGAAAGAAATCTGTAAAAAGTGTCGCCGTCTTGCGGACAACTGAGAACTAATATGCCATTATTGCGGAATCTGTGGTCAAGCGATTTGGGAGAAACAGAACACCGTCTGTGATTACACCATATTACATCCACCTTGCATTTGATACTCACCAACATATCCATTGGGGTCGGTTCCATCCAAACAGTATGTGTCATTCAACCACAATCCATACTCGATAGCTTGCTCAGGTGACTCTGTCCATTCCAGTATTTTCTTGCACCAATACATGCGCATATAATTGTGAATTTTGCCTTCGTTTAGAGCCTGAAGTTGGGCTGCATTCCACATCTCGTCGTGAGTCTTTGCCTGGGCGAGTTGTTCACGCGTGTAGACCCATGTTCGTTTGTCTTTCCTGAGAAAATTCGGAGAAAATAGTAGGCGTCAGAACTCTGTTTTCTCAAATAAGAATTATATTTTGATGATTCAGCCTTAGGATTATGGGATCGGATTACTATGTCATAAGGATTAGGGAAAGAAAACAGTGCGTAAAATCTTTGATTATTTACACTAACAAAGATGAACCATCCTTATGAGAGCAGTGGAGCAAAAAATTCTATTCAGTCGGTGGCGGTATCTATGAGCGACAAGGTGAACTACTTTTTATAGAGTAACCAAGGGTAGAGATGACGTTGACGTTGTGATGACATGAAAACTACGGGAAAACATTCTTAATTCCTGGCTTAGATTGGAAGCAGAATGAACAGAAGAACAGAAACTCCTATCAAATCCCATCTATTGTTTTTCGGTCAAAGTTCTCGACCTACGGCCTACTTGACAGAAGGATTCTTTTCAATATCGCGGAATATAGGTCACATTTCACCCGTTAGATGGCGAAATCTCAACCAAAATTCAAGGTTGGTAGAAATGATGATAATTAAAATTCCCCAACATTACAGTTTCGTACTTCCAAATTTAACCTCATTTGATTTGAGGTTATGTTATGAATGTTATGCTATTATTATTTTTGTTATATAACTTATATTTTATACTTTATGTACCATTTGGAATTATATATTATTCTGTGGTGTACTTTGATGGATAAATAAATAAATAAATAAATAAATTTCTATTGCATGCAATGTGTCAGCGCCATTCTCTGTTTTCTGGCATGAAATCTGTAAAAATTTTCGCCATCTTGCGACCAACTGAGAACTAGTATGCCATTATTGCTGAATCTGTGATCAAGCGTTTTAGGAGAAACAAAACACTGTCTGTGATTACACTACATTCTATCCACCTTGATTGGGAGACACGTTTTCCCATAGTTTTTAAATTAACGTCAGGGATGTTCCTGCTGGTATTTCTAGTACTATCCACTAAGTTTTGGTACGCTAGTACTACCAATCGAAAATAGATGCAATTCTAGTACTGTTTTCAATTTTCAGTCTTTGAGTCCATGAAGTTCTATCTATCGGTATATTAATGAAGAAGAAGACATTTTATAGAGAGAAGAAACATGAGAAGCATGGAAATTACCGCGTCAAGTGAAAAGAATTGATGACAAATGACTTGGACATGATTGTTGACTTTGATCTTTGGAATTTGAATGTTTGTTTATTATTTTGTGTTTGGATGGGAAATATTTTTATTGACCTAGTACCTTATACTCAAATCTAGTAGGAACATGAGTTCAATTCAAGGTGTGACTACCCATTTCTGACAACAACTTTGGCACTTTACAGCTTTTTCAGCCATTTTTGGCAGCAACAGATAGTTTTTTTGCAAATTTGCAAGTATCAAAGTTCAAAAGAATGCAATGCAGGTGTAATTCCTGTTAAAAACTTCAACTCAATATTGATTCCCCCTTCTCCCTGTCACAGAAAAAAAAAGTGTATTATACAGGGGAAACATATTAGATTTTAGCTCCCGTTTCTTGTCTCTCTATTTGACAACACAACCTGGAACCAAAATCTACCACAATTTTTTTCCTTGGTATAATAAATAACTATTTATTTTAAAATGATTTCCGACACTGTTTGTCTCCTGGAGACATTTGATCAGAATGGCAAGAAGTATAACATACTGAAATAATTTGACTGGTAACCAATTTCCATAATATGGAGGTGGATCATCTTGTTATTGATAATAATCAAGGGTAGAATGAAAAATTTTACAGATTTGCTGACTTCAATAATTAATATCTACAGTACTTCCATATAGGCCCTACCATGCAGATACATCTTTGATTGATCTGACTGGTCTATAGCAGAGATTCAGCCGGTTGAGTAGTCTCTGGTCTATAGTAATTGTCTATGTGGAAGTACAGTAAATATGAATTCTTGCTGTTATTAATATTCTTCAGTAATACTCACTTGTGTATCTTCAGGGTTTCTTGTGCCCAATTGGCAGCTCCTTTGATATTGTCATAAAATTCATTATAAAAGCAGTAATTGTCTGTTAGTTCCTTACGTACTATGAGCTCTTCCAAGTATTTATCACACTGTTCTTTGTACACTGAATCCATACTTTTGACTTCCAAGGCACATCTCTGAGCAGATATTTGACCTGTCATACAAAAAACTCTCACTTATTCCACTAATGGGGTAATTTTATTAGATATCAGGTCTTCAATTTTTAACAAGATACATGTACATGCTGACAATTTTATTTATTTATTTCGGTAAATGCATTACATTTTTCATCAATATTACATTTTATACAGATACATAATAGATAATACTTTCAAAAACTGCTATGACTCATATCAGTTTCAGTGAACTATAGGTATCTATATGTATTGTGCAATATGTTGTCATTTATATCCATTCATTCCATACAATATCCTGTACACTTCAATATTCAATTTAATTATCTGTTTATATATTTTTGGGCATAAAAGGCCTTGCCTCTGCCCTTGTTCAAATTTAATAATAATAATAATAATAATAATATATAAAGTACATATACTATTTCAAGTAGGAATTACATGAATGGTCAGACAGTAATGACTGGTATAAGATCATTCATGAATTATTATTTACTGTTTCAATCAAAATTCCAAATATTGAACAAAACTTACATATTATTGAGATATTTCAGGATAACAGTAGGTACTCATAGTTAACAAGAATAGAAAAGAAACAGAGATGAGAAAAAATTCAATAAAACTTGGAAATTCATAGTCTGTCAGCTTTGATCATGTCTTTGCATCTGAATATATTTCTTGACTTTATTTTTGAATTGTATAATATTTGGGTAGTTTATAATATAATCTGGTAATTTGTTGAATTTTGAAATAGTCTGATGTGTAAACTTCTTTGTCCAAGTGTAGATTTTGCAGCTCCAAGATGAAACAAGTAATATTGTCTAGTGTGATGACATTTAATTTCGGAATTCCTTATTAATATGACATTTGATTTAAACTTTTTGTTGATGATATAATAGGGAGTATTAAATAGTGCTCTTCCAAAGAAAATGTGTTTCCTTCTTTATACAGTTGATTTGTTGGAGTATCATTTTATGGAAGGATATACAGTGCTTTCAATGCCTTCTTATATAGTACAGACATTTTGTTGAAACTGTTTTTGGAACAAGATATCCAAATATTTATCAGATAGTTGAATGAACTGAGGATATGAAAATAGAAAGTAATATTTGATGTTTGTACCTATATGTACTAAATTTTTTGGACATCTTCATTTCCTTTGAGGATGTCAATATGCTTTTCCCATGCTAATTTCTCATCAATCCAAATACCAATGTATTTGGTATAGACAGTTTGTTTCAATATACTTAACAATGCCATTGGCCTTTAATTTTCAATATATGTTTCAATTCACATGGAAAAACAAAACGACCGGATATACCTACTGTAAATAGGTACAAAATAAGTAGGCCAAGAAATTATTATTATTAATGCATTTTATGACTTACCAAAGTTTAGCCAAGGTGACAACTTGGATGTGTTATCCTTGGATGGATCATTACTAGTTTCCCCATAATGTCTCAGATTTTTGACAATGAAGTGATGTAACATAGAATGACCTGCTTCCATTCCAGGACCATCACCCCATTTGACTTCTGGTACATCCCACTTTGGGGTGTAAAGATCATAGGAATCTTCAAATTTACTTATTTCATTCTCTACTTCCATTTCACCTGAATATTGGTGCTTTGTTATAATTGGGAACCCTGTCATGAATTCTGCTAAATTTTTTGTTATTTTAGGACGTATTAGTCTAGCCATCCCCTCTTGTTTGTCAGAAGCAATCCATACAGGCACTATGTTATGAGCATCTACCTGAGGAAAATTAATTTCACAATATCTTGAGTAATGTATAATTTTCCCAAGCCCATTGCATTACCAATCTTTGATTTATATATCTCACCTGGACTACTGGTATATAATCTGGCAATTCTTTCAGAAGAGAATCTTGTAATTTCCTTGGGTGTCTAAGTGGGCTGAAATCACATACTACACCTCCAATCTCATTCTGTACTATCAATTTTGCTAAATCTTTTCCTGAGCTATTCAACAAATAGAAGCCAATATTTAATTCCTTGCATTCCTTCTGGATCAGCTTCAAACCTATAGAATATGGCAATGAAGAAAAATAGCTTTTTCATGAGATCAGACATACCTTCCAGCAGAAATTTGAAGTGACGCTTGGTGGGATACTGCTCTTGGGCATCTTTGATTGTGAAGCAGACAAATAAAGGTATTTTCTGTTTTCTAGCTAGCCGTTGAGCAAATATAATGGCCCAGTTGTCTTGAATCCTGCATTCTCTATACATCCAATACAGAATGCCTTTAGAATGTTCCTTGATATGTTCATTTTTCGAAAGTGTTTTACACCGATTTTTGTTGAAATCAAATGAATGGCTTTCACCAGTCGATTCTCTTGAAACTCTAACATTACTGAGAAATAGTTCTTTAGTTAGTTTATCAACTATGATTTTTCCGCTAGAGTTTCTGGGTTTTAATGACGCCATTGAATTCACAAAAAAATATATGAAATCTGAGTATTCAATCAAGGATACAATTTAGAATTAAAATTTTCACAATTGTCACAAAAAGCTCTCTACTAGTCTCTACTGTCACAAGTCACAAATAACAACAATCACAAATCACAAATCTGAAATCTGAATCTGAAATCTGACAAGAAACACCACCAACACTGAACACACCGACGAAATAATGAAATATGAAATATGTATGTGTCTCTACTCTCTAGTAAGATGCCTGTCTCTAGGCTCTAGCGATGTCACAAACTCATGTTCCGTGAATCACAAACTTATGTTCTGTGAGTTTGTGGTTATGAAATATGAAATGAAATAATGGCTTTTGAGCACAGTTTTATCATTGTTTTATCGTGTTTATTATCTGAGGTTTTGCATTGCACTTGACTATTATGTTTTTATTGAAGGATATTTCAATGTTGGTGTTTCTCGATTATTTACCTAAAAATTAAGACCCAGGCTCACAGGTGTCCCTTCATTAGGTATCACTATATCACGGAAAGCAGGTATTTAAAATACATTCGAAAAACTTGACTACTTGACAATATTTTTCGTTGATTATTTTGCCTCCAAGAAGCAAGTAGATAAGAAGATTGCTGCGTACCTTCTCCATACTTCAGGGAATCAAGAATGGAATTGGGCTGCCCCAATTTTGTTAATAGGGCAGGACTGAGTTCATTATTATTATAGTTCAGAAAGTGAGAATTAATATGATATTTTCTCTGAAGAATGGAACCTATGCCATTCTCTACTACTTATTTCAATCTTCAGACTAGATTAGATTTCCTGAGGAGATTTCCTGCATCATTCAGTGAGATTTTGTATCTAGAGCTTTTTGATGAATATACAATTTATTATTCAAATGGTACCATTTCTTATTTTCTTTCTGAACAATCATTGATAGAGTAATCTAGGCATGAGTGACTAGGTACAATAATTAATTTCCTATATACCTATATAGCATTTTCTAATTATTGATAACATTTCTAGGTATTACCCCCTTTTTTTCAAAGGTGCAAAAACAGTCATGATGAAGAATCTACATGGGAAAATATGTCGCTTATGCTTTAGTAATGATCTGAATGGTTTTGAGTCTATAGATTCAAATATGAAGGACATGATCGAAATAGTACTTCCAGATTTGGTTTGTTAAAAATTCAGTAATCATTGCAAACTATTGAATATTTATTTTTACAGAACATAAATATCTTTGGGAAAAGTATATTATGCATTCATTGTTCTTCAAACCTATCCAAGGCATTTGCTTTCAAATCATCATGTCTGGAAATTGAAGATAACATCCACAATTACACAAATAATGGACAGGTACAAGTCAATTTGGAAAAAATATTGGGTTTAAATGATATGGATGATAACACAGATGATAATGAAAGTGTAAAAAGAAGTATGAGAATTTGCAGAACTTGTTTAGATATTGTGGAATTTGAGATATTCACTAGGCTTGATGGATATGAAAATCATTCCATAAACCACATATTGCAAAAATGTTTACCAGAATTGGTAAGTAATTGTGTTTTATACATGAGATTCATTATATTATAGGACATTTTTCCTAGGATCGTGATCTAACAAAAGATCCAGGTATATGTGATAAATGCAAACATTTGGCAAGCAATACTTATAATTTTATTTCTCAATGTATGGATCTTGAATTGAAGATAAGGGACTATGTGCAATCTGAATCACCTGAAAATTTCAATGTTCATAATGCTTACAAATATGTATTTTCTGAAAAAGATGCTGTATTCATATTGAATTCAGATGTACAAATATTAACTGAAGAAACTGAAGAAATCCTCACAATGGAAATTGATACCCCACAAGATAGATCTGATGGTGATTCTAAAAAAATATATGAGTCCCACCCAGAATATGAGGACAAAATAGTGGTTACACAAACAAGTGAAGTTGATGAAGCAAGCACACTTGATTCTTACCAAGAATATGATGAAAAAATAATTACTTCCAATCCAAGTCCTGTTCAAGAACAAAACATTGAAATAACAAAAAAAAGTCACAAAGAATATGATGAAAAATCAAGTACTTCCAATGCGATTCCTGTTCAAGAACATAACAGTGATACAAGACCAAATCATGAAGAATATGAAGAAAAAACAAGCACTCCCAGTACATTTCCTGTTCAGGAAGAAAATATCACTGTACCAAAAACAAATACTATTGAGGAAAGTCCCATTGAACCTGCTTCATTAGAATTAATATGTGAATCTGGGGAGAAAACAGATACCACTAGAAAAAGAAAGTATTCAGGCAATTACACATCCTCATCAGATGAGGTAACTATAATTGATACCAGTGATGTCATGGAGACAAGGAAATCTACTGATGGACCATCTAAACCTCGTAGAAGTAATACCAGAAGGTCTTGCAGGTTAACAACTAAACTTGTGAACTCAAAAAGTGATGTAGATACCACTGATGATTCTGACTTTAGACCAGATAATTACCGTAGTTCTGATTCAGATGATCACTTCCAGAACTATGCACAAGCATTTAGGTGAGGAGTCTTCATCTTTCTCATCACAGCTTCATACTTTTCTTTCTCTAGCTATATCATATGTATATCATTACATTTCTGAATTATGTAATTATCTGAATCCAATGAGAGTGATAGTGAATAGTAGTGATATATGATATGCTATCTATACCTGATTTATACCATGATTCAGAGATCCTCTGCTTCAGTGAACATTGTCAAAGTGACTCTAAAAGTTAGGAGCTCTAGATGAGTCCTAAATCTTGGTTCATTAACTCTACCTATAAAGATTAATCTATATACCTCCCAAACTGTTCAATACCTTACTGTTCCTAACATGTTTGAGTAGTCTTAAAGCAACTAGTCTTGAAAATATGTCCAGCAATGCTTGCTTTTTCTAATGCATTATAATTAAAGTGACCATATGTTATATGAATCTTGTGCTTATGCTTTGACATGTTTGCCCAATATATTTCTTGTAAATATCACGATTTATTCTATTAACCTAACCTGATTTATCATTAGTATTACTAATGTATACCTGACAACCTGACTAATCATTAGTATTGATATTTATGAAAATAGTATTTGCATCAATTTTGATAGGAACAATAATTAATGAACCAAGAATTGGGATCCATCCAAACCATTAAATTTACTTTGACATGATATTTATATGAGCAAACCTGTAAAATTATAGCCTCATTGGTGATCTGGAGAATATTTTTATTTAATTTTCAGTTATAATGGGTATAGTAAATTAGTTGAACAAAATTATCAACTATGTTTTGTTCTCAATTAATATCATTCATTTTTATCCAATTTCTCTAGTTCAACTTCAAGAAATAGATTCCGAAGATTATGCCCCAAAGGAAGAGCTCCAAAGAAGAAGAAATCCACTACAAAGGAGAATGTGAAGTAAGTATTCCATCAACTTGATGGGCATTTTCTTGATTACATTTTTCACTTTTTCAGCAACAATTTCTACCTGGTAATCGCATCTGACCATCAAGCAAATGGCGGCCAACAAGTATACCAATTGGTTTTAAATCCTTCCTCAACAAGGTAAAAATTCAAATGGATACACGTTTCTAAATGTAGTTCAAAAAGTGCCAAGTTGAATCAAAAACTGTCAGTTGTACTTCAGATTAGTCAATTTGGATTGGAGAAGTACCAATTGTATTTCAAAATATTCATAAACAATCGCAAATATTCTAACTTTCCATTTAACGATCAACAAAACCTCAACAGCTTCCGAATTTGTTGTTTCAGTGGATTATTTTACATACATAACCTTATTTCAAGAAGAAATGTTCATATGAACATATGCCCCTGACCTCTTACTTTTGAGCTATAGGGTGTTAAAATTCCAAGAAAAAAATCGTTTTCTCATCATAAACTTAACACCTCGCTTAACACTGTTCTAGATATTTTTATGGAATCTGACATGCACCTACTAAGTACCATATATAGGCATTTGTTTGATGCTGGAGAATTTTCAATATTTCTACCAGTACCGTCCGGATGGGGCTGGAGATTTTTCTAAAAACATAATGTATGCCCTTGCTTCTACGAATTTGAACTATAGTAGGCTGGTGGGCTGGTGCCCTATTTTGTATTTAATATAATGACATGATCGATTATGTTGTGGTTTTATTTTGCCAAGTGTTCATAAACGTGATAGTTCTTTACATTCTGAAAGTTTTTTTAATCATTGAAGAGATAGGACATATGTTCATATTCATTTTTCTTCTCAAAATGAGCTAAGGAACCATATCCAATATTTTAGCCATCAATTAAATTACATCGTGCATAGATTTTGTGGCAATCTTATCGTTTGTGAAGTTGTTCTTTTTTAAATAAACTTTGAAATTCAAATTAAAAGTCGAAAATTTAAACAATGCTTTTTGAAAATCAAAAAACCATTTGGAAATACAATTGACACTGTTTGAACGGCAATTTGCAAAGGTATTAGTTAAAATGACCAATTGATTGTCAATTGACTTTTCAGTGTTGCAAACAATCATCCAGTGTTGCTAGCACCAGTTACCGGAACAAATGCTAGTGGTTCATCCTCACAAGGAAGATTATTATTTACTGGAACAAAAGCAGCACCTGTGACTAGGGTCTCAGGGTCCAGACGTACCCCAATGGTTGTACCTCAAACATCGACAGTAACTCCTTCACAACAATCAACGCCTAACATTTCAGTTCCTTCATATAGAAATGTGCAACCAAGAAATTTAACCTCTGAAGCATTTCGTTCAAGATTCATATCATTTCCTGGGAGTAACATAGGATCAGGTATTACTGGGACATATCCAGGAAATGTAACAATTTCTCAAACATCATTACAACAAGATGCAGTTGTGGGGCCTCAGATGAGGGTTTGTCAAGGAGCTTCAGTCACTTCTGTCCAGCAATCATTTGTTGCTTACAACCAACAAGTTGCATCCATTCCTGGGCCATCAAATAATGGAATGATAGGGTCATATGCTCCAAATGTATTATCGTTTACTGGAGATGCTTATTCAACCACACAAACACCAACACTGTCTGTTGCATATGCAGAACCTACTCCATCAATTTCTTATGCAGCAACAATCGGTAATAATAACACACAATTTGCACAACAAACTGCTTCGGTTTGCGGAGTTACATCAATTATAACGGATAATGGAGCTGGAACAAGTGTTCCTAGAATGCCTATTCAACAAGCTTCATTGATCAATGGACCTAACACAATATTCACCAATAATCAAATTTCAATGAATCAAATGGGAAGTTACCAAACCACATCTGTTACATCTTTACAAGAAACTTTATTGAATAACGTTCAGTCAACATTAATAACTGGCAACACATTTAGTTCATTACCTCAACAAACTCCTTCATTCACCGATTACATCAATAATGCACCTAATCAAATGATGTTGCAACAAATTCCATCAAAACCAGGAAATATCCCTGCAATGTCAATTACGGAAATTAATCCGGCAACATCAACTACTGGTAATGAATTAGGAACAACAATTTCTGTGACATCTGCGGTACCATCAATTACTGGTAATGAATTAGGAGCAACAACAGTTTCTGGTATATGTGCACAACAGACTTCCTTAGTTAATGAAGTCAATCCAGTCACACCAATTAGTGGTTACGAATTAAGAGCAACAACTGTTCCTGTGACATCTGCACAACAAACACCATTAATTACTGAAGTTAATCCGGTAATATCAACTACTGGTATTGAATTAGGAGCTACAACAGTTTCTGCAACATCTGTTCAACACAATTCTTCAATTACTTCAGTAAGAGAAGATATTCCTGCAACAGTAATACCCACTGCTCCCGCTTCAACAACTACTCCAGTTTATGAGGCATTATCAAATACGAATAATGCACATCAAACTGTATCGATGACTGAAGTTACTCAAGTACCATCAAAAACTAGTACGACAACAGTTTTCCAGCATGCCCTACAACAACATTTGTCAACACTGGTCACTGGTAAAGCAACTGCATCTTCATTTTCTGGGGCATCAACACAACAACTTTTCACAATTACTGGAGATAATAGAGCAACTGCAACTTCTGGTGCTACTGGAACAGCGATTAACACACTTTCATGTTCATCTTTGCAGCTAACTTCAACGATCAGTGGTACAAAATCTAGCGCATTCACACTTTCTGTACCTCCCTCTCAACAAACCTTGAAAGGTTCGAAGGTGTCTGATAGATATTTGGTTCTAAGGAATCCCCCTGACAGTATATTATCATCACTATTACTCAAAAATCCACCAATTGCAAAGAAACCGCGTAAGAGGAATGCAGCTCCTACAAAAAAATCAAAGCCTCCAATAATTCTGAAAAATGTGAAGAAACCTTCATTACCAAGCAAGAAGACGCCATCAAGCTTGCCTACAATTATAGATATTACAGGGTAAGTCAATGAGTGGACATGTTATAAAGATTACAAATATGTGTAATGGGGGAGCAGATTTTTTAAAATGACATCATCACTAGCTCTGTACCAAACAACTTCATAGAATTTTGAATTATTTCATTAATACTAGGACGATAAAAAAAAGTTAATTGAAATTTGTACATTTCAAAATACACACTACCTGTGCCATTTGAAATGATGTCAATTCATTGGTATGACTGGTGTGACGTATTAGTCTAGACACGCCTTTTGTCCTTGAGCTGACCAATCATACAAAACACTGCTGAATGGCAAGGTATCAGAGAGAGAGAGAGAGAGAGAGATAGCTACAGTTTGGGACTAATACGTCACGGCTCCACCTCCATATCAGGCTTTTTGAAATATCCAATGGATAATGCTGATTTCCAAACGCTATTGATTCGATTCTCTTCAACTTTATTTTTTTTTATCGCTTGGAGCGCATGATTCATCGATTGAAAGAGGTTTGAACAGATCTCATTCCTACTTATGGGTCTTCCCCAGTTCCCCATTATCAAAATGTATATTCAGAAATGTGTGAACAAAATTCATTACTTGTTCTAGCCCCCGAATGTAGTCGGTTTTTGATACTTGGAAATACTTTATTGATCCGATTTTGATGGGAATAGTAGATGTATATTACTTTTTCTACAGTGAAATTCAATGAATTTTTTCGTAATTATTGACTCCTGATTATTACAAAAGCCGAAATTATGAGAAATACTTCCTATTACATCAGTAGGTACATACAGAGTGACCCAATTGAAAGCTGTCCACCCTCATAACTTCTTAATCTGGAGCGATTTTCACGTTTTTTTTTTCAAATGTAGAGGAGGGCAAAGTGTAGTAAAATCTATATCATCTCCGATGATTACAGCACTCGCCTTTGGCTCGTACTGCAACTTTCATCTTCGTGGGCAATAGCCATCATTATGCGCTCGTTGAATAATATACTATTACGTTCGTGAAAATGCTGTTTTTTTCAAACTCTTCATAGAATCATATGAATGATGGATGGTGAAGGCACGGGGATTTTGAGGGTGGATATTGAATATTTTTTCATGAAACTTGGTACAGATCTATTTTACAGGACGCCGATTCCAGTAGCGTACGCAAATTATTTAAAAAAAATCGCTAATATGGGTTCTGAATTTTTCAGCCTCTGAATGTGATTAGTAGGCATTGGTTTTTAAATTAATGAGGGTGGCCCGCTTTTAATGGGGCACTTTGTACATATAGATTTTATGATTTCAACACTCGATATATGGAAAACTATAGAATATATTGAAAATTTTGAAATGAAATCTTGAATGAGGCATTGAATCTTTCTAATGGTGCCCTTTGATGATGATCGTTTTCTTATCCGATATACATAAGGTGTGAGAAAATATTGGTTGGTTTATTGCATTCATTATGTGGCTATTGCTTGTAACCAAAGCCGTTTCTGCGATAAGTGTGGCTTGACACATCTCCACAATAAGCCGTTGAATTCAAATTTATAAATGTATATTTTGTGTTTCAGCGATTCTACAGATTCCTATCGGATACCGACGAAAAGATATTACTGTGCATACTGTGATCATACAAGTTACAGTAAATCTTTGGCAGATAGACATTATAATAAATGCCAGAGCCGTTCAAAACATCGTAAGTATTTCGAATGCCTCAAATGCGGTTATAGGGAAAATAACGACTATCTTTACAAGAAGCATATAAAGAGCTGTGGAAAAAAGAAGAAGGCTAAGACAAAAAATACTGCCGTAATAGAGATAATTGATCTTGATGATTCATCATCTTCTCAGGAAACACAGCAAAACCAGCAACAATCAGCAAAATCAGATCCTGTATCGAATGAGATACAGTGTACTGATAAACTTTCAGAACAAAACAAACTTCCACAAACTTCTAGTGTTTCATCGACAAAAACATTTGAGGTTCTTACTGTGGAGAACTTGAACAATCACAACGCACCTGCGCCAATTTCTAATAGTATAGAACTCTCTGAACAAGAAAGGCTTGCATTAACTTCTAGTGTTCCATCGGAAAAAACGTCTGATATAAGTTCTGAAGTGGAAAACATTGAAAATCCACCAACTTCCAATAGTAAAGAACAATCTGAACAAGAAGGACTTGCACCAACTTCTAGTCATCTATCTGAGGAAACGTCTGAGGTACATTCTGAAGTGGTGAACAGCGAAAATATAATAGACTCCAATAAACAATATGGAGTTGCGCCAACTTCTAGTGGAATAGAACACTCTGAAGAACTCGCACCAACTTCTAATAATTCATCTGTAAAAACTTCTGAGGTTAATTCTAAAGCAGAGAATATTGAAAATATGATAGACTCAAATAAACAAAACGAATTTACGCCCACTTCTAGCGAAATAGAACAATGTGAACAAGAAAGACTGGCACCAACTTCTATTAATTCATCTGAAAAAACTTCTGAGGTCAATTCTGAAGCGGAGAACATTGAAAATATAATAGAATCCAATAAACAAAACGGACTGGCGGCCACTTCTAGTGAAATAGAACACTCTGAACAAAAAGGACTTGCACCAATTTCTATTGTATCATCTGAAAAAACTTCTGAGGTTAATTCTGAAGCGGAGAACATTGAAAAAATAATAGACTCCAATAAAAAAGACGGACTTGCGCCAAATTCTAGTGAAATAGTACACTCTGAACTAGAAGGACATGCACCAACTCCTATTGTTTCTTCTGAAAAAACTTCTGAGGTTAATGCTGAAGCAAAGAACATTGAAAACATGATGGACTCAAATAAACAAAACATACCTGCGCCAACTTCTAGTGATATAAAACACTCTGAACAAGAAGGGCTCACATCAACTCCTATTGTTTCAGCAGAAAAAGCTTCTGAGGTTAATTCTGTAGCAAAGAACATTGAAAACATGCTGGACTCAAATAAACAAAACATACCTGCGCCAACTTCTAGTGATATAAAACACTCTGGACAAGAAGGACTTACACCAGCTCCTATTGTATCAGGAGAAAAAGCTTCTGAGGTTAATTCTGAAGTAGAGAACATTGAAAACATGATGGACTCAAATAAACAAAACATACCTGCGCCAACTTCTAGTGATATAAAACACTCTGGACAAGAAGGACTTACACCAGCTCCTATTGTATCAGGAGAAAAAGCTTCTGAGGTTAATTCTGAAGTAGAGAACATTGAAAACATAATGGACTCAAATAAACAAAACATACCTGCGCCAACTTCTAGTGATATAAAACACTCTGGACAAGAAGGACTTACACCAACTCCTATTGTTTCAGGAGAAAAAGCTTCTGAGGTTAATTCTGAAGTAGAGAACATTGAAAACATAATGGACTCAAATAAACAAAACGGACTCGCGCCAACTTCTAATGATATAGAACACTCAGAACCAGAAGGACTTGCTCCCACTTGTAGGGTTGTATCGGCAAATACATCAGATATTGATTCTAAAGTTGAAAACATATTGGACTCTAACAAACAAAACGGACTTGCACCAACTTCTAGTGCTTCATTGAAAATTGTGTCCAAGGTTCCTTCTGAAATGAAGAAGATTGAGGGCAAAACAAACTCCAAAAAACAAAACGGGCTTGCGCAGACCACCACTAGCATGGAACACTCAGAACATAAAACAACTAGTGTTTTATCCAAAAAAACGTCTGAGGTTGGTTCTAAAGTGAAGAAAGCAAAAACGGACTTGAACAAACAAAACGTTTTTACGCCCACTTCTATTCCTAAAAAACATAAGAAAAAGAAGTCTAAAGTTCATACCAAAATGATCGTGAAGCATGTTGAAGACAAAAAGAACTTGAAAAACATGCCCCCTTCTAGCAGCATAGAACAATCCGAACAAAAAGGACTTGCTGTTTTGAAGTGCGATTTGTGTTCTTTCAATGCCCGAACATATGTAAAGATGGCGAAACACATTCGAGTGCATGTGGCCAAGTTAAAGAAGGACGATGTGTTTCAATGTGATCATTGTGAGTCTTGTTTCATGAATATACAAGATACTATTGACCACCTCAAATATTCGCATTGCTTAGATTATTACAAGATATATTATTGGTGCGTGAAATGTGCTACTGTTTTCAGTAAGCCATTCGAGCTTCAGGAGCATTTCCTCAAATGTTCCTTCAAAGAAAAAATCGTGAGATTGTTCAAGAGCAACAACAGTGTATTTTGTCTGATGTGTGAATTTGAGACTGATGATGTGAATGAAGCTAGGACGCACTTGAAATCTTGTCGAATCAAAAATGTTGTCGTTTCAGATGATGTGATTGAAATTGATTGACAATGACAAGTTCTTATATTTTATTGTATATGTCTACATAGTTGTCAACTTTTTATCGAATTATTTTTAACAAAAATGTTGATTACCTATATATACTTATGAATAAAATTAAGTAGTTTTTATGTGAAATGTGTCAAGTCTAATGGTGGAGAAATAAAAACCAATCAAGTTGGTATGTTTAGACAGGGTGATTAATTTTTTGTATCAAAACATTAGAAGTCGAAATATATCAAGTACTAGAGTGCATCTTAGAGAATATTACGACCTACGGAAATATAATATGAGACAAGGATCCTTTTTCATTTTATAAGAGATGGAATTAATTTTTCACATGAACCAAACATTGGCGTATTACTGAAAGCATATTATATTTCTTTTTGTTTTTACTGAAAACAAGACTTGCTAGTTATCGATAGCTAACGATAACCTCATGTTTATACTATTTTGAAGTGAGGCGAAGATAGCCAAGAAGAAAGTTGAAAACATTGAAAACCCCATACTAAACTACTGACTTAGAATAATCATCCAGCACATCATAAAAGTACAGGGCTAGTTTTATTAATGTGAACCCCCCTCTATCGTTTTTGTTTTCCACCCATTCAAAAAATTTCAAAACTGATTCGATACAATTTTTCACACAGATTTCACTCATTTTGACAATGATGCAATATCTATTCAAATATACAGGGTATACAGAAATAAATATATTTTTCAAATGAAACGCCCTGTATATTTCGATAAATTTGAATTCCCCAAATCATCCTGATTTCAAACATATATATAGAAGGATCTTCATCTATCAAAATATACAGTGCATTCCATATAAAAAAATCAATATATTTCTGTATACCCTGTATATTTGAAGAGATATTGCAACACTCTCTCAATATGATTGAAATCAATATGAAATATCGTGAAAAAATCAGTTTTGAATCTTTTTGAATGGATAGAAAACGAAGAAGATGAAGGGGGGTTCACATTAATAAAACTAGCCCTGCACATATACCTCCGCAATTCGTACTACTCCAACAGTTGTTTTTTCATTAGGCATTTTTAATATTCTCTAAGATAAGAATGAACGCTTTCAACTAATTGAATTAATTAGTGATTGAAAGTTGGTAGCATGATAAAACTGCTGGAACAAAATAGTTATCACTTTTATCGGTCTTAATTTTTGTTTAATATTACATCACACTTTGTAGAAAATGAAAGAATATCAAAAACTAAAAGTTGTGAAATTCTGATAAAAACAACATTTCATAAAAAACTTTTTTGAAATTCAAACAACTAGGTCTATTTTTAGCCATTTCCAAATAATACGAAAGTACAGGGTTGGGATAGACCAAATTGTAATACTCTGTATATATGAACAAATCACCTCCAATTTTTTTTATTCAAGAACCATTTTCCAGTGCTGAAAAGTGTACGATCTTCTTCGCACTCTAATGAGTATATATGTATACTATAGTTTTTATACCTTCCACAAGAAGGAAGAATTTCGCGGACATTATGTATACGTAGGTGATTCTTCATTTTAGAACCATATCTTTCTTACTTGGATATATTATTACTATACACAGTCACGCCGGAAAAAATTCCACTACGTGAGGAATTTTATTCCAGGTATATTTTTTGATTGATTTGATTGAGAGAAAACCGAGAATGCCCATGACATTCTCGGATTTTCAAAATAAACTGTACATTTTTGTCAAATCTGATCGTGATTGACTTTTATCGAGATGTTCGACCTTTTCCATACGTTTTATTGGCCCTGTTACTATCAACTCGCCTTGGCTTCTCATTTTCTCCACCATGTGTATATATCACTTTTTGTGGACTATTTGTAAATAGTGATGAGTCAACTCTTCTCATTGTATACCTATACTTATTGAATAGGAAATACATTTTTTATAAGAAATATTCACTTGTTTATGTCTATAGATACCTTTCCGCCTGGATCATCTGGCTTGAGCAAATTTGAATTTGGAAAAAGAATTTGTTTCGTCTGCATGAGCCTGATGTCAGAAACTTATATTCTATGGATATTCTCCGTTAAAAAATAATACATGGTGTCCCAAATTCGAGGGGTATCATTGGGATTTCGGTAACCATAACCATAACCATAGATACAAAGTCGGTGTCCCTACTGTTACAAACTTGAAATTTCACGTTGATAATTTTCAGATTTCAAAATAATGTAATATCTTCTCAATATTGATTCGTCCTTTCTTCTGTCACAGAAAAAAATAATGTATTATAGGCGGGAAAAATATTAGATTTTAGCTCACGGTTTTTTGTGGTACTTTAGCGCACGCGATTGCAGATGGCCGAACGACGCGTCTGCGTCCCACGTCTGTTCCAAAACTAGAACTAGCTCTTGAAATTGACTTTTAGCGTCTATACAGGGTGTTTCAAAATTCAGTATCAAGATTTTAGGGGCGTATTTTTCAGGTCAAAATAAGACGTTTTTGTCCATAAACATGTGTCCGCAAACGCTTCGTTACCGATCTACAGAGCGTTAAAGTTTCAAGATTTTTTTATTTTTTTCTTCATAGCTCTTTCAATTTTTGAGATATTAAGATCAAATTTGGAATGTAGGTTACGTTCTAGGGCTTACATCATCTAGCATACCGAGTGATTGTGAGAATCTACAGGGAGATATTTTTTTCAGGGGTCAAGCCCTTTTTTACCCCATAAACTTTTTTGTGGTGCGCCGCTGGTGAATTCTGAGATACGAAATGAATTCTTTGTTTTGTTTATAAATTTTTTTGTCTCTTGTAATTTTCACGCATCTGCGATCGTTATCGAGAAAAAAGTAAAATCAATTTTTGTGATTCGCTACATTTAATTAAAATTTTCAACGGAACAATGAAAAAGCGAATTAGTGGGCTTTGACTGCTATTTTCATTTTGACGTTTAGGTTTGTTTTGAAGCATTTGACATTATTTGAAAGTTGGTGGATGTCTCATCGTGTATTTGTTTAACTTTAACGCTCTGTAGATCGGTAACGAAGCGTTTGCGGACACATGTTTATGGACAAAAACGTCTTATTTTGACCTGAAAAATACGCCCCTAAAATCTTGATACTGAATTTTGAAACACCCTGTATAGGAGATGGAGTTTAACTCATAGTAACTATATAAAAATGAGGATAGGATTAATCTATGGGATAGGTTACTGCAGCTGACATGCTCAAGTGAGTTACAATTTTACGATTTATATTTCAATTATATTTGATCAGTTAGAGAACAATAATTATTCTGTTTGTAGAATGTTTCAATCGAATAAATAGTGACTAATTCGCAAAATGTTTCGTGTTTGATTCGTAAAACTTCGTTAACGCAAATTTCGCTTTTTAAACAAAGCGTCACTTTTAATCCTAAAAAAAACTAATGCACTATCAATGTCTACCACATATTACATTTTTTCTTAGGGTTCATGAAACTTCCTTCGGGACATTGGAAGGCAGCAGAAAAGTCCACGGAATTCTGGAGGGTTCCCAGAACTCGCAAGTAGTGTGGCGCATGAACATCAGTATCTTCATCGAGGTTCATTTTAGGTTCTAACTCCATGCACCATGCCTGAAATCGCAAAAACAAAGTCAACTCAATGTTTCACCTCCAAATTCAGGAATCGTCATAGTCTACGAAAGCATAGAAAAAGCCACTGTTGTGTATATTTTATTTTATTTCTTTATTCAGACTTTGGAGTCCGAATTCAGACTTATTTCTCTGAATTCAGACTGTTTGCATTGGGTGCATTGAATACACATTCACATTAGGTAATATCCCAGCGAGCACAAAAACATCTCAGAGATGTTAAAAGTACGAGATTTCGAGACATTGAACCTCCACTGCGATGTTCTGTTCACACATGAATAGAACTATTATTGAACAGCCAATGTCCGCCGCAGGCGGCAATTATCGAGATGTCCTTGATATGTCACAAAACTACCTTCTCCCTAGTTCTTTTTAAATCCTTTTCATGGACACAACAAAACATTTTCAACGCGTCTTGCGCACATTAAATCGCTGTAAAAAAACATTTTCGAGGTACTTTTCTGAAGCCTTTTGTCAAAATCAACTTTTGCATTAGGATTCCATTCCCCTTGAATGAAAAAATGCATTAAAAATAGATTGAACATAAAAATATTTTCTTGATATGAAATTACATTCTTAATCAGTTTCTGAGTAGTGCTTACTACACACAGACATATAATTGGAAATAGGTTTCCCAATTTTTGAAATGTTCTCCACAATGCATAATTTTGCAACTGCGGACAAGCTGTGTATTGATAAATTCGTACTTTTATATATTGATTACACTGAGGCACCGAACAACACATCTTGCATCTGATGGTCATTATTACAAACTAAATAAGTCTTCTAACACAATAAACTTTACCAAATTCCTTTCTGTTCGTTAGCAGCGTGATGTAAGCGTGACACGCTGCAAACGCGAATGCCAATTGCGAACAAGACGAACAAAATCGAAAACAAAGCAGAATTCATCGTATTGTGACGTAAGCATGAGACGTTGTGGTGGGGCAAACAAAGAAAGGGCACAAAAGAACAGAAACAATACTTTCAATATCCTTCTACGACCTATTTGGGAAGTGCATATTACGCCTCAAAAAAACATCCTCATGCCTACATTTCAAAAACATCCCAAAACATCCCAGGGATACCTCTCAGTATATAGGCAAACGATGCCACAAAAAAACGAAAACAATACTTCAATATCCTTCAAAGACCTCTTTGGTCAGTGCATATTACGTCTCAAAATAACATCTTCATGCCAACATTTTCAAAACATCCCAGGGATGTTTGTGCTCGCTGGGCGGGAAGTGAAAAATATGCGAAAACTTTCCTTTTCACATACCATATAACCAGTTATGGTTTGTCTAATAGATTAGTTGAAAGTTATTACTCTAAAAAAATGAACCAGGTGAAAGAACAGAAAATGTCATATTCTGATCCAGAATTGTCCCAGACATTCAGGAATATCACAATATACAGGGTGTTCCGTTTAAAAATTCAAAACTGATGCCATTTCCGGTGGAACGGGAAGTGACCGGGAAGTGAAAAATATGCGAAAACTTTCCATTCCACATACCAAATAACCATATAGAATTTAATTTCGATACACCCGACATATTCTAGAAGTTATGGCTTGTCTAAAATAGATTCGTTGACACCCGAGGTATATTATTAGCATAGTTGTTTTTTTTTCAACAAATACATTTTATCTCGTTTGATAATATAGCACTTACACTAGCGTATGCGATGAAAAACGTTTGATCAGTAGTGTAACTTTCGAAACCAGGCAACTTAGACTCTATACCATACGCTTTTTCATAATGATGGTAAGCATTGAAAGCTGCACGTAATCCTCCATTATCTGCTATGTTCTCACCGAGTGTTACTGTTCCATTTATCTGAAATACCAACAGATAACATTATACTGTAGAACGCGGCTAAATGACCAATAAATTATTTGGATGTTGTTTAAAAATTTCTTGGATTTCTCTCAGCCTGTATATGGTGTTTACGACAGCTGAACTACTTAGGTACATCTTAGGTACTTGTCACCATTCTGAAATATCAATTCTTTCAAAAATCTTTTACTGATTTTCAGGCTCAACTTATTGGGGCAAATACTAGCTGTGTAACTTTGGAAAAGATGTGAGAACATTTTTGAAAATATCTTCATAGGTTCATCGAATTATTCATGAAGTAAAGATAACCTATTCTATATTGATATCACCTACTTTTCCATGAACACCTTCAAGAGAAATATCTTCATAATGATCAATGAAACATCCAGTCAAATTTTGAAAGTTCTTGATTGTATCATTACTCCACCACGTTCTCTGGTTTCCAAATTTATCAAATTTCCGACCTGAAACACAAACATAGTCAAAAATCGTAAGATAAGACACATTTTCGAAATTATAGTTATTTGCCAGAAAACCGTCTACGCTCCTAATGTAGTTTTTTAGCCCACCATGTATATTTAGAATTTATACATAGTGCGTCGGATCTCGATTGCTCGAGTTCTATGATAGCTAGAAACCTGATTCAAAAACGAATGTGAATGAGATAACAAGGTCCATAACTAGAAATTATTGCTGCATATACAGGGCGCACCGAAATTAATCTAGAGGGTCGTGATCAATTTTTTTAATTGGAATGCCCAGTATATTTGCATATTTTTTGAAGCATTTCTGTGATCTTTATCCACTCCTATAATATCGTTGACTATATCTCTTTCGTATCAAAGTTATGAATTTTTTGGTCGAAATAATGTCATCTGCAGATGCCTACCGAAAATATCACTGTTGTCACAATTATAAACTTTAAGCAAAAATAATCTCAATATCATTTATTGAAAAGATGAGTGACATTTCTGAAAATGTTTCAGGCTCTCAAATGATACAGGGCGGCTGAAAATGATTTTTCAATTATCGGAACTTTTCGAAGTGATTTTTCACGAGTTTTTCAAATGGAACACCCCATATATATTATTTGACCATTTGATGTAAAATCGAAACACGAACATATTTATTCGAACATCCATATCGATATTCGCAACCATTTTTGAACTTTGAAAATTTTAGGTTGGCCATTTTCATCGATACACATTCTAATCTGTTATTGAAACATCAAAAGTTCAATCAACAATTTAGTAAACCAATTTTTCATTGAAAGAATCGATGTCAGAGCCAAAGCAGACATGGATAGGTCATAATTATGCTAAATATTTACAAAGTAGAGACGAAAAACAATGCATTTCTCAATTATTCTGGTTTTGCTTTCAATGTGCCATGAATTTATCTCTTATCTCTTTTTACTTTGTGAATAACTAGCATATGAACTTTTTCTGTTTGCTTTGATTCTGGTATCGATTTTTTCTTTGAATTTTGATGTTTTAATGACAGATAATAATCTGAATCGATCAAAATTGCCAACCTATAATTTTCAAAGTTCAATAATTCAAAAATGGTTATGAATATCGATATGGATGTTCAGATAAATATGTTAGTGTTTCGATTTTACATCAAATGGTCAAAAAATATATGGGGTGTTCCATTTGAAAAACTCGTGAAAAATCACTTCGAAAAGTGCAGCCGAATTGAAAAATCATTTTCAGCCACCCTGTATCATTTGAGGGCCTGAAACATTTTCAGAAATGTCACCCATCTTCTCAATAAATGATATTGAGATTATTTTTTCTTAAATTTCATAATTTTGACAACATCAGTGATATTTTCGGTAGGCATCTGCAGATTACATTATTTCGACAAAAAAATTCATACCTTTGATATGAACGAGATATAGTCAACGATATCATAGGAGTGGATGGAGGTCACAGGGATGCTTAAAAAAATATGCAAATATACAGGGCATTCCATTTGAAAAAAATGATCCCGACCCTCTAGATTATTTTTGGTGCGCCCTGTATATGCGGCAATAATTTCTAGTTATGGACCTTGTTGTCTCATTCACATTCGTTTTTGAATCAGGTTTCTAGCTATCATAGATGTCGAGCAATCGAGCTCCGACGCACTAATGCCCCACCCTGTATACTGACAAAGATACTGACCTTCATTGTCGAAAGCATGCGTTATTTCATGTCCCAATATTGCACCGACTGCTCCATAATTCAGTAGTCTGAAAAAAGAAAATTGTTACTTATTGTCTTTCCATATAAACTGCGTGACAAATGAAGTGGTCCACCTGACTATTTAACCCAATTTTGAAATCAAATATTGTGAAAAATAAAAGTCCGATTCTGGAACGGTTTGTTCCATATTGTTTGAGAATCGTTTGAGAATGATATGGTTTGCTTACTCTTCCCATGAAGTTTGCGTTTTCAGATTTACAGGGAGAAACATTGACCCATTACAAAAATGAATATTTTCAAAGTTATCCCAATCATATGGAAAAATTTTTGGATTTTTTTCTAGGGCATATTATGAATGCCTGATGTGTTTCGCCGAAATGGTTTCGGAATTTTTTTGCTAGCATGCTTCATCAACAACCTACTACACTATAGGTCACGGATTCGACATTCAGAAAGGAAATAAACGGCATGATTTCATCGCGTTCAATATTGTGAAAAATGTTTTGTTAACATGTCCATCAGTGAATCGGAGATAACATGAATGATAATGAATCATTCTACGTCAATACAGAGCATTCAAAGTGCAAATCACAAAATGCAGAACTAAATTTCACGTTTCTTTGGTATCTCGAATTACCCTGTAGATCAATATTCGGCCAACATCGAAGAAATTGTAGTGATAAATTCAACCCAGTATCGATTTCATGAAAAAACTCTCTTATTTCATGAACAGATCAGCTGAAATTAAGGACATTTCAAAAAACGTCAATTTTCCATAAAAAATATGTTGCTTGTTGATGAAGCATGCTAGCGAAAAAATTTCGAAACCATTTCGGCAAAACACATCAGGCATTCATAATATGCCCTAGAAAAAAATCCGAAAATTTTTCCATATGATTGGGATAACTTTGAAAATATTCATTTTTGTAATGGGTCAATGTTTCTCCCTGTAGATCTGAATACACAAACTTCATAGGAAGCGTAAGCAAATCATATCATTCTCAAACGATTCTCAGACAACATGGAACAAATCGTTCCAGAATCGGACTATTATTTTTCATAATATTTGATTTCAAAATTGAGCGAAATATTCAGGTGGACCACTTCATTTGTCACGCAGTTTACTATGATAGCTTTAACTCACTCTAGTCCCAGCCTATACATGGGGTATCTGAGAATTACCATTGGCACTTCTGTGAAAGAGAAATATTTATTTGTATAAGTCGTCATTCATTATTGGAAAATATTTATAAAATGATTTGCATCAATGTTGAATACTGTCCATGAAAGGCATCATCGAAAAATATTCCACTAAATCACGTTTTATTTAAAGCAGTCATGCATTGTCAAAAAAACGCGAAAACCTGGCTGAAATCGATCCCTACGTCAGAGAATTTTTAAAAGTTGGTTTTTTATTTTTATCTTAAAACACAAAAATGCCAAATGGGCTTATATCACAAAAAAAATTATTTCATAATTCGATAGAACTCACCCAAACTAGCTCACCACCGCAAACCGTTTCTTGCTGTGAGCTCCCTACGTTTTATGAAAAATTATTGAAATCCCCGATTTTTCGGACCTCTGAAAACGAGGCGATGATGTGACGTCAAAACCCTAATACTGAAATAAGACTATTCCAGACAGAGATGAATGATAGATGATTTCTGACAGAGTGAATTAGCGCGAGATCACAGTTGAAAGAATTAATATATCAGTTGCCTCAGTCTCTGTCGGGCGTTTGGTATTTTCTTTTAACTATGGCGAGATGAGGTTTCTACGTCATAAGAGGGTCCGTTTTCAGAAGGTACTATTATTTATGTCCAAAAATAAAACATTCCAGTTAATTTTTCGATCGATTTATGTCGTCAATCATTATTTATGTATGAAAGGATCATTATAAACATGGTTTGAGTTGAAAGTTCTACTAAGGTGTACACGCCCATTAGAGAGAACAAGGTAGCAATCGACGATCAATCTTTTCTGCCCTGGGCAAATCACTGACATGAGCTGAATTCAATTGAATTAGAGGTATATTCATAGACTACAGAAGATAATCTATTTCAGTAATCTTTGGTATATTCCTAGGAGTCAGCCCCCTCATGACTGTCATCAGGGTTGATAGACAAAAATCATCGGCGAGGCCTGCATCGGCCGCCTCTGAGGGCTCCCTTGGAGGGTAATTCTGTGGCGTATCTAAGTGTTCTACATTGTATGTTCTACATTTTTTTCATGTCCAATGTCCCCTTTAGAAGAATTTTGTTTATACACCGCCGTGACCGAATTTGTCTATGCGCTGAAATTCGCTAGATAGCAATTCACGATGCGAAGGAACTGTAAATGTGTGATTGATGGTTGTAATCCTGGCAGAAGTGGTTCGGATTCCACTATAAGCTGATGGTTCCGCTCTTCCTAACCCCGCACAAGTTTCGACTTCTGGGGAGTTGGTTCCCAACTTTGAAGTAGCAATACACAAATTTTACAAAATTTACCTTGTATTGTTAAAATGTTTTTATTGAATAAATGGTATTGGAACGACTCCTAACGTAATACATGAAACCGCGAAATTGTGTCCATTAATTTGGATTTGGAAGAGCCTAAAATTAACGAGGCATTCACAAATCTCATCGTCTCATTGGTCACAATCAACGCATGAGCATTCGCCTCTGGGTCCCGAAAGGAAGGAAAAAAATCCTTGGAATTCTAACAATGGACAATGGGCTGGAGCCTTTTTTCATACTTTGGAGCGCACGAAAAGGAATCCCTATAATGTTCTGATGATGAATGAACTGTTACGATTTTTTTCCATTTTGTGCTAATTCTTGGATTCCGGTACCTACTCGTGGAATCCTCTGGTGGTTCAGACGCCCTGTATATGCTCGGACGCAAGTTGCTTCGAGAATTGCTTCCATTCCACAATACGTAAAAAGTAGCAAGTTTTTTTTGCGGTTTGTTCAGCGCTCGGACAGGCAGGCGATTTTAGACAGTAGCCTTACAGTAGTTAGAAGTGGTTAGAAGAAGAAGAAGAGATAATTTTGGGTTAATTGGGTTAATTTACAAATTGAAGTGCGTTTCGAACGGTATTGAGTTGTGTTTTTAGGTGGTATTGAGTTGTGTTGTTTTATTTGTGGAGTACACAAAGTTGAACGAGGTACCAAGTTTTTCCGTGATTAACAATAACGGATAGAATTATCTCAACCCATAAACATCTCTTGCAGTGTTAGGGATATCGGCATTGAGAGGTGAGCTATATTATGATTGTTTTCCGTCGACCTCGTATTAACGACTAAGTTTAATGTATATGAAATCGTTCATTAATGACCCCTATTAATGAACAATTTGTCTAATAATGCACGATTGTTTTATAGGCAACCAAACATACACCTCGTGCATTCATTGTTTATACTATAACTTACGGAATCTGCATTTAAATCGAAAATATGGATTTCATCGAAGATTTTCCGTTAACGGGTTCGACTTTCCAAGTTTCTGACACGATTTTAATCCCTGTTTTCTAACACAAGGAATGTAATACAAATGTCACTAATGTCAGTAACAAGGCTACTGGGTGATTCTTAGCAGTTTCCAGATGAATGGAATTCGCGAACCATGTTTTCTTCATTGCAGGAGAAATGAGAAATATAGTCGACGGAAAAATTTTGTAACCAACTTGTATATTAAAAGGCGATCAATGATCTCGAACATTAATCGCCCTGTATGTCAGTTTCGTTTATGTCATAAAATTGATTCGGGAATATTTCAGATGTTTTGTACGAAAGCGCTGAACGGACATGATACTTTTTTTATAATTGCCAGTTTGAACTGGCAATTAGCCATAATTGCCAGTTTGAACTGTACCTCATTGATGTATCGAGCACAGTAAAACAAGAGCAATTTTGTGGTATAGCCGTAGAAAAAAATCAATTTTTGCAACACTTCTAACACTTAGTAACCAACCCACGACCTTGGTAAATTCAACGAGTAAGCACAATACTTACCGAACTTCACCCCAAAATTGTCATTTTCTTGTAAATTAAAATACATCCAAGAGAAAAAATGGTAATAGAACATCGTGCGAGCCTTGGGAAGATAGCGAGAGGAGGTAGGTATTGGATTTTTTTTCGAACTTTTGGAGATCATGCCGTTGGATATCTCAAGGTGGATAATATGTGGTATTGTTAGTGATGGAATGATAGTAGAGATTTCTGAAGAACATCTGCCGTGGAAGTATATATAGAAAAGTGAAATATCGCCGACTTCTCTACGTGTTCCAATTATGTCAAAGAATTAGTGAGTGTGGCATCACCCACTAGACGAATGGATCTTCTCCGCATGGAATCTAAGAGCATCAGCGTATGTTCGAGTGCTGAACCCCATATGTGGGAACAGTATCCTGAAACAGGCCGTATATGTGCTTTTTAGATCGTGAGGAGCGCTTTTGGTAATTTTGCATTTATCATGCGATGGGTTTTTTTTCGAAAAATTTTTTTGGTACTTACGTATTTTTGTCTGAAAAACACGAATTTGATAATGAAAATGTGAACAAACCACTATTTATCGAGATATTTCACTATAAAGTTACAAATTCCGCCTTCTTTTCCGCCTGTCATCTGGATCACATTTTGAACGATTTGCCCTCGGATTTGCCCTTCTTTTTCCATCATTGGACAATTTATATATATCACACAATGTTAGACACTTTTTTTTTATTGTATGAGTCAACTAGAAATATGATTTTTTTGTGATTTATCCATGTTTAGTGAAAAGAAGGAAGAATATCATTTGAAATAATGGCGTGTGTAATGGCATTCCAAAGCAATCTATTGACATTTGACATCTTGTATTTGGATTGCCTATATGGATTAAATGGCCGTCATCTGGTATGCTTGCTCACTTAATAGGAAAAACTCGCCATAAAAATCATATTTCCTGTTGAATTTTCTATCTTAAAATGTGTCATTAAAGTACATCATGAGTATATAAAGTGTCCAATGACAAAATAAAAAGAGCAAGTACCTGTAAATGCATCCAACACAAGGGGGAAAAGAAGGCAAAATTTCGAACTTTTTCCTGATATAACTTGATAAATAGTGGTTTGTTCACATTTTCATTATCAAATTCGTGTTTTTCAGACAAAAATACGTAAGTACCAAAAAAAAATTTCGAAAAAAAACCCATCGCATGATAAGTGCAAAATTACCGCGCTTTTGTAGTGTGAAGTAGATTCTTGCACGGAATCAATATCAATATCCGAGTTTTCCTGAAGCAGCTTTGGTGATCGATCTGACATGATTTTTGCAAGAAAGAGTATTACCGATAGAGATGCCGAGCATGGATATAGTGGACTTGGTGGGAATTATGGTACCAGGCATTGTTATATCAGGCATACTGAGTTCCGCCATTCTAGAGAAAAAACAGGCTTGAGTTTTGGTGGCGTTGAATTCAACCAGGTTGTTGGTTCCCCAATAATTTCAGCAAGTTTTTCATTATCCTGCCTACGTCGTGGGTTCTTAGTTTCCCGGGAAGAAATGGGAATTCTGGAAGGAAACGCAGTATGAAGATAGTACTATCATCTGGAAAACTGCAGTGAATGGGGCAAGTGGTTTCTCCTGACAGATCATTGATATGGAGTATGGGATCAATGTTGGTGCCAAAATTGATCCTTGTGGAACGCCGGAATTGATGGCTATGGTATCAGACGATACTCCGTCCACCACCTCATGGAGCAATCTAACTGATGAAAAATTGATAAAAGATGGCATAGCTGATAGGTGTGAATAAGCTATATGATAATCTTTGGAAGAAGTCCATATGGTAATGATAATGGTAGTTTGTGGTGGATTCCTTGTTGCTAAACACGGTCTTGCTATTAGAGAACCCGGGTTGGTACAACTCCCGGGCCAAACTCGGTTTCTACAGTTTTTTGCAAAAACATATTTCCATATAGGTATCACGTGATGGAAATCATTCCTAAGATTATTTAGGCTCCTTTCTTCTTTGTAATCAAAGGTGGTTCTTTATAGTTTCACACGTGATTTCTCGCGATTATGTTGCCAAGTCGCAAATTTTTCTTTCATTCTGAATACTTTTAAGTACATGAAAGCAATGTTGGTGAAATTCGCATGTTCTGTAGGTCCAATAAAAAATATTTACTTGAAATTGAAAATATTACCAGAAACGAACGTATATCGATGAATGGAAATTCTTGAGGAGAAAATAAAGAGGTACTGGAAATTCAAATAAAACGTGTTCCTAAGTTGAATTATTGCAAAATGTCTCACCTATAGCATTATGCTGGGGTGAATAAAAAGCGTTAGCTTTGAGAGCCTCGCTTTGATCAAAATCTCTGGATGTCCATTCTCGCACAGCTTTTTTCCTCAAGGAACCCAATTTTTTTATATTGTATGATCTGATGGTACTGATGATATTTGCTAAATATTCGTCTGGTTCTATGAAAACCTGAAATAGATAATATATCAGAAACATCTAAGGAATTACAGTATAGGCAGTCATGAATATCAAAATAATGTATTTCGGATAGATACCAGGTTGCCCGAAAAGTATCCAATAATCAACTTTTCAATATTTTCATCAGTTGTGAAAGTGATTCAAGTAGATATTTCAATCATTTTCATGAACTCGACTCACGTCGGCATAATACTTGTCCAATTCCTCCTTTTTGGATATCCATTCGGGATAGCCGATGAAAAGTAATATTTCTTCTGCTTTTTCAATAGTCAATTTTTTCGTTTCCTCATCCATCCACGTTATATGGTGTACATGTTCCATGAAAGCTTTCCTCATGTTGTTTATCATAATTTCCACCTGAAATTGTTTTTTCTGTTGATAAATAGTTATTTATTATAGGGAAAAAGTAGTAGCGGAGGGAGACAACAGTCCGTTAGCTAAGATCTAATATTTTTCCCGTGTATAATACACATTTGTTCTTTATGACAGAAAAAAGGAGAAATCAATATTGAGAAGATATTACATTATTTTAACAGGAATTATACCTGAATTGCATTGCAGGCATCTTTATCATTCTGTTATTTGATTTTTAAAATAATGCGAACTTAGTGGTTGTTATGTAATTCAAGTAACTAGCACAACAAAAGCCATCAACAGTGTATCGGGCCACCCCTGTAATTTCTGCATTCGTAAACGGATTTTTCTGAAATTTGCACAGTTATATTATAGCAACCATTTCGGATTTGATCACATAACAATCCAATATGTCGGACTTTGGGTATTTCGGGAAATGCCAGCAACTTTGAATTTTCAAATGGAATACCCTGTATATTTTTCAACAGGTCAAAACAAGTGCAATCTTGATGACAAGATTCAGAAATGTTGTTCTCCTCAGCTTACTTGAAAATTATTCGAACTGCAAGGAAATTCATGAAACTAGTTGTTGATT
Organism: Phaedon cochleariae; assembly: GCA_918026855.4. Classification (NCBI taxonomy): domain Eukaryota; kingdom Metazoa; phylum Arthropoda; class Insecta; order Coleoptera; family Chrysomelidae; genus Phaedon; species Phaedon cochleariae. The sequence continues at coordinate 5,728,936 of OU896709.1, forward strand.
TTTGAATGTATACAATTTGTTACTGTACCGAAATAGAAATACATCAGAAATGATGTGTCATTTTTGTTCCTTAATATACTATGTTCTAGGTGGTTCATAGCCCATTTGAAAAAAATGAATTTTTGATCAAAGTGTGATGTGACTGAATTGATGCATCAATTATTGACACAAACAAATTTTTTTCTGAAAAAATTACGTTTTTTTATTGTGGATAGCCTTGACCACATATTTCATTTATCCCCGAGGCAAAATAAAAAAAAAACAATTTCAATTATTTTTTTGAAAAGATGACATTTGACTTGAAGATTGCACTTGTTTTGACCTGTTGAACTTATATACAGGTTGTTCCCTTGGAAGAAACATAATTGCTGGCAGTCTGCCATATTGGATTGTAATGTGATCAAATCCGAAATGGTTGCTAATATAACTGTACCAAAATTCAGAAAAATCCGTTGACGAATGTAGAAGTTTCGGGGGTGGGATGATACCCTCTGTGTCACCCGCGGTATATGTCTAGGAACAAAGTACTATAACTTTTTCCCGTGGGAAAAAGTAGTTTATAAAAAGTGACATTGCATAAGCTGTCAACAGATATGGAATGTCAATCTTTTTTCCCGTTCCAGAAAAATCAGCCGTTAAAAAAAATAGTCGAGATGACCAAAGTATTTCGCGCTCGAGTTTCAAACAACATTTTTTCTACAAACGTCAAAAAATAGTTCTAAAGTAGTTGAATGTTTAGCACAATATAAAAAATAGTGCTGAACTGGCTGATAATTGATTTCTTGAATGTTTGCTCCATGCGCGAAGTATACTGAAGAAAAGTGTCACTTCGCAAATTGTTATGAATGCGTGAACCTTTTGTCATTTTTTTTATCTCTTGGAGCACACGAAAGGGAATTCCTAGGGAGGATAGGGAGAGGAGGTAGGTGTTGGATTTTTCGACGTTTGTAGGAAAAAAAATTATATATTTGTAAATAGGTTGTAACAAGCTTACCTTCGGCTTAGTTTCATTTTGATAGAACTTGTCCAATAGAGCATGAGTGAAAGCATAACCCATATGCTTACTCACTAGGGAAGTGCATTCTGTATCGCTATAAAGAAACAAATGGAATTATACAGGGCATTGCAAAGTTCGACAGACAACACGTTATCATTCAATAACGACTATAACGTATATAAAGACATGTCTCAAGTGTTTAATTCTCGAGTTACAGGGTTGGATTTTATGCATTCAAATTCGGTATATAATATGAAATTAACACTGTAAGGGTTCGTCTTTTTTCCAACGACAAAATTTGAAATCCAATCCTCAGTTGCTAAGTTCGAACAGTTTTATAGTCAGCTCGTTTATTATATTTCTTCTGAGAAATCTGCTTTGTACCTTCTTTAACTGCCCTAGTCTAGTGAGTATGGAATTCAACAAACCATATGTGTGCACCAAACTCTAATTTAGGTCTAATTATACGTACCTACTGTAGTAAAGTATTATGAGAGAATTAATGTTCGTGAAAGTTATAGATGATATATATATCAGCAAATGGAACTGGGAATAATTCTAAATTTCTGATTGGTAGAGTTACTTTATGTATATCCACGTTCCACGTCCACGTATATTCGAAATTATACAAGAGGTAACTTAACTCAATTTAATGTTCTGAATGGTTGAAATTCATACAAAGAAAATAATCAAGGCTATACATCTCAAACAGTCAAACTTCCTGCACAATTACAAATCGTGTCAGTTTAACAGTTGAAATAACAAAAACCGTACCGCCCACAGATTTGGGGAACTCCACTCTGAATGAAAGGGCAATCCCAATCAGCACCAGACATCTTAAAGACGTACATTTTACGACTTACTTACGTCTTTACGTCCAGGGACGTATAAAGTACGTCTTTAAAATGTAAATCCATGTACATCTTAAAGACGTACACGAATTTACGTCTTTAAGACGTACATTTTAGGTCGTATCCACGTCGTTCCTCCCATGTCGTATAAAAGACGTCTTAAAGACGTACATCCCAGTACGTCAATTCGACTTATAGAACAATAATGTAAGTTATTTTCTGATGAAAAACAAAATGTTATCTCTTCACGTTTTTTATTTTCAATTGTTCAGTTTTTTCTTATTTTCAACAAGAGTGATGTTTTTGAATTTTTTCGTCCGACATTTTGGAGCCTTCGTGTTAGATTCTCGAATTTTTACAAAAAAATCATATTCTCCGACCCCAAAAGTCCCATAGCCATAGTAATCAATTTTGAATAAAATCGGACTATAATCACAAAACTCGTCCGCCATTTTGAAGCCGACATCTTGGATTTTTCATTTTGGACAAAAGGAATTATAATCTCTGATCCCGAAATCCTTCAGATGCCAGTTTTGAATCAGATCAGACCATAATCATATTCAATAATAATATCACAACGAATTGTCACCGGAATAATATTTACTTGCCAAATTTCAAATCAATCGGACGATTTAAAGCGAGTCAAATTTAACTTGCACGTTTTGATTACAAACAGGCACAAGGACATGTTAAACTAAGTAAAAGCTTGTTATGTGATATATAGAACAAACAGAGTACTTATGTCCCGACATGTACGTCTTAAAGACGCCTTTAAGACGTACTTTGGCTGATTGGGATATGATGTTACATATCGAACAATGAAAATGCAACAAATTTGTCACAAATTCCCCACATTTGCAACTGCTACCTATATACTCACGTTTTTTTCGTTAATTCTTCGCTGTCGGACCCCTTGAGTATATTTATCTGGTTGGTGATATAAGTGGCAATGTGCGGAGAAGTATTGATGACCATCGCATAAGCCGCATTCCACCAAGAATACAACTCTACTTCAGCATCCGGTAATTGTTCAACGTATTCCACTACCCTGCTCATGAACTCCAACTCCATATCGGTGACGTAAATCAAATCTATTTCAGGGAGATTATTTTATTTAGAAAAATTCACAAGCGAGAAAAATTTCACGAAATACATGTCTTGCGAACACACAGTCAGATTGCCAAACATAAATTTACGTTTTGGTAAATATTTCACCGAAATCAAACGAGAACTGAAAAAGTTTAGGTCTGAAGACTATTTCAAAATGTTACATGATGTGGAGAATAAATAAAAAGATCCTATAATCATTTGGAATCATTAGAAATCAACAAACGCAACATTTGATCAACTTAACCTACTAAAACCTACCAAACAATTCACCGCTTTTGAATTTGTTCTTTGGAAGAAAATATTTGCAATACTTCAAAGTTTATCCGTCATACCGAATTGTGAATATTACTTCCTTTCCTTAGAAATAATATTATTTCGACAAAATTTTGAAATTTAAGATGGCAGATTCAATATATGGCTGACGAGTTTTTATATTATGATCCGATTCTATTCATAATTGGTATTTAGAGGCTTTCGGTGTCCGAGATTATGATTCCTTCGTCATAATTAGGAAATTAGAGATAGCGGGTCCAATATGGCGGACGAGATTTGTAATTATGATCTGATTCTATTCAAAATTTGGATCTGGGGGTTTTTGCGGTCGGAGATTATGATTTGTTCTTCAAAATTGGGAAATTCAAGATGGCGGATCCAATAAGGCGAATGAGCTTTCTAACAAATAGTAGTTTGAAAAACCATAATGAAACACGCTTTTATAGATAGCCAAACTCAAAGCCAAACTAAATAGAAGTAGAAAATAAATAGAATAGTTTGAAAAACTGAAGAAACACGCATTTTTGTGGATAGTCAAACTGAAAAGGAGTTGAAAATGCAGTAATGAAGGTGTATTGATGAATATTTAACTGAACAATATTTTCTAGAATGTTTATGGCAAAACAACGTTTGCCGGGTGCGGGTCAGCTAGATGTACGTATAAAATTTGCAATTACGGTTAATGAGATACCGATGATCAGGTTCTAATTCCAGCCACCCTGTACAGACGAACATTTTCGAAATATGTACATGGCCTTCAACTAGGATATTATACCTTTTTCAGGATCAAAAGTGACGTTTGTGCCACTGAACAGATAATTGAAGTAGTTCCGCCATAGGTTGGGCTTAGGTGGAGATAGGAGTTGGTCTGTGCGATTCTGGAGGTTGCTAAAAGTTTTCGCTCGGAGATCCTCTATTTTGGCATTGAGATCAATGGAATTTTCGGCAATCTGCAAAAGAACTTGGAATTTGAACTCATTGGTACCTGTATCTTGAATTTGGCAAATTCGATGAGAAGATTAAGTGAAACATGCCTGAATAATATCTTGAGTTGTATAATATGATGCCAGAATTCTGACACCAAGTTGGCGAATTTGACTTGCAGCTTAGGCATTTTACCTCTGTTAGGTTTCCATCAATCCTCAGTATAATATCGACCGCTTCCTGCAACTTATCTGCTTCAGGTTTTTCTCCTGTTTTATCCTTCACAATTTTTTTCAAAATGTATTTGATAACTTTCGTTTTTACTTTCGTTGTTAAATTCTTTCTCTCCTCATCCTCATCTGGTGGTTCTGGTGCTGTTGGAGGACTGAAAAAAAAATGGTGAGAAACCAGATATTATTCAATAAAACATTACTCTTTTCGAGTCCAATTTGAGTTTCAGACTTTGTTTCAAAACTAAATCAACTTGTTCTTTTACTGACTGTTTATATAATTCACCTTGGAAGAGGCGTTTCACCTTCTGGTATTCCCATAATTATCACGTACTCTGAGCTATTGAATATATTCACTGATACCATAGTTCCAATGAAAACATCCACTGTCATACTTTGTTTTAGTAGAGCTTCAGTTCTGAGCCAGTCGAATGTAAAGTTTTCCCTTTCCTCATCTGACAAAGAAATGAAGCTGGGAATTATTGGCAGGCCAGCGTTTTCCAAGTGTTGGTACATTGCGGCTATACCAAGTATTTCGCGAGTATCTGAAACAAAAATAATATTACATAAATACAAAAAGCTCAAAGTCATTTCCATACAATGTTCATAAAATGAAAAATCGAAATCAATACACTGAGGAAAATTGTGCTATTAGAGTTTTTGCTGAGATATTTCTTGCTACCATTACTAGAAATCATATTACCGTTATACATTTTCGAATAGAAGCAGCACCTTCAAATCCTATGATAGCAATAACGACTTTGCTGAAAGTGAATTTCCTGCCATAGGAAGGTATACTGCTGTAGCTATCAGGCAGCCACTCTGGGACAGCATGATTTTTTTTATAATTGTCTAGCTGAACTACTACTAGTGAGTTATATGCTTGTGGCTGCGAGGTTCATCGCATAGAACTGCACTCACTTCCAATAATACAACTATCAGTCTGGCACGAAAATGATATTTGACGAACCAACTTGGGGTTATTTAGCGCCTACTCATCATTATTCGATATTTCGCTGATTTATCCCCCACTATGTAAACATTTGTCAGACATCTTGCTTGATCAATCATTCACAGTTGGGCTCTTGATGCAAACCCATGTAAGTACAGGACAACAATCTCGACAGTTACGAATACTTCCCCTCTTGAATTCAATTCATTATTCAAAATCTGAATCTGAATTCAAATATAAAATGGAAACATTTTCAAACAAACAAAAAAATCTTCTGTGTCCCTTTCAGTGCTTTCGTAGATTGCTTCAGTTATTATACCAGGATTGATGGAATGATGAAGGTGAGTTTTTTCGAGGTATTTCGTCTGAAATTCAAATATTTTACATTCAATAACATTTTCCTTTGGTATTATGAAACTTCAAAATGGTCAAATACGTTTCAGAGCTTCTCTATAGAATCTGGTCTAAAAACTTATTGTGAGCAAAAATGTCCAGGTGATGAAATTATTTGAATGATTTTACTGGTAACATTTTGTTTTCCTGTACGCATCTGTAATAACTTGCCTAGTTTTCGAAATACAATGGTTTCAGATGGTTTCAGAAAAATTATTTTTTTCATCAATTAAAAAAACCCTTTGGTTTTTCCTGAGGGTGCGCATGAATAAATTGATCTATTGAACTTCAAAGATCATTGGTCCGAAATTTTCTTTAGGAATCAATAAATTGCTATTCATACCAAACATCAGGGTGGAAATTATGGGAAGTGAAAGTGGATATCAGTCAAAATTTCACCTTTCTTGATGACAACAATCCTGGAAAATAACTGAATAACTATACAGTAAGGAGGTCAATCAACTATCTATATGATCACCCATCAAGAGTAGCAAAGTTCCCTACCTACGATTATAACATTGCCCTACTCCCATTATTAGATGCACTCACTAGCGGTAGCAAAGTCAGATACCTACTACAGAAACATCGTCTAATAGCATCATACAGATGCACTCGCTAGTGACAGCAAGGTTCTATATCCATTAATCGGAGGTGGGTTATAATCAGCAAAGTCGACTTTATAACCACAGGTGATAACTCGCTTGTCCCCTATGCTATTAGAGTTTCTTGCTGGGGTAATTCGATTTCTGACTATGGTTAATAGAAATTTTCCTCAGTGTAGGCATTCAGGAAAGAATCACACATATCAGTATCCGTTTATACTAGTCGATGCATGGATTTCGGGAGGATGTATTTCAATATTCTGCATGGCATTAGCCAGGAAAGTTGTTGTTTTTCCTGCCTGATAGCGACAGCAGTAAACTTTCCTGTGGCAGGAAATTCACTTTCAGCAAAGTCGTAATTGCTATCATAGGATTTCAAGGTGCTGCTTCTATTCGAAAATGTATAACGGTAATATGATTTCTTGTAATGGTAGCAAGAAATATCTCAGCAAGAACTCTAATACCACAATTTTCCTCAGTGCACACTGGTCCATTGGATATCATTATTTTTCGACAAGGGCGAAATATTCACGGAAATATTGACGGAAATATTGACCCTCTTCCACTAACTTAGATGAGTTTGAATCGCGGCACATTTTCTCCTTTCATTTGTTGTTTATTTCAACTTGTTATCACATGACGGAAGTATGTAGCATGCAATTGTTATCGGATGGCATAATTCTTATCTCGTTATCAAATCGCGAAATCGAGTGCAACTTTAAGCACAAAAAAGTGCAGTTTTTCAATCATTTCGCTCAGGATAGTGATTGGCACAGGTGCCGTTCGATGAACTACAATGTTTTAAAATTTCGTTATCAGATGACGGTAGAAATCTGCATTTGGCGAGTTATCCCCACCATTCACGATTTCATTCATTTATCTGTTTTTCGCGGTGACAAAATCTAGGTAGTACACTGAGGAAAATTTCTATTAACCATAGTAATAAATCGAATTACCCCAGCAAGAAACTCTAATGGCATAGGGGACAAGCGAGTTATCACCTGTGATTATAAAGTCGACTTTGCTGATTATAACGCACCTGCGATTATTAGATATAGAACCTTGCTGTCACTAGCGAGTGCATCTGTATGATGCTATTAGACGATGTTTCTGTAGTAGGTATCTAACTTTGCTACCGCTAGTGAGTGCATCTAATGATGGGAGTAGGACAATGTGATAATCGTAGGTAGGGAACTTTGCTACTCTTGATGGGTGATCATATAGATAGTTGCATGACCTTCTTACTGTATAGTTATTCAGTTATTTTCCAGGATTGTTGTCATCAATGAAGGTGAAATTTTGACTGATAATCACTTTCACTTCCCATAATTTCCACCCTGATGTTTGGTATATATGAATAGCAATTTATTGATTCCTAAAGAAAATTTCGGATCAATGATCTTTGAAATTCAATAGATCAATTGATTCATGCACCCTCAGGAAAAACCAAAGGGTTTTTTGAGTAATTGATGGAAAAAAGAATTTTTCCGAATCCTTCTGAAACCATTGTATTTCGAAAACTAGGCAAGTTATTACAGATGCGTACAGGAAAACAAAATCTTACCAGTAAAATCATTCAAATAATTTCATCACCTGGACATTTTTGCTCACAATAAGTTTTTAGACCAGATTCTATAGAGAAGGTCTGAAACATATTTGACCATTTTAAAGTTCGATGATACCAAAGAGAGGAAAATGTTATTGAATGTAAAATATTTGAATTTCAGACGAAATACCTCGAAAAAACTCACCTTCATCATTCCATCAATCCTGGTATAATAACTGATGCACTCAGATGTACGAAAGCACTGAAAGGGACACAGAAGATTTTTTTATTTGTTTGAAAATGTTTCCATTTTACATTTGAATTCATATTCAGATTTTGAATAATGAATTGAATTCAAGAGGGGAAGTATTCGTAACTGTCGTGTCGTCGAGATTGTCGTCCTGTACATGGGTTTGCATCAAGAGCCCAACTGTGAATGATTGATCAAGCAAGATGTCTGACAAATGTTTACATAGAGGGGGACAAATCAGCGAAATATCGAATAACGATGAGTAGGCGCTAAATAACCCCAAGTTGGTTCGTCAAATATTATTTTCGTGGCAGACTGACAGTTGTATTATTGGAAGTGAGTGCAGTTTTATGCGATGAACCTCGCAGCCACAAGCATATAACTCACTAGTAGTAGTTCGGCTAGACAATTATAAAAAAAATCATGCTGCCCCAGAGTGGCTGCCTGATAGCTACAGCAGTATACCTTCCTGTGGCAGGAAATTCACTTTCAGCAAAGTCGTTATTGCTATCATAGGATTTGAAGGTGCTGCTTCTATTCGAAAATGTATAACGGTAATATGATTTCTTGTAATTTTAGCAAGAAATATCTCAGCAAAAACTCTAATAGCACAATTTTCCTCAGTGTAGGCTTTTTATTCAGTCCGATGCATATTGCATAACCCACCTTCGTCCAAGCAGGACGTGTACAAGTCCCTCATTTTCTGCAACGCCTCCGGTTCACTGTCGCTGGCATTGGCTGCCAGAACTGCGGCCTCGGCTTTAGCCACCTGTTGATCAATGATATCGAATCCATCGAAGGCGGGCCATTTCTCGTAATTTGGGTGCTGTTCTATCCACCTGCCGCACGTGTAGAGATAGAAGTTGTCGCAGGGATCCACGCTGAGGTTCATGGAGAGTTTCAGGTGGGCTGCTGATCTCAAGCAGTCGTCCGATGTACAGAATGTTATCGGAGATTGGGGCAGATTCGTGCCTAGAAATCAAATCAATTTACGCATTGAAGTGAAGGAATTATAATAAAAAATGCATACAATAACAAATGTATGTCCTTACAGGATAATCACATTTGCAATATCTGACAATAATTTGGAGTAATACATATGAGAGTTATCTAAAACCACTAAAAATCCTGCAGAACAAATCAATTAGATACTCAGATAATCTGCTATCAAGATATTCAACTTTGAATCTAGATTAACATCAAGTCAATATGTATCAATGTCCATCCTTGTATCAATGTATATCGAGATGTATATGCCATATTGAATATTATTGTGACCAAAGAGTAGACGCCTTTCCTAGTTCCTCAAAGTTTCTCAAAAAAGTACACTTTATTTCTGTACTTTTTTTTTGATTCCATAAATTTTTCGTTTATGCCAATTCATACTTTTTTCTTGAAATTTCCGGAAACAAATCCAATTTTCGCAGCTTTTTCCATTATCTCTGTCTCTGGCGGCGAATTAGTGATTCACACGAGACCAACGAGACGAGACTTTCATAAAGTCTCGTCTCGTCTCGCCGATGAAATATGAAGTCTTGTCTCGAGTCTCGTCTCGCAGCGTCCAGTCTCGTCTTGTCTCGCGTCTCGTACGAGAGTCTCGCAAATGTATCGCAATTTCGTCATGCATTATGTTCTTCCAGTCTAGTACGGGATATTTACCTTTACCTACTTTTCAGGTATAACGTAGAAGTAGAAAGGGAAAATTACAATAAAAATAACATTATTAATTGAAAAATAAGTATCTAATAGGTACATCCTAAAAAGCGATAGGCGATGCAACCGTGGCGTCGGCGGATCGTCAAAACAAAGTTATTCTTTATCTTATACTATTTAGCACAGAATGACTTATTAATAGATTTTCAGGAAGTCATTCAATTTGCGATCTGTCGTTATTGCAGAATTGCCTTTATATTCCGCCGCCGTAAGAGAGAGAATAGTCCGTTTTCGTTTCACGCATTACTTCGTTTTACAACAATCATGGATTGTGTTTTTGAAGAAATTATGAATGAAATGTTTTGTCTATCTGTGCTCAATGGAATTTTTTCTAAATATGGTGTATTATGATTGAAAGGCTCAAGTCTGCAGTCGGCATTCAGAAATATTCACCTGCGAGACTCTCGCACGAGATATGAGAAGTCTTGCACGAGACTCGAGACGAGACCAATAAAAGTCTCGTCTCGTCTTGTCCGAGTCTCGTCTCGAGTCTTGTCTCGAAAACGAGACGAGACCATGCGAGACTCTCGAAAACGAGACTCTCGCGGGCACCACTACGGCGAATTCATCAAAATCGTCACATCTTGGTATATACATGCATATCATATTATTTATTATGAATTGTTGGAATAATATTTGATGGAAAATGCGATTTCTATCAAAAGCACTAATGAGAACTACCCTAAAGAATGTACGAATGTGACAATTATTCAGAGCTGAACACCAGCCAACTAAGTTTTGGTCGATTTTTGTTGATTCCCAATGGAAATGTATGTGGTGTTGGCAAAGTGCCGTGAGAAAAAATATTTCTCACAGTATGAGTAATAGGTACATAGTTTTGAAACTAAGTAAGCTATGAGTAATGCGCTACTTTTCATAGCAGTAGTAGAAAAAATAACATTCCAAACTAGAGAGGAAAGTCACAGATATAATACTCGAAACTTTAAAAATTTTCAAGTCCCAGGAGTAATGACGATCTAGATGGAATCAGTTCAATATTTTATAAAGGAGTTTCAGAGTACAACAAAATACCATTGAATATAAAAAGAGAATGTGTCAAAAAATTCAAAGCTTTGTTGCAGTCTCACATTCCACTGAAGTTGATTCGATTTGTACAGGGTGGCCAACTAAGACTCCAGAGTTCGATTTCTCTGTTGTCTTGGGAGATACAAAAAAAAGTCAAGTATCAAAATTGAAGTAATAATCGAGCTTCACATTTCAAAATTTCTTTGAAATACACAGGGTATTCCGTAAGGTCACAGCACATCAAAGCTATGTTTTTTTCATTGGAGCACCCTATATTTTATTTCATTTTTGAATTCTCCCTGAGGATCTGTTTTCAACGACCCACCATACTTAGGGTCTAGCAGTGAGTGTTACTGACATATAGGGTGTGCAAAATCGAGATTTTCCAAGTTCAGAATTTTTTTCTGTCGAAACTGTTCATTATTCGTCAAAACGGTTTACATGTCCCTATCACACTTTTTCACTCACTATCAATTGGTGTCCAATTGAAATTGATACAAGGTGGTCAAAAAATCTTAATTTATAATTTGTTTCAATTGAATGTCAATTGAACACCAATTGATAGTGAGTGAAAAGTTGAGATAGGGACATGTAAACCGTTTTGAGGAATAATGAACAGTTTCGACAGAAAACAATCCTGAACTTGGAAAATCTCGATTTTGTACACCCTATATGTCAGTAACTTTCACTGCTAGACCCTGAGTATGATACGTCGTTGAAATCAGATCTTCAGGGAGAATTCAAAAATGAAATAAAATATAGGGTGTTTCCATGAAAAAAACCTAGATTTGATGTGCTGTGACCTTACGGAACACCCTGTGTATTTCAAAGAAATTTCGAAATGTGAAGCTCGATTATTACTTCAATTTTGATACATGACTTTTTTTTGTATCTCTCAAGACAACAGAGAAATCGAACTCTGGAGTCTTAGTTGGCCACCCTGTACAGTTAGCATTAGAAGATTGGGAAGTTTGATTTAAAAGGAAAACAATAAGATACTTGTATATTACATACAGGGTATGTCACGACGAGCTTACATTATCTCTATATCGAGAATCAGCCGGGAGAAATACATGAAAATATGCATGCTCATATTTTACAATACGCTCTCTTCATTCAAAATAATTTCAGCAATGCAGTGTTGCCGCTTCTATAAAAAATTAGCAACAACTTTGTTATTGCAAATAGAATACCCTGTAGTTCATTGCATTTTTAGATTCTCCTTGAAGAGCTGATTCCATCGATACATCAAACTCGGTGTCTAGCGGAAATTATTACAGAGATATAGGGTGTTCAAAATCGAGATTTTTTAACTCTAGGATTTTGTTTGTGTCGAAACTATTAATTATCGGTCAAAACGGCTCACATGTCCCTATCGCAACTTTTGATTTTCTATTTTCAGATATTCAATCGGAACAGATACAGGGTGATCAGAATAGTAAAAGTAGTGTAAGTGACAGATCATTGTCATTCTGAATGAAAACCTAGTTAGTAGGCGAGAAGTATAATATTGTCTGTTCATTAAAATAAGCGACAATCGTCCTTATCGACCATATTTTCAGTATGCTAGTGACCTCTAGTCCGAGTTATTTTCTGCTATCCTAACCCCAAACAATTTTCAAATCTTTGTCAAGATCACTTTTTTCTTTAAACATTCCAGATATTTACACAAATAAGGAAAGCAGGATGCATTAAGAAGATACCGTTGTATATGCAATGACGAAATTCTCAATTCATTGATGTTACATATTTGAATTTGAGTGGGAACTCGAAACTTATCAGGTTAAGATTAAGAAGGTAGGAATAACTGCTTATTTACTTTCAAATTGTTAATGATAACTTACTATCTGTATTTCCGGAATTTCAAATCATCGTTATAAACCATCCAAGGTGATCCATCTTACACCAAAACTATAATGAGCTTTGAAGCTTTAAATCTTCGAAACAAGTCCCCGTAAATTTTACTTACAATAAAGAATAGTTTTGGTGGAGTCGACTGTACGAATTTAAAATACAAAAGGCTCGATTTTCTATGAAACCTGCATATTAGGACTTTTTGCAAGAAAACTAACTTCATCTTATTGTTCCTTATGATTTTGAACCTCTATATGCAAAAAATTACCTCACTGGCAGGCTAATTTTTTTTTCATATTCAGCCTCGGAAAATAGTGAATTCAAATTAACTGCAAATTTTGGAGAGTTCAATAGCTCCGGTAGGTAGAAAAGGGTGAGTTGAAAGAAAAAACAAGAAATACACCGTTTCACAAAAATGCTGTTCAGATGTGCCCGTTTTTTTCAACCCCTCATAGGAGTCTAGTGTTGCCATCTAGACAAGACAAGACAAGAGTTTACCTACTCTTGTCTTGTCTTGAAATTTCAAGACAAGAGTTGTATACGCGTAAGTCTTGATTAAATAAGCTAAGTGCGGTCTTGTCTAGATAACGAAAGTCTAGATTATTATTCAAGACTCTAGATGAGACGCTTAGCTTAAATTGCGTAGAAACAGTCAAGTGCATGCAAACTCCCGCTCTCTGGGAACCAATCAAAACAAATCATAGTCGCGCCAGCCAGATGGTTCTATTCTAAAATTTGAGGAGTTGTACAAACAAAATTATTATGTTCCACCTCTTAAGCAAGCAGATCAAGCTGAAGCTGATGAAGTAATCCAAAATCAACGTTCAACAGCTGATATTGAGAATTTAACTGACTCTGAAGATAACAGTCCACTTGACTTCAATTTTTTATTTGGAAGTTCTACCTCTTCTACAGACAATTTTATTGACAACCCAAATTTCTGGAGAAAAGAAATTGATGAGTACCTTTCAAGTAAACGTGCTCCAAGAGAAGAAGATATTCTTGTTTGGTGGCGCAAGCATCAGTTTGCTTATCCTACATTAGCCAAAATGGTACGCGATCTGCTGAGTATTCCTGCCACATCTGTTCCAGCAGAACGCTTATTTTCTAGAGCTTCGCTTACCATTCGTAAACATAGGAATATAGGCTTAAGCTTAATTCCGATTCAGCCAGGTCACTCCTATGTATCAATTCATGGGCTACCTGTCAGCTTCATGAAAGTATTAAAAATATGTTTCTGTTTAAAATTTAATTTGTTTCTTTAACGTACTTAAATTTAAAACATATTAAACGTTTGTGAGTTTTTTTTTGTATAATTTGTAATATAGATTTGAAAATAATCAAGAGTTTTGAATAAAAGTCTTGTATGGAAAATGAAAAGTCTTGTCTTGTCTAGATAATCTAGACAAGACATATTGATGATCTTGTCTTGATATTCTAGACAAGACAAGACAAGAGTCTAGAATGTATAAGTCTAGACGGCAACACTATAGGAGTCATATATGGAATTTTACGTATGGAGGTTTGAAATCATGAGGTTTATTGTACACAAATTCCTAATAGATAAGATTTCATAGAAAATTTACCCCTTTTCATTTCAATAAAAACGCACGGCACTGTCCAAAAGGATATATATGTCCCTGAACAACTGGTCATTCATACCGTTTCCAAATTTTTAGAAAAGTATTCACCTTCAGTTAACGAGTTTATGCCAGTTGAAGTCTCCACACTGTATAACCACCTTTTACGAATTCCCACCAATCTATTGTCAGAGTATTGCATTCTGATTATGGCACACCCTGTACATTGATGATTGCATAATAATTTCAATTTATCACAATTCAATTCTATTCAAATTATCTCCCTCTCTGAATAGAAAGTCTCAAATGATATTGATGCGCATTCACCAAATATTAGAAACATCACATCAATAATAATTGGTGAATGCCCTTGAATTGGTGGTACAATTTGTCTATCGCATTTCTAATAGCTGAGATCGTTGATTGAAGCGTAAGCGTAATACAGGGTGTACATTTGAAAACTTCCAATGCGAATATCTCGCGAAAGAAAAAAGTTAGAGAAACGCCGTTTGGCAAAAATGCTAAAGAGTTAAGGGGAACTAGAACTACCATATTTCGGTCAAGGGATGAGTCACCCCGTCGGCGAGACACACCCCAACTTTGAAATGTCAAATGGCACTACCTCTTTGTGATGCCTCAAATAAACAGTCTCAGTCAGTAGTATTCACCTATACAAGACTTTTTTTCCACTCACTACAGGGTGTACGAAAAATATAAAGTCGAATAAAATAAAATGAATTGTGTTAAAAAGATTTTTTTCTTGATCAGATGTTCAAAATGCATTCCATTCTGTTGTTAGCAATAGTATTATCGATGTACAAATGCCATTCTAACATTTTGGAACACATCTATCGGAATATATCGGCATTCTGCATTTTATTTTATTCGACTTTATGTTTTCCGTTCACCCTGTAGTGGGTGGAAAAAAAGTCTTATACAGGTGAATACTACTGACTGAGACCGTTCATTTGAGGTATCACACAAGAGGTAGTGCCATTTGACATATCAAAGATGGAGTATGTCGCGCCGACGGGATGACTCATTCCTTTACTGAAGTATGGTGGTTCTAGTTCCCCCTAACTCTGTAGCATTTGTGCCAAACGGCGTTTTCCTAACTTTCGTATTTTTAGCGAGATATTCGCATTGAAAGTTTTCAAATTTAGACCCTCGACTTTATGTTTTTCGTACACCCTGTAGTGGGTGGAAAAAAAGTCTTGTACAGGTGAATACTACTAACTGAGACCGTTCATTTGAGGTATCACAAAAAGGTAGTGCCATTTGACATTTCAAAGTTGGGGTGTGTCGCGCCAACGGGGTGACTCATGCCTTGACCGAAATATGGTGGTTCTAGTTCCCCTTAACTCTTTAGCATTTTTGCCAAACGGCGTTTCTCTAACTTTTTTCTTTCGCGAGATATTCGCATTGGAAGTTTTCAAATTTACACCCTGTATATCAATCAACGCTGAGATATAGTGGGGCATTTGAAATGAGACACGCTGTAGATGCGTTAATGTTGAATATTTTTAGATAAAACTTGGTACAGATTCATTTCAGTGGACGACCATTCCAGTGATCTACGCGGATTTGTTATAAAAATATCGCTAATATGAATTCTGTAATTTTCAGCCTCTGAATGTGATCTAGGAGGCCTTGAGTTTTGGAAAAAAATGCCGCTGCTCAGGTCGAATATTCAGATTTTTTTCCTCTACATTTCAGAAAAAATTCTCGAAAATCGCTCCATGAATGAAAAATTTATGAGGGTGGCTCGCTTGCAAATGGGTCACTCTGTATGTAACAATATGAATTGGTTACTATGGGAATGGAAATAATTCTGAATTTCTGATTGGTGGAACTACTCTATGTATATCCACGTATATTCGAAATTATGCAATGTAGCTTAGCTCAATTGAATGTTCTGATTGGTTTAATATCGTGCGAAAAAAATAATCGATCTAATATTGATGAATTATATAGGGTGTTCAATTTACAAATCAATATAAGTTGCCTTTTTTCGAGATGTTCTACTGTGTTTCTGTTCACATACCGGGTGACACAGGAGACATGTAGCAGCCTGTAGTTTTTTTATTTGAAGAGATAAAATTTTGAAATTCTCAGTGGGTATATACAGGGTGTAACTAAATAAGTGTAAAACATTTGAGGGGGTGATTCCTCATTGAAAAAAAGATAGGATCTTTCATATAAAGATACTTCATCAGAGCATTCCATATTAAGATACAGCCCCTTGAAGGGGGTACATAAAATTTGTTTTAAATTTTTTTTCACCAACACTAAAAAAGTTTCAGTATCGAAATTAATCTGACATTTTCTACTACCAAAAAGACACTTGGTCAGTAATTAATTTGGTTTACCCCATGGTTGTAAGGGGTGGAAAACGCAACCCCTAGATTTTATTTCCAATGTAAGTTTTTGTCTTATTATTTGTTTACCATTTAAAAATGTATTTGCGATAGTCTGTTTCATTCTAATCAAAAAATGTCCCTTGAATGTTTTGCCCAAAATGAACCAGTTCGCAGCAACAACATAAAACGAAAATACGAAACTAATTTAGTAGGCCGCTATAAGCGATAGTGACAATTAAATTGGTATCAAGCTGTCAGTTTGTGAATTTTTAAACTTGAAGTGATACTAATGGTGTATTGTTGTTCTATCCTTAATTTGTGAAAAAAATTGTTGAACAAATTTTATGTACCCCCTTCAAGGAGCTATATCTTAACATGGGATGATCCAATGAAGTTTCTTCATATGGAAGATCCTATCTTTTTTTCGATGAGGAATCACCCCCTTGAATGTTTTACACTTATTTAGTTACACCCTGTATAATAAATGGTAGCACACTTTACGAACTTAACGACAATTTTTTTCAACCACCTGTTTGACCGGAAGTGACCCCAACTTTTTTTTCGAATGTCACCCTGTACATTTCTTCAGTCTATCTTTTTCGCCTTGAAATTCTCTATATCCAACCATATATCACAAAGTGGCATTTATTTCTTAATTCGCTGTTGAATTGCTTTTTATTCAATAAGAATAAGTTGGCTGTGACATGAATTCGATGATATATCGACACTTGGTAGGCTTTGAAATTTAAAGATCATTAGTAAACCGATATTATTAAAAATGATATTGATATTCTGGTCAAGATGAAAACCTTCGAAAATAACTCATGATATTGAGGAACCTAAGATAGAAACATATTTTTTCGAATTCAGCTACTCGTACAGAAACTATCTGTCTTTTATTTTCGCCATGTACCTATCACATGATCTTCCCATTTGGAATAATAAAACTGAAATTGTTCCTCTTATACGATGATCCACAGGGCTATCAGTCTATTTTTTCATAATTATTTCACTTAGTAGGCGGTGTACCTACACAAAATGTTTTATGTGTTTGACAGTTAATCGATTGCATCAATAATTTTTCTTCTTCATTTGTGTGTTGATTAAAATTGCATATTATCAATAGAGACGGGAAATGTATTCAAGAAACGAAAAAGTCGATATGTTGTTAATATGCAATTTTAATCAACACACAAATGAAGAAGAAAAATTAATGATGCAATCGATTAACTGTCAAACACATACAACATTTTGTGTAGGTACACCGCCTACTAAGTGGAATAATTATGAAAAAATAGACTGATAGCCCTGTGCATGGATCTCGTATAAGAGGAACAATTTTAGTTTTATTATTCCAAATGGGAAGATCATGTGATAGGTAGGTACATGGCGAAAATAAATGACAGATAGTTTCTGTACGAGTAGCTGAATTCGAAAAAATATGTTCCTATCTTAGATTCCTCAATATCATGAGTTATTTTCGAAGGTTTTCATGTTGACTCAAACAAGCTATTGACAACCTGTAAACATTGATCAGAATATCAAGACATTTTGAATAATATCGGTTTACTAATGATATTTGAATTTCAAAGCCTACCAAGTGTCGATATATCATCGAATTCATGTCACAGCCAACTCATTCTTATTGAATAAAAAGCAATTCAACAGCGAATTAAGAAATAAATGCCACTTTGTGATACATGGTTGTATAGAAAATTTCAAGGCGAAAAAGATAGACTGAAGAAATGTACAGGGTGACACACAAAAAGGAAAAGTTGGGGTCACTTCCGGTCAAACAGGTGGTTGAAAAAAATTTTCATTAAGTTCGTAAAGTGCGCTACCATTAATTATATACCCCCTGTGGATTTCAAATTTGTTTCTCTTCAAATAAAAAAACTAAAGGCTGCTATATATCTCCTGTGTCACCCGGTATATAAAATCTACTGGACAAATTATGAAAGACTGTTTTTTTCAAAAGAAAAAAATAGAACAATAAATAAACTAGTTAAGGGGGGGTCCGGTTAATATAGAATCAATTGCCTTACCTTTACCATTGGTAATACTAGCTGAATGTCCCAAACTCAAACAAACTGATACTAGAAATACTAATGAAAAGTACTTCCAATATTTCTGCATTGCACATCCTTTTCCATGGAACAGTAACCTGAAATAAGCATTGAATAAAGAAACCAATTGCGAATCTAATTTACAATATTCAATAGTAAAATCATTATTGGAAGATAATGATGATACACTTACTTAGCCATGGTCACTGGTCAGTCTGATAGGTAAGGGCCTATCTGGTTAAGACCTAATGCACTAAACTATATAATGCTGTTTTATCGTACCTATCTTATTTATTCTGTTTATGACCTTTGTAATTAACAATATTTGAGTAAGCAATGCAGATATGAAAACAAAAGGACGAAGTCAATGCGACATGATTCATGAACGTAAGAAAATGATATTTTGATATAGTAAATATCATATCAGTATTATAATACACCAGAGCGTTGATAAAAAATGATCAAGTTCAAGCTGAAGGAATAAAATATAGCTGAGAGATATACAGTGCTTTGGTCAAGTACTGAATAAATTAATTTTTAGCCAAACTATCCTTTACTGAGGAATCTACTGAAACACGTCGATTTTTATTTTCAATGTACCACATTTTCAAGAAAAAAATTCACAGAGGGTTATCCATGTTTGAGACGACCGAGACAATTATTTCAAATGGAACATCCTATATATTATTGAATTTTTGAAATCTCCATGGAAATATGAATACAAAATTGTATTACACAAAGGGTTTGTATACAGTGTGTCCGTTAAATTGGGTGCTCTAAAGTAGGGGATAAATTCATCTTGTCTGTGACGGGAAAAAAGTTTGGCATTTCATCTCTGTTGGCAGGTCATAAAATGTCACTTTTCATATATTACTTTTTTCCCGTGGGAAAAAAGTGAGTATTTTTTTCCTGGATATACATATATCACATATATAACAAGGGGAAGCTTTCGTGACTGTTCTATAATAATATTCTTGGAAATATTAGTGGGATGCAGTCTGGACCAATGAATTAATTAGATTTCTTCGTTATTTGTCGAGCTTTCGAAAATTTTTATTTTCTTTATCAAGACTAACTGAAAACATCGAATGGAACAATAATATTGGAATATAAATGTACATCAAATGAAATTGGTATACTTACAAACATCTTCAAATGAGTCAACCATCATCTATGACATTTTTTTGTCAAATCATTTCATTTTTATTTATACACCTATGTTTCCTTTTTGTGCTAATTTTATATAGAATTGCATGTTTGTAAGTAAACCAATTTCATTTGATGTACATTTATATTCTAATATTATTGTTCCATTCGATGTTTTCAGTTAGTCTTGATAAAGAAAATAAAAATTTTCGAAAGCTCGACAAATAACGAAGAAATCTAATTAATTCATTGGTCCAGACTGCATCCCACTAATATTTCCAAGAATATATCACATATATATACACTGTTGTTGGCTTTTGTTGTGCTATAGTTTCGAAAAAAGAGTCAATAATACCGTCTCCGAGAAAGAACTGCAAGTCCTTTTATCTTCCATTCGACTTCGCGGTTACGTATATTACTAAACAAACGGAGCTAAAGTCTACTACTTTTTCCCTTGTATAATAAATAACTATTCAATCCGTACTATCAATTTCTGACAAATCTGCTGAAACATATCGATTTATATTTTTAGTTTGCCATGTTTATAAGGAAAACTTAAATAGGTATACATGGTTATGACGTCCGCGACATTTTTTCAAATAAAACACCCTATATATGTTATTCTATTTTTGAAATCTCCATATATGAAAAGCTGGATTCAAAAATATATCACATACACAGTTTGTATGTACAGTGCGTCCGATTAACTAAGTGCTTTCGTGAAGTATGAGGAAAATTCCTAAAAAATGTAAAGAAAAATGTTTGGAAAAAATGCTCAGAGCAGTCGAATTTCATGTTCATTAAGGCACTCATCAAAATTCAATCAATACATACGGATCAATAATTCGTGTAATGAATATTAAAAAAATTAAACGTAAGACACAAACTGTTGTAACACAGGTATTTGAAAAATTGAATTTCATCTGAATCAGATTAAGTATTGTCTTTTTTTGGTTTATAAATTCATATGTATGTACATTTATAACTTATTTTGTAATATTAATTCAAGCAGAGCGTACTGAAATATCATGCACATCATAATAAGTATCTGTGATTAACTAAAGATTTATAATAATATCGGTGATTATAATGATGAATAGGTGTCAACATATTTTGCGGTAGACTACGAAATGTTTCAGTAGTTCACTATGCAAATCAGGAGATCTGCTGAAAATTCTGTAGTACTGGCAACCCTGCAGCGGATGTAAAGAATTTGCGGACGAAAAGTTAGTGTCTGCGGACGAAAAGTACTTGCCTTCGGAAATAGTTGGTTTTTCGTTCGGAAATTAGAACTTGAATTATTATTTTTTGTTGAGGTCGACGAATAATTTTTTTTTCTGCAACCGATGCAAAAGTCCATTTCAATACAAAAATTACCTCTTGAATTGACGTTTCTATTACTGACACAAAAATTGGTATGTTGCCTTGCAACATATTTCGTTCCTAGGAGCTAAAGTTGAACTTTATTTCCTAGGAGCTAAAGTTGAACTTTGGCTCCTAGGAACTTAAAAGGATGTACTAGACGTCATCAAGAATAAACAACATTGTTACGGTTGGTTATTTGGGTTGGGACGCATACCTGATTTGTTTCCGATTTCGGCAGATTTGGCATTTCATACCCATGCAGGAGATATAAATACCCCTTATTATAGTTGAGTATCGCAATTATACACATCTCAGTTAAGTATTTTTGTTTTGATCAGGGAAGCCTTCAAGATTCACATACTTGTATTTCATTCTTTATTCTCGGGATGGATAACTTGTTTTCGAATAATCACGGCAAGCAATAGTTTTTTGTCTCAAACAACGATATTGTTTACCTCTATTTGATTATCAAGTCAAACACTGTGTAGTATGGAGAGGAATAAATAATCACTATTATTATTGTTGATATGCTTACTAACCTAACATTTTCCACGTCTTGTTCCTATACCTGGCACTGGCGCGGTATATGCCATTAGAGCACCTGGTCCATACACAAATATGCCACTCTGTGGCTGTATTTATATTGAAACTACAATTCGAACATCCTTGAAAATTGAATAAACCTGCTCTTAATACAGGTAGAATATTTTCACCACACGGACTTTGCATTGATTTTAGTTTGTTGCATTGCATACATATGACACGGCATTGGTGGTTACTTCACATATTCATTTGAGTTGATTGTTTCGGTTGCAGAAAAAATAGCATGTTTCATTCGGATCAAAAGTAACTTTGTTTGACTCGCCAACAAAGTGTCACTTTTGATCCTAATAAAACAATCTACTATTCTTCAACCAAGTCAGATGGCGTACCACTTTTGTTCCAAAATTAGCTCTCTCAATTGACTTTTAGTGTCTAGGAGCTAAAGTTGAAGTTTAACTCTTAGAAACCAAAAATGAGTCAACTAAGTGCATGATGATATAGGATAGGTACTGCAGCTGATATGCTCAAGTGAATCACAACGTGAATAATTATATTTCAATTATATTTTATCAATTAGATAACAATTCTTCTGTTTACAGAATATTTCAATCGAATAAAAAATGTCTGTTTGCCAATTTTTTGATTCGTATGGCTTCGCCTCGTTAACGCACTTCTCCAACAATGTGTCACTTTTAATCCAAGAAAAAACAACGCACTGTCAAGTTCTACCACATATTACATTTTTTCTTAGGGTTCATGAAACTTCCTTCGGGACATTGGAAGGCAGCAGAAAAGTCTACGGAATTCTGAAGTGTTCCCAAAACTCGCAAGTAGTGTGGCGCATGAGCATCAGTCTCTTCGTTGAGGCTCATTTTAGGTTCTAACTCCATGCACCATGCCTGAAATCGCAACAACAAAAAAGTCAAATCAATTTTTCATTTCAAATTTCTCAAATCGTCATAACCCAACTAGCAAGCGAGAAAACGGGCGTGAAAATTACACTTTCATGTACAAGGTGTTTCCATAGGTGAGACATCCTATTCCATAGTGTATAGAACTCGTCAGAATAAGCCATAATGTGACGAATCATGAAGACACTTTTTTTACTGCGTGCGGAAGAGTCCACTTACTCGAACTCATTTTTAGTGTTGAAAAAGTCTTAAGTTTCTGGGGAAAAATCATGGGTTTTTTCCGCACGCTAGAAGAAAAAATAGTGTACCTAAACAAGTGAGTGAATTTATTTTCCCGCACTGGGTAATCTACTATTGCGGAGAAGTAAATTTGTTTATTTGCTGGGGACTTTACTGACACAACACAAATGTTTCATTAGGTTAACCAACAAATAAATAAAAATCAAATCGGCCTACTATTGTTTTTTTTTTTTAAGGGAACTGAGTGTATTTCAGCATAAGTATCTAGTTGTGTTTCTTCCAACAAATGAATATTATCAAGTTTAATAACACTTACACTAGCGTATGCAATGAAAAACGTTTGGGAAGTGGTGAAATTTTCGAAACCTGGCAGTTTGGGTTCTACACCATACGTTTTTTCATAATGATGGTAAGCATTGAAAGCTGCACGTAATCCTCCATTATCTGCTATGTTCTCACCAAGTGTTACTGTTCCATTTATCTGGAATTTAAACATAAATTAGGAAAAAATGTGTGAGAAAAATTTATTCAAGAATGATGCCAATTTGAAAAACCAACATAGGTTCTTGTGAACTGCGGAAAGGTACTTAGATACCAGAACCAGAGCAATAAGTGGTGTTTTTGAAAATGTCTTCATACGTTCATTGAATTCTTTATAAAATATATTCGTATAACTCTTCCATATTGATATCACCTACTTTTCCATCAACACCTTCAAGAGAAATATCTTCATAATGATCAATGAAACATCCAGTCAAATTTTGAAAATTCTCGATTGTATCATTACTCCACCATGTTCTCTGGTTGCCAAATTTATCAAATTTCCGACCTGGAACACGAATATACTCAAAAATCGGGAGATCAGACACATTTTCAAAATTAAAATATTAAGATTTCGATAACAAATGTCTACTTTTATGTAGATTTTTAGCCCACCGCGTATATTTAGCATCTAAATACTGACCGTCATTGTCGAATGCATGAGTTATTTCATGTCCCAAAATTGCACCCACTGCTCCATAATTTAGTAGCCTGAAAAAAAAAAGAAGATTGTTACTTTTTTTCATATGATATAATAGAAATTACTCACTCTAGTCCCAGCCTATACATGGGGTATCTGAGAACTACCATTGGTACTTCTGTAATATAATATTTATCTGTATGAGTTGTCATATTATAATAGGTGTATATTGACAAAAACAAAATTTGTTGGAAACTACAATATTTTTGTAAATTCAACAAAATTTGAGTGTTATATATCCACGATAAAATATTTTGTCACCGCAACAAATTTTTTTTGTCAGTTTTCAACTTAAAATTTATTTGATTTAACTCATTAATGATTCAAATTGACAGCAGGATTTGGTTGAATAAACAAAGGGACATTTTGTTCCTATAATACGATATCTGCTCTAATGAACAGATTTTGTTGATTGAAATGATCATATCATTTAGCACAGATCTTATACGGATATGTCTACCAAGGAAGCAAGCTAAAGCCAATTCATTTCACCTCCCACGTAAGTTAGTTTTTTTTCTCCCGTGGGAGTAAACTGACAGGTTTGTGTCCTTGAATGAGGGAGCAAACTCTCACGTTAGATGCAGTGAATAGATATTTTTTAATTTTCACCGAACATAAACGTTTATTGAGAAATAAAAATTGATTATTATAAAAATCCCCCTATAGATTTGGATTGATCTGACGGGAAACGATTATTGATGTTGTCATGCCAATCAAACCTCAAATAAGTTCGAAATTGTCGAAGTGACAGACACAACGTTACTGTCATTTTCGATTCAGTGGAAATGCCACAATGTGATCAAAAACTTCTAGGTATAGGGATTTGATAAAGATGCGTTATCACCAACGAAGTCTTAAGAAAGGTATGAGAAGCTATACACGCGTTTTATTGAATGGTGCAACAATAAAAAGAAATGAAAATACCGAATGAAGAAAAGGTATTTTTGGCTCATTTCATAGAAGTGTCTGGAACCTAGAGACCAAACTCCTAATGGGCCTGCTGGCTTCCGCAATGAACCAACATAATGCGTCACACTGTAAGTTCACAATAGCTATTACTAATAATTAGTAGATAGAGATAGAGAATATATATATCTCTTGTTAGTTGTTCCTGTTTGCTCGAATATTTAATTGAACGATTCAATCAATTTCCTACGCTTGTAGAAAAAATATTGTTCCTATAACTCATGCAGAAAGTGTCTTTCTCGCACTCGACTGCTTGCCCGAACTCCGCTTCGCGTCGTTCGTGTCAACGGCAGTCGCGTGCGGGAAAGAATCACTTTCCGCACTTGTTAGGAAAATTACTATTACTAGGAGTTCGAATAAAATGCATTTCAATGGCGCTGGAAAATGGCTGTTCCAAAGATATATTGCGGAATGTCTCACCTATGGCATTATGTTGGGGTGAATAGAAAGCGTTTGCTTTGATAGCCTCACTTTGATCAAAATCTCTGGGTTCCCATTCTCGCACCGCTTTTTTCCTCAAGGAACCCAATTTTTTCATATTGTATGATCTGACGGTACTGATGATATTTGCTAAATATGCGTCTGGTTCTATGATAACCTAAAATTCAAAACAGAAATATCTAAGGAATCAGAATGAGATCATAAATCTTTAAATAACGTGTTTCGGCTAACACGTTGCTATCTTCAGTAGCCCGAAAACTACCCAACCAATAAAGAGTCTAGCTGGTAACCTAGAGGTATTCTTCGGATTGAAGTACTTATTCCTATCAGTAGTTGTGTCTCAATTATATATTTAAATCAGTTCCATGAACTTACGTCAGCATAATACTTGTCCAATTCATCTTTTCGGGATATCCATTCGGGATAGCCGATGTAAAGTAATATTTCTTCTGCTTTCTCAATCGTTAATTTCTTTGTTTCTTTGTCCATCCACGTTATATCGTGTACATGTTCCATAAAAGCTTTCCTCATGTTGTTTATCATAATTTCTACCTAAAACCGTTTTCTCTGTTGATAAAAAACATACCCATTATTGATATATATAGGTATAGGTTGTAACAAGCTTACCTTGGGCTTAGTTTCATTTGAATAGAACTTGTCCAATAAAGCATAAGTGAAAGCATAGCCCATATGCTTACTCACTAGAGAAACGCATTCTGCATCGCTAAAAAACAATTCGAGTTATACACATACAGGGTATCTAAATAACACCGAAAAAATTCAAGGGGTGTTGGATTTTTTCGGTGTTATTTATACAGGGGGTGTATATACAGGAATATATGCAACAGAGTGATTCAGGTTTTAAGGTACAAACTGAGATGGGTGATCGATCTCATCATTTTAATCAAAAAAGTTCATACAGGGTGTTACAAATTCGTGGCTAAGCATGGAGATCTCGGTAAACTTAAGAGATACAGAGTATAGGTTGAATTAGGGGAAAGTTGCACCATTTCATGCTCAACAAAATGCTGCTTTGGAATTAATGTTAATTATTTCCAGAGATATTCGGAAAAAAAAGAAAAATATGCAAAATCGTTTATTTGGAGTGATATTTTAAAATGAATGTCACTTCATCATTGCCACTTTTCCTACTCAACAAAATGGAATTGTCAAATTGTAAATCCGGCGTTTCTTCTTCGAGCGGCCTTCATCAACTTTATTTTTTTTAAATACGGACCTGGATTTTTCATTTCATTTTTCGATAGTTTCCGATCTCTTCGATATGATGTTGTGATGTGTTCCTCCATCGAATGACTACTTCTCCGGTTATATTAATTCCTTAGATTTAGATACAGGTTGAATCGAAAAATCAAAAATATCAATATTTGCCATTGAATAACTAACACCCTATATGAGATATTGCGTTCAAATTTCAAATGGGGGTAATTCATCTACGCTTGAATCGAATAGGCTAGTCACTGTTTCGGAAAAAAATTGACTAATAGTCGTTTTTGAAAATTTGACCCCTTCAACAAACAAATGTAGGCCTTGAAAATCTGAATATTTCAGATTTGTCCACATTTTCGAATAGAGCTCGTTGGGTACTATCGAATTTTTGTTCCAAATTAGGAGGGTGTTGCGGGTTAGAATCGCACACACTGTATATCTATATATTTTTCATCTCCTGTAATTTTTCGCACCTGCGACCGTTATGAAGAAAAAAATCATTTCATTTCATTTGCTAGAATACAATATTTTCAACAACACGGAGGAACCTATTATCACAATGAAATCAAAAACGCTACATGTTCAGTTTGCGATCTTGATTTTGATTTTCTAAACATTATACCTGGAGAAAAAACCTAACAAACCTCACTTTTGGTGCTGGAAAATATGAATATCTTGAAACTTTTACGCTCAGCTGATCGGCAACGAAGCGTTTGCGGACACATATTTTTCAGAAAAAAGTTCCATTCTGATCTGAAGAATAAGTCCCTGAAATCTTGATATTGAATATTGAAACACCCTGTATATAAGAATTAAACAAAAATACTTCTTTGGACAAACAAATCACAAATCAAACAGCCGTAAACGTCTTTATTATTATTTTAGGAATGATAATTACCCCATTACCCCTCTCCCCCTCAAATTGACGCCCTTGCAGTCCAACTGCTGCCTACTTACGTTTTTTCCGTATCTACTTCATCGTCGGAACCTTTGAGTCTATTCATCTGCTTGGTGACATAACTGACAATTTTCGGAGAAGTATTGATGACCATCGCAAATACGGATTTCCACCAAGAATACAACTCTACTTCAGCGGCCGGCAATTGTTCGACGTATTCCACAACCTTGCTCATGTACTCCAACTCCATCTCGGTGACGTAAATCGAATCTTTTTCAGGGTAATTTTTTTGTGAATAACTTCACAATCGATAAATTTTCCACAAAATTCTTAAAATTACAACATTTTTAGCCAACACAGTGTAGCAGTTTCAAGGAAAATACTCGTATAATAAATTAAGAGTTGCTTATGAAGCAAGTAACACGTTGGGGAGGTTTATCAAAAATAATGGAAAGCTTGAAAATTCGAATAATCATGATTATTTGTATACTCCTGCAGGAGTATACAAACTGATCTGTGGATCTTTTACTAAGGTAATTCAAGATAAGGTCGACTCATAGATTGTCCCAATGGCTCCCGTTCGTTTTGCTGAAGTAGTCGGAAAGACTTTTACTAATGGTTCATTCCCACCACTCTCCTAAGCCGACGGCACATTAGCAACAACACCGCAGGAGAAAGCAAATATTTTTGGAGAGATGTTCGCAGAAAACTCTACTTTAGATTCCCAAGGAAAAGTGCCGCCAGATATTCCTCCCGTTGAAAATCGTCTTCCACCAACGCAATATCAGATGCATTTTGCTTGGTCTCGAAACGAATAAAGCTAACAGTCATGATGGAATTCCTACCATTGTTCTCAAAACATGTGCACCAGAATTGACACCGATTTTCTGCGAGTTATTCACCATCTCGTAGAATTCGGGTATTTTTTCATCATGCAGGAAGACAGCTAGAGTCTAACCCCTCAAAGAAGAAAACAAAAACCTGCCCAACAACTGCTGCCCTGTTGTCAGGAATCTCCATAGTGATGGAGGAAGCCATCAACATTGAGCTTATCAGATATCTGGAAAGCTCACGAATCATCAATATTAGACAATATGGCTTCCGCCAGCGAACATCTATTGGAGAGCCTACGTCACACATTTATGGTAAACTTCATTAGAAAAACATGGGGGATATTTAGCTGTGGCGTTAGAAGTATCGAAAGCATTCGACCGTGTCACAAACTACCATAAGCCCATTGTACTTGAAGAAGCTACTGTGTTAGCGAAACATGAAACTGTTTTGAGAATTTTGTGGAAATCTCATCGGTTGTGACTGTTTTGAGGTTTTTTACATTTACCTACTATGAATTTCCATCAAGTAGGTAATGGTCGAGTCAAAACGTATTTTTTAGAGGGCGAAGGTTGAATTTTTTGAAATAGTGCTTTAACAAGAGTTTCGCGATATTCAATGAAAAAGTTAATTCTCTGAATGATCGATTAGATAATGACACGAACGAAAATTATATGCATAAACAATAATCAATTAAATGCGGAGCAAGACATATGAAAATAGAATAAGAATTGTTTTTAGACATCGATAGATGTCAGACAATCACGAAAAACGTAATATGAAACATCATTTTTCAAAATTGAAGGTGCGGTGTGGAAAGGAAAGAAGTTCATTCCAATTAGCTTAATTAACAGGAGAATCTTGCAATTATAATTTTCAACAAAAAGAAAAGTTTCTGCGTTATCCTTCCTAAAATTTATTTCAGAATTCAAGTCTTAGTTGTTCTTTATATTGTCATTACCCAAATTTTCATAGGTTTTGTAGATTTTTGCGTGACATTACTAAGTAAGCTAAACAATACGATTATATTTAGGTAGGCTATGTATGTGCAATTGTGCATGTTTATTTTGGACATGACGCAGTCGATCCTAATATATTGAATATCCTCCAGGAATGAGACTGAAATTTGAAACATTGTAAGAATATTGCTTTCTTCAGCGAATAAGTACAGACGGAAATTCTCGAAAAATCAGACAATTCCTTCAACTGAAAAATCATACCTTTTTCAGGATCAAAATTGACGTTAGTGCCATTGAAAAGATCGTTGAAGTAGTTTAGCCACAGGTTAGGCTTAGGTGGAGATAAGAGTTCGTCTATGCGATTCTGGAGGTTGCTAAAATTGTTTGCTCGAATATCCTCCATCTTAGCATTCGGATCGCTGAAATTGTTGGCAATCTGAAAGAATACTTGGAATTTGTATTTGAAACTCATCTGAATTTCTTAGACAGAAGGATATTATGAGCTGCATGTCACAAGTCAGAATTCTGAGATACAAGTAGAAATTCTAACATTGATGAGGACAGACTTCTAAGATTCAGAAACCTGATATGTACCTACACATACAAGCTGTTTCAAATTCGAATAAATATTGCCACTTATAGATATGGTGGTTATCAATCATCGCCCATTGATGGGTCTTCGTTTTTTTTTAACTAAGATATACGAGGTTATCTTAAATTTGGCAAAATCTATATTTGGTTTTTCCTGAAGACAGACCTGGATTCTGATCTGGATATTTTTCTAGTTTTGATGGAAAGAATGAAATAAGTAACATGCCTACCAAGCAAGAATAATTATATGGAGTATTTTCAAAGTTATAGCCTGGATATATCAGGATTTTGATATGTATTCTAGAATCCTGAGCAATATATGTTGCCAGAATTCTGACATCAAGCTTGGAATTTTGACTTGCAACTCAGACATAAATTTTACCTCTGCCAGTTCTTCTTCGATCCTCAATATAACATCGACCGCTTCCTGTAACTTATCAGCTTCAGCTCTTTCCCCTGTTTTATCCTTCACAATTTTTTTCAAAATGTATTTGATAATTTTCGTTTTGACTGTTATTGTTAAATTCCTTCTCTCCTCATCCTCAACTGATTCTTCTGGTTCTTTGGGAGGACTGAAAAAAAGTACTTATCATTCAATGAAGCATTTCTCTATACGAGACTTGTACATAATTCAGACTTTTGTACTTTCATTTCGAATTAAAATCAGATAAATCATTCATGTTCTGATATTTACCTTGGAAGAGGCGTTTCACTATCTGGTGTTCCCACCATTATCACGTACTCTGAGCTATTGAATATATTCACTGATACTATAGTTCCAATGAAAACATCCACTGTCATACTTTGTTTCAGTAGAGCTTCAGTTCTGAGCCAGTCGAAAGTAAAATTTTCCATTTCCTCCCCTGACAAAGAAATGTAGCTTGGGATTATTGGTAGGTCAGCATTTTCCAAGTGTTGGTAGATTGCGGATATACCGAGTTCCTCGCGAGAATCTGAAACAAGAATATTCAAATATATCCAGCTACGAAACATTTTTATGAAAGTCGCTATCACCATACTTTGAACGCGACTATGAAGTAGGATAGTCATGTGTGAGTCATGTGGGTACTCAAACGGAAGGATTCTTCTTAGATATTCCGAATGTTTTATAAAAATCACTAAAATAGGGCTGCTCAAGCAAAGGGCTCTGGAAATGATAGACAAAAGACCCATCTTGCTCTCCTTGACATAGCGAAAGCATTTGACAAGGTGTGGCATGATGGTATATCTTATACAAAATTATCGATATGGGCTTCCCTGACGATTTGATCCAGTTGTTGTGTTCATTTCTGAAAAATCGAACTCCTCAAGTAAAACTTGATGATCAACGAGCCCATTGAAGCTGGTGTTCCTCAGGGTGCAGTTTCATCTCCGCTGTTGTACAGTTTATATACTAGCGATTTGCCAAGACCAGTGATGTGCAAGATGTCGCTTTTTGCTGATGATACGGCAGTTCTTGCATATTCGACAAATTTCGAGCAAGCAGCTATGAACCTCCAAAGCGCACTGAATTCTCTTCAGGAGTACTTCCTAAGATGGAAGATCAAATTGAATCCAGGGAGCGGAGGCCTCCCAGAACCAGAATAGTCCTGGATGGTCATGAGTTAGAGTGGTCTTCACAAGTTAAATACTTAGGTGTGTGCATTGACAAAAAGCTCGCCTGGGCCCAGCACATTGAACAGCAAGTTTCTAAAGCTAAACGAGCCATTGGAGCCCTGTATCCATTTCTAAACAGACGAAGTAAATTGGGTTTGAGACAAAAATTGAATATTTATATCATGGCTATCAGGCCAATTTTACTGTATGCCTCAGTAGTCTGGGGCCACACAGCTAAATCTCATATCACCAGATTACAAACATTAGGTACAAAACAAAATCGCGAGAATGGTGACAGGATCTCCTTGGTATGTTCGGAATAAATAGATCGCCAGGGATCCGAAACTCCCTTCAATCGTGTCAGTCATTAAAGAACGAAACATCAAGACTTTCGAAAAAGCTGAGGTTCATGAGAATCAGCTTCTTCGAAATGCAGTTGATTATGACCCAGGTGATCAATCAAAGTTCAAAACACCGAGATTGTCCATAAACTAGAGAAAATATCGACATTATGACCAAATTTACTATTCCCAAGTTTTTGATATTTATTTATTCCGTTCGATCTCTTTCAATTCTCAGAATGTATTTCTGAAACTTATTTGGGGCAGAAGGGCTGTTCGCATCAAACTTCAATACCGTTTTTATTTCGTTCCATAATAGATATCAGGATAAGAGGGACTCTTCCCTGGTCTGAATAAAATAAAAGGAAAATCCAATACTATACTTATACAATCATTCCGTGCTCGTTAAACAATATACTATACCTCAACAGTAGGAGTGTACTGGAATGAACACAATACATAAGTCGTAAATAATTGCAATAGATTGATCGCGGTATATGACGTCACGTGCTGTCCCGCGTTTTTCATGTTATGAAATATAGTGAATTTCAATTATTATTTAAAAAATGTACAGAGTTCTGAGAAAAAAACTGCTTACGACAGTGACCAATTTTGTAGTAGTTCCTCTTATAATGATATGAAATGTTTCACTGAAACGAGCGAATTATTATTATTTTATATTAGCCTATGTTAGGGAGCCACTCCATAATTTGTTAATCTTCATTGTTGGATTTAATTTCAAAGTAGGTAGTATTTTATAATATAGCATGGGATTAAAGTTACCTATTATTATTCGATCTCGCTAGTAGGTTATAGCCGATTTATATAAATCTTCACTGAAATCATTTAATCTTCAAGTTGCTACCATAATACTCAAATTCCAGTTGGATTATTTTGTCAGAATGCATTGAAATAACGAAGTAGCTCAGCAGCAATTCATGTCAGTCACATCATGAGATCAAAAGCATCATTCTAGTCCCTGTTTATGGGGACTAGAAAGGACATAGAACCTTTACATGCAGTATATTCTTGTCTTATTTTTATTCTCCACGAAAACCTTGGTTCCACAGAAGAAAACCAAGAAAATCAACCATGTAGGTCAACACCGAGGTCAATGGTTATAGGCCGACCTGACGTGACATCATCACGGAGAGCTCAAGCCTTATTGTATCGGTGGCAACCCACCTTCGTCCAAGCAGGACTTGTACAAGTCCCTGATTTTCTGCAATGCTTCCGGTTCACTGTCGCTGGCATTGGCTGTCAAAACTGCGTACTCGGCTTTAGCCACCTGTTGATCAATGATATCGAATCCATCGAAGGCGGGCCATTTCTCGTAATTTGGGTGCTGTTCTATCCACCTGCCGCACGTGTAGAGATAGAAGTTGTCGCAGGGATTCACGCTGAGGTTCATGGAGAGTTTCAGGTGGGCTGCTGATCTCAAGCAGTCGTCCGATGTACAGAATGTTATCGGAGATTGAGGCAGACCCATGTCTAGAATATCAAATCATATCGTATACCGAAGGGAATATGATGAAAAAAAAATTAAATGAATACAAATGTACCTATATACAGTCAAAAGCAATGAATATGTCGATATCACCGCCCGATAGCACTTCTTCTAAGAGCGCTAACACTAACCAACCGTAACATCTTCATTGCATTTGACTGTACATACAATATGAAATAGACATGTTGTTGAATATTATTTTGAGAAAATAACACTCGTTTCGAGTAGGTAGGTATAGTCAATTGCCCACTCGGTATTATTAGTTTTTATTGGTTCTTCCACATGGCACCACATCGACCGAAAAAATAAAACTGTCAGAATACAGGTGGTTTTTTTACATATCCGAAACAGTGCAAACAATCCTGACTTGGGACTATACTGTTCCAATAATTTTTTCTATCAGAAATAAACAAAATATTCCATATTTTTCAAAATGCGCTGTCCGATGTTAGACTCAATGCACCCAAATAAAAACGATCAGCAGCATAAATAATAAATTGTCCCATGTTGGGTACATCAGCAAAACTTGAGACAGCAAGGTTCATATGTGTTTGTGTGGTCACAATTTCGTTTTTTTTTTCTAAACAAAAGAGGTTGAATATATAGAACCACCTAATATCTTTTAGCATCATGAACAAATATGTTGAAATAATATGTTTAACAGGGTTTTTAACAGGTGGAGTTTAAAACTGTCCCAAGTATGGCCAATTGACTGTATGCACATACATTTAAAATCATAGAAATAGTGTTATTGAAATTAGTCATGGATACTATATGGATAATTTAAAACACCATTCATTGACACTGCACCTAGGAATCTTCATTTCATTCAGTCGTATTTAGTAGAGAATATCAACAATTTTTTTGTTTTCATTAAATAGAATCCGGATAATTTGAAATAAAACGGAGATACGCCTTACCTTTACTATTTACAATACTAGCTGAATGTACCAAACTCAAGCAAAGCGTTACTAGAAATAGTAATGGAAAGTTCTTCCAATATCCCTGCATTTCATATACTTTTCCATTGAGCAGTGACCTGAAAATTTATATTGAAAAAAACAATTGCGAATCTAGTTTAGGATAGATAGAAAAATCATTATTCGAACATAACGATGAGACACTTACTTAGCCATGTCAGTCTGCTATAGTTTGGCCTAGTCGTATACTGAACTATATAATGCTGCCTTATCGTACTTATTTTATATTCTGGTTATGACCTTTCTAATGAACGATATTTAACTAATCCAGATAACTTCTGACCGTTTGAATCTGCTAAATGTTGAAGGAATCAAGTGATTATGCTATTATAATAATCATATGATCCTTTAAATAACGAAAAGAAAACAAGAGGATGAAGTCGATGGGAAATTATGAATGGAGGTACGTTGCTGCCTAGGAAAATTATATTTCATTAAACATCATATCAGTATTATATATACGAGAGCTATAATCAAAAATGTTCAAGATCAAGCAGAAGAAACAAATAAAGGTTTGAGAGATTGTATAATAGTTATTGAACTGACTATTTGTGTATAATAGTATACTTCTGTTCTTGGAAGATGTCTGCATAAATATGTTGTAAAACACATTGAATAATCTACCTATATATAATAGATGTCTAGAGCCCTTTTCAAACCCCTCGTTTATATTTCCATTCTAACAAAACCATGCAATCACCTAAAAATTGATATAGTTGAAAAATTATCATCATTCAGTATTATTATTTTTTTCCTGCTGATAGCCTTTGACCATTAAATACTATACTATACAGGGTGTTGCCGAATGATGAATGAAATGAGGTGTTCTATGAGATATAATGAAACGTTGAATCACAAGAAAAATTGTTTTGAAAATTTCACACCAAACATTTTCGATCAATTTGAAGCCTGTATTTCGTATCGTTACCATAGCAACTAAACAAATTTCTTGGAATTTTTTTCCTCCTTCTTGGGGAGACAGAGCATGAAATGACTCTAACATTTCAGGCAAACAAAAATTTATTTTTCCATTTCGTTTTGTTTTTTCGTTTCCTATTAACATCCATCTAATTGATTGTCCCAATTTCGGAAATACCCAGTATGTATATTCCATTTACGACTATTACATAATGTGAGCACTATAATACTTCTTGTGGCTTTGGCAGTATAACGCTATATATTATGCCCTTAGATAGTTATTTATTATACAAGGGAAAAAAGTAGTAGATTTTAGCTCCAGGTTGTGTTGTCTCCCGTCGCGTAGCGGAGGGAAACAAAAAACCGTGAGCTAAAATCTAATATTTTTCCCGTGTACCTATAATACACTATTTTTTTCTGTGACAGAAGGAAGGACGAATCAATATTGAGAAGATATTACATTATTTTGAAATCTGAAAATGATCGACGTGACATTTCAAGTTTTTAACAGTATAGGGACACCTGCGTTGTAGGCATCTTTATCATTCTTTAGAAGTAATCAAATATCTAATGTCACTTTTGTCAGTCTAATTCTGTGATTTGATTTCAAAAAATTGCGAATTCAGTGGTTGTTTAGTAATATACGTAACCGCGAAGTCGAATGGAAGATGAAAGGACTTGCAGCTCTTTCTCGGAGACGGTATTATTGAATAATTTTTCGGAACTATAGCACAACAAAAGCCATCAACAGTTTATATATATGTGATATATATCCCGGGAAAAAAGTACTCACTTTTTTTCCACAG
The DNA here is from genome assembly GCA_918026855.4 of Phaedon cochleariae. NCBI lineage: Eukaryota > Metazoa > Arthropoda > Insecta > Coleoptera > Chrysomelidae > Phaedon > Phaedon cochleariae. The sequence continues at coordinate 5,764,950 of OU896709.1, forward strand.
GAAAAAAGTAATTAATGAAAAGTGACATTTTATAACCTGCCAACAGAGATGAAATGCCAAACTTTTTTCCCGTCACAGAAAAAGACTATTAATCCTACGTCATTATTATATTCCCTGAGGATAAAGTAAAGTATTTTTTAAGTCATGGAAACCATCCATTCTCAAAGTGGCCCAGTATTTTTCAAAGGGAGAAAAACAATACTCAAAGTCGGTCGACCACAAAATTTGTGATGTCAATGTCAAATCATCACTTCCATTTCACCTACGGCGTTGTCTTTCCTGTTGATGGCCTGACCGCTGATGAAGCTCCGTTGAGTTGATTAATTAATCAAAAATTTTTTTGAATTTTCTAATGTTGAACTTACTCATTGTAATGTTCTTTTGGATTTTCAGCCGTTTTAAATTTTACTAGTTCCAATTTGGACGGATGATTCGATGCTGACCTACTAGTTAGTTTTTAATTAGTATATTTTTCTCCATAAGGTATGTTCTTTCGCAGCCACCGTATTGTCTAGATTTAACAACTTATAATTTTCTAGGTACTTTTTTACATTGTGTCTGAAGATGGCCGTTGAGCCGAAACTATAGTCACTCCTTTTATTAAATTTTGTGGTCGACCGACTTTGAGTATTGTTTTTCTCCCTTGGAAAGTATTTTTTCGCATTTATTCTCACGAAATTTAACTCTCGCCACTGACGTGGACGAATCTGGTTTTCAGAAATATTTATATTTTTCTACAAATATTTCTTAAAAGTAGAAAGGAATCTAATGATTTGTGAAATATCGGTTGTTGAATTCTGTAATTTCTATTTCACAAGTGATATATACTTGAACACAAATGCGAATGAAAACTTTATTCATATATTAAAAGATCAACAATAAAATTCTAATCTAGTATCACACAGCTCATTCATTATGACCTAATCATATTCATAACAAAATATTTAATTAAAACCACGAACTAGTAGTATTTATCTTTTGTTCACCAAATTTTACATTTTTTCTTTGGATTCATGCGGGATCCTGCAGGACAGTTGAAGTGCCTAGAGAAGTCCTCAGAGTTCTGCAGTGTTGCTATCACCCTAACAGAGTTTGGACAATGTTCGTCATACTCCAGCTGATCTTTCAAATCCTCAATCGTCGTTGTTTCACACCATATCTGAATAAATAATAAAAGAAATACATATAAAATTAAAAGACTTCATATGATGATTTAACAGGGACAGGAAAAGAAAGCTTTGAATCAGCTTCCTTCCTCTTTTGATATTATGCCTACCAAGTGTCAGATATATTATCATCAAATTCTTCTCACAGCCAACTTTGTCAATTTGAATGAAAAGCAAGTCAACAGCGAATTAGGAAACAAATGCCACTTTGTAATACATGGTTGAATAGAGAATTTGAAGACAAATGAGATAATAGACTGAAAAATAATACAGGGTGAAGGTGGTTGACAATGTAGCTGAGTTCATAAAGTATTATCAATTATGTAGCTCTTGTGATTTTTAAAATGTTATCTTTTCAAGTACAAGCTACAGGCTGCTACATGTCTCCTATGTCACCCAGTATTCTTCAGCAATTTAGTCTGGTTTTCACGATAATTCTACTCACACTGCCGTATGCTATGAAGAACATTTGGTAGTTGCTGAAATCTTCGAAACCTGGCAATTTGGGTTCTTCGCCAAAAGTTTTGACATAACTTTCATAGGCGCTGTATGCTTGGTTTAGACCACCATTATCTGCTAAATTTTCTCCAAGTGTCTTTCGACCTTTCACCTAAAAACAAGATATTCAAGTTGGATAATCAGTGTGGTACATCTTTTCGAATTGAAGGAAGTATATAGAGGGTACCCAGTTGACATCTCGAAAACTATTTAACCTACATTCGTTGAATGTGGAAATCTTATCGTTTGTGAAGTTTTTAACATTTACTATGGTTTTCCATCAAGTAACGACCCCGAGTCAACTCAAAACTACAATCTTTAAATTCGATTTCGAACCTCGAAAGACCCTGTGAACTATGGATATTACGTGCGCGTGTTCCGAATGGCCAATCTCTTGTGCCACCCTGTTTATCTGAGGATACTCACATGTTCCTCAACACCTTCAACTGTATAATTATCGTACTGAGCAACAAAACATTCAGTGAGATTTTCGAAGGTCTCGATAGTCTTGTTAGTCCACCATTGTACGTAGTTACCATATTTGTCATGTTTTCTTCCTAAAATATGAGAGTGAAGTCATTTTTCTTCAAATGACATAGAAAGTGGTTTTTTGATGACACTTGACCGGCACGAAAGTCATACTTTCTCTGCCTAGGCAGGAAATTACTGCCAACAGGCAGGAAAAGTTTGTTGAATAATAATTCGAATCAAATTGGTTTATCAAAATTGACAATGAGTTTGGGTGAACACAGAAAGATGGATTATTTGGAGTTTGCGTGAAATTGGATGGACTTGGAGAAAAAATTGTATATCTTCTGATGTAATCCATACTCGAAGTGGAGAAGGATGACGAGAAAAAAACTCAAAGTCGTCTCCACAAGTTTACTGGCGTAATGTACAGTTAATTCTGCTACTAACTACTAACTTTATTATAGTACTATGACTGATGAGTGATGATGACCATTTAAATGGTCGAAACATATCTCAATCAAAAGTAATGAAGCAGAATTAAGTGTACATTTCGCCAGTAAACTTGTGGAAACGACTGAGTTTTTTTCTCGTTGTTAAAAAATTATATATTTCGCACTGCAGAAATCAGAGCCGCACTACACTCGGCTATGAACTATCAGCTGCTCTGCCTAGTAAAACAAATAACTATTGTTTTACTAGGCAGCAAAGTAGTAGATTAACTGCCGCGGCTGATATTTCTTCTACATTTGATGCCGTGAGAAACATAATTTTTTTTCCAAATGTTATAAATCCAATTTTGTGTAATTTTTTATTGAAAATTTCACACCAAACATTTTCGTATTTCGTATCGTTACCATAGCAACTAAACATATTTCTTGGAAATTTTTTCCTCCTCCTTGGGCGACGGAGCATGAAATTACACTGGACAGTTTTTGACGTTTATAGGTTAAATGACATTCACATTCAACTTCAGGTTATTTCGAGTTCATTCTATAAGTCATAAATAAAAATCATTTATCAACAATTTACCATATAATATTATGTAGGTATTTTTTTTTAATGTTTTGGTACCCACGAAAAGGGATATCCTGTAATGTTCAGAGAACATCGTGAAAACCAAGAAAAATAAGGTAGGAATTGGTGTTCTTCTTGAATTTCTTGGGGTTATATATTTGCAATATAATATTTCAGTGTGAAATTTTACCGAATATCACTTTTTCTCGAACACGAATATTTAGAAAATTCGTGTTCTCGAAAAAATTTCCGGAAATAATTAAAGCTCTCGTGATATTATTAGTGAAAACTCCACCATTTTGTGCTCACCCAATGCCAGTGTCAATTTTGATTACCTAATTCATTCAAATTACTTGGAACGTTGCATAGCAACAAACTTTTCCGGCCTAGGCAGAGAAAGTACACATTTCCTGTCTGTCAGGAAAAAGCCACTTCATATGCCGCTTGGAGAGGAACAATTTTTCATTCATATACCGGTGGTTGAAGAAAATTTTGGAATACCTCTACCAATACAGAATCACGAACTAACACCGAAGAGCGAAGAGACATTAGCGAGTATTTTTTGAGCTTACGAAGATATTTGCGTTTGAAGTTTCATATGCCCTGTGACGGCTACATTCTCTTTCATCATGGCAACATTTTTAAAACAATGCTCTCGCCTCAAATGTAGGACTTGTTTTTTTTTCGCCGAGGTGGTTGAAATCTTTTATAGACATCAAATGGGTCCAATCCCCCATATGATAGTGTGGGAGTCCCCTCCATGGTATACCCACTAAACACTCCACCCCGTTGTAGGCTCCGACGACACTTAGGCCTAGTGGCCCATTGTATCTCACCTACATGCCGTTATCAATTTTACCACATACGACTCATGGTGCCTATTAAGGGCCACTTCAATATATAAGACCCTTCTCGTTCAGGTTCCTGAAGATTGCTCTTCCGATCCCTGTACTCGTCTACGAAGAAGGCCCCGTTAGCGACACCATTCCTCGGTGCCATTCATCCATCGCCACGGGTTCCCACAGCTTGGATTAGGTTGCCAGAGCCTCGTTAACCAGTCCTCGACTACCTAGACAAACACAGATGTCCACAAATTGTCCCATCTGATGGCAGAAGATAGCAAAGATGGTCCTGAAATGCATCATCTGCCAAGCGGCCGCGGCCTGCCTTCCCCACACCACTTGATGATGGTGAGGCTGGGCTTGGAGGGGAAGAGGAAAAGAGAAGTTGGTCAAGAAAGTCCGATAGAAAGATTGAAAACGGAAGAGAGAAGAGGATATCACCCAAGACAAGTTGAAGTATGGTGAATATCCGGCTAGGGTACCTCGGGTTCACCATTCCCGTACTCACAAGTTTTGAGCCCCTGAGGGGATTGCCAGAGCCTCGTTATCAATCCGCGGCCACATAAGCAGATGTTCACAAATTGCCCCATCCTCGCACTCAGATGTCCACAAAACTGTCCCATCTGAGTGATGACAGCAAAGATGTTCCCAAAATGCTCAATCTGCCGAGCAGCCGCGGCTTGTCCTCCCCGCACAATGGTGAGGTTGGGCTTTAGGGGAGAAGGAAAGAAGGAGAAGTGACCAAGGGAGGCCGATGAAGAAAGAGATTGGAAACTGAAGAGTGAAGAGGATACCATCAAAGACAAGTTGAAGATCAATGAGTATCCGGCTAGGGTACCTCGGGATTGCCATTCCCGTACTCACAAGTCGTGTGCCCCTGAGGGGATGTAGGACTTGTGGTATTACCTTTGATTATACTACTCACCGATGTTATCGAAACCATGAGTTAATTCGTGTCCTAATATCGTACCTATGGATCCATAGTTCAAAACCCTGGAAATTCAGATTTGAGATTTAGGCATCATCAGATTTGACAGAATAATATTACTCACTCGAGTCCGAGATGATACATAGGAAAACTCAAAATGGCCATTGGAACATCTAGAAGAACATAATGAATATTGCTGATGTACACAAATTTTTATAGAGATTTCTGAGATACTCACTTATTGCATTATCTGAAAATGAGTTGAATGCGTTTACTTCAATCGGTTCACTGTACCAGTCCCGTATATGTTGTTTTCTGAGCTTATTCAATTGTTTCAAATTAATGGAAATTATGGTATTGATCATGTTATCCAAATATCTGTCTGATTTAATTATTACCTACAATGACACCAAAATACAATAATTATAAAAATAGATATCCCATAATCCAATTAGCTCAACAGAATAATCCTAAAATTATTATTATGAAAAAAAAATATTTGTATGTAAACTATCTTGATTGACAGATTAATCTTGCTATCAGCTTGATCTTCGCATTATAAATTTTATTCCAAAAATTATCTTTGCTTAGATGTTGCTGAAAATTGATGAAATATTTCCTAGTGAAATCACATGTTCAGAGTTTTTTAACTTGATAAAATGTTCAAGATGTGATCCTGAATAATTTTGCCTGATGACTTCAAGTACGTAAGTCAGTTTTATAGATATAAATAAATTGTATTTACATCATCATAGTACTTGTCAAGTTCCCCTTTCTCGAAAAGCCAATCAGGATAACCGATAAACGTTATCATCTCTTTGCTCTTCTCCAACGTTACTTTTTTCGTAGCACTATCCATCCAATTGATACTATTCACATGTTTGACAAACGCACTTTTCAGCTCATGGACCATCCTTTCAACCTGTAAATGAAAAAGAATATGCCACAGCAGTCAAGCGAGTTTTTGTGAAGAAAAAAATAGATATAGGAAGAGGAAATAGGCATTCTCAATTTTCTCGTATTATTGCATAGACTTCAAACTCCAATATATCAAAAAATACATTTTTCCTGTTCATAATAATAGTTTTCAAGTTGCGCTAGTATACGTAGTGATAACATGACATGTCTGAATCAATTTTTGTTCACCAGTTGATCAATTTTTTTTTATCGCTTGAAGCGCACGAAAGGGAATCCCTATAATGTTCAAAGAACATCGTGCGTTCCTAGGAAGGATAGGGATAGGAGGTAGGTATTGGATTTTATTTTGAACTTCTGGAGATTATATGTTGTTGGGAATACTTCCACAGGCAATGAATTCCAGAGCCTAGCCGTTCTATGGATGAAGGAGTTTTGATAAAGTACCCTGATAATACACTTTTTGCCTTTATGCTATGGAAATCATGGCGAACTAAAGGAGCACACTTTTATAGATAGTCAAACTGAAAAGGAATAAAAAATAAAATAATAAGAGTGTGTTGATATATACAGAACATAGAAATTCTATGTTTTATTATTTTATTTTCTACCTCTTTTCAGTTGGGTCATCTATAAAATGGTGTTTCTTTAGTTTTTTAAACTACCATTTTGTTTCTTCTTTCTAGTTCGACTAACTACAAAAGCGTGTTTTTTTAGTATTCTTATATTTTTTATTAGTACGCCATTTTTACGAGAGAATCATAATCTCCGACCTCAAAAACCCCCAGATACTAATTTTTAATAGAATCGAATCATGATTACAAAACCCGTCCGCCATATTATATCCGCCAGAAAAATCCAGATACCAATTTCAAATGGAATCAGATCGAATAATTACAAAACTCGCCCACCATATATTGGATACGCCGTCTTGAATTTTCCAATTTTGATCAAAGAATCATAATCTTGAACCCCAAAAACCCCCAGATACCAATTTCGAATAGAATTGGATCATCATTACAAAACTTGTATACATATTGGATCCGCCATATCAAATTCACAAATTTTGACAAAATCATCATAATCTAAGACGCCGGAAACCTCCAGATACCAATTTTGAATAGATTCGGATCATAATTACAGTACTGGCCCGCCATATTGAATCCGCCATCTTGAATTTACCAATTTTGACGAGAAAATCATAATCTCCGACCTCGAAAACCGCCAGGTAACAATTTTGAATATAATCGGATCATAATTACAAAACTCGTCCGCCATTTTGGAGCAGCCATTTTGGAGCCGCCATTTTGGTTTTCACTCTAACAAGAATTTCATGATGCATCGCCACCAGAATTATGTACAACTGCTAAATTTCAAATCAATCGGTCTGTTTGAAGTGGGCCAGAGTCCAAAAGAGTCGGTTACATATAAACCTACAGGTGAAGCTAATAAAAGGGTGTTAAAATTATAAAATGTTGCATTTAAAAAATAAGTAGAATTTATATCAACTTGCCAATACTCATTTTCGTTCATTTTGTTTTTTTCAAACACTTCAAACTCTGCACATAAAAATCTAAATTCAAAAAGACACCCTATACTAAAATGTTTTCTCTTACTTTCGGTTTCGTTGTATTTGGAAATGATTCGTCTGCTAGGGCATAACTAACTGCATATCCCATGTAATTCTCAACAAGTAAAGCACATTCCAATGATCTGAAAATGTTTGCATTATATTATACGAGTTCGTATTCAATACGACCCTATCTGGGTCAAGATTTGAAAACAAAAATGGTAGAAAAAAAGCATTGAAAGTAGTTATCTTCATACAAGTGCAAAAATGAATCATTCACACAAAATATGATATGCTACTGTACAATTGTTACCCAATAGTAACTGGCTCTAATACAAAATATATCCAAAATACCTCATTATCATTTACAAGAAGCATCAATATACGTAATACGGTCATCCTCAGTAGAACTGAAGAGGAAGGAAGGAAAGATTAGCCAACACTTAAGTAATTTTTGGGATATTCTCCATATATAGCATTAAGTAATATTTACTAGTTGCGGTTACGTTATAATTACGTCGTTACTACGTATTTACGACCGAAATGGGGAACAAATCACGAGTAATTATTACGGTTTGCCGACGTAGCGGGAACTCACACAATTACGTAATGCTTACGACCCGTCGACGTCGAAATTACGTAAAGATGTAGTAAATTTTCCTACCTGACTTTCTATTTCTTTTCCACTTCATAAAAATATTATTTTCTCTCTTTATTATTCTTCATTTCATCCATGAAGTTCACATTCACGAAAAATGAACCAGTCCAATAAGCCTAACCATTCAATAAATAATACAAGGACAAACACGCGAAATAATTGATACTCGAACTTGAAAAATTCGAACAACATTCAGTTTTTCGATAAATGTGATGATTTTGCCTCGAAATTCAAGATGCGCCCACAAAATACGGCTCATTTTACCAAAAATATGGTTTTATTTCATTCGGCTATTTTTCAAAAATCATCGTAAATCATGTTAATTTCCATTATTATGCAATTTGTGATCGAACGAATGCTATTATTCTTCATAAAATGATGTTTATCAACAAGAAAAACCAAAATTATTTCCTGTTCAAATGGTTATCACATCAATCAATATGGCTTCCAATCGAAAATGAATCAGAAAGTTACTTTTGGAACTCGTCAGTTATGATAACCTATGTATTGGTAACTTCAACTGAATATAATTACCGAAAAGTTGTTTCAACTATGAAGGAATTGTTTGAGTAGGAATTACCAATATGTTACTTGAAATATCACCAAGAATTGACTAAATTATTAGGTGATCGATCAAGTAACGACAACGTCGTAGAAACCTAATTGGTGACCATAGAGTAATTGCAACTGTGAAGCCTTCTTGGGGTGGTAAGCGTTACCGTAATAATATATCCAAAGTTCCGAAACCTTAAGAGTAGTTTTGAGGAGTGACAGTTTCGAAATAGTTACTTCGTAATAAGCCATGAGAATTTCTCACTTTGAAGTTATTATCTAGTGTAAAAACTACGTAATTTTCACTCACTAAATAACTATCACTGACATTTATACTATGAAGTTCTGAAATAAGTGATAAATACGTTATTATCACTAAATATAGGTAATAGTTTCTTGAACCATGGTGCCTGTGACTGAAAATGCTAGTTGGGTTTCGATGCTTGGTATTACTATCAACAATAACCTTTCTTGGGAAAATCACGTGAGATCAATTGCTAAAAGTGCATCCCAAAAACTTGGTTTCCTGACTCAGGCCAGGACCTATTTCACTTCCAGTCAGCTGCTCATAATCTATAAGGCACATATCCGACCTGTCCTGGAATACTGTTCCCATATTTGGAGTGCAGCATCCAAAATACCCTGAAACTGTTGGATTCTGTCCAAAAAAGGGCAATTCGTCTCGTGGGTGATGCCTCGCTCACAAACTCACTCACTTCTCTGGAACATCGTAGAAAAGTTGTCGATCTGGCTCTATTTTCTAGATATTTTCATGTACGATGCTCTTCTGAAATACCAACAATTGTTCCTCCCTTGGCAGTCCCCGCGAGATTAACCCGTCGAGTTGAGACTTCGCACCTCTTCGTGGTCACTTTGGAGACCTGCAGAACATCTCTTTCCAAAAACTCGTTCATCCAACGAACAGCGAGGCTCTGGAACACATTGCCAAGGAAGGTGTTCAAAAAGAAGAATTCAAGAAGAACACCAATACCTACCTGATTTATCTTGGTTCTCACGATGTTCTCTGAACATTACAGGATATCCCTTTTCGTGAAAACCAGAACATTAAAAAAAATACCAGTGAGTGCGAAAGAAATTGGCGATATCCTATCTCGCATTGGCACGAGATTTAAAGAAAATCATAATATACCTATTACTCACTTCAGATCGGTTTGATAAATCAAATGTTCACATTGATCTTAATAAAGATCATTCGATGAATCAAGATTAAAGACCCATCCCTAGTTTAAAATTGTTTGATCTACTTCACACGATGTTCACTGAAGCAAAACCTCTATCTTGACCGTGAATTCAATGGGTGTAATTAGAGGAGAGGATGGTGGTTTCTGGAGAATATCCCGGAGCTAATCTTCATTTCTTGTTCAGTTCTACTGAGGATGACCTAAATTAACCACATCAGTCTCCCGAATTTCGTTTTGGTACCTAGCTCTGGCAACGCTACTAGATCCACTACTGAAAACGCTCATTTGTTTACTGATGTACTCGACTACATCAGAAGACGTATTGATGATCATCGCATAAACAGTCGCCCACCACATGTACAACTCCAAATTGATACCAGGACTGTCCGAGACGAACTTCATGATCTTGTTCAGATAGAGCAGGTCCATGTCAGTGACGTACAAAAGGTCCTTCTCGGGGTTTATGGTGATATTCGTGCCATCGAAGAGGTTGCTGAGGTAGTCGTTCCAAAGGTTCGGTTGCGGAATTGCCAGGTTCTTGTCGGTCATCTTCTGAAGAGCTTCGAAGGTTACAGAAAATGTGTTTGTGTCTTCTGTATCTGGATCCGTACAGTTAGCCACGATCTGAAAAATATTCATTTGTAGAAGATAAAAATACGGTGCTGGATTATCCGGTCCCGTATACAGGGTAGGGCATTGGTGCGTCGGAGCTCGATTGCTCGAGTTCTATGATAGCTAGAAACATGATTCAAAAACGAATGTGAATGAGATAACAAGGTCCATATTTAGTCCATAACTAGAAATTATTGCCGCATATACAGGGCGCACCTAAAATAATCTACAGGGTCGGGATCAATTTTTTTTATTGGAATGCCCAGTATATTTGCATATGCATTCTAATCTGTTATTGAAACATCGAAAGTTCGATCAATAATTTAGTAAACCAATTTTTTATTGAAAGAATCGATGTCAGAACCAAAGCAGACATGGATAGGTCATAATTATGCTAAATATTTACAAAGTAGAGACGGAAAAAATTTCATTTCTCAATTATTCTGGATTTGCTTTCAATGTGGCATGAATTTATGAGATACTTGAGAAATGCAAATTTTGTCTCTTTTTACTTTGTGAATAACTAGCATATGAAATTTTTCTGTTTGCTTCGATTCTGGTATCGATTCTTTCTTTGAAAAAATTGGTTCACTAAATTAATAATTGGACTTTTGATGTTTTAATGACAGATAAGAATCTTAATCGATCAAAATCGCCAACCTATAATTTTCAAAGATCAATAATTCAAAAATGGTTATGAATATCGATAAATGCATGTTCAGATAAATATGTTAGTGTTTCGATTTTATATCAAATGGCCAAAAAATATATGGGGTGTTCCATTTGAAAAACTCGTGAAAAATCACTTCGAAAAGTTCCGAATTGAAAAATCATTTTCAGCCACCCTATATCATTTCAGGGCCTGAAACATGATCAGAAATGTCACTCATCTTTTCAATGAATGATATTGAGATTATTTTTTCTCAAATTTTATAATTGTGACAACAGTGATATTTTCGGTAGGCATCTGCAGATGACATTATTTCGACGAAAAAATTCATAACTTCGATATGAACGAGATATAGTCAACGATATCATAGGAGTGGATGAAGGTCACAGGGATGCTCAAAAAAATATGCAAATATACAGGGCATTCCATTAAAAAAAATGATCCCGACCCTCTAGATTATTTTTGGTGCGCCCTGTATATGCGGCAATAATGTCTAGTTATGGACCTTGTTGTCTCATTCACATTCGTTTTTGAATCAGGTTTCTAGCTATCATAGATGTCGAGCAATCGAGCTCCGACGCACTAATGCCCCACCCTGTATATTAGTGATTAGTGGGTATAATTCAAGATCTGATAATGTAATATGTATTTTCTACTCTAGATCTATCCTTGCCTCACCGTTCTGTACAGAGCTTTAAAAGTCACGTTGAAAAGAGAAAGGGTCATCGGTATGGCTGCATGTGCAACAAAACAAAGATGAATATATTTTGTTCTACATGCGTGCGTGATTCACCCTATATACCCTCACGCAATTTAGTGTGGGAAGTGCAATTTTCCCGCAGAAGTGCGGGAAAAACATTTATACAGGGTGTCTTTAAAAGGTTGGGACATGGCTCAGCTGCGTGGACTCATGGGATGAAAACGAGTTGATTTAGGCCAACTTACCTATATCCAAAATCGTCTCGTTGAGTTGGTACAAGGCGTTGAAGTGTTTTGGGAAAAAAAACAATTTTGCTCATAAAAAGAGTAGGCTGAGATCGATTTTTTAAATTATTGGCATGGCATGTTCTGTGACTGTAAGTCACGTTCTGAGATTTTCTTGATCATCAGTGACCTGCAAGTGTTTCAAACAACCATGTTGCCATACACATTTGGTGATAACTTTTCAGAGGTCAGAATGGAGATTTTCAGTTTTTTTTCAGAAAGATATTCCCTTCAGAGATATTTTTTGTATCGTGTTAATTCTTGATAAGTCTCGAGGTTCATTTGCAAATAAATAATTTCTGATCTGATGCATCTTACACAAATTCACACTAAAAATTCAAATCGAATGATTGAGCTGATTTAATGGTTCCTTGCGTGCCACTCTCAACCTGACTAACTTAACTACAACCATTACTTTTGAAAACTTGAGATTGAAAACCTCTGATTGATAGGTAGGTACTACCTTTGTTTTTTTAGTGAAAATTTAAGTGTGACTTGAGAATGTTTTCCCTTCAATTTCCTCCCTTTAATTTAGGCCTTAGGCACTACCTTGGAGTTTATAATGTCATTTAATCGTTGGGAAAATTCACTAAATTGGAGTACACTGGAATTACTCCCGCGTAACCAAGAATTGGTTCATCTGAGCAAGAAAAAAAAATCCCAAAAATTCTCAAAATCTATGGCGCTAATACGATGTCGTACCTTTTCACTTTCCTGCAAAGAACTTGAAAATATGGCGAAGGTTTCATAGACAATTTTGGCGTATCGCTTAGGTGTATTCACCAAAATTTGCATAATTAACTGAATCAGCTGTTGAGCTGAAACAGCAACTATCTGACAACCATTGGGACAACTCTTGATTATGTTATGAGGATATATTATCAAAGTTGTTGTTGGATTCGTTTTGACATTGATGTTACGTCACAAAATGATCAATATGTCAGTGGTCATATTATCGACTCATTTTTTGTTACCTCTTCTATGGCTTCTGAAGTATCTATTATTATGCTAGCGGCTTTCTGTAGTAATTCGTCGTTTGGGACATCCTTGGTATTGTTGAGGGCAAATTGTTGCAAAACATATTTGATGATATTAGTATTGATGGTTTTTGACAGTTCCTCATAGGATACCTCAGTTTCATCATTCTTATCCTGTTTATTTATTATGGAACTTCCAGTCTGCTTTTTCGTCTTCTTCAATGGACTGAAATTATGCAACATTCTGATCAATAAAACGAGAGTTTTTGAAAATATCAACGTAACAAAGGAAATATCTAAACGGAATGATATCTTTTGGATCGTTAAAATTCAGCTGATTTCTGAATAGAATCATATTTAATGATATTAATATTGATAGATTTTGCTAATTCCTCAAACGAGACCTCAGTGTCACCATTCGTATCATTTGTAGAGTGATATAACTTCCAATTTTCATTTTCAACTTTTTCTGTGGACTGAAATTATGGAACGTTCTCATCAATTTTGATTTGATGGCCATAAAACATATGGCTTTCTGAAAATATCAATGTCAATGAATAATGAATGAACCATCCAAATATCTGTTGTTCGGTTAAATGCTGCTATTTTCTGAATGGAACGATCATCTACCTATCATAAGTTGATATTTTTGGTGAACTTTTTCGGATAATTGAATCAAACTGAAATATCATTATTGACTTGCATAATTGATAATTTTCATTAACTCATTGGAATAAACTCTAGTATAAAATACACTGAGGTGCATAAAGATAACGCCAAATTCAATTGATAATTCAGGTGAGGGATGCAAATACATCAGGTTATATCTGATAACTCTAATACATTCGGTGTGCCAATTCTAACAACATCAGATGTGTTTACCTTGGTAATGGGCACTTCTGGTATATTTGCCCGATATAAATAACGTTTTCGGACCCATTGAAAATATTGGCATCTACTGCTGCTCCGATAAATATATCCATCATGAAGATCTGTTTGATCCTCGTCTCACTTTTCATCCAATCGAATATGAAATTTGCTTTTTCTGCCTCCGTTTTTGTGATGTAACTAGGAAGCAGAGGCAGATTCACCCTTTTCAGATACTGGTACATGGGAGTCATGCCCAAATCGTCAATAGCATCTGAAAATATCATGAAAAGACTTAACCTTCATACAGGATTCTTAACTTCAATATACCTACACCAACAGTCCTCATTCTGAATGGAACACCCTGTATTTCATCACATTTTTGGAATCTACGAGTCAATTGATGATTTTCGACCGTTTACAAATTACCACGATTTTTGTAGAAAATTCTGAATTTGCCCTAGTATACAGGGTGTTTCAGATATGAAGGTACATACGATACCTGTGGAAAGAGGACACTTTGATGGTTCCAAATGACTCTCCCTTGATGTATCTACGGTCTCATATAACTGAAATACAGGACGTTTTCTTGATATTGGCAAAATTTCTATCTGATGGTCATCCAGATCCACAAAATTTTGCCATACAGTGATGTTTTTGGAATAAAATAAGTTTTCTGTTCTTTATTAAGACAAACCTGATGAGTGATATAAGTCGAATATTTCTACCAAGTATGGATAGATTATACAAAGTGGTTAAAAAAATATGACCAGATGAAGATTTGCCAAAAACAAGATAACGTCGTCCTGTATCTCATTTCTGCTCAGGATAGAGATCGGCACATGTGCCGTTCAATAAACTACAATTTTTTTACATCCCTTTGGGACATATATATCATTTCGTTGTCAGATGACAGTCAAAATTTATCGAAAATAAGAAAATGTTCAACATATTGAATGACAAACCCGGTATTTTTCAATGGATTAATCAAGTATGTACCTACTGGTTGTGGAGCAAATTAATTTCCTGTTACTCCCATACTCCTCCCATCATTGTAAACTGCAATTTTATTGATCCGCTTCGTCATGAAATATTCATCGAGGTTATATTTGACGTCTAAAGTACTTATCCTCTTCCTTTTATGAACTTCCTCATATCAATATTCATTGGATTATGAATTTTGCGAAGGGCTCGCAATAGAAAATTTTGAAATTTTCACATATTGGGATCTATAAGATTATCACTGAATTGTTACTTATATTCACTGATAATAATACTGCCCTGATAAGCAAATTTAATAATTGTCGAACCGAGATAAACAATAATGTTGAGTAATGTAATTCAATGTTCTTCGTGGTATATAGCCAGGAAAGTAGTTGTTTTTCTCTCGTAACCTACCAATTTCGTTCATTTATGAACATTTGTCGAAATGACTGAGCTTCACGTATTTATTTAATATTGTTGAGTCCCAAAGGCTTTATCCAGCTTCATTTGGAGCAGCTAAGCAAGAACATGGCGAATATATTGAAGTATCAGGTCAATAACGGCTAAATATCAAGTGAGCTACCGACCTGAACATGTCTGTCCATTTAGCGGATTTCGCGTTCAGGGATCTGTTCTTTTTTTACCATGCCACGCCCATTCCCCGTATACTGCGACATCTATTGAACAAATTTTCAAGTGTTTTTACGCTAACATTCAGGCAGCTCACTAGATATTTAGCCGTCATTGATCAGGTATTCCTTTTGCGATGTTTCTGCTAAGCAACGGCAATTTACTGTGTTCTTTGCTCAGTTTGGCCAATGATATTTTCAAATGCAGGTTTTTTGAAAATAATCAATAATTATTATTTAGAGTCATTTTACGATAATCTTGCCTAGTTAATAGTTATAAATCAGTACAACCTACCTATATATGAAAAAGGTTCTAACCCATTTTTTTTAGCAAAAAACGGGAAATATACAAGATGAGTCATAGCTCAAGAGTTATATTGGCCAGTCAATATCTCGGATGCTATTGGAATTACGGCTTTGAAATGGTGAGATTTTCAATAGTCAAACGCTCAGTATATTTCTCTTGTAGAACGAATATAATTCAACGTCACATTTAAATACGTTTATGATTTCAATTGAATGATGACATTTGTTACTATATCGTTTCTTGATGAAGTTTTCATTATCAGGAGATGGAAAAAAATGTCCTACCTGTCTATTTCAAGACTTACATGACCTACTTGATCCATATGATATATTATGATATTATCACATTGTCAATAGCATTAGCTCATAAGTATCACATTCAAATTGTTAATCTGAAAGTATTCAGTTCTGCATACAAATTAATCGAATTATGTTGAATGCATATTAATGTAGGTAGCTTGATACTTTACGAAATTATAAGTATGTACCTATTGCCCAATAATTCAGTTGGTCTGGATGAGGTCAAAAGTATAAATCGTATAAGAGAATTGAAGGGTGATTGAGCCATTTTGAACGTCTATTGAAAATTTGTAAACTCTCCTTCATGGGCGTACATATAGTCTCTTCCGAGTAGGTATTTCTTCGAACAGAATATTCGTCACCAATGTAAAATTCAACTAATAGAAATAAATTCTGATGCAATTGGCATTTCAACCAGATATATCTGAAAACTCTGTTTCAGCGTGTTTTCAATACACTATTGGTCATATTTTTTTATTGTCATGTTTGGTCAGACATTTCATCGTTATCTACGATAAATATGCCAAACTCCGATTCTTCCAGACACTCAGAGCTTCACTATTTAGGTACAGGAATACGATATATCATTTTGAAGGAATTTCGATTGTCTTTCAGTATGTTCCATAATATTTAAAAAAATTACTTTTCACTATTTTTGTATCCAGCGAAAAATAACGAATTTAAGCGACCCTGTATAACACAGAACAAACTCCTCCATTCGAAACTATCATACCAGGATCTTGGCATGCTACGCCAAAACTTCCAAGTTTCTATTGATTTGGATACAGCAGTAGTAAAACTTGAATTAGAGCTAACTCATGTGGTGCTCGCACTAAGTATTCAAATTGTTAGTTGTTTCTGATAGAAGTGGCAACACTGTATCGATGAAAATATTTTAGACGGATAGAGAATTTTCAATTATTAAACCATCCCAATTTTCAGAATGTTCTGTCTTTTCGTTCTCCAGATACTTCTAATAGGCCCTCAACCGTGGATCACCCTGTATAGGAATCACAACAATCGTGGTTAAAACACAATGTTACACAACTGGAAAAGGAGTAGTTCAAGAGTTTGGCAAAATTTTGATTCGATTGGCTAGGTTAGGTTAGGTTTGGTTGACCAACAAGTTGAATTTTCTATGACATCTTTTGTCTCACCTAGAGTTTCTAAATGCTAAATGTACTTGACACCTGCTGTTTTGACGTTTTTATGTGCAAAAAACGTCAAAACAGCAGTGTCAAGTACATTTAGGAACTCCAGTCTCACCTACGTCCATACAGGATTTGTAAAAATCCCTACTTTTCCTCAAAGCTTCCGGCTCGTCCTCGTCCTTGTCGACGCTAGCCTTGGTCAGCGCATTGAGCGAAGCTATCGCGACCTTCTCGGTGATGGTGGTGAAGCTGGAAAAAGAGCTCCACCAACCATGGTTGGGGTGCTCTTCGGACCATTTACCGCACGTGTACCGGTAGAAATCCTCGCAAGGATCCGCGGACAGGTCCAGGGAGAATTTCAGGTTGGTGGCAGTTCTGAGGCATTCGTTGGAGATGCATATGTTCTCTTTCGATTTCGTATCTGAAATTGCAAGATGCATGCACAAAGCAAAATACATAAACTGGTATTTTTCTTATCGGTACAGCTCTTTCTTCTGATTTCAAATATAATATACTTTTTACGTCGGCGGGAGTAGAAGTTAGTTTCTCAGGTAACAAAAGACGGGCAGAAGTCTCGTATTATTCCCTAGGGAGATAATGTGACATATTTTCTCCCTAGCAAGTTTATACCAACTTTACATTTTCCGCTGCGCTTCCTTTTCGGAACACCCTTCTCTGAAGCGAGTATAAGCTGCATCATACAGATGCACAAACGAAATGTGTGCTCTCATCTTACTTGACTACTCAAAAGCTTTTGATACCATAAATCACCAAATCATGACTGCCATTCTACACTTCATAGGGTTTAGCGAATCAGCGTGTTCTTTTATGATATCCTATTTGGCTGATAGAGTTCAACAGGTTAAATTGGATAATATTATATCTGAACCGCTGAATTTGCAACAAGGAATTCCTCAGGGAAGTATCTTAGGCCCCTTGATATGTACCATTTACACCAGTAACTTTTGCTCAAGCTTGACACACTGCAAATATCATTTTTATGCGGACGACACCCAGCTGTACTACTCATTTAAATTTTGTGATATAGCTGAAGCCAATGGTTTTATTAATTCTGATTTGAATGAACTTCTCGATGTTACTAACAATCATTTACTGAAAATCAATTCAAAAAAATCTATCGCACTCTTATTTGGGTCAGACAATCAGAGAAATGAGGCGCTCAATACCTTGCACATAGAAATTGGAAATGACCCGATCAAATTTGAAGATAATTGCAGAAACCTTGGGCTCTTCATGGATTTCAAACTACGATTAAAATATCATATCACCCAAAAACTCAAAAATGCATATTCTTCCTTGAAGCTCATTTATCAGCATAGACATTTTCTCAATTCTAAACTGAAAATACAACTTTGTGATAGTTTGGTTCTTTCTCACTTCAATCACTGTGATGTTGTTTATGACCCATGCATCGATAATATTGACACTAGAAGAATCCAGAAAACACAAAACTCGTGTTTGAGAATGATATTCGGGATTAGACGACCACAGCGTATTTCTCACAAATTGATGGACATTGGTTGGCTTAGCATGTTCAATCGTCGTAAACTTCATATGGCATGCTTTTTCTATAAAATTTTGAAAAGTAAAGCACCGGAATATTTATACCAAAGAATTACATTCAGAACGGACGTACATAATCTGAATCTGAGGCGTAGAAATATGCTCATGATTCCCAGGCATAAGAAACAACTATTCAGGCGGTCTTTTTCTTATAACGTAACACTGTTTGGCGATATAATGGATTTTTCATTCTCATCATGTGAAGCATTTAAAATTTGGTACAAACGATTTCTGTTCTCTCAACAATGATATCACATTTCTTAGTATAGGTACAGGTGAATATTTATGAATCATAATCAATGCATTTTTTTTTTCTGTTATATTTTTCTTGTTATGAACGTTCTCATTATTATTTTTCTTTATATATTTATTTTTGAGGAAACTGTGGAAGAATCGGCCACTCGGCCTAACAGTTCTCCTATTATCTACCATTATACAACTGATTCTACTTGTACTTCATGTAACATGTATCTATGGTAAATAATAAATGTATTATTATTATTATTATTATTATTATTTCTAGATCTCACTGGTTGCATCAGTAATATCAATAGCTTTCCCTCGATTTCTTGTTCCATGACCGTTAACCATTTTCTAAGCTGTTTTCATACATTTCAATTTGATATTTGCTGTCACCATGGGTTGTCAATAAACGAATTTCACAAACTATACTACCACTAATTATGACAAAACTGTTTGACCAAATTTGTATTCTTCCTTAACTTTGATGTTTTCACCAGCGTAAAAAATAGTATATACACCTCAGGACAGAATGCTATTTTTTCCTCGGTGCTTTGTATCTCTCGGGCTTCGAACTCAAGCTACAAATCGCACCTTGAAAAATATCTCGCATTTCTGTCCCTTGATGTATAATGTACTATTATATCTTTGTCGGTTTTCGAAGAATATAGATTTTTTTTTATATAAATCTAAGAGGCGATGGCGATGGCGATCTACAGCTGCCAACAAAATTTATATTTCTCGAAAAAACTGACAAAGATAACTTGAATAAAGTTTAGTCATATAATATATGCAGGATATAATTTAATTGATGGCTAAGAATTAAGGGTATGGTTCCTCAGCTTATTTCAAGAAGAAAAGTTCAAATAAACATAATATGTCCTACTCTCAGCTTTCGAGCTACAGGGTGTTAAAATGTTAAGAAAAAATTCGTTTTTAATACAGGCTGATTCAAAATTCGATGTAAATATTTCAAGGACATATTGTTGGAGTCCAAATAAGACTTCAAGAAAGCGGGCCACCCTTACAAATTTTCATTTATGGAGCGATTTTCACGAATTTTTTTGTTTATGTAAAGGGGAAAAAGATGTATTTCATCTCATGGAATTACGCACTCGCCGCTCCGCTCCGTAATATGCTTCTTACAACACATATTACGTAATATACTATTATGTTGAACTCAGCGTTTCCGAGTTAAAAATTATTACGTTCGAAAAAATGCTGTTCAATACTTCATATTCAATGGCAAATCTCGATTCCATTCATTTCTCAATTCACCCTGTATCAAGCCTAAGTAGACGATATAGCCGGTGAAGTAGTTATTCAATGGAGGAAAATCTCGGCGAGAAATACTACAGGAAGATGTCTATTGTCACTACTGCAGATGTCTATTGAGGTTCACTGTTTTGAAGACTCAAGAAAACCGTTTATCACACTTTACCAAATAGTTATTTTGACTATTTCACTCATCACATATAATCTGACCAATCACAAGCCAGAGACACCGTGTGCTTATTGCGAAAACATTAGCTGTCTTTCTATTCTGATTGATCTATTGTTGATGTTTTCAACGATATAACTATAGATAGCGAAGCAAAGTCTGTCAGTTTTGGCGTAAAATAATTATGACTGTACTTGTCATAATTAATCACTCATTTATAATAAATTATTCTAATGCTTCTTGAACGTGAAATAGCCTAGCAAAATACCACTCTGTTCTAAATATCTTCTCATAATTTTGTCTTTTATTGTTAACTCAATTGTGTTGTCGTACAGCAATACCAATACAATTTTGTGAACAACGAAGCGACAGAATTATCTCGTATATTCAGAACATCGTGATATTACTTAAGAAAATCGCGTCACCTGAAAGAAAAGTCAAATATAACACAAAAAGAATGATTGAAAAACACTCTCCAAAGACTGCAAATAGATACACTTATATGCTTGATAATAATATTCCGATTTTTATAGTTGGAGAATATCTTTTCGAATTATTTACTATCAAATTTATTTGTATTTTTTTCTGGTATCGAACATAAGATAGACAATGTGTTTTCTCGAAATAGTTTACGAATAAAAAAATAGTTTTATCATTCCCATTTGGTATATACTTACATAGCACAATTAAAATGATTAATCCAATAAGGAATAAGGCAGCTAGTATAACTAAAAGTATGGACAGTCTCTTGTAGAAGGAGTGGTGTTTGAATCTGAAAAGTTGATAGAACAAATAATTATACGCCATTGTTGAGTAGTTCTAAAAAGCGCGAATGAGTTATTAGTTGGGCGTAATTTTGAGAAAGTATTTCTTAATCACTGCTCAATGCATGCCAAAAACAGTGTTCAGAACAACAATTATTTATAATAAACTCACATTTTTCCTCTGGAATGTACCTCAACTAAGTAGTCGTTTTGAATATTTCGTGGTGGATATCCTAGAAAAATTGAAGGAGCAATACAAGGGTAGATAAGCATAAATATTTCATGTACAGTGTAGAATTCCATGATGGAATGAAATCCGTATCTACATAACAGAACAGATATTCATGGCCTCATTATGCAGAAGATCAGATTTTCTAAGCACGCTGAAGATGATTTCGTATTTGCTTTAATTTGTTAATGAACTTTCTGTTCGTCAAATGATTTTTAAAGAGATTGCGATCGCTTGGAGGTCCAAGGAAGTTTCGCGTGCATGTTTAATGATTGTATACTCCACATTAATATTTCCGAATGTTTTTTCACAAACATAATTACGTGAGAAGTGGTCAATGTCCTGTTTAATCGACGTCCTATCGATTGAATGAAAAAGGAAAACTAAACAATAACATGGTTACCTAGATATTACTGTGACAACATGCAGGAAATAGGAATATAAATGGAAGTAATACATCGGATTTTACATCAAGTTATATAAGTGTTTTTGGAATTACACATATAGGTACATCGTAGTTCCAATAATAATGCCTACTAATCGATCAATACCTTCACTAGATAATCAATCAATGTAGGTACAATTAATTTTACTTATTTTAGTTGATGTTCATTCGATTCTACTGAGCAGGGTATTTCAATAACTTATGTTATTTTTAGAATTCCCATATTTCCTCATATCATAATTCACGAGATTCTCAAATCCAGTTTTCATTCAGTGAACAGGACCTCCACAAAGCACTCAAATATTCTTCGATTCTGTGACATGAGATCTAGAACATTATTTCAACAATCTTAAACATTAACAGCTCAAAAACACCTTCTAGAACTTCTCCTATTTATATTATTACATTTTCGGATAATGTGATCAAATTATCAACAAATAATTTGCAAGAGGTGGTAATTTTTTGATAATTTTTACTAGATGCTCGAATCTTTGTTGCTATCAAAATCTCACCAGTGAACGGAGTCCACGAGTGGGATTTCTCAATTATCGCTGTAATTCGCTACTAACAAATTATCAGTATGATACCAACTGATTGGCTAGAATTACTCATTGATATTGGTTGAAGTTTTTCCTCCAGAAGCCTTTGCCGTTTTTGACTACTTCGAGGATACATATATCGTCTATAAGAGGAAGACGGCGTGGAAAACCAATTTTTACCATTATGTTTGGTATGTTTATAAACGAGTAGAAAATGATCTGCCTAGATCGAATAATGCTCCAGAAGCATGGAATAGAATTTGGAAGTTTGATTCTTTGTAGTCATCCTTCTATGGTAAATACTAAACGGTATAAAAAAGAACATCAGTAATATAGGTACCTGATTTTAATGTATACATTAATCGAGCTCATTTCTTTACCATATACGTTCAATTTATTGTAGGGTTTGATGGCAATTGATATACTGGCCTGGCAAGAATAATTTTCCGATAGAGAAACGATTCATGGTCGTTGTTGCCCCACCTGTTCGAGTCTGGCATGTGTGTCAAACGATAATTCCTTCGGTCTGGCCGAAAAATGGACTCGCTCGAGGGAGACAACGTTGCTGCTCAAGTACACCGTTTCTCTTTAAGAAAATTATTCTTGCCAGGCGTGTATGAGAAAATAAATATCAATATCTACAATGAATCATGGAGAATATTTCCTTCATATATAAAATGTCTCATAAGAGCAATGCAATTATTGAAAAATTACAACGGTAATTGCACTGCATAACAACACATTTGAAACCATGTCGCTAGACGCCAAATAATACAAATAAATGTCAGATAGGCTTCAGAAAGTGAAAAAAAATTCGCGTTTTGTTGAGTGCTCCATACAGAGAACAACATTCTCGAAGAAACTTCTGTATTCGTGAAATATTCCATTGAATTACATTCGTGCATAAAAAAGACTAGATAATTTTGCGTTCAAGCGTGATATCTTATACGAATTGCATTCGGTTATTTTCATACTTTGTTAAAGAAAACTCCTCCTTCGGCGCTTTCGCCAAAATATGAAATGTACTCTTGCAATTTTTAGATAATAGGTACTCTTGCGAAATTATCGGTAATTTTTATGCACTTGTGCAATTATAACCAGAAATGAGTGTGAAAAAAAAATCGAAACAGTAAACGAAAAATATTTCCAAGACCAAAGATAATTCGAAAATATTCGTACGTAGAAATAGTAATTTTTGTAAAAGTACAATAAAAAGTTTTTTATTAATGTAGGTATATTAGTAGGTAAGTGGTTACACAATGGTTTCTTTCATTGAATGAAATAATTTTCAAAATATAATTTTTGAATTTATTAACCTTCTGTGAGGCAGTGAAGTATGTATACAGTGTGTCCCAAATTCGATCCTCACCATTGGGATCTCAGTAACTATGAGAGAAACGGTTAAATTAGCAAAGTTGTAGCAAATTCAATGTTGAATCAGAATATATCAAGAAATCCAGACTAGCTTCAGACATTCTTGAGTTCTTCGAGAAAAAATGAAATCTTGTATTTTCGTTTTCCTCGAATATCTCCGAAACTATTGATTTTATGAAAAAATGACTTCTACATTCTCATAGCACTTTTTGGTGTTCTTTTCAATGGTTTTGTCAGTTTTCCATCAGAATGTCAAATTTCTGAGATATCACCTACAACTTCGGTTTTTCTTACGGACGCCATATTGGATTTTCACAGAATTGAAATCAGCATAAAATTTACTTTAAAGTGATGTATCACAGTCACAGTTAAGGAGTACTGATTTCCAATTTTTGTTTTCATGTCCAGTAGGCTATGCCCTAAACTCTCTATAAACAATAACGATTATGTGTCCTGGCACAACTTTCATAGAGTATTAGGTTTGGAGTCAAGTGACATTTCTGTGAACGTCAAGAGGAAATACAAGTTAATTATTTCGGGGCAAACAATGCCGTTCACAAAAACCACAGTGACAGTACAAAGGTTAAGACCTGGTGATGAGTTTTGTCACTGGTTCGTCAACCATAGGGTCCCTTGATGGAAATTGACATTAAAGTTATCTTAACAGGGTACGGACAGATCATAGCTGCATTCTTTTTTAATGATCTAGAGACTTTAGTTTTGTCTACTGGCACCCCTGACATTGCTGTCACGTCACATCCATGGGCGCTACAGAAAATCATTCGAAATTTTAATAATAGGTATGTACAGGGTATTTAATTGTTGAGGATGATCATATGGCGAACAAATTTTGTGATGAAGATCCGATTCTATTCAAAATTGATATCTGAGGGTTTTCGGGGTAAGAGATAATGATTGTTTCGTCAGAATTAGAAAATCCAAGATGAAGACGGATCCAATATGGCGAAAGAGATCAGTTTGTATAATTACTACTCTATCACAAATAGAAAATATGTAGGATGCAAGAGTGAAAATAACGTGCCTATAAGTTATACTGCGTATACCTACTTGTTTGTTACTTTCATCGCAATAAATTATTCGAAAATGACTTTTTATTTAAGGAAGACGGAAGAATCATATGTATAACATGGGAGTGAAGTATATGCTATTCTTTATTTCCCTGCACATTTTACGTATTACTTTTTATCAGCCTACTTTTCGTCCTAGTTTCGAAGTTTTATACATAGTTTATATTAGTCACTCCATGAATTCTTCGAGTTGGATTTCCAAAAATATATTCAGCACACATTACATGAGTACAGTAGTTTAGATATTCACATCGAGCTTTTCACCATTTCTCAATCATCAGGGTCAGCTCCTTCAGCTCATAGATAAACTACTGCTCAATTTGAAAACAGAATTCATTCAATCAATTCAGTCAACCCTTGTATACAGTCTAAGAACAGTCTCTTTTGGTGAAATATATTGAGCTTTCAGTAAAATTCATATGTTCCCTTAGCTGCCTCTCAAAAATTATGCTGGAGTATAGTAAACTCTAAAACTAGAGGATTGTTCATCTATATTTTGGTATAGTTGAATCAGGAATTCCATATGGAAATTACGTATGATACGCCAGTGACCTCAATATAACCTAAAAAACAACAAATGCCAAAAATCTAGTGTTTATCCCCAGAAATGAATAAAGATGGAACTATATAACTGTTTCACAAACACTTTAGAGTGAGAGGAGACGAGGATCTGTCCGTACCCTGTTAAGATGACAAATACGTCAGTTTACATCAAGGGACCCTAGTCAACCAGTGTGAAAGAATCGATATCGATATCTCGAAAGTCAATTTGGACCTCTTATATGGCCTCCAAGGTCGCCTGATTGTACGCCTCTCGATTTTTACCTATGGGGCTACGCCAAAAATAAAATTCATGAAGAGCCAATTCAAGATATTGATGATCTACAAGAGAGTGATGGACACATTCTAGCACATCAACAGAGTTCATCTGAAAAAAGCAGCGAATCATGTTCGCACGCGAATATCAAAATGTATCGAGAACAATGGGGGCCATTTCGAGCAGTTCAATTATTTTTTTTTAGTATTTGTATTATCCACCTGTTAAGTTATGCAAGAACATTGAACACATAATCTGGGGTAAAGTTCATGGTGATGGAGTGAAGTAGTAACTAATAACACAACATAATGAACTGTCATGGAGATAACTTCGGGAATTATTTATTAGTTACAGAATTCATAACCTATACTGGACATAAAAACAAAAATTGGAAATCAGTACCCCAAAAGAAATGAAATTGTGATTCTGATACATCATTAGAAAGGAAATTTTATGCTGATTTCAAATCTGTTAAAATCCAATATGGCGTCCATAAGAAAAATTGAAGTTGTAGGTGATATCTCAGAAATTTTACATTTTGATGGAAAACTGACAAAACCATTGTAAAGAACTCCAAAAAGTGCTATGTGAATGTTGAAATAATTTCTTCATAAAATCAATAGTTTCCGAGATATTCGAACAAAACAAAAATACAAGATTTCAGTTTTTCACAAATAACTCAAGAATGACAAAAGCTAGCCCGGATTTCTCAATAGATTCTGATTCAACATTAAATTTGCTACAACTTTGCCAATTTAACCGTTTCTCTATCTCTCATAGTTACTGAGATCCCAATGGTGAGCATCGAATTTGGGACACACTGTATATAAATAGAACAAAAATGATACCTCTCAAAAAAAGTTAGTTACTTAGACTCACTTGAAATAGTAAACGGTCTCCCATTGTTTTCCTCCGGCTGATAGGCATAGTTATCCATGGTATCTCTCACCAACAGAAGGAAAACTGAAAATGGTTTTTCACCTCCAGCGATGGCATGCTATGCGATAAAGGCTCGACCATGTAATAGACATGGCCAGAGGAAAGCGTTCACATATGCCCAGTATTTGTATACGATTGACACAGTACCTATACCTTTGTAAAAAAATCTGATCGATCAACACGTTGTTATTGATCAGTCATCAGTCGAACGTTGGTAAATTCTGATTAATAATGCATACAACAATTACTTTGTTACCTTTTAAGGAGCCTTCCTTCTAATTTTAAGTGCATCTCTTTTTGAAGACATCGTTATGGACTAAACACTAGCTGACAAAAGTTAGAACCCACTGAGAGTTCTCAAAATGTGAATAGTTAGATGAGCAGGTTTCTAAAATGAGCGCTAGATTTTTTCCTTAAACAACGGATTGTATCTTCCTTTTTACACTAATATTTATATTATTTCTTCAATTTATAGTCATTTCAGGCTTAGATATAGCATAAAAAATATGCCACACTTCCGAGAAATTTATATTAGCAAAAAAATATTTCAGAATGACACAATCATATTCTTGAGATGAGAAGATTATTATGGTATTTCTATTTATTTGAATAATTCAAATATGTCATACAATGAATGGAAAATAATCAACTAAAATGTATTGTATACAATTACAATTTTTTTGGGGCCAATTATATTTGAATGTATAATAATTATTGCCAAATAATTTCTGCACTTCGACAATATTGAGTTCTTGTTTTGAAAATGCAGGTTTTTCTGGCTAGAAAATGGATTTATTTGGTTTGACAGATATATTGGTTTGAACCAAAGATGTGTAAGTTTTTTATTAGAAAATTTTGAATTTTTACGATGAACAAAATGGTGAATTATCTTATACTTAGTAGAGAGTGTAAAGCTTGATGCAAGGTTCAATATTATTCATGTAACAATTGTGGAATGCCCAAATTGAGAAACTTGTGAATGATTCATGTTTCAATTTCATACATGAATCAATATTTTTCCACGACAGACTCATATTGAATGGAGATGATGCATGTAACTATATATAGAATCAATATATTATTTAAAAAATAATGTACCATTCAATTATATCAATAGTTCACTCTATAGAGAATGTGAGACTTGAGTTTTTTATATACAAATGATAAAGGAAAATAAAGTATAAGTCAACAGGTAATTCCAAATGATATATTATTATTGCACTTTATTCTTATAGGCAGAGTGCAGACTGAAGGTAATGGGTATAATGATGTGAATAAAATACCATGGAGGCATCAACATATTATTTATTTCATACGATAATTAATTATTATTACTGATGAAGTAGCTACTCAAGGAAGGATATACTATAGTGCTATATGCTATCAAACTATCGATGTCCCCAGTACCATGGAGCATGCGCAATGGGACTCAAAATAGGTTTATGGCCAACCTTTAGAATAGGACTGGGGACTACTTGTAGAATTGGTGGAGGAACAGCAACACTCTGTAATGAAATAAAAATTTATTGAATATTTTTGTGATTTTTCACAGTTCATATTTTCAGTCAATTCATCAATCTCTATACCCAAACAATTTTTATCAAGATAACTTTGCCATCATGATTTGGTTTGATTATTTTTTCATTATCAATTAATTAAATATTTATTGCGCTACTCGCACATGTATAAAATATAATGAACTAACTATACAGGGTATAAGGGTGTTAAACTTGCAATATTCATATCGATTTTGATTTAACTTTGAAATCATGATGAATATCATTCCAATTGATTGTTTTCTAGTAAATTATGTTCTTAGCCAAAGAAACGAAATGGGTTTGCATCTAAAATTTGGGTTACATAACTCATTTATATTTACAAAAAACTCTTGATACAATTCGAGTACACTCATGGTTCGACAAACTTAGAATTTTAGTAATTCACAGCATAAGAAAACATTGAAATATCATTCCAGATTTTTTGGGATTTTCTCTCCTCGTTCCTATGAAATGAAAATATGAGTACCTATATTATATTTCAATATAAACATCAGATGATTCGAACCAAAATATAACTACGTTTAAAAATATTTTTTTTTATCAGAGAGCCTAAAGGAAAAATTCATGCGCTTGTCAGTGACCCTTTGTGAAAAAGGTTTGCAGAAGAGAAATATACCTAAAAAATGTAGAATATTGTTCTCACAAATTGTCTTACGAACGAAAGAATATTTTTTAGACTTTTTGGTAGGAACATTTTTAAACGCAGAAATTATTCGGGGCAACTCATCTGATTTGTCCTCAATAAACGTATATGGAAATGATACTTATATATTTTATAGAAACGAGGAGCTAAAATCCCAAAAAATCTGGAATAATGATAATGGACAGGTAAACGGTACTTCGATTATTAAAATTTATTGAAACAATTCACAAAAATTTCAAATTGTTCATCATTTTCACGTATCCAAAAATTTAAATGTACTAGCTTTTCTTCTATCTGTACTAAGCAACTCTGTACTGATAGGAATATGTGATAAAATTTTGAAGAGCTCTTCTAGGGACACCCTGTTCATAACAATAATAGCTTGAAACTAAAATTGATATAAATAAATATAGGTAAATAGGAGGGTAGATAGCGTGCATCGATGATTATTTGTTTCACTTATGGTCAATACAGTTGGACCCATTATCTGCGTATTTGTCCAATGTATACTAGAAAATCCATTCCTTTTATAGATGACATAAAAGGAAGGTAATCATGAAATCATGTTGAGCTATTTGCTATTGTCAAAGCGTATACAATTCAAACAGAATAGATAAAAAATTGAGCCTAATTTTTGTGTTTGGGTTAGCCCTTTTCTGGGGAATACCTTGAAACGATTTAGAATTTATTGATAGGTAGAAGGTATACAGGGTGGGTCACGGTAGATGGCACCTTAGACGTTTACGGAGAACGGGACATAAGATCATTCTGAAAATTTGGTTACTCAAGTAATTGCTCTTGATCTATCGATCTAAAATATTTTCAGCTCTGCGGCGTTGCCGCTTCTATCGAAAAGTAGCAACAACTTTGTTATTTTAAAAGGAACACCCTGTATTTTATCGCATTTTCAGATTCTCTCTGAAGAGCTGATTTCATGGATGTATCTTACTTGCGGTCTAGCGGAAATGATTACAGAGATATAGGGTGTGAAAAATCGACATTTTTCAACTTAAGGATTTTTTTTTGTCGAAACTATTCATTATTGGTCAAAACGGCTCACATGTCCCTATCTCAACTTTTGATTAACTATCTACTGATATTTAATTGGGACATATACCGGGTGATCAAGAATCTGAATTCTGCACCACCCTGTATTTGTTTCAATTGAATGTCAGTAGATAGTTGATCAAAAGTTGGGATAGGGACATGTGAGCCGTTTTGACCAATAATGAATAGTTTCGACAAAAAAAATTCCTAAAGTTGAAAAATGTCGATTTTTCACACCCTATATCTCTGTAATCATTTCCGCTAGACCCCAAGTGTGATACATCGATGAAATCAGCTCTCCAGAGAGAATCTGAAAATGCGATAAAATACAGGGTGTTCCATTTAAAATAACAAAGTTGTTGCTACTTTTCGATAGAAGCGGCAACGCCGCAGAGCTGAAAATATTTTAGATCGATAGATCAAAAGCAATTACTTGAGTAACCAAATTTTCAGAATGATCTTATGTCCCGTTCTCCGTAAACGTCTAAGGTGCCATCGACCGTGACCCACCCTGTATATTTCCGAAAATATACTGGGTTAGTCAAAAATGCACACCGAGCTTTCTGGAGGTAATAGTACATTGAAAAATAAGTATATATGGAATTTATAAAATTGAGATTATTTTTCTGTATAACTTCTAAACGGTAAAATCCACTAGATTGAAATTACCTGCGAAAATGAATGTTGATAAAATACAGTTTTCTGATATACTTCTACATTACAGATATTGTTATAAAGGGTGTTTTCAGAGGGTGGGTCATTATTTTTTGAAGATAACTATTGTGCTCATATTCTTTTTCGTTAACAAATAAAAGCATTCGATAGAGCGAAAAGAATTACATGAAAACGGCACTTTTATCAAAATTCAAAATACAAAAATTGTAGTTTTCGAGATATTTGAGTTTTTGTTGTCACATGATATCAGCAAATTAATTCATCAGTAACAATATTTTAAGAGGCCATGATCAATTTTGTTCCTATTGACTTTTTTATGACATGAACATTGTTATTGTTAATTTATTTGTTTAGTTGTTTTGCTAAATAATATTATTACTGCGATTTTCAACTGAGATTTCAAAAAATTGAAGGTTATTCTCTATGCCGAGATGTTTTCTGCTCGACTTGTTTTTATGTAAGTATTTTATAATCTGGTGGCATTCACCGATTAGAAGTTATGCAGGAAAATTATTCCTAGTTTATTAACTTTGGAAGGATATATCTCCCTCAATATACATTTTGGGGCATCAGTTTATTCATCAAACTATACTTATTTCTCAATGTTCTATCGCCTCCAGAATGCTCGGCACACATTTTTGACTCACCCTGTTACGAGAAGTATGTTCCATTAGAAGTTAGCATTCTAATTTGAATTGATTCAAAAGAACAAATAGAAAATATAGGTACAAATGGTTGTAGTAACACCTAAACAGTCCGAACAAAAAACAGATTCCAGTCGAGTTGCGTATACCTAACCAAGCAAGTTTTTTATAATATTTATTCATGGAACAAAATCAAAAACAATCTAATCCCATATAGAGGTTTCAACAATTACCGATTTTTGTGACAAATACGACAACATTGAATATATTCTATTGTACACCTGAATAACATTCCCCATCAATTTGACCCACCCAATCCGAATTACTCATTGTAACCGATGATAATGAATGGTGTTCCGCAAGGTACGGATCTAGACCCCATCTACTCTGTCAATTGTTATCGATACTAACCTTGAAAACCACAGGATGCGGTACATGATATTGTGTAACGCTAGCATAGCTAGTGGCAGCAGGAACAACTTTGATTACTGGGTATGATGGTATGACATGGGGAGGGTGGTAGAAGTCTACCCCTAGGGAGTCGTATCCAGGATTGGCATAGGCTAGGGTTACGCAGAAGCTAATTAACATCTGCAAGAAAACAAGAGGACGTGATATTAGACTATAGGTTATACAATATGAAAATTTCTTTCAAATATGGAATGCGAAAGAATGTCTCTATATGGTGTGTCCTATTAGAAACGATGACATTATTTTCAAAAATCAGAATAATTCCCAAAAAAAACTAGAAAGGTGTAGGTAATTATTTTGTTCAGATAATGAAATTAATTATCAATTTCAGAAGTGTCTCATTTTTATATTCTCATATTCGAGATCGGATTTCGAGTAGCAAGTATACCGAATTGCAAACGACACCAACTTTTGATTTTTAAATGGAACATCCCGTATTTTATTCTATAATCGGTAAGGAAATTACTATTGACGAATTCAACTAAACAGGGTGTTAATTAATTGAATTACGATAATACAAGGTGTAAATCCTCGGGTGATAATAAAGAGAAATGTTCATATCAACCTGTGTCCTGAAAACCTCTCAGTTTTCCAGAAATAGGGCCTTAAAATCAGAGGCGTACAGTTTTTTTTTCAAATCAGAACATCACTGGTGAAAGTAAAAAAATGTTTTTTCTTTGTATGATAAATTGATATTCATCATACAGGAAGTGGGAAGAAATTCTAAATTGAGAAAACCTAATCACGAATCTGCGATTGAAGGTCTATAAAAATAACAATTTCAACCCCTTGATTGGGTGAAAGTATTGAAAAGGAATATTCTCAGATATAATTATGGACATAAAAAAAATGGAGATATATATAAAGAAATACATTGAGAATTCGCATTCACTATGTGATGAAAATATCGATTCTTTCTCGGTTTATTCAACAGGAAACAACTACTTTCCTGGCTATATGCCATCACGAATTATATCTATATTGAACACACACGATGAGAATTTGAAAACAAAATCTTCTAAAGTAGAGAATTTGCATTCTCCTTCATATAAAGATATGTATATATGCATATAATATTATTCTGAATATTCTGATCGTGGTTGAGCTTGAACCTCCAAAAAAAATCAATCAAAATGAACGAGGATTTCAAAAATGATTCTGGTTTTCAGAAAAATTAGTGGCATACTATTTTTTTCTTCAAAAACTCAGTTCAATTCCCGTTCGGACGTCACTAGTGAGAATTTTGAAAAATCTTCAATCATGTCGAAAAATGGTCCTTAATAATATAAAATATCTACGAGTGATAAAAAACTATGATGAAAAACTCACACTTTTTTAAATTTGAACAGTCTCTGTAGCTCAAAAACTATAAGAAATTTAGGACATGTGTTGATTAACTCAATTAATAAACACCCTGTACTTATATCGATATTTGCGTTCGTTCCATAAGCTGAATGGGTGTGACTTGGCAAAAATCGAAACTATCTTCTCTGTCATACTCATTGTGCATATGGAATCTCAGAACGCGAATATATTCCTAATCGTCTGAAATAACCCCATCGAACCCGGTATTGTTGAATTCGTCATGGTAAGCCCATATTGATCAAGGAATAAAAACAGGGTTTCCAATTTAAAAATCAAAAGTTGGGGTTGTTTCCGGTGAAACCGGAAGTGAAAGAAAAAAAAATGTTTTGTCAATCAATGAGCAATTTCATATACTTGCTACCCACCAATTTTCAATTTTGATCTCGAATTGTTCAGATATCACACAGCACTGACCGTTTTTTGTGCTTTCCTCTGAATAATTTTTTTTCTGATAGATAATGCAAATTCTCAACTTCAGAAGATTTTATTTTCAAATTCAATAGATACAGGCATATAGTAAAGAAAGTAGGTAAGTAGTTGTTTTTTGTTGAATATACCGAGAAGGAATTCATATTTTGATAAGATAGAGAATGCGAATTCTCAATGTATTTTGATATGTATCCAATTTTTTCATGTTCATAATATATCTGAATCTCAGAATATTCCATTTCGATAAAATCCAACTTTTTTCTCTTGTTGAAAAATTCATTCCACCTTCAATCGATCTCTATTCATTTTAGAAATCCTGAAAAACTCCAGAAACTTCAAAGCAACTCGTTCAAGGGTGTAATTTTTTCAAAACTTTTTAATCGGTTTACAGGTAAAAATAATACCAAATTTCAAAGAAAGGATTGTTTTCAATGGTTTCTGTAGGCACCCATTTAAAGAAAAAACGCACATATTCCAACAAGAATTATTCTGAATCTGTCGATATTTTTGACTGAATTAACAAGTTTGAAAATCAGGTACTCACCAGAACAATCATTTTTCAAATTTACAGTCGGTTAGTAAGTAGTTCAAAGTAGGGAAACGTTTTGTTATGGCATTCTTCTATTGCATCGTTTTTATATTGATCAGAGATGGTCTGATGGTAGTGATCTTGTTGAGCAATAATAGTTCAGTGTTATTTACAGTGAGTTTGTGACCATAAATCCTAAGAACGTACACCATTACATTACATGAATGACTATCTTTGCAAACTTGTTATGTAAGATGAACATGCACTTCTGCATTCTTTCATTTATCATCTCAAACAAATGGAAACAGGGATGTGCAAAATAAGTTTCAATTTGTTCTAAAAAAAAAAAATATCAAATATTTCACTATTTGAAAGGTATGTAATAAATCAGACACATTGAAAATTATTTCAGCCTAAATTTTTTTTACATCGTTTTCAAGAAAATATCTACCTATAGGTACATATTTTCACATTTGATTTATAGTCTAACTTGAAATCAATGCTCAATATTTTTTCATGAATTCTCATGTAGATATACTTTGATGAAAATGAGTATAGTTTACAGCTTTTTCATAATATTTATTCTAGATACCACATCCTCAATTACATTTGAATTGGTCAAAAAACAATCATTCGTCCATGAAAATGTGTGCTCTGGTATACACTGGTAAACAGTCTCAATGTGCAAACATTTGTTCATGTGATTTCCTGCACCAAAAACTGAATTGGATTCAAATATACAGGAAGATTTACGTATAGGCCACCCATTATAAGTTTTCCAACTTGTGCAGTTGGATTGAAAACTTGAAAATTGTTATGCTTTCATAATAGATTATTTCCAATCTACCCGAAATATTCTTAGTCCTCCAGCTTATACAGGCTGTGCCGAAGGTCAGCATCAACATTCTTATTTCGAATAGAAACCTAATTTTTCACACTCGTAATTTATATCGTTATATATATATCTATCACAGTTTCTGAGATATATTGATGTTTCTAAAATAATTACCACTTGCCCTATCCACAGCTTTGCAGACGATAGTACTCGCCATACTGCGTTCTTTTCTGGAATTCCCATTTCTTCCCAGATAGGTAACTAAGAACTTACGACGAAGGCAGGTCAACGCTGTCAATAACGATCTTGCTGAAATTATAGCCTGGAGAACCAACAAACTAGTTGAATTCAACGCCACCAAAACTCAAGAATGTATTTTCTCAAGAAAGGCGGATCTCAGTATGCCTGATATAATGATAATGTCTGGTACCAACATTCTTACCAAGACCACATAATCGAAGCTCGGTATTTTCATCAGCAATACTCTTTCATGGGAATATCATGTCAGTTACAGCGAAAGCTGCTTCACAAAAACTCGAATTTTCATTTCGTGCGAGAATCTATACTTTACAACCCAATATATATAGCTTCTCGGAATCTACAAAGCACTGGTACGGGCCTGTTAAAGAATACTGTTTCCACATATATGGGGTTCAGCACCCAAACGTATGCTGATGCTCTTAGATTCCATCCAGAGAAGAGCCATTCGCCTGGTGGGTGATGCCACACTCACTAATTCTTTGACATCATTGAAACACCGTAGAAAAGTCGGTGACCTTTCACTTTTGTATAGATACCCACAGAGCACCAGATATTCCATTAATCTCTCTATCAGATTTCTTTTGGAATATTGGAGTATCCTAGGAATAATCTGGAATATTCTAGAACATCTGTGGAATATTCTCTGAATATGCAAATAGAAATTCCTCAGATATTGCTAGAATATGTCCAAAAGAATATTCTATGCTGAATGTTCCTGGAATATTCCAATAAACATATTTTAAAATTGAAAAAACTTACCCAAGATGGAATCGAACCAGTGACTCCCAGAGTATCAGAGCAACGTCACTAGACCAGTAATCGAATTAAATAATTTTGAACATATCAATTTTCTTGTAAGAGCGATGTTCAGAATCTGAATCAAGTAATTTTTTTATATATTGACGAGTGTAAAAACATTTTACAATGTTGTAATAGCACATCAAATCCAATGAAATGTGACGAATATATTGCGAATGTTTTCTGAAATAAAGAGTCCCCTAGCAATACCAATGATGATTTCTTGTAATTCGCATTGTTACCTTTAGTTATGCACGATGTTCTCCGAACATTATATAGGGATTCCCTTTGTATAATTGATTGTAAAACCGAGCTTACCTATGTGATATGGAATTTGATAGAATGACATTGCTATACTTTGGCTTGAATGGATAAATATTATTTGAAAGATGATACAGAGTTATATTCAGAAAAAATTCAAATATAGTAATACCTACGTCCATGAGTAGACCCTACCAGATGATGCCCATAAAAATTATGCTGACGCAGAATATAGCTATATATATTACCCTCGGATAAAACTTATCAATAAATCGATTTCATGAATGTATCATGAAGAGAGAAATATTACGTTTCTCATAGGGACTCGTTAATCTATGTCACAGTGAAATTGATGATTCATTACTCACTATATAATGATCTCCTGGGTAATATATTATTGATGATCGTAATTATTCAATTATTATTGAGTTCGTTTTCCAATTGATTGGTCTCCAAGGTCGCCAGATCTAAAACCTCCAGATTTTACTCAACCATCTGTAAGAACTTGTGGGCGAAAGTATCAGAGGGATATTTATACCTATATACTTTACTCTATGTTGGAAATATAATTGGTCAAACTTTATACAGTGAAGTGCACAAAAAAGGCCAGGACTGTAACTTTCGAATTATTCGAGATAGGATTTTGAAAATTGGTGGGCAAGTATTTCGCGCTCGAGTTGAAAACAACATTTGTTCTACTTACGTCAAAAAATATAGTTCTAAAAGTGAAAATATGGTTGGCTTGATATGAAAAATAGTGTTGAACTGGCTTGAAAGGCCTCCCCCTATCCTCCCTAGGTACGCACGATGTTCCACGAACATAATAGGAATTTCCTTTCGTGCGCGCCAAGCGATAAAACAAAGTTATTGTTGTACATTCAGGAATAAATGATTTCGTGGATGTTTGCTCGATTGAGGACCATGAAGTTGAAATATAAATATCTCATATATTTTACATAACAATGCGCGAAGTGGGTACTTCGCGCACTATTTTACTTCGCGCATAGTTTTGTGCGAGGTATCATGGTAACGTAGGAATCTGAAAAAAAGTGTCACTTCGCAATTTATTATCAATGCGCGAACCTTGTCATTTTGACGTTTTTAGAAAAAGTAAATTTTTCAAGTTCTTGTGGAGTATACTGACATTTGAATATTTGGTAATAATAATTATAAATGTTTTTCCGCAGGCTAGTGGAAAAAATAGTGTACCTAACACGTGACGTAAAGTGACGCGATTGCCAGCGTATCACTTTCTACACTTGTTGGATAAACTACTATATTTCTCGCATTATATCTTCATTTCAATAGGTCAGTAACTTATTTCGAATCAATTCCATCAATAATCTGCCATGTATATCGCTTTCAAGCCTGACGATCTTTCGACTAAAAATAGAGCCCCAACAAACTCCGACTTAAAAATAACCACCATCGCATTCTAGGCGATGCAACATCAGTTCTCCACCATATAAAATTAATCTGTCACAATGAACGTGGACACTGAGCTGATGTTCGAATGTCTCATTTACCTGAACTTGTTCTACTTCCCGGTGTTCGCGACCTGCGAAAGCATAATGACAGCTGCCAAATATCGCAGTATCATCGAAACGCCGGAAATCGGGAGAGATGCTGCCGTGGTGTTCACCAAGCTGTCAGTTGAGCTGCTCAAGATATTAGTGTACAGGCGGTTCAAGGAAGTGAAGAGAAGTATGTACTGCACAACAAATGCTCAGTGTAAGCGCTTTTCATACCGTTACTTTCAATGGGAATTACAATTAGATTTAAAAAAATATCTCGAAAACACATATGTGTTTTCTTTCTTGAATAACTAGAAGTCGGTGTTCGTAAATGCGGTGAGTAAATGATCTTCTTGTTTGACCAATATATGCCTGACGAGGACAGCACCCACTGTTCACAATTTTTCGATTTTCGGAGTAATCAATCAATCAACCAACCAATATTGAGTTTAGAAGTAGTAACTATCATTTTTGATACCATTGTTATATTTTGTTCTTTCAACACTCAAATATTGATTTCCAATTTTGAAGCTGACAAACGAGAGTATAAGTACTGTAAGTACAGGCAGCATTCATTCTTTTTTTTTTTCATAATCAACCAGATATCATATAAAATCAACTATACATACAAGTATCAACTAGCCTGATGGTCCAAAACTGAGTTCCAGTAATTATTATACGTTGCTTGTCAGCGCCAATTTATATAACAGTCAAGGATCTGTTTTGAAGGGTTCAGTTCTCGAAATACAGTTGCATTTTTTGCATGCGAATTTGATAGAATCTCCTTGAATTTAATATATATTATATATACTAAGTGGAAAAAACTTAAAAATATGTGAGTTGTAGGGTTTTCATCTGTGCCTATATATACTATCTTTTGCACTCTTTAAATAAACAAATGCGAATTGCAAAACGAAAAGATCCCAAATCAGTTTATTTTGATGAAACATGCAGTATATTCTCAACTGTTATGTGAAAGATTGTTTTTCTCTTTTCACAAATATATATAGTTTGCTTATGTTTCCTCAAGCCCTTTTTGACTAAATTCTTGCTGCACTATTGATTTTTTTGCAATAATAATATAATCTCACTATTTCGTATTTTTCCTCCATGCAATAATTATTCATTTTTATTGAAAAACCGACTTTTCTGTTGTGTCCACAGCCTTCTATATTAATGTTATTGGCAACTTTGATTCAATGCAAACATTAACAAACTATATATATATTTGTAACCAGAAAAAAAGATGTCTAATAACTACAGTTGAAAATATACAGGGTACGTATTCCATTTGAATAACTCATTTGGAATCTTTTTTATCACTTTGCGATTCGCATCTGTTTGTTTTTGGAGTGCAAAAATATAGTACAGATGAAATCCCCTAACTTTCATTCATCAAGTTTTTTCCACCTTGGATTGTTGAAGCTGTCGTAGGTATAGGGATCAAGATATACGGAGACCCCTGTACTTTTATAGTTTAACTTCAACTGAACCAAAATAAAGAGTTTTCGAGATATTTGACCCATAATAGAAATTTGTATAGTTATTTTTCATCAAAAAAATGTTTATGCCAAACAATACACACAATCAAAATTTTTTGATATAGTGTCCAATATGTTTTGTTTCAGAGACTGTCACCGTTATCGCAGTATTGATGACCATGGTAACAATCGGAACACTATTTTATTCGTTTTTCGTTCAACACCCTGTGTTGAAGTTGGAAACAATCTTGAACTCATTAACGATAATGCTGGCGTTAACAGAACTGGTATTTGGCTTTCTGGACTTGATGCCATGTTGTCAGAAACCCCATTATTATTGATATAGTTTCTAGTGGTATCAGTGGACGTTTTTTCTATTCGTGTAACAAAAGAAACCACACATTTATTTAGTCCTGTTTACATCTTTCCTTATTATTCCATCCTTCGAAAGCATTTCTCGCAATAGCTACAGTGACATCACCATAGAAGTATCACACACAATCACCTTTTTATTGAAAATCAGTAGGTAGTGGGTAACTTCAGGTCACCCCCACTCCTCTTTTTTTCTATAGCGCACTGAACCACGCCAGCCAATCAGAGGCTGTTGATTTTATTTTGGGTGGGGGTGGTCTGAAGTAACCAACTACCTACGAATGTCATGAGGAAACGTTCAAATGGAAAGAATTCAAAATCCATGCCCCAGAACCATGCATAATCTCAGGGGTCTAGTCACAAATCTTCTTCTTGATATAGCAGATCTTGAAATTTGAGTAGGAATCAGGACTGATCGTACACAATCATTATGAATCAAGAGCAAGAGTACAATATTTTTCTTCCAATAATGTGATAGTTTCAGTCTCAAGTATACTTTTATAGATTTTCTAACTGCAGTTTAATGATTATGATTTTTCCCAACGTTTGTTCAAAATCTTTGTTGTTATTAAACATCATGGGAATTTACGACTTATTCTATTTAATCATTTTCAATAATTTCTTTTTTCTTTTATTGCACGAGAAAAAAAATTCAATAGGTTTTTTTTTAACTTCAATCGTATTTTTGATAAACCAAGTAAAAACATTTTTGTAAATTCGTTGATGTCACTTCTGCTTTCTTGAGAAACCGTTTTTTCAACTGCTTTAAACATCTACTGGGTACACAAAACTGACACGTGAGTGGTCCAAAATATACCTCAGTGTTCATCAAGCTTTAAAAATGTCATTCAAATCCGGAATATAAATTTTACAATAAAAATTCGATTTTTTCAATTTCAACACTGAGCCGTTTTCGAACATCTGTGTAAAGATTGTTTTGCCTATGTAGGGGATTCTAGGCCTTTACCACTTCAGGAGTACCCTGTATACCTATTTGGAATCCGAAAAATAATTTTACAGTGTATTCGCACTAAAATGAACAAACATGATTTGAATAAAGCTTCCATTAAATAAATTTAACTATGTTTTATTAAACACAATTTAAAAAATTTACAACAAAAATTGGTTAAGTTGAAGTGGAATGAAGCTAAATACACTCAAGTCTTTCCAAATCTTAGTTTACTTCGACTGAAGAACGAACGAAATCTACTTTTTCTCTGGTGCTATTCAGAGCCCTTTACTGCTGCAGTGTGTGAATAAAAAAATATCAACTTAATCAATAAATATGTGTACATATAGTAGTTGAAACGACCTAACTAACCTAGTAAATACTTCTGATTTGAGGAACAGTAAAGGACGATTGGGTTAAAACTGGGTAAAAGCACTCATTAGTGAGGGTAGTAATAGCTGAAAGTCACAGGCTGCTCAAAAAAAGGAACAAAGCTGGTTGGTAAAAGAAACAGTAAATAATAACAATTTCAGCTACATGATAGTCCAAGAGCCGGTTGCAAATTTCGACCGTAATCTGATAACGAAATGATATACAGGATGATCTACCGTACGCAACGTAGGATTATACTGAAAATTTGGTTTCTTGGATAATTAGTTGTGTTCCATCGACCTAAAATATTCTCAACACTGCGACGTTTCCGCTTATATCGAAAAGTAGCAACATCTTTGATTTTTTGAATAAGACACCCTATACAGGGTGACTCATTAGTGTGGCAAAGTGAGATAACGGCTTTACTATTTGAGATAGATGAACAAAAATTTCAGAGATGATCTAGGATAATGAGCAGTACATTTCGAAATCATTCCGCTTCATACAGGGTGACTCACAAATGCGTGGCGTATCAATGATATACTTTTTCTCATGGGACACCCTGTAATTCATTGCATTTTCGCATTCTCCTTTGTGAGCTGATTTCATCAAAGCATCACACTTTGGGTCTGGCGAGAATGATTACACAGATATAGGGTGTTCAAAATCGAGATTTTTCAACTTAAAGAATTTCTTGTGTCGAAACTATTCATTATTGGTCAAAACGGCTTTCATGTCCCTATCTCAACTTTTGATTTACTATCTACTGACATTTAATTGGAACAAATACAGAGTGGTTCAAGATTCAGCATTCTGATCACCCTTGTATCTGCCCCAATTAAATGTTAGTAGATAGTAAATCAAAAGTTGGAATAGGGACATGCAAGCCGTTTTGATCAAAAATGAATAGTTT
Source organism: Phaedon cochleariae (assembly GCA_918026855.4). Classification (NCBI taxonomy): domain Eukaryota; kingdom Metazoa; phylum Arthropoda; class Insecta; order Coleoptera; family Chrysomelidae; genus Phaedon; species Phaedon cochleariae. The sequence goes on from OU896709.1 coordinate 5,806,824, forward strand.
CGCCGCAAAAAAATCCTAAAGTTGTAAAATCTCGATTTTGAACACCCTATACCTCCGTAATCATTCTCGCTAGACCACAAGTGTGATGCATTGATGAAATCAGCTCACAAAGGAGAATGCGAAAATGCAATGAAATACAGGGTGTCCCATTAGAAACGGTATAACTTTGATACTCCACGCATTTCTGAGTCACCCTGTATAAAACGAAATAATTTGGAAATGTGCTGCTCATGATCCTTGATCATCTCTGAAATTTTTGTTCATCTATCTCAAACAGTGCCGTTATCTCACTTTGCCGCACTAATGATTCACCCTGTATATTATTCCATTTTCAGATTCTTCCTGAAGAGCTAATTTCATCGATCTCTTACACTTAGGGTCTAGCGGAAATGATAACAAAGATATAGGGTGTGAAAAATCGAGATTTTTCAACTTCAAGAATATCTTGTGTCGAAACTATTCATAATTAGTCAAAACGGGTTTTATGTCCCTATTTCACCTTTTCATGTACTATCAATCGATATTTAATTGAAATAGTTACAGGGTGGTTGAAAATCTTAATTCTGAACAGGGACATAAAAACCGTTTTGACTAATTATGAAGTTTCGACACAAGAAAATCTTAAAGTTGAAAAATCTCGATTTTTCACACCCTATATCTCTGTAATTGTCACTGCTAGACCCCAAGTGTTAAGGTCAATATAATCAGCTTTTCAGGGAGAATCTGAAAATGGAATAATATACAGGGTGTCTCATTAAAAAAATTAAAGTTGTTGCTACTTTCCAATATAAGCGGCAACGTCGCTGCGCCCTGAATATTTTAGGTCGATAGAACACAACTGATAATCCAAGGCACCAAATTTTCAGAATAATCCCAAATCACGTTCTCCAGAAACGTCTAATGTGTCTTCCACCGTGAATCATCGAACGGCACCAGTATCAATCACTATCCTGAGCAAAATGATTGAAAATGACACTTTCCTATGCGGTAATTCGAACTCAAGTTCGCGATTTGATAACTAACTATACATATGTACAGTGTCATTCATAAAGTCGGCATCATATGGGAAATACTTTTATTAATGACTTATTTTGAAATTCGAGTTGGACGTTAAGTTTTGCTTCAAAAAAGATGAAAAATGGTCTACTCAATCGGGTTCACGTGACCTTCCCTACATGTCAAAAGTGACATTTTTTCAAATTAATCGCTAAAAGTAGGCTTGTTTGTTCGAATATCGAAAAAGTTTACTTGAAAAAGTTGTTTGTATTTAAATTTTACATATGTGATTCGGATGTTATCTTTCTATTACATTTTTTAGATTTCGATATTTTTTGAAAATTTTCGAAATTTCTGTAATATTAAAAAAATTGTAAATTCGATAAAAATATGATTTTCTTCAGAAAATGATAATCTCCGCATCAAAATTCTGTTATGTTTGATGCAAACATAACATCAAAATTCTGTTACGTTTGAGTCGAACATTTAGAAACGAAATTCATTCAATTTTTTTTTTCAGTACTGAAAAGATCAGTTTAAATGAATTTCGTTTCTAAATGCTTGACGATATATCAACTTTGCATCAAACATAACAGAATTTGTAAGCGGGTATTATCATTTTCTGAAGAAAATCATGTTTCTGTCCATAATCAGGGATAATAAGTAAATGAAAGTAAGTAGCATGACAAAGCTACTGGTATGAAGTAGTTTCGTGGAATTAACAATTCTTCAAATATTTCAGAAATTTCGAAAAATTTAAAAAAAATTAAAATCTAAAAGTTGCATTAGAAAGATCAAATTTGAGAATAATGTGTAGAATTGGAATCGAAACAACTTTTTCAAGTAAACTTTTTCGATATTCGAACAAATAAGCCTACTTTCAGCGATTAAATTTGAAAAAATGTCACTTTTGACATGTAGCGAAAGTCACGTGACCCCGATTGAGTAGGCCATTTTCCATCTTTTTTGAAGCATAACTTAACGTCCACCTGGAATTCCAAAATAAGTCATTAATAAAAGTTTTTCCCATATGATGCCGACTTTATGAATGACACTGTATAAGAATTATGCCATCCGATACCAATTGAATGATAGATCTCAAAAACCTACCTGTACCACCTCTTAATCTGAGGCAAATCCATAGCACAGCGATTTATTTGCTGCCTTTATTCCGGACATACTTCCGTCACACGTTGAAACAAAATGCAAATGAAAAGGAATGATGTCCAATTCACGAAAATCCAAACGTGCCGCGATTCAAACTAAGTTAGTGGCAGAGCGTCAATATTTCCGTGAATTTTTCGCCCTCGTCGAAAGATAATATTCGATGGACCAGTGTAAAACACATGTGGCGCAGCACTACAACCATAGTGGAAGGAGAAGATGGTGTGCCTACGCGCATATTATGTGACGTCATCTGGGATACCAATATCAGCTGCTAGTCACAGACAGATACCGTTGCCATATGCGCCATAAGTTTTTCGATCTGTACAGAAATAATTCAATTTATATAGGTAAACAGGTTCGTATTCCTTCGATTTTACTATTTCATTGATTCTGGAAATTGTGATCTTGAGGTAATTCGCAATCGCAAATAGCAAATACATACGAATTATCATGCATTGCCAATCCCATTTGAATGATCCACTACCGTGTCGATTCTGACAGATTCAAATTCAGCAGTCAACGATGTTGACGTTTCTTCTGCTCCGACATCGACAGCAGGAGTATCATTTTTTGCCGTTTTGTTATTCAAATATTTGCTGCAATTTATATTTTGTGAAAAATTGAGAGTTTTGAATTCATTTTCAATTATTTCTGACTTGATATGTGGAAGATGTTCTGTAAAAATGACATCTAGTTTCAAATATTTGTGATTTTTTTGAGGTGTGTAATTCAAGAACTGTACTTTCGCACTTGTTTGGGAACATTTTGCATGGAAATGTTTTGAAGAAATACGAGCTGTAATATGAATGTGATGATAATATGTTGGAATGAGGATATAAGGAATAAAAGGTAGGTACCATTATTTGAGTTTATATTCTGTTGGCAGCAAGCTCCCATCGTTTCATTAGGTCTCCATTCTTGGAAAAGCATAAAAATTCAATATCTGTGCCTTTTGGTATTGGTATTTCCATAACCAGAAACGAAACAAGTAGGCATTTCGAAATTATTTCATTCAATTTTAGTACTTATATAATATCTGAAGTAAGAGACATCAATCACGAAAACAAATAATAACAATGACAGTTATATCCCAGTTGACGTCATGCGCAGAACAAGACGAGTTTGAGCTTTCTGTTGAGCACACCATCTTCTCCTTCCACTATGACTACAAGTACTACAACACACATACACCCTGGTCCATCGGATATCAACTTTCGACGTGGGCGAAATATTCTCGGAAGTATTGACTTTCGCCATCAACTCAGATCAGTTTGAATCGCACCACGTTCGGATTTTTGCAAAGGGGGCATTATTCCCTGTTATTTGCTTTTTGTTTCAATTCGTTAATACATGACAGAAATTGCTATCTCGAATAATACGAAAGTTACAGTCCTGGGGCCCTATTCTCAAATGGTGAGACATTTTGTCGCATGCGAGATTCGTACATTGTCGAACAAAAAACGTGAGAGCTCATTCTCGAATGACGCATTCGAAAATTTTCGATAGACAAATTGTAGAGTGGTCTTAAGCAGTCGACATTTTGATGTCGAATGCGAGATTGAATATTTGACTGATTTCTTCACTTGTTTTTTTGAGGAAGGCAGCTTCATTAATAAAAATGGAATATTTGGAAAATCAAGAAAATCATCTACGGCCACGAGAGATCGTATATAGGAATAATGCGTTCAGATTTTTATCGGACATAAAATATATAAGAACATTTAGGTAAGGAATAAGTGAGAGTCCATTGCACTGCTAGTGCTGAGTGCTAGAACCATTTGTGGTACAGGGACATGAGTCTTCTGCATGTATTTTGCCAGATAAAAGTGGCTCATTCTATTTTTCTTTCATCGAGTTGAGTGTTTCCTTTTGAGATGAAGCACAATAACTTTTTTCTTTTCACTGCCATTATTATTTCAACATAACATTGACATAACCTCCATAATAACAACAAAGAACAAAGAAACCACACCACATTGGCACAGAACACATTAGAGAATCGTTAATTCGATGTTGCTAGTTCATGCTATTCGACAAAATTTGTCTCATGCGAGTTTAAAGTCGAGAGCAGTCGAGAATAAGACTCTTAAACGTTGTGCGACAATTTCTATCGACATATGTCGCATACTACATATTTCGTTCGACATTCGAGAATAGACCCTGGCCGTTTTTGTGCACTTCTCTGTATAACATTTCCTCATCAGATGTAGGTCGAAATTTGCAGTCGGCTCTCCTACTATAACAGGAAAATGTTTCAATCATCATCTCAAATTTGTTCCAGATAACCTGCAAGCTTTCAAATTCATTGGGAAGGCTCAGGATGAATTTCAATGTTTCTCATTGAATATAGGTATGTCACAAAAATTGTTGGTATCATATTCAAGAGAACAAATATCAGAGCAATGATAACAATTATAACTGACGATCCACCCTGTAATCTTCGACTATATGTAAGATCAGTCAGTATCAATGTAATATATCAGATATATTAATCATAATTCGAATTTTGTTATATCAGTATGGCGGCCACATCTAACTAGTCGAAGCATAGTTTCGATTCTCGAAAAAATGTGGCAACTTGGCAACGCCTCTTTTTCATACGGTCGAAATCCTACTTCGACCGAAATTTCGCAGATTTATAGGATATAACGGATACAGGACGCTGCAACACTGTGGCATTTGACATCTGTCATCCGTCAGCGGATCGCGCCAATGACGTTGAAAGTATGATGACTGCTTATAGATGATCAGGTCAAATATTTCAGGAACCATTGATCAAACATTTAAAGTTGGAAATGATCCCCATTTTTAATTATACCAAAAAGTGTGGTTAACCACGTTCGCGGACACTCATATTTCAGGGTATGTGCATTATTGGGCACAAATTCTTGAACTTACATGAATTCACCAATGAAATAAGTGGAATTTATGTTGGTAACTGGTGGATGATTAAAATGAAATGTTGACATTTTGATTTTGACTAATTTTGAGGTTATAATATATTATTTCGCGACGGTAAGATTATTGTGTATTGTATATTTACTATATTTTCTCTGATCGAAATGGATATGGATACAAACAATATTAAAAAACCACTTTGTGGTAGTATTAGCAAAGGGCAGACAAGACTTTTAATAGATATAATGGGGGCCTCTGAAGACTTGAGGAAAGGGAAATTTCACCCCCAATTCATTTACAAGGATTCTAAAGTACCTATCAATTTTCTAGTAATGTCTTTGGACAAACGAAATACTTCCAATGAAGTATGCAGCAAACACTCAATTGGTCCCTACTATACGCAGAAACCTTCTTCTTAGTCTTCTAGCAAGGATTTCCGCCACTTCCAAATTTTGTAAAGCCTCTAGATGATATATTTCATCTATGTTTGCCATGTTTTGCATACATATGTTTTTCCGATTTTTCACTAAGGTTCAGTTACCATCACAAATTAGAATAACTTCGTATCTCTTGATTGTATCCTATGGAAAACATGTTGTTCCCGTGGGTATTACCATGGGAAGCAGTTCCCTTGAAATGTGTAGGGATGGTTTCCCATACAATATTTCAAGAATACATCATCTCAAATTTCCATGGGAAATACCAAGTTTTCCCCATGGGAACGAATTCCAACGGATTCGAGAATCGGGCCCCTGGACACCTTGTATTGGAAAATGTTAGCAGAATTTGATTGGCGGGAGAAAAAAAATGGCTAGACGATCTACAGACGTTTGACGCGTTCGAATGCGGTATAGTTCAGATTTTATATATTTTCAGAAGGTGTGTACAGAATGCTTGGCTGAATGCATACATAAAATAGACGGAAAACAAGAAAATACACTACTCAGGTGGTTTGAAGTGGAGACCATAAATAAACAGTATTGTGACTTTTTGGATATTTTTACCAAGGTATTTCCTGTTGCTTCACAATAGTGTCAATTCCACTTCCATTTCTATATGCGATATATGACGTCACTGTCATTTTGTAAATAAAATATGATTCTCGCGAGGCATGACGTTATTTGCCGCAGTTCTTTTTTTCAGTTTTTCTAATTATTCGGAGATATTCTGGTTTTATGTACCTCAAGTCCAAATTAATCAAAATAAATTTGTCCATTTGGCTCACTTCAATTTCGCAAAAACAAGTCCTGTTTGATGAAGAATTAGCCTAAATTGAAACGAAATTCGTTTTGATCACAAATTTGAATAAAACCAGTTATGAGATTCTATAGATAAGATTTCAACTATCTTGAGAGAAGGTGAACATTTATGGTGAGAATGATTTTTACGTTTCATTTAAAAAGAAGATCATCTTTCCCAAAATGCCAAACCATTTTTCGCATTTTCTTGGAAACATTGAATTTTTTGGTTTCCCTACTAAAATGAGTAATAAGAATGGCTTCTTATTATACAAGCGATAGTAAATATACTCGTTTGAAATATTTTCGACAATTCAGTGTTGCCGCTTCTACTAGAAAGTTGCAACAACTTTGCTATTTAAAATGGAACACCCTGTATTTCATTTCATTGCATTTTTAGATTCCAACTGAAGAGCCAATTTCATCAACCCATTACACATCGGGTGTTGCGGCAATTATTACAAAGATATGGGGTGTTTAAAATCAAGATTTTTCAACTTTAGGAATTTTTCGTGTCCAAACTGATCATTATAAGTCGAAACGGCTTACATGTCCCTATCCCCAACTTTTGATTCACTATCTACTGACATTTAATTGTTTCAATTAAATAACAGTCAATAGTCAATAGTGAATCAAAAGCTAAGACAGGGAAATATAAGCCATTTTGACCAATAATGAGTAGTTTCGACACAAAAAAACGTTAACATTCTCGATTTTGAACACCCTATATCTCTGTAATCATTTTCGCTCAACCCCAAGTGTGATACATTGAAGAAATCAGCTCTCCAGGTAGAATCTAAAATTGCAATGTAATACAGGGTTATTCCATTTGAATTAACAAAATTCTTGCTACTTTCTAGTAGAAACGGCAACACTGTATTGTCGAAAATATTTCAAACCAATATGAGCATGCACATTTTCATAAATTTCTTGCGGCTGATTCTCGATATAGATAGTGTAAGCTCGTCGTGACACATCCTGAGGAATAAATGACACAACTGACAGTTGAATTCGGAATAATAGCCCATAGTGTCCTTGTGGGCAGCCATCATACTTTCAACGATACTGCCGCGACCTCCTCATCCCCACACCCAACCCCACAAACCCGCTACGCTGACCCCACATCTCCCTAAATTCAATTAAAAAAACACCTAGTCCTCGACCCATCAAGGTCCAAACACAATGCAAAAGACTAAGGAATATGAATAAGGAATAGCACTATACCTTTTCAACTTCTATTTCGGAATCGGTGAGGTATATTTCGGAAAAATTAATCTCGATTTCAGAAATGGTAAACTCAATTTCAGAAATATAACTTACCGATTCCGAAATTGTAGTTGAAAAGGTATAGAATCGAATTGGCCAATAGCAGACCTGCATTCCTTATTTTTCATTCCTCATTCTCTACTCCTCTACATTGTGTCACGACCTTTACTGCGTCGGCGACCACTCCATATTATCCTCCGTCTTCTCGCTCTGTCCGTCCGCCTGCGCATTGGCCTGCGCATTGGCCTGCCCCTCCCCCTTCGGCTGCTCCTCCTTGGGCGGCGAGGCGGCCTTGGGCGGCGGCTTGTTCAGCACGGCGTTGACGTTCTGCTCGAAGGCCGCCCTTTCTTGTCTGATTTGGGCTACGGTGACGGGGGGCGGCAGGTGCTTGGGGGCAGACGAGATCTTGGAGCGGCTCTGCTCGAGCCACTGGTACGAGTGCTTGAAGGCTTCTTCGACTTTGCGGTGGTCGTCGTCGGTGAGGTGGGCGTATTTGGGGTCTTTCGTCCTGGAACGGGAGGGTTTCGATTGAATGGATGAATTCTTCAGCCGAAACTACTGTCATTCAAGGAACCTCCATGCTTTGTGAAATTCGCAAATTTTTGAGGTCATAGAACTGATAATAGTCTTTTTTCGCCGGCAAGAGTAGAGTAGGGTCCCTTGATGGAAATCGACCGTATAGTCATCTTAACAGGGTACAGACAGATCCTCGTCTCCTCTCACTCTAAAGTGTTTGTGAAACAGTTATATAGTTCCATTCTCATTCAATTCTGGGGATAAACACTAAATTTTTGACATATGTTGTGTTTTAGGTTATATTGAGGTCATTGGCGTATCATACGTAATTTCCATATTATGGAATTCCTGATTCAACTATACCAAGATGAACAATCCTCTAGTTTTAGAGTTTACTACTCCAGCATAATCTTTGCAAGGTAGGGTACATATAAATGGTATACTGAAAGCTTAATATATTTCACCAAAAGAGACTGTTCATAGACTGTATACCAGGGTTGACTGAATTGACTGAATGAATTCTGATTTCAAGATGAGCAGTAGTTCACCTATGAGCTGGATGAGCTTGTTGCGTCCTGTCTCTAGACTCTAGCTGTTTTGATACGCATTTTTGGGTGTCATAATGGGGAAGACCACTGAGAAAAGAAATCCGTGCAAACCTCTTTCAATCGACGAATCATGATTTACGTTTGATGTACAATCAATATTATGAGTTAAAGTTGAAGGGAATCGAATCTATATCGTTTTGAAATCAGCATATTTCATTCGATATTTCAAACAGCCAAATATGATGGTGGAGTCGTGACGTATTAGTCCCTGACGTATTAGTCCCTAGCTGTAGCTATCTTTCTTTGATACCACGTCATTCTGCAGTGTTGCAGTGTGATTGGTCAGTTCAAGGACAATAGGCGTGTTGGGAATAAGACGTCGCACCAGTTTTTGTGTGAATATTATTACTCAAATTCAATCGCCCTGTGTAGACAGGACTGTTTCTATAGTGAAAAATATTATTGATTGTTTTTTATATAAGTAAAGTTTCATCTGGAGAAGTGGTGTAACTCTTATTCCTATCTAGAGAAACGTTACAAGTCACACCAATGAAATGACAAAATTTCAAATGGGGCTGGAATTGTGTGTTTCGAAATGGACATATTCTAATATCCATCGTCTTAGCATGAATGACAAAATTCAAAATTAATTTACTGGTAGTTTTTCATTATAGAGTTCACGATAATGTCATTTTAAAAAATTAGTGGCCTCCCCCATTGATTGATTGTCTTTATTACCTCAAGAAACATAGTTGTTCATAATAGGGATACATAAACAATATACATAATGTTATACATACAATTATGAAATAATAATGATATAAAAAGTAAACAAAAAATGCAAATATTCATGCAATATCTACCTTGTCTTTTATAAGTAGGTATTCAAATAAGAAATGGAATTATCAAAGTCTCTGAAGCCGATATTTTCTCAACTTAATTTTGAATCTAGTTGCTTCCTGTATATTCCTCAATTGACTTGGTAATGAGTTGTATAGAACGATTCCTGCATGAAAAATGTATTGTTTGCCGATATTTGACTTATACGTATTTGCTATTCATAAATTTGATTGTCTTTGTAGGTGATTTGGCAAATCGTAGGCTTATAAAGGGCTTATAAGGGCTAATAGGCTAGCTGGATAATAAATGGTGCACTCACACTCAATTCATCTATATTACTATATCCATAACAACAATAATATCAAAACATCACGAACATAATACAAAGGGATTATATATACAAAGGGATTCAATAAATATAAATCTTCAACATTCTCCACCTCAGTAAGATGTAATCTTACTATACTTCTTCAACCAGGTCTAGTCGGATGAGTTTGGCAGCAGATCGTTTATAAGTCTTCTCCTTGATTTTGACGTCGACGACTCGTATTCTCTCATCTTTCCCAGGATATGTTTTTGTAACCATTTCCATAGGCCATGAATTTCTCGGAGAATGTTCATCGATTTCCAAAACTAAATCACCAATTTTCAATGGTGTGTTTTCTTTCAGCCATTTCTTTCTAGTCATAATTGTAGGCAGGTATTCATGTAACCATCTTTTCCAAAACATGTTTGTTAAGGTTTGAGCGATGTAGGTGATTTGGCAAATCGTAGGCTTATAAAGGGCTTATAAGGGCTAATAGGCTAGCTGGCTAATAAATGGTGCACTCACACTCAATTCATCTATATTACTATATCCATAACAATAATATCAAAACATCGCGAACATAATACAAAGGGATTAAAAATACAAAGGGATTTAATAAATATAAATCTTCAACAGTCTTGATCCATGATTCTGTAATGAATTGATTTCATTGGAATTCAAATTCGAAATTTTCAATTTATATAGGACAAATTGAATAAAACAACATATTTCAAGTTTGTATGGTGATGTCAGATATAATAAATCTCTCGGTTTGTATAAATTCATGGTTGGTTCTAGAAAATTTAAATTGAAAATACACTTCAATGTTTTATATTGTAATTGATAGGTTATGAACTTGTAACCAAGAGGATATTTTCTCTAAATCACTTTTCATGTCCATGATAATATTGTTGTTGTTGTTGTTCTTTATTACCCCAAGAAACATATTTGTTTATAATAGGGATACATAAACATAAAATATGATATATATATATATATATAACAATTTAAAAAAAAAACTGATTAACAAGTTATGTCAATATAACATAATAATTAAAATAAAAATCATTCCAAGTATTCAAATGAGAATAGATTGCTCCGTCATGAGTATATATTTTTTTCATATTGACTTTGAATCTTGTTTCATCTTCAATATGTTTCAAATCATAAGGTAATGAATTATATAAAATGATTCCGTTGTATAATACTGATTGTTTGCCAATGATGGAGTTATATGGGTTTGCTAATCATGAATTCAACTGTCTCGTTGCATGAGTATGAATTGTATTTAATTCAGTAAAGTTCAAGTTGGATATTTTTATTTTTTATATCATTTGAATCTATGGAGAAATATATCAATGAGTTCATGAAAGACCCAAAACAGAAAACAATGTCATTTACCTGATCAATTCCATGGCCTTCATGCACAGCTGCAACGACTTGGCGAAATCCTCGACCACCACCGGCCGCAGATCGGACTCGATCTTCCTGGTCTGCACCGGCTCCCCGATCGCCTTCAGCTGCGCCAGCCTATCGACGTACACCTGCTTGTTGCACTCCTCGCCCTCCTCGTACAGCCAGTTCTCCATGTCGTCGAGCTGCGAGACCAGAGCGCTCCTGTCGTTCTCCAGAATGAAGGGGGCCAGCTCGTCCTCGGAGGACACCTTCGGGAATATCGATTTTTTTATGATTCATGGTCAGTTTTCAAGGCCCAACACTGGTAATTGTTCCGCCAACCACACTTATAGTACCGATACTTGAGTTTTTAGAGGTAGGCAGTGTCAAGTGGCATTATAAATATACATAATATAGGATTTTGAGAGGAACCAGAACAGCCCAGTGTTAGTTGAAGAGTCTGACATTACAGACAGATAGTCTGACATTACAGACAGATAGTTTGCATCGATAAAATCGAATCAATCTATGAATCAACAAATAATTTCAACAACAAAAACCCAAGTCGTGACCACGTCCAGATAAAATACGTGAAGGCATCACGACACCTCGACATTGTGGTCCTTCGAGCCGGATTTGAACCAGCGACCTATCTATGTTTTCATCATTTTATGGCCTTGCACTGGTAATGTTATTGGTTCCGTGCACTGATAATGACTGTGTAGTCGAAAGCTCTCTATTAGAAATATTGAGTGATAAACACCTATGACTGATGAGAAATCGTCACTTATCCAGTTGATATTCGCTATTGTAGCTGCTGCGCTCTACAGGGTGTCTCAACATTCGGAAGAAAGTTCAGATCTGAATGAAAAATCCTACTACAGCATCATTACTGATGAATCAACTAATAGTTTTGAAAAAATCATCAGAATCAGAATAGCCATTCCGCTTCGGTTTTAGTTGCCGGTTATTTCTGCACGACGGTGTAGAAGAGAGTAACTTTGTTTTTGGACGACAAAAATATCAGGAGAGAAAGAGATAAATATGGAACTCTTCAACTGTGTTTCAAGAAAACCGGTTTAGTGTAACAAACCTTGTTTCTCAGCTCGTACACGTACTCTTCCAGGGCGTTTCTCGCGTCAGCCCTTTCTTTTTCCTGCTTGTCGGAGGCGATCATCTTGAATTCCTGCTCGGTGAAATGGTTGATTTCCACTTGCGAAAATCCGGTGGTCAAAGCTTCGATGGGCAATTCGACGCTCTTCAGCGTTTGCTTCTTCTTCTTATCACTGCCCTCCTGGAAGTCGGAAAATGGATTATTATCCAAAAAATATCAATTGGACCATCAAACACAAACATCGATACAGTGAGGCGGTTAATTTTTGGAAATGGAAAACATATTCTGAAAAATGACCTGGGTAGAAATATGAACCTGGTATGTATGGTTGAAGAATTGAATAATCTGATTTGTTCAACATTTGAATGACTAAGTTTCAATTCAAAAATATGATTTGCATTCTGTCATATCAATATTACTTCCTCTTCTATCTCTCACTTTCTGCCTCATATTATATCTCATCTCATACATATCAACATCATTCATTGACCAAGTCCCACTATTTGTTTCATAAATCTTACTCATTCACATCTCAATGATCTCTGATATATGTCAATTTCACTATTCATCACATTAATATATTGTATACTTATCACTCTACATCAGCATTTCCTCTTTGCATATCCCTATCTCACTTTCTCTCTCGGCTAATATCTCTCACAAACTTCTCTCCATCTCCCTTTCTCTCTTCTAGCACTCACTCTCACAAAGCTCGCTCTCTTCCGTGCTCTCTCTCTCAAAACTGGATTGAAACTCAGTGTATATACACTCACCGGCAAAAAACCGGCCACCAAAAAATTTACCTATTTTGTTCACCCTGTAACTTTCTCAATCCTTGTCCGATTTTTGTGGAATTACGATGAAATCGTAGATTTATGTTCCGGAATGTTAGCCTAAATATTAGTTTTCGTGAAAAGCTGATGACGATCATTATACGGGAAAGAACCAAAGTTACTATTTCACCCTTCACTTCTTAACGCCATGTGCCGAAATTGAGTAGTTGAACTTATTTCATTATGCGTTGGATTGAAGTGTGATCCCTCAACACAATAATTTCTGGTTCACATCAATATCTTATTGTTCATGAAAATTAAAAAATTCCATACTTTCTCAAAACACTTGTATCTTCCCTTAAAAAGATATCGACGTGAATCAAAAATGTGTTAAGGGATCACACTTCAATCCAAAACATAATGAAGCTAAGATTAACCACTCACCTTTGCCGCAGGGCGTTAAAAAGTTTAGGATGAAAGAGTAACTTTTGTTTCTATGTATAATCACCAAGCCACCATCTTTTTCTTGGAATATTCAGGCTAACATTCCGATACATGAATGTACGATTTGGTCAAAATTTCACAAAAATCGGACTACAGGGCGAACAATTTGGCTTAATTTTTACTGAGTGTATATTCTTGATTGATTACATAAAATGAAGACAAAAAAAAGATTCAGTGCGGAAAAAGTTCGAGTCAGAGCGACGACTGAAAAATATTACAGGAATTTCCTTTCGTGCACTCCAAAAGATAGAAAAAAGTGTTATAAACTGATGAATATAACTTAAAAATAATATTAGGTTTTGTGAATCATATTGGAAAGTGAAATGAACGTGAATTAGGTTAGTAAAATAGTAGTGCATGTTGTGGATTCATAAATGAATAACAAAAATCAATGGTGTTAGTATAGTTTCATATCAATACAATGTTCAGAAGTCTTCAATTATACAGGGTTACTGGTAATTCGATACATTCCTTCGGTGATGTGATAGGGAGTGAATTTAATCCTAATATGGATTTATGCAAAAGTTGATACTATTCGAGATATTCAACTTTTTCTGATTATCTCCAAAAAGTACACTTCCAGTGTTTGAAAGTTTGTTTTCCGAAAATCTGTTGTACATTTTTTCAACCCTTCAACTAGAATACATGATCAACACTATAGTCTTACGTTTGGAATGGAAAAATTCCAGAAATAATTCATATAATAAATGAATTGTAAAAACAAAGTGGTATTTTCGTTTGTTGATTGTGAATTTCAACACTTTGCAGAGGCCATTTTTAGAAAAATTTCTAAGCCACATTTGTCAAAAATTTGTTAAAACTTCCTTACTGCAATAGCTGTCTAACTGGGTACAAATGATAATAAAAGTGCTTGATAGGGGTTTGTTATTTTACATGAATAGTAAAAACGTACTTGAAAAACGTTTAATACTAGTATTCACTTTTTACAAATCCTGTTCAAAAAGAGACCTCTATTACGAATACATGCTCGGCAGCGTCTTCTTATTTCCGTTTTTGTTATTCTAGTTTTCAAATCATTTTGTATGTGCAGGGCAGCGTCGGTTATCATTCGTATGAGTTCTTCCCGGGTATTTACTGGAGTTCCATCAATTAGCCCTTCCATATCACCCCACACATAATGATCAAGGGGGGTTAGGTCAGGGTTTCGCGCTGGCCAACCTATTCGACCTGACCTTCTGATCCAACTGTTCAAAAAACGTTCATCTAGGAATTCTAGGAACTGCCGAACGATCAGCCGATAATGCGCTGAACAGCCGTCTTGTTGGAATATCATCCGTCCTTTGATGGCGAGAGAAACATCCACAAAAAGCTCCTGTAGATTATGCCGTAGAAAATGTTCATACATTGCCCTGTTTAAATTATCTAGGAAAAAATGTGGTCCTATTGAATAACTGTCAATGCGTTCTATCAACACATCAACAAAAAACTTCCGTTGGAAACTTGTTTTTCTCGTTAAACAAGGGTTTTCTTCGGCCCAATGATGGAGGTAATGAACATTTGTTATGTTATTGGGATGCCTCGAGCAAAAAAACGAAAATAAAAACTGCCGAAAACAAATACTGATAGGCATTTTTCGAGTGTGTTTTATACTATTCCTTTGAAATAACAAATCCGTATCGAGCATTTTTAGTTTCATTTGTACCGCTAGAATGTGGTTAAAATCCACAATTCACAAACAAAAATACGACTTTGTATCTACAATATATCTATGGTCTAAATTATTTCTGTAATTTCGACATTCCAAACATAATACCATAGTGTTGATCATGTATTTTAGTTGAGTTTGAAAAAATGTAGAGCAGATTTTCGAGAAACTAACTTTCAAACCCATTAACTGTACCTCTTGGAGAGAAACAAAAAAAATTGAATATCTCAAAAACTATCAACTTTTGCATAATGCATATTAGGGTTTAATTTACTCCTTACCACCTTGATTGTCTCTATTACCCCAAGAAACATAGTTGTTTATAATAGGGATACATAAACAATATAAATAATGTTAAACATACAAACAAGTAAAAAAAAGCGAATAATCATGCAATATCAACGTTGTCTTTCATAAGTAGGTATTCAAATAAGAAACGGAATTATCAAAGTCTCTGAAGCAAATATTTTTTCAAGTTAATTTTGAATCTAGTTGCTTCCTGTATATTCCTCAATTGATTTGGTAATGAGTTGTATAGAACGATTCCTGTGTGAAAAAAGGATTGCTTGCCGATATTTGACTTATACGTATTTGCTATTAGTAAATTTGATTGTCTTGTTCCATGATTATGTAATGAATTAATTTCATTGAAATTTAAATTAGAAATTTTCAATTTATATAGGACAAATTGAATGAAACAACATATTTCAAGTTTGTATAGTGATGTCAGATCTAATAAATCTCTAGGTTTGTATAAATTCATGGTTGGTTCGAGAAAATTTAAATTGAAAATAGACTTCAATGTTTTATTTTGTAATTTCATTAGAGGACTCAAACGTGAAATATTGGTACTTCCCCATATAGATATTGGGTATTGAAATTTTGAGTAAATAAGAGAGAAATGAATACTCTTCAAGTATCTAGAAGAAATGAAATTTCGTATTTTGAATAAATTGCCTGTAATGGGATTGAGTTTGTTTCTCAAATGATCTATATGTTTATTCCACAATAGTCGTTCATCAATATAGAAACCTGAACATTTTGTAACATCTGTATATTTGATGACTTTATTGTTGAAGGATAGTGTTCTATTCGAAATGGCCAGTGTTCTTTTTGCTATGTACATATATGAGGATTTGTTATAATTGAGAGATAGTTTATGAACTTTATTATTTGAATCTTTGGAGAAATAAATCAATGTCTTGTCATCTGCAAATAATTTAAGTTTTCCTCTCAATTCCAAGTTTGATATTGAATTTATGTAGATTAAAAATAAAAGCTACTCCCAAGACTGACCCTTGCGGTACACCCAAGGAATGTATCGAATTACCAGTAACCCTGTATATTCGAGGTCATTAGATGACGAGGCGATGATATCATAAGGAATGGCAAAGGATTCCCCATCGCTATGTCAGCGACGCGTTATTTGATGACCTTGGGAATTGCCAATACATCTCACAAGACACAGAAAAAACGACAAGACAAAAGGAAAAGCTCAAAGAAGAAGGAAGACCACGAAGAAACAACGAAAAAAAAAAACGAAAAAAGCCAGCGGAACGAGACAAAGTTTGCCGGGCCAGAATGCGTACCCCGCCAAACCAGCCGGATATTCTCTTCGTCCAGCTGGAGCCGGAGCCTACCTCAGGAGCACCCGCACCGCCTGTCGCACCGCCACCGTTCGCCTCCATGGGCGCTTCTTCGCCCGCCTCCGCCGGCTCGCCGCCCGTCGGCTCCTCCTTCGGCGGCGATCGGTCGTCGTCGGGCGCGTCCGGCTCCACGGCCTCCTTGGCCTCGTAGAGCGAGGCGCTCGACACGGTCATCACGCCGTGCAGGTTGACGCGCACTTTGACCTTGACCTTTTGCGCTTTGCCGTCGGCGTTCGGCCGGATGTCTTTGATCACCCAAGTGCCTGGAGGAAGGAGAGAAGAATTTATATTTTGGGTCGATGTGATGGTACCAATGACTGTCACACTATCAGTAACGTCAAGGACCACTTTATAAGGACTTCAAGACTTAATGATATAAGGTTTGTTCGTTTGTGCTGCTACTAATAAGGTCCACAGCTTTTATAGTCAACTAGCAGACCTCGCAAACGTTGTTTTGCTATACAGGGTGTAAATTTGAAAACTTCCAATGCGAATATCTCGCGAAATAAAAAAGTTAGAAAAACACCGTTTGGCAAAAATGCTAAAGAGCTAAGGGGGACTAGAACCACCATATTTCGGTCAAGGGATGAGTCACCCCGTCGGCGCGACACACCCCAACTTTGAAATGTCAAATGGCGCTACCTCTTTGTGATGCCTCAAATAAACAGTCTCAGTCAGTAGTATTCACCTGTACAAGACTTTTTTCCACCCACTACAGGGTGTACGAAAAATATAAAGTCGAATAAAATAAAATGAATTGTGTTAATAGGATATTTTATTTGATCAGATGTTCAAAATGCATTCCATTCTGTTGTAAGCAATAGTATAATCGATGTTCAAATGCCATTCTAACATTTCGGAATACATCTCTTGAAATATATCGGCATTCTGCATTTTATTTTATTAGACTTTATGTTTTCCGTTCACCCTGTAGTGGGTGGAAAATAAGTCTTGTACAGGTGAATACTACTGACTGAGACCGTTCATTTGAGGTATCACAAAAGAGGTAGTGCCATTTGACATTTCAAAGATGGAGTGTGTCGCGCCGACGGGGTGACTCATCCCTTTACTGAAGTATGGTGGTTCTAGTTCCCCCTAACTCTGTAGCATTTGTGCCAAACGGCGTTTCCCAAACTTTTTTATTTCGCGAGATATTCGCATTGAAAGTTTTCAAATTTACACCCTGTATACATTATTTCTATGATATATTTTTTCAGTTCAATATTCATCAAGACACTATTATTATTTTATTTTCTACTTTTTAGTTTCGCTATCTATAAAAGCGTGTTTCTTTCGTTTTCCAAATTACCATTTATTTTAACTTCTTTCAAGTTCTCTTGAATTTCCCAATTTTGACGAAAGAATCATAATATCCGACTCCTAGAACCCCAGATGAAAATTTTGAATAGAATCGGAACATAATTACAAAACTCGTCCGCAATATTGGATCTACCATCTTGAATTCCATAATTTTGACGACGGAATCCTAATTTTTGATCCCAAAAACGACCACTTACAAATTTTGAATAGAATCGGTATATAATTACAAAACTCGTCCGGTATATTGGTTCCACCGTCTTGAATTTCCAATTCCCGGCCTTTCCAAATTCTGATGAATATCCGACCCCGAAAACACCCAGATAACAATTTTGAAGAGAGTCGGATCATAATTACAATACTCGTCCGCCATATTGGGTCCGCCATCTTGAATTTCCTAATTTCGACGAACGAATCATAATCTTTATTCCTACCCCGAGAACCACCAGATACCGAATTTGAATAAAATCGGACGCTAATTACAAATCTAGTGCACAATATACTATTCTCTTGAAATTTCCGGACCTAAAGATCCAGTAAATCAACAATTTGCTGTACCTATTTCATGGTCAGGGTAAGGTATGTTGCCCGTATATCTAGCCCTGATAGAAAACGGCTCCTGTCTGTAGAAAGTCAACATCTTCGAGAAAGGTGCGGCATGATTCAAAGGAAAAGCCTCGATCTCACCAGCAGATTCACCGCCAGGACTTGCATCCCAAGCCACGGTAATTGGATAAGCCTGAAAAAAAAGTCGATAAACCAACCTGAAATATCCGGAAATAGATATTTTCAATTGATTGTCTTCATTATCCCAAGAAACATTATTGTTTATGTTTATAATAGGGATATACATATATACTGTGTGGTCATTCACGTGTGCAACATATGGGAATGTTTTTTAATGAATTGCACAACCAAAGTGCACGTTCGGTAATCATTTTCGGTGCACTTGGAATGGTTGCAAGTCGAACAGCATACAGGGTAGGTCAAAAAAAGTTAAAATTGCTCAAGAGTAAAGTACCCTTATTTCGGAAAATTCAGTAAAATGCTATTGAGAAAAATTGTTAACAATTGAAAGTTATGCCTAAACACCAAAGCATGGCCTCCCAAGACATTTTTTAGTTTTTCAATTCTTTTCGTTAATAATTTCCCAATTTGTAATTTTTTAAAATTCACCCTAAACACTTTCATGAGTTAATCATAACAAAATCAGTTGAGAATACCTTTGTTCAAATTCAAGAATATTTGTGAAATCAACTTGGATTTTAACTTTTTTAAGGAATCACAAACTTTAATTTGTTGCAACGATATGATATTCAGCTTAACTTTAAAATTTCGCAAACCATATTTTCAACAAGGTAAAACATCATTAGATGAGAAGTTAATGTCACCAAACTGTCTCAATGTTATCATGGTTGTTGATTGATTTGTACAGCTTTTCCATAAACATTTCAAATACAAAATGTTCACATCAAAGAAAGTTTTTGAATTTGCAAATCATCATTAATGACGTATTACCTTGTTGAAAATATGGATTGCGAAATTTTCAAGTTGAGCTAAATATCTTTGCAACAAACATAACGTTTTTGATTCCCTAAAAAAATTAAAATCCAAGTTAATTGCACAAATATGCTTGAATTTGAACAAAGGTATGATCAACTGATTTTGTTATGATTAACTTATGGAAGTGTCTAGGGTGAATATAAAAAAAATTACAAATTGGGATATTAACGAAAAAAATTTAAACTCAAATATGTCATAGGAGGCCATGTTTTGGTATTTTGGCATAACTTTCAATTGCAAACAACTTTTCTCATTAACATTTTGCTGTATTTTCTGAAATAAGGGTACATTACTCTTGAACAATTTTTATATTTTTCGACCTACCCGGTATGCTGTTTGACTTGCAACCATTTTGAGTGCACCTAAAATGATCACTGAACATGCACCAACTTTCGGCACTATCTGTATTTTGGTTGTGCAATTCATTAAAAAGATTCCCATATGTTGCACACTTAAATGACCACACTGTATCCAACAAAACAGATATATCATAATGAATCAGAATAATTATTGCACAATAATTTTTCTCAAAAAAAAAAAAGAAAATAGTATCATCAAATTGTGAATTATTATTAGTACGGAATACTGAGTAGATATTTCTTCAAATTTCTTCAATTTTTCTGCTCCCTTTATATTTTTCAACTCAATAGGATATTGATTGTTTACCAAACCAGTTATATACAAATATATCATTGGGATCTTGGTTACCATAAAAGATAAAAAGTCGGTTAAATTAGGACAAAGTTGCGCAATTTTATGCTGATCAAAATGCCGCCTCAAAAGTTTGGAAATTCCCAATGCTTCCGAAGATATTTGAAAAAAAAAACATATCCGCGATTTCCTTTCATTTTTTTCTGACTTCATTTGGAGTGATATGACAAAATAAGTTTTATTTTATCATTGTCACTTTTTCCACTCCATCCAATGGTATCAATAGATTTGTGATTTGACATTTTGTCTGCGAGTAGCAATCATCAACTTTTTTTTTTAATCTTCTTAGAAAAAAACGTATTCGTACTTGGACATCGGTGACGCTGAATTCGCGTACTCTGATAGCAGGCGATAGCATCGCGCATTGCAGAGCACATCCTCTGCTAACTGCTTCGTCTTGATTCAGAGTGGTGCTCGGCACTTTCTTGAACACCTTCTCGATCAGCTGTTTGATCGATGGGATCCTGGAGGAACCGCCGACTATTTCCACGGAATGGATTTCGTCCACGGTTAATCCTAAAAACCAAAACAATAGTTATTTATGTGGTGATATTCTGACATTTTGACGTCTTATTATTTGTGATACTTTCACATAAGTTTTATGATGAATAAAGCCTATATTCCCTAGAAAGGTTTATTACAGGGTTTCTATAAATGATCGTAACATCGTAGTAGCCGTTGAAATATTTCCTCCATTTGCCGCCTTTCATTTATGGAGATTCACACATTCGAATTTAATTTCAAACGATTCTGTTTTCTACTTCGTGATTGTCGTGTTGAAAAGAGAATGGCTTATTCCTCGGAGCAGAATACATTTATTGTAATGTCTTATTGTCGAAATGGCACATGAATCAATGGTGGATGGAGTTACTCGGTAGTAGCCTGCAAGGATGATTACCTGGCGAAATATCCTAATGTACAGATTCAAGAATCTTCTTTGAAAGCCCACATCAGAACAGTTATCAACAGATTCATCCAAACTGGAAAAGTTAATAAAAAGAAATCAACAGGAAGGCCCCAAATATCGGAAGAAGTTGTCGAAAATCTAAGGGCGCGTGTTGAGCAAAATCCCCAAACGTCATTGAAGAGATTATCTCTACAATCTGGTGTGCCACTAAGTACATGCAATAAAGTGCTCAAGAAAAGATTGCATATGCACCCTTGCAAGACCAGTGTACTACAGCAACTTCTGCCAATAGATATCCCACGTCGTCTGGAGTACTGCCAATGGTTCCAAAATAATCTCAACGATGACCAGCTATTGGACCTAGCATTTTTCAGCGATGAGGCTTGGTTTCATTTGTCGGGATACATGCTCAAAAAATTTTTGGTTTTGGAGATTTGAGAATCCCCACAATTTCATTGAGACTCCACTACATTCCCAAAAATTGGGGTGTGGTTAGCAGTTTCTCGTAGGCGAATATATGGACCGATTATCTTCGATAGCACTATCAATGGTGAAAGGTACAGACAAGTGATGTTAGAACCATTCATCAATCAACTTGATGATGGAGAAATTCGAGTTGGCTATTTTCAGCATGATGGGGCCACTGCCCACACCACACGTGCAAATTTAGAATGCCTACAAGAATTTTATGACAACAGTGTGATAAGTCGAGGAGTTAATCCTTCATTTCCAACACGTTCTTCAGATTTGACGCCTTTGGATTTCAGCCTTTTTGGATATTTGAAAGACGAAGTATTCAAGAGAGACAATAATAACCTTGAAGAGCTGCAAGCCTCAATAACACATTGCTGCCAAAATATTGGCCCGGAAACGTTGAGGAACATTTTCGACAACAAACGGCGAAGAGTTTTGAAATGCTTGGAGAACAACGGAGAACATTTTGATCATTTGATGTAGGTTAATGAAATAATAAATAAAGTAGGCGTGTAATGGCCCTCGGCTAGCGCCATCGGGCCATCATTCACGCCACAGGCCATAAACGCCTACCTTACGCCCTTGATACATAAATAACTATTACGCCTTGAAAAGGAGTAAATAATGGTAGGTCCTAGAGGTAGTGGTGGAAAAACATAATTATTGTAACAAGAGATAAAAATGATATAATCTACAATGTATTTTTTCAAGTTTTCATTTTTGCCATGTTCATAAATATAATAATAATAATAAATGTGCTTTATTGGTTATCCAAAAGGCCACCGACCGGAGTCCTTCAGCCTGTTATACATTGACATATTTGAATAAAGATAAATGACAGAAGTGATAAATAAGTTAAGATAAATGACAACAAAAGTACATATGAATGAAATATATAATTGCAGATGAATTTGATATTTGTCCAGATAAGTAATGGTTCACACATGATTGTTACTTGCTAGGTTAGTAATGAGTAATGAAATTTCACTGCAATGAGGAATCCATTGTCATGATGGTAACTTGTGAACTCACCTGACTGACTCAAGCACCGTTTCAAGGTGATTTCAACTCTTTCAAACAAGTGACCGGCGATCTCTTCCATGTCGGTTCTTTTCATAGTGCCAGATACATCTTTGTCATTCATGAAACATTCAATGTTCAAGGGCAGAGTAGTGGAATTGGCCGACATTTGTTTTTTCAACTTTTCCGCCTCGCCCAGTAACCGTAAAAATGCCCTATGAAGAAAATAAGTATTATTGGTGGAATCCTAAATTGAAAAAGTTATCCCTTGCCTTGGATTAGTTCTAGCATCAATGTTATACTTGGTCTTGAACTGTTCCACAAAATGATCAGCAATGAGCAAATCAAAATCTCTGCCGCCCAAGTTGGCATCAGAAGCAGTAGTTATCATTCTCAGTTTGCCTTTGTGGAAGGCACAAGCAGAAACTTGCAATGAAGAATGCCCGCAATCGACGAACACAACATTACGGGGTTTTTCTTCTGGGGCAGGGAGATCTTGTTTGTAAATGCCATAGGACAGAGCAGTGGCTGTCGTTTCATTAAATAGCCTTAGTACGTTTAACCCTTGAAACAAAACGATACATTAGGACAATGTAAAGGGTCTTTCAACAAGGACCAGTCGATGTTGACAGTGTGTGGCGGCCATGTTTTTTTGGGGGCATCTGTCAAATCAGTTGTATTTTATTCAGTCACTGATGCCAAATTACCATGGCATGTTACACGATCGAGCAGAAAGTCCGAATGATTGAACTTTATTATCAAAATGAGTGTTCGTTAGTGCAAACGTTGCTCGCATTGCGTCCATTTTACGGCAGACGCGGTGGCCCTTCAAAGTCGACTCTCCAAAGTTTGGTAGCCAAATTCGAGACAACCGGTTGGGTAAACAAACAACCAACACCCTTACGTCAAAGGATCGCCAGATCGGCCGATAATAGACTTCGACTTGAAGAATTTTGTGCCGGGACTTGGGCCTGCACCCGTACAAGATCCAACTGACCCAGCAGCTCAAAGTTAATGACCATAGGCAACGCCGTTTGTTCGCTCAGTGGGCTTCGGAACGTTTGGAAGAGGACCCCGATTTTGAACGAAAAATAATCTATAGCGACGAGGCCTATGTTAATAAGCCGCAATCGACCGATGCCCAGTTTCAGCCGGATTTATGCAGCAGTCATTGAAAATTGGACCTCTCGGATGCGTGCTACCGTTCGAAGACGCGGCGGACATTTGAACGATGTCATATTCCATAAATAATGGCATAAATGGGCCTTTCAAATAAAATAAAAAAATCGTAAATATCTCACCCACAGCTTGTTTTATTCAATTACAACATCGACCGGTCTTTGTTGTAAGACCCTCCACAAAATGCAAAAATAGTTATTCATGTCACAATTACTAGTTATTCATGCAGCAATTCCTATGAATAAAAAAAATACTTTACGCACGTGTAACATACAATATTTTCCTACAACTGTCAAAAAGGAGTACAACCTCATTCAACTTATGATGTAAAAGATGAAATGATATTTCGCAATTATCATCAGGTACATTTACTCATTTCATGTCACTTTATTGATAACACCTAATTTGAATCATCCCGCTCGATTTCAGCTATGCTGATCAAATCATACATGAGATGCGAGCGTATTATTATCTAATACGTGAGGATATCGTTGCGCCTTCTTCCCGCTCCCATTTCTATTGCATTGGCACTCCATACGAAATACTAAGTCACCTGCCTTGATTTGTTCGCTTGCTGCCTTGCTGAATCCCGTGAAGGAGCCCATAGACTGCATCTTTCGTGGGCTGTTTTGATCGTTGAACAAGTATGTTTGAACTAAAATAACGCAAAACCGAAGTGTGTGGTGTGTGGCTAGCGAAAACCATGAAAAAAGTGAAGATTTTTCACACTTTTCTGTAAAATAATTAAACAGTATTTTGATATAGAGAAATTGTACACTTTTGGCAAATAAAAATATTCAAAAAGTGCAGTTTTTTTGACAGTTGTAAGAAAATAATAGATAGATAATCTTTATTTGTTGTTTGAAATCAAAGCCAAAAAATAGACGTAGAACTTGTCAATACATAATATATAGGTACACAAAAAATAACAAAAGAATATCAAATGATAATAGTACAAATACAATACAGATATATTACAAAAGTGTATGTAGGACATCAATTCAGACATAAAAATATCACATAAATGATGTAGATGTATTAAAATGCAATCTATAGTTGCCAACTATCAGAGAAATATTTTATTGTATAATATGATTTTGATATAATAATATCTTTCGGTTCAAGTTTGAGTTTTTTTTTTAAGCAATAATATGAGCGATTTTGGTAGCTTATTATAAATTTGTATCACAGTAAATGGTATATTTTTTCAAGTTTTCATATTCAATAAATGATAATTGTGTCTCATATGATGTACATGATGATCTCTAGTATATCCTGCAAATAAGTCCATGTTTCCCACAACAAACATTACTGACTCACATATTATGAGACATATCAGTCATTATTTTTTATCCTATGAATAAAGGTTTACAGCTATCAGTCATTTTCTTGTTAAATATTCTTTTTATGCATCTCTTTTGTCATATTAAAGATTTGAGTTGCTGTACTACTGAAACCCCAAAATATTATACCATACCTGATACGTGATTGAACATAATTATAGGACAATAAAGCTAAAGTTTTGGGGAAATATTATGCATACCTGCAATAGTAGCCGAATCAAGTAAGGCTTTTCGTTCATTGTTAGTGAAGTATGAGGGTACGGAAATAACACAATCATTTATTGGAGTCTGGAGAGCGGTAGTTGCGACTTCCTTTAGTTTGGTGAGCAACATGGCTAGACATTGCTCTGGAGAAAATTTATGTTCCTCGTTCAAATAATTTACCTGAAATAGAAACGGGCTTATGTTGTAGGATGACTATATAAAAACTTTTAGCACTAAGGATTTAACATTTAAACATTTAAGACCTAAGAGTCTTAAGCAGTGACGGCTCGTGACTTTCATGACAGAGGAGGCTGAATGGTATGAGATTTATTGTGAAAATCAACTCTCTACTCACCCAAATCAATAGCTTTAATGACATTCTGTTTACCAGTTAACCTGAACTTAATACTTGAAGAGATGTGTTCCTGTGATTTGCAGTGTCTATCCAATCCGCGAGGCAAATTTTTTAAATCATTATATCCTAATCGCCCCCAACATGATGACTTATCGGTTGAAAATAATACGCAGTACCAACAAAATAGCGTATCCTTACCTCAGATCGCGTCAACCAGATATATTTTTTATAATTATCAGAATTGAATGAACGATTTTGTTTGTTTTCCACAATCAATTTATTTTCATAAGACAAAGCACCGAATGGGTTCACCAAAAAGTATTCCACTAAATCGCAATCGTTTTTCAGAAATTTATAGAGCCCCTAACCATTAACCTAACATAAACATAAACAATGTACTCGCGCTGGATTGTCCGCAATTCGCGACGCGACACGACAAACACGTGCTATTCGGGCGTATTCGGGCATTTGCATTGCGCGCGTGGGTTTTGAATTGTGAAGGAGTCTAGCCTCCTATAGATGTTGCCAAGTTGAATATTTTACACGTGATTTGCAGACTTCAACGTGTGATGCGTGGGCAAGCACTGTTGCCAATTCAAAAATATTTACCTAAAAACAGGAACTAAAATCAAAATCCATGTATTTTGGTGTCCTTTTAATGAGAAAGTATAGATAATATCAGTTTAAGGAAATTCTCTGAGGAGGCTCAGCCTCCGTTGCCTCCTCTGAGGAGCCGCCACTGGTCTTAAGTGCAGTAATAAAAAAAAATTGAGATTCTGCTATATTTGGGTTAAGTTTTGGACATCTTCTTAGGACACCAACTATAGGAGAATTTAATTATAGATTTTTTTGTCTTTGAGCATGCCAATATGCTAGTCCCATGTTAACTTTTCTTCAATCCACATACCAAGGTATTTGGTATAGGCAGTTTGTTTGAATCATTCAATTTTTATTTTAGTATTCAAATCAATATCTTGTTTATTTCTGTGATGGAAAGTTATATATTGTGTCTTATTAGAATTAATACAAAGGAGATTGGAGTAAAGCCATTCTTCAATTTTCTTTAAATCCTCATTTATGTTGTTTTCTGAAATTACAGGGTTTTTGTTTTCAAATAAAAGTACTGTGTCATCTGCATGTATGGGATAGTTTCCTATTAAATTGATTTTTGAGATGTTTTGAATGTATAAAAGATACAGAATTGGGTCCAACCCTGATCCTTGGGGAACTCCTTTGTTCATATAATATAGTATTTTAGATTCACAATTATTGATTTTAGTACTGATAAATCTTTTTTCTTGATATGTTTTCAAGAGATTGTTTCCAATACAACTAATGCCCATTGAATTAAGGTTTCTCAGGAAAATATTGTGGTCAACTGTATCCAGGTTTTAAAAATAGCTACTACATAATTTCCTTTGTGAAGTATGTCTTGTATAAAATTGATTACTTGTGAAACTGCTGACTGTGTACCACTTTTCTCTTCAACACCAAGTTGATTCAAGTAAAACCCATATTTTTCATTGATGAAATCAACAATTCTCTTTTTTATAACTTTCATGAGTATTTTGGAAAAATACTCATCAAAGCTATTGGTCTGTAATTTACCGGATTTAGAGCCTCACCGCTTTTATATACAGCAGCCCTTAATGAGGTGTGTTTCAATTCATGTATACATTTTTTGTATCTACAAATAAAAAAGTTAACTGTGTGAGTAGTATAGAACATGAAAATGCATTATATGACGTATTCAATTGTTTTTAAATACTTCCGGTTCGACCGGAAATGGCTGTTATTTTCTTATTTCAAATGGGACACCCGGTATATTTTTACTTATTTCGATAGAGAATCACATTGTGAGTACAATGACACCCCATTTGCCACCATTTTGACATTTATCATCCTGGAATTTTCATTTTCCAATCTAGAGCGCCGGGAATGAGTTGAAACAGTTGATTTTGAATCAAGTTGTCAAGGAAAAACTCTTTTGATGAAGTTTCACTTTTCATTTGTTACAGAGATTGGTTTAAAATTTTCAAATAGAAAAAGGAACAAGGGTGGCTCATTACCATATGAAAAGGGAGTTTTTTAGGAGCACATGATACCACAATCGATATTTTGAATCAGTATTCATTACCATAATCTGCCTAAAAGCTATAATAGTTTATTGTGATGGCCATCAAGCTCCATTGTTAATGATGAAATTTTTTATTGTCACTTGTCAGATCTTTACTGTGAAATAATAAGTTAGAGTAATTGTACTCATAATGTGATTTCTCTATGGAAATAAGTAAAAATAAACCAGGGGTCCCATTCAAATTGAAAAAATGAGCCATTTCCGGTTAAACCGGAAGTGACAGAAAACAATTGAATACATCAAATAATGCATTTATAATGTGCCATACTTACACACTGAATTTCATAGGATTATCTGTAGAAACAAGACAGGTATAGGGGTGAGCCGATTTTGAGAATCACCCGGTATGTATATTGGTGTATATTCAAAGGCTGAAGGACCTTGGTTGATAGCAAGTAGACTTGAGTATTACTGATTGCATTTCATGTGTATTCAATTCAATAAAGAATAATTATTATTATTAGTATCAATATTGTGTAATGACATGAATGTTCCAACAGTCTCACTAAAAAATTAATAATAAAATTTAGCTCAACTCAGATAAACAGCATTACATTTATTCAACAATTTGTTCATGTATTTAAAATTACCTATATTTTATTCATATTCATATATAGATTAGTAAGTGTGAAAGAGATGCATTACTATTTCATATGAAGAAATGTTTTGGACAATGTGAATACCTGCTTCAATATAAATAATAAAGATAACTCATTATCAAATTGATTGAGAAACCTTCAATTGTTTATCATTCTATGCTCACTGTTATTAACATGTACATTGTTTCTGGGAAATGATGAAGATTATCAAGGTAATAACCACAAGGTCTTTAAATTTCATCCATACATTTTCATTGGTCATATAAAAAAGTAATTTTGTCAACCAATATGTATAATGAAATTGCATGCATTTTATTAAATTTATACAACTGGAAATACAATATGCATGATGCCTAACATAAACATTTGGCATTTATCAAAGTATATTATGTAAAGGCCATCTGAACAGACCATTATCTCTTGCAGAAAATTGTTGTTTCTTCTTTCTTCACAATACAAGTAGGCACCAAAATGTTCATATAATGATAATTTTGAGTGGAAAAGACAATATCTCACACAAATTACAGAACATAATTTTTTGACTAGTACTGAATAGAAAATATAAATATGAATAATTACTAATTTTGAAAGTGTTTTTTTCAAGAATAGTTCTGAGCTATAAACTTGTTAAATTATACCCTATCAAACCTAGTATCCTTGAATTAAATATAATCTTTTCTTGCTGATTATAGAATAATTGAAAAAAAAATTGTGAAATGTCCTTTCAAATACCTATATTTTGAGCAGATGTACCATCTTCATTTGCTGATGTTCACAAAGAATATGTTTGTTTTGTGATCAGGTTGGTATTCTTGCCCTGATTATTCCAATTATCACTCATAAATTCAGTTACATGAAATAACATAATGTGGACATCATTCATTCTTTTTTAAAGTAATTGAATTCAAATTTTGTATATAATAAAATATTTGGTCAATCTTATAATGAGAAACCAGAAACAAAATGTTAGAAATAAACCAGTGATAGTTCATTGTAATATAAATTAATGTTCATTTCTCCAATTCCAAATCATCAAAACTTGAAAATCATACAATATTTATGATAAAAGTAATTAATTTAATTTACTTATTATGATTATTGTGCCTTGTTTTTTTGGGTTTTGGACTACTATTCCTGGGTGTAGGTATTCATAGAAATTCTCACTGTTGCTAGGATGTCAAGCAAGACTACTAAGAATTCAAGATGTTTCAGCTTACCTTTATCCCAATTCCCCCATTTTTTTCTTCAACAACAGTGAAGGGGAGCATTGGTATTTCTTTTTGAACATGAGGATCTCTGAACTTCCTTCCCAGAAGTCGTTTCAAGCCATATACAGTGTTCTTCATGTTGGTGACCTGCTGGTTCTTAGCAGCAACCCCAAGAATACGATTCTTCCCAGAGAAGGCAACAAATGACCTATAAATAAATTTATCAACCTGAATCGCCCACAAATTATGAGTAATTCGTCCAAATTTGGAGGCAAATAATACAGAAAGGGAACAAAAACAGAATCAAGGTTGCCATGAAGTGTCAATTCCAAATTTCATCAACTTTGAATCAGGAAACTCAAGTTCCAGAATTTTGTACATGCAAAATGTTATAATACTTACGGAGTTGCCCGCAAACTGTAGTCATTTGCAATAGTTTCGATTCCTCCAGCTTTAGCTACAGCAACATAGCATGACTCGTTTCCCAAGTCAATTCCTATCACAGACATTGCAGCCATTTCAATACCAGATACCTAATTACAAATAAATTACACAATTCGATAACTCAAATTGATGCTTTCAATAACTAATTATCAAATTTCGAATAAAGGCTCGATATTTCGTGAAAATAGTGCCGGCACACGTTCACGTTTATTGAACACCTTACCAAATTTGCTTGTTAATTTCAACATCAGAGTTAACAAACTGCTCGTCCTCGTGGACAGTATAGCCAACTGATAAATATGAATTATTCTGGAAGATTCCAGAATATATCTTTTTCCTTCTATTATATAAATAATCAGGTATTGAAAAGAGATGCCGCATAAGAGATTTGGAGATTTCAGAAAAGCAACCAAACAAATTATAAAACCCTCTCCTTCACTTAGATCATACAGGGATCTAAGCTCCTTCATGTCAATTTGTATCACTCTTCTTTTTTTATGATTTTCTCGTCAAATGTCAACAAATTTCAATTTTCAATATTTCAATGTCAAAACTGTCATAACCATCAAAACAAACAAAAAAAATCAAAAAACCCTCCAAAAAATCAAAAGCAAAAATGTTAAAAAATACTGAAAAGAGCCGAATCTACGAATCTTTATGATTCAAAAGTTGAAACTGCTTAAAGTGCAGCTAAACGTGTACATATTTTAGCACTTGGTAACTATCCTTTTGAACTGCACTCTTTTATTGGAAGGTAATTCATATTATAGCAACAGATATAAAAAATGTGTACCATAAATGATAAAGGGGAAATTGAAATTCAAAGACTACCAGTTGATTCGGAAGAATACAAGATCAATGATTGGACAATGAAGTATACAAAATCACACATTCTTCATTCAATCTGCCCAACTAAAGATGTATGCAACTCTACTCCAAATGAACAGTGTCTTCTTTGTTTGTAAGAAACTGAAATTGTCTTGGTAATCAGTTATCATCTATTCATTTCATTTATTAGGTTTGAGAAAGAATTACAATTACCTCATTTGCCAGAGATGGTTTTTCCTAATAACAAACTAACTCTATCACATTTGTCTGGTGTCTCCATAGAGTTCAATGCCTTGGGGGCTCTAAAAATGGTATGTAATGGAAAAGAACACCAGATCAAAGTGGCCTGTTCAGACACATGGAAAGAATCAAGGTACCTAATTGCAATCACTCCAACTTGTAATAGAATAATTGAATAAATACATATCCTATGAAGTGACCAGTTTACATTGATTTGTAGAGCACCAGAAAATTTAACAGAAAAACTCAAACCATTTGATTGGACATTTTCTTCAGATTATAGAGGGACAATATCTGATGAAACAAAAGTAAGTCCAACTGAAGAGAGAATAGATATAGAAAAACTAAAGGAAAAGGAGAAAATTTTGTTTTATCAAGAACTTATGCTATATGAAGATGAATTGCATGATAATGGTATATCCTCCTGCAATATTAAAATTGTGAGTAACAAATATTCAAGAAGGGGGTAGATCAATTGAATATATTTTTATTGATTTTGATGGGGCATGTCTTAGAAATATAATATTGGTGTGTAATTTTGTTTCCAGAGAGTTATGCCTAGTTCCTTTTTTGTTCTCCTCAGACATTTTCTGAGAGTGGACAATGTTATGGTGCGGATAAATGACACTAGACTGTTCCATGATTTCAGTACTGATTATGTACTAAGAGAATATACAAATAAAGAATGTGGAGTCAAGGAGCTGAAGTTGCCCTTAACAATGTTTGGAGACCCAAATTTGTTGTCACCCCACATGCCATTGAGAACTTCAATTTTTGAAAAAATCAGCATTCCATCAAGCAAATCCACAACATCAGAAGGCCAAGTGTGTTGAAGATAGTTCAAAATATGTCTGATAGTTGTTAGGAAGATTTACAAGTGGACTGGTAACTTCCTAGTTATTCATTTTCAGTTTCAACCATCTTAAAATGAGTTTTATAAATGATTCTCATTGTATCTAATTTATGAAATTTATCTATTACTGTCTTTTTGATAACATTTTTGTAAGAGATATGATTGTTATATTAAAGCCATTATATCAATGGATTTTTTTTTCAATTCACCTGTTATTTTAAATCAATTTACAATAGGAATTCCGTCCATATAGCCATTTGAACATTGTTGTTCAATAAAATATTCTCATTATTGTTATTATAAATCAATTAAGGGTGTCCCACAAGGCTCTGTTTTAGGACCTATACTATATTTACTTTATGTTCAAAATATCAGTAAAATTGGTCTAGCTTGTAAATATACCATATGTATGCAGATGAAACAGTACTTTTATATGAAGGCAAGAATCCTTCAAATTTAGAAAGTATGATAAATGAAGACTTGAAAATATTTGAAAAATGGCTCCAATCTAACCTTTTATCAAATACTAACAAAACAGAATATATATGATTTTTCACCAAAAAAATAAACAAAACATTTACCTCAACCTTAAAATAAAAAATGAACTCTTAAAACAAACTGACCAGATAAAATATCTTGGTATTTGGTTTGATGACAGGTTGAAGTGGGACAAACATATTGATGTTCTAACAAAAAAAAATCTCCAATTATTGGTGCATTGAGAAGATGTCCCAAACTTGATATTAAAATTCCAAACATGATTCTCAACTCTCATATACTGAGTCGTATCAACTATTTAATAAATGTTTGGGGATTTGTTCAAAAAATAATTTCAATAAAATATCAACATTATATAGAAAATCGTTAGTATTGTATCGTTCTCCCAATCAATTGTATGAAATAACAAATACATATTCTTTAGATGAAATATATAGAATTGAAACTCTTAAAATATCATATACTATCATAAATAAAAAATTGAAGTCGAATATTATTTTGATACGGAATTCTGAAATTCATAATCATGAAACTATTAGACAATATATATAACTTGTTTCATCTTGACGCCGCTAGCTCCATATTCGGACATAAAAGATTAACTCATTCAGCCTTAACTGAATTAAAATGAAGTAAAAAACTGATTATTTCTGAGCGAACTGGATAAAATTAATCATGCCATTTTTTTTACAAATATTATTCTTTGTTTGCCAATTTACAGCTGTTGATATATTTTGAATGATGCTATGTTTACTTATATAGGTATATAATTATATGTACTTTCTTATACCAGAGCCTATTCTGTCTGGAAGTTATTTGTTCAATAAATAAATAATCATGAAACAATACAAAAAATTGGAAAACCTAATCCTTTATGTCTACACAAATTACAAAAATCTATTGAAAGATGAAGAATCAAGAATATAAAATCGTTTATGTTATCATTATTATTTATGTTTCTTCAAGACAAATTATCAAGTTGTAGTTTTGTTTTTTTTTTCGTTTAAAAATTTCTACAAAATCGTCCAAAATGGAAATAGTTATTTTCATGAATTTTCACATTGTCATCATTCAAGAAAATAATGTAGAATGTTAGGAAAAGTTGAAACAATTGTATTATTTATAGAGTAGAAAATTAATCCCAATGTCTCACATCCATACCCCTACCCCCTATTGATTGAATGGAAATAGGATTGAAGTTGATTAAAAATAGACTCAACTCATTGCAATTATTTATTGTTGCAGCAACACAATGGCGACAAAGTTGTTCAATCTAACTAAAATATGTACCCAAGTGAGTTTTCTATCTTAAATTTCAAATCATAATGTGAAGGTTTATTGAAATATTTCGTTTCCTAACATATTACTTACCTCCACTATATTATGTACTGATTCAATAATTATCCTAACAGTTTTTATACTAACAATGTTATGTAATAATAATTACTACCTGATTATTATCAATAATGTGAGATGTGCTCATCGCTAATATACAGGATGTCCTCTGAGTTAAAAATAATACTTCATGTTTTGCTACTCTGGCAAGATTTGAAATTATTATTCATAGTAAATATGAAAATAAATGAACTTAGGGGACTGATGAATAATACTCTTCACTGCTTAGGTTAC
Source organism: Phaedon cochleariae (assembly GCA_918026855.4). Classification (NCBI taxonomy): domain Eukaryota; kingdom Metazoa; phylum Arthropoda; class Insecta; order Coleoptera; family Chrysomelidae; genus Phaedon; species Phaedon cochleariae. The sequence continues at coordinate 5,841,207 of OU896709.1, forward strand.
AGAAAAATCCCCTATTCCAAAGCAGTCCAAGAGGTTCCTGTCTGAAAGCATGAGGAAGAAATATGAGAGATTTCAAATAGACGATGGAGTACCAGTTTATAAAAAGAATGGGGCACCAGATGTAATTTTATTGAGTATAACAACTCTACTCATTGCAATTGGACTTGCAGATGGATTGTACAGTATTTTGCAATTATCTTTTCCAAGAAAAAAATGATTTTTTTTCAATGTTATACTAAAGTTAGCAAGTAGATTATTAACATTTTCAGGCATAATGGGATAAAAACTGTGAAATACTTATGATTGTTTTATTCCCTTTTTTATTACATGGATAGGCAATTGAAAACAGGAGGTAAGGAGAAAAAGTGGATTTTCAATCAAAATATAACTTAGCTTTTTTATTCCATTTTAATGAATCCAGAACACAGATCCAGAAAGAAACTGGAGAATGGAACTGTTTGATGACTATGACATAATATTATTTAACAAATCACAAAAACATAATGTTCAAACTGTAGGTATTATATTATTTGTAATACTTGTTCAATCATACATAAAAAATTATCCTACTTCATTTCATAGTTCTGTAAAAAAAATTGACATTAATAAAAAATTGGATAATAAGGTATATAAACTACCTCCTTTCAATCATGGGCAAAGTGTGTCTGTGTGGTGCTTTGGATCTAAACAATAAACCACTATCTCCCAGATGGGCATTGTATCCTTCCATGTACTGTTCACCAGGAGCCTGTGAAAAATATAGAATATAGTGACAAAAACTATCATAATGATTTTTCTAATTATTTCAGAAGAGTATTCAGTGAATTAGGCTTCTCTTACCTCAGCCATAACTTTGTGAAACACATCAGCCTCTAAAGCATCAATACACAACTCAGGTACTTCAAAACAAGGTATTGGTATGTTCATTATTCTATGTTTTTTATCTGCATACCTGCAACAGAAGGTTGAAAATATGACAATATCTAAATAATGTTCTTTGTCAAAGAGAATACTCACAAATGTCTTATGCAACCCCATTCTTCTTCCAATCTGTAAACCCAATCTTTCAAATGAGGATCTTGATCATCATGCCTATTGAAATCAATTCTTTCAATATCCTCAACAACAACTTCAACATCACCTTCATCTGACCAATCATAAACCAACAATTCAGCATGTTTACTGGAGGAAAAAATATCCATATAGACCTTCCCAAACTGAAGGTATATTTATTCAATAATTATTAAGCATACCTGATTTCTTTCAGATAATTCTGCTTGTATTTTTTTTCCATAACTCCTAAATATTGAGGAGTTAGAACAGAAGAATTCTTTTCATAACTGATAGCACGCTTCTTTATATTTTCCAGAATTGTAGGTACTGGGACATCCAAATAAATGACCAAGTGGGGTCTCAAGAGTTCATCAATAGTATTATCTCGAAATTCATAATACTTTCTATATGCTGGAAAAAATACCATTTGATATTTATAGTTTCTCAAAATACAGAAAAATTACCTACCAGGTTTAGATATGTATCCCTGGCTGTACATGGCCTCAGCAAATACAAAGTCTGAATAAACACATCTATCCAATACAACACCTTGCCCTGTACTTAGGACATGAGCTAAAGCATCTATATATTGTGAAAGCCTGTAAAAGATTAATTGAATTTGAGTTTCACTTCTATTTTCTCAGTTTCTCATCTCCATACTTCACCATATACTGCTCTATTTGGAATTTGGCAGCATGTCCATGTTTGGGATTTCTCAAGAAATCCATAACATCAAAGCTCTTACAACTATCTGGCAACTGAGCATCTAATTTTCTCAAATCAAATCCATAGCTGTTGATGTACATCATATCCAGATTGGCCTCTGGCAAATACAACATTTCAAATTCATTAGCAAGTTGCTTGGCAAATTTCGACTTGCCAGATGCTACAGGACCCTCCACAACTATTATCTAGAAATGAAATACTTTGAATTGATTTTGCATGGATATGTGGTAACACACATTACTTTTGAATTCTCGTCCAACCTAGACGTCGTTTTATCATATAGATAACTGAAAAGGTTGTAACCTTTTTCTTTATAGGGCCATGGTTTTGGTTTTGGGGGATGACTATCTTCTCCACTCCTTGTTGTTCTACTTGTGATAGTTCGTACTAGCGTTACATTATTGTTTTCCTTTAGTAGTTTTCTACCACTGTTACATAAAAATTGTCTCGAACTTCTTAACAAAATCATTTTTTTAGTTGCTTACTAGTTTTTCGAAGAGTAGACTCCGTTTTACATAACCAACCACAGAAAAACCTAACCCAACAAATTATTTTGACAGTGACAGTGACAGAAAGAGTGAAAACTGTGACCTTGACTGTGACAGCTGGACTCGAACAAAGATGAATTGAAACATGATGGTGAATTCACTGATAAGTGCTGATAAAAAAAGTCAGTTTTAAAAATCTTCAGAAATCATTAAATAATTAAATTTTGTGTATCAATGGATACATTAATTATGCCTCAAAATTTTAACTAGCTATGATTGTAACACTGGACTTTCCACAATTTGCAATCTCTACTTTAGCTGTAAAATCACTGACCTGATAGATACAGAGTATATATATAGAATAAAATACAAAACGTTTGGACTCAAGTACAGCGAATTGAAATTCCTTCTGATAAATTACTATATCTCACAAAATACTTTTTTCTGACGGAAAAAAAGTTTGGCATTTCATCTGTTGGCAGGTTATTATAAAATGTCACTTTTCATAAATAACTTTTTCCCGTGGGAAAAAAGTGAGTGCTTTTTTCCCGGATATATATCACATATATATACACTGTTGATGGCTTTTGTTGTGCTTTAGTTCCGAAAAATGAGTCAATAATACCGTCTCCGAGAAAGAACTGCAAGTCCTTTTATCTTCCATTCGACTTCGCGGTTATGTTTATTACTAAACAACCACTAAATTCGCAATTTTTTGAAATCAAATCACAGAATTAGACTGACAGAAGTGACATCAGATATTTGATTACTTCAAAAGAATGATAAAGATGCCTACAACGCATCATGCATGCGTATCCCTACTGTTAAAAACTTAAAATTTCACGTCGATAATTTTCAGATTTCAAAATAATGTAATATCTTCTCAATATTGATTCGTCCTCTCTTCTGTCACAGAAAAAAATAGTGTATTATACACGGGAAAAAATATTAGATTTTAGCTCATGATTTTTTTGTCTTCCTCCGCTACGCGCCGGGAGACAACACAACCTGGATCTAAAATCTACTACATTTTTCGCTTGTATAATAAAAGACTATTTATCGATTTTTAACGTAAAAAGCTTGATAAAAGATTGTTGTGTTTAAATTTCGAATGAAAATGTATAGAACTCTATGGTAAATCACCTACCGTTTTCTAAAGAAATAATGTTTGAACATTTTCAGGAAAATGGTGATAAGATATCACTAACACAACACACTTTGAAATAATATACCTACTGCGATTACTTACAACATATAAAATTTAATTATTACATCTATATAAGGATTAATATATAAGGAAGTATACAACACGACAATCTCATTACCGATTTCGGGAATGTTAGATTCATTCAAGAAATTTAAACTTCATTTTTTCAAGAGCGAGATGTAGATTCTATTTTTTAACAGCTCTCATCTCTCACGCCTTCCCATATTCCTTTTTTATTGCAAACCAATTTATAGGTAACACCATTTTGGCAAGTTATTTTAACTGTGTCTCCATATAAATATGATTTACCCACGATTTCTGTATCTTCTTTCACATTAGGTTTTCTGCATGATTTTTCTGGAAAATAAATATTATGAAAACGCACCTATACAGCGAAGTGCACAAAAAACGGCCAGTCCTGGGACTTCTGAATAATTCGAGGTCAGATTTCGAAATTTGGTGGATAGCATATACTATACCCATAATTACTCATTCATTAACAAAGCAACCCCAACTTTTGGTTTTCAAATAGGACACCCTGTATATTATTTTATATTCGGATTGAGGGAATTGTTTTACACCCACTAGAAACATTTTTTTCATCGAAATGTCGAAATATACCTATATGGTGCATATCCTATTCAAAAATTGAAAGTTGTGGTTTGCTTCCGGTTGAACCGGAAGTGATGTCATAAAATTTGTTCTGTCAAAAAAACGCGAATTGGTATACTTGCTATCCATGAAATTTCAAAATCCGACCTTGAATGATTCAGAAATTACAGCACTGGCCGTTTTTGACCGCTTCTCTATATTTTGACAAAGAATTGATCGAGAATCTAAAATATGTTTGTCCTGCTAGATTTTTTTTTAATTGTGATATAGATATAGATTATACTCACTGATACACTTTCCTTGCATTCTTGACCATTTTCCATTGATCATACACCTCACCATATTAGTACCAAACATATTATAACCCTCATCACACACATAAGACAACATATTACCAAATTTGTAAGATGATTTTTTCAAATTTTCCTTAATCATCATATTTCTGAAGACAGGGGGATTTCCACAAACAATTGCTGCAAAAATGAATATCATTTATATTAATTCTTCTTTTGAATTCTATTTCTTACCGTTACAAGAAATATTGGGCTCTGACCAGTATCCATCGATAATGCATGTCGTTACGTTTTCCCCATAAAGTTTAAATCCGGGTTTACATCTATATTCGACATGATTGGAAGTACCATTTCCGACTGCATACAAAGAATCCTGGTCAATAAAACCGTTATTCGGAGGTTTGGGTATTTGAGCTATGGGACACTCTGATTTCGGAACCGCTGGTTCTTCTTTCGAACGGCATATGGGTGGCTCGTTATCCCAAGTACCTGTTGAATATTCGATGTAGATATTCAATAAAATGACCCCATATTTAAAAATTGAAACGGAAATCATCCAAAAGTTCATAAACTATGTTATACAGGGTGTTTAAAAAAAAACCTAACCCCCTTGCTAGGGTAGGTAGAACATTGCTGTTGTGTTTTGGGGAGACGGGTACACAAATACCCTTAGGATTCTTGGAGGTAGAGAATACAATAAATATTCCTTCGTGTATCGAAATGCTTATTTTACTATGCAAAATGCTATTATTAAAACAGTAAGTATTTATTATATCTAAGCGCGGGATAACATGTCACATGACAGGTAAGTATGACATTGCTTGACAAGACAGCTAACATCTTCTTCTCTGGCATTTCTTTATGGTCGGACATAACAATTGCAAAATAAGTTGGGTTTGCTCAGTAAAAGAATGTCGTAACGCCATGCGTTTTCAAGATACAAAAGGTGTTGAAAAAATATTTTTTTACACATTTTTTACGATTATGTCGAAACTACTGGCAACATTGTGATGAAATTTTGTATGGATATTTCTTGGAATCTGGCACATCGCATTCATTTGTTTTTATATCTGGCTCTCATAGAGGGCGCTAGTTACACTGTTCGTACCGAGTACTTTTAAATATAACCTTTTTAAGGTTGGATTTTTCAATCCAAATTTGATGTGAATTTGAACATCATTAAATTTCACACCAAAAAGGTACCCTTGATAGAACTCGATAATGTGTTCCGTTTTCGGAATATTTCGATTTGAAAATGATGAAGTGGTAACTGTTGCTGGTATTAAGCTATGTATTAGAGTGAGTATTATGAATAATTATCACCTATTTATTGAAAACCGAAAACAACAATTCATTTCTGATGCAAAACTCATTGATTTAACGATGAATCACAAGAAAAACATCGAAACAGATTTGACTAAGAACATGGATTACACAGTTTTGTTGTATCTTGAGCAGAAACTGCAGAAAGTCTATGCTTGATAGGTAAAATCACGTCAAGAGTTGTGAGACCTAATTGAACATCACTTAAATGACCTAACAGCTGATCCTCAACTGTTCAGAAGAATAATACAGTCTTAAAAAAAGAATAAAGAATAGTGTATTCCTCGAAACGTAGGATATTTTGAACACTTACTCTAACTGATTCAATATTTCATGTTTCTAGTCGAATATCTCTTAATTTTCTACTTATGATTTTTGTTCCATCAATAACTTCAGCACAAGAATAATTTTATTGTTTTTGAACCTGAATAAATAGGTAATTGAACTCAATAAAATTCATTTTATACCAGCATCATTACTACTCCATTATTTTCAAATCGAAATATTCCGAAAACGGAACATAGTTTCGAGTTCCACCAGGAGTACATTTTTGGTATAAAATTGAATGACGTTCAAGTTCATATCATATTTGGATTGAAAAATCTAACCTCAAAAAAGTTATGTTCAAAACTACTCGGTACGAACCGTGTAACTAGCGCCCTCTATGAGAGTGAGATATATAAACAAATTCATGCAATGTGTCAGATTTAAAGAAACATCCATACCGAATTTCATTACAATGTTGCCAGTAGTTTCGGAATAATCGTGAAAAATGTGTAAAAAAATAATTTTTTCAACACCTTGTATCATGAAAACGGATGCCGTTACGCCATTTTTTCACAGGGCAAACCCAATTTATTTTGCAATGTTCTACCTACCCTAGCAAGGGGGTTAGGTTTTTTTGAAACACCCTGTATAGGTGTGTGCTATAAAGGTTTGACGCATGGATTTGAAAATGATAAAACGCAAACTGCTAACAATTTTTTTAATGTCACCCAAATGACGCCTCCCAGCCAACACATCACAAACGTTCCATCGCTGCGATGTTCATAAGCAAACAGATTTCGACATGACATATCTCTGATGAGATATCGCGATGAGGCAACTGCGATATTACGAATGTTCGCTGATGCGATGTACAGAAGCAAATACATCTGCGACATGACATCTCTAAGATGACATGATGAGGCACTGCGATATCATGAATTTTGCATCATTGTGATGTACACATGTGGACTTCGTATTCCAGAAATTAAACAGTTTTATATATAAATTCTTGTTAGGTGAAAAAGAATACATGAATATGTGTTACTCAACACTGCAGTGAAGCTAAATTCGCAAACATTCAATGAATTACTATCGAAATATTCTTGGATTGCATACATCTATACATTTAAAGTCAATCTTAAACAATTCCTGGTCAGGACAATTTGATTGAAATATACGGACCACTCGCCATTATAGTGACTGAAATCGTGTGGTCCTTTCAAAATCCATGCGTCTTCCACGCCCAACTCTGTACCATTCATACCGTTTTCTAAACATGTTAGTACATTTTCATTCGTCAGATTAGCCCTCTCATTGCAAACTATCTCAATTTGAGTTCCAATATCGAACTTTGTCTGGTTTACTCTGTAGTCTTCATAGCTGTGTTCAGATATTATTATCAGCTCACTGTTTTTCGGTTTTTGGAAAGCAGTGCATTGGATGCCTGAAAAATAATGATCAAGAACAGTATATCCACCATCATATCAGTCTATTTAGTTATATTACCCAGACATGTTGGTTTTTCTGGATACCATTTACCGTCTTCTCTACAAGATATCAAGTTATTTCCAGTAAGATTGAAACCATCAAAGCAACTGAAAAGTATTTTATCTTGATAGAAATATTTGTTACCAATTGAGTAACCATTTCTTAGGAAACCAGGATATCCACAGTAAATTTCTAAAAATAGTATCAAATACAAATTGTCCCAGGAATATATAAGTTCCTTGATTTCACTGAGTGATGTACCAAATAGAAACAACAAAGCCTGATACATTTTTTTCTTGGCGTCAATTTCAGAAGTACCTACCCAGCATCAACTGGCCATTCAGCCTTATTTTGAAAAAAGGGTTCTAATTCTCCCTCACCCATTTTATAATAATTCTGTTTAGTCATTAAAAAAGTTGAATCGATGTTTTAGAAAGAATGCATGAGTCTGATACATAATCCACCGAAATCATGGGTGGTGTAAACAGCCATGCATGATCCATATGTTATGATGATATTTACTTTTGCAATAGGGTTCATATAATCCTTCCCATTTTGAGACTTTAGTGCATTTTCTTCCTTTCAAATACGTGAGATCGTTCAGTTGGTACCCTTTGTAACAAGAATAATAAGCAATGTTGTCTACAATATCGATTAAACCGTTATACAAAGGTTTGGGCTGTTCACAACCTTTACAAAAAGATGAAGCCACCACCTGAAAATATAAACACCTCTACTATGCAACATTTCAAATTTTCGATAGCTAACTTACCGTTACGCTTCCTTGAATGTAATCTTGCATTACCGGCCAAGCATATAAATCGCCAAAAAAAGATTCATTGCAATCGTTGAAATGCGTCATAATTCCTCTGTAGTCCAAAGCTTTCGACCAGATATCAACGTAAGCCATTTTTCCTATGAAAGTTTCGCTTTGACTGAACTTTCCACCGAGATTGTCTTGCTCCTGACCTATTATCATATGGCCCATACCTACAATCGAAATAATTTAAAGATCATAACAAAATTAATGCCCATGAAAACAACTTGCACCTATTTAATTTCTTATTATTGAATATAAATAATTTCTATGAGTTTTTAACCTTGAATATTTGTTTCTGATGATAATCCGAAACCAGCCTTTTCTAATTTTCCATCCACGTATACCGCATAAGAACCATTCAAACTTTTCCATGTTATACATAAGTGGTGCCAACCTCCATCATTCAAGAACACATCAGTAATAATGTAGTTATTATTAACGTATAGTACTAATCTGGAAAAGTGCTATGTTGAATGAAATTTCAACATGTTGATTTCAAGAAGTATTGATGAAAATTAATTCAAATCGTACCCAGTATAGTCAGTGATTGTGAAAGCATTGTCCGCTTGTCTAGTAGCATATGAAATGAGTGTTCCATAGTTGAAGTTGTCTAAAGTTATCATCCATAAACAGGCAGTCATCTGGAAAGAAAACACTTTTCCAAACTAACCATTATTTTATGCTTTTTCTGCACGTTTTTTTACCTCGGTAATATTCTGTGTGAAACCTCTCAGCTTGATATAGTTATTTGTGTCATAATGTTCAAAATTCAGCAAATACTTTGTATTTCTTTTATTTTCGCAGATTGGTCCATAATACAGATTAGAACATTCACAAATATAGTCGGTTAAATTGTTCGTACAAGAACCTCCATTCAAACAAGGGGAACTCACACAAAAATCAATTTTTTCCATGCAATTTTCCCCTGTGTAACCTTCAGGACACTCACACCTACCAAAATAAAACATATATAATATGTTGTAGAATTTCCACTTTTCGCTGATGAAGATGATCTTGTATGGGCTCGAAACATGTACGATGATATGATTGAGTAAATTGATCACTATTAAAATTGTGGAGACGACTTTGTGTGTTTTGATACCTGTTATAATCTGTTGATGTTGAGGTGTTTAAATAATCTCACCTAAAGCTGCCTCTTGTTGAATTTGTATCAGCTAAATCGAGACAGATTTCATTACTTTTACATGGTCGATAGTCACATGGGAGTAAATTGCATCTTTTACCGATAAATCCGTTTATACAAAGGCACCTGAACGTACCATTTTCTTCAATACAGGTGGCATTATTGTCACACGTATTCTCATCACATGGTCTCACCTTAATCTCACAAAATTCTCCTCCATAGCCTAACAAAAAAACAATTCAATTTTCAAAATTCAATATTTTCAAGAGTATCAACTGACCATCATTACACCCACATGTGAAGTTTCCGATATCATCCTGGATACAAACTCCGTTGTTCAAGCACTTGCTCTCACAGTCTTCAATGGCGTCTTCACAGAAAGTTCCTTTGAAACCATTTCTACAGGTACAGCTACAACCGCTGGCCAGGTTAGTGCAAATACCACCATTGAGACATGGTTGGGAATCACAAAAATTAATTGCTTTCTCACAATAAGAACCTAAAAGTTATTCAGTCAGGGTATAAATATTTAATGATTTTTCATTAATGTTTTTAGTGGTGGTTATTTCTGATAATAAGATTCATTCAGTTGATTTGGGAGAATACAATCATCGTCGATTATAAAATACTGATATATGGAACCTTCATACCGGGTCTTCAACAATGATTGAGTGCCACGACAACGTGACCATTGATACGGCGTCTCTTTTCCACCCAGGTTGGTTGCATAGTAATCAGTCACGTGGTTTTCAATCATTGTTGAAGACCCGCTACCTACATAAATAACTGCCGTTATCTGTAGATGAGCAATTTCAAAATTTGGCGCCCAACGTGGGGTCCAACATATTCGCACAATAATATAACTGGCCTGAGCAGTTTTTCGAAGTTCTATGCAAGAAAACATCTTATGCATGTTTTCTCAGCTGGCGACTTTTGGAATATTACTATCTATAATACCCATGCATACCTACATATAATAATTGTGACAAGTAATGCAAATAGTTCGTAGGGACACATATTTCGTTTAGTCCTACAAAGTTTCTGTGATATTGAATTGAATTCTTTTATAGTGGTGATTCTCACACTTGACATTTCCTCAATTGGCGCCCAACGTGGGGTTCCAATGTAAGAAAAAATGCCACCTTGTCTGGGCTGGTTCGAATTTTTGCTATTTTCAAACAAGAATATTCATAACTGCTTTCTGTGCTATTTATATATTTTCATCTCATTGATGAGCTTCAGGTATTCCGGTTTTCTCACCTATATAGTTGTGTGAACAGTGACACGTGTAATGATAATAGTTCGTGGGAGCACAAATTCCGTGGATACAAACATTTTTGGTCCTACAAATCTCTTCTGATATCGGAATACATTGATAGATACTAGTCGATCTCACGCTGGTTGTAGTGTAACCAGGTCGACAAGGAATGCACTTCAATTGACCATAGTCGGGCTGGTAATATCCAACTCCACATGACCGACAATAGGGCTTCAAAGTTGTCCTTACGATCGTAACTTTTGGCTGACGCTTCGAAAACTTCAATTTCTTTTTTCTTGCATGGGTGCCAGGAGAACATTGTTCTGCAAAAATGAATACATTTTTATACATCAATCCATTTTCTTTTTGTTGGTGATATATGTATTTTATATAAAGTTAGGTTTAAGTTTGGATAGCACCACGGTGCACCACCTGAACTATTGATCGATTGATGTATACCTTCACAATCTCTCATCGTTTTTGAGTGCATTTTTCTGGTAGAGAAGTTCAATGGACAAGAGGTACATTCAGTTTGAGCTAATTTGTTATTGAAGTACCCAAAAGGACAACTCTGGCACTTGTGTGTTGTCGCGTTATGGAATGTACCTTTGGGACATTGTACTGAAATAAAAAATATTGCTAGATACATATACATATCCTTCCTCAAGAGTGGAAGAGTCAACAGAAATTAACACTTCAAAATATCAAGACCAAAATTTTACTTGCCCTTTTATTTTTTCAAATTGCTGCGAGTTATATGTTGCGAAATACAATCACCTATATAATTTGCAAAGTTATTAGCTGGATAATGTCGAATTACCTGCTGTATATTGTACAATATGTGATTAAAAAGAAAGTTTGTAACCTATAACTTGCAGTAATTCAAAATGTTTCATTTCACAACTTGCAGCAATTCGGAATGTTGCAACACATTACTTGCAGTACCTATCTTTCCATTTTTCTGAAAGTTATACTTATAAGTGTTAGGTGTCATTATCAACTTGCAAAGTTTCGAAAAACAGCAAGTTGTATGTAGAGAACTTTTAAATAACTTTATTGTTTCAATAATCTCTGGTTCCTGTGAAATTTCTCTTGGCTCTCCACGCACGTATATTTCAGTGAGTACTAGAGGTCATTTTGGATCTCACACCTCTACACATCGTGGTGAGGAAAACTGCCTATGGAGCACATCTCAGGTTAGCCAAGGTCGGACTAAGAGGGAAAACGTACAGTGTAAGGGGCTCACCCCCCACTGAGATCGCACACCTCGCCGATCTTCCAACAGATCAAATCATTAGGAAGTTCAGTTTTGAGAAGAACTTCCGAGTGGAGCTGAGCAACAAGCGCGAATGGAGCACAGAATCCATCGAATCACTGGGAAGGAACACCATTACTTGGTATACGGACGGGTCTAAAACACCCGAGGGAACTGGAGCAGGAGTCTTTGGGCCTCGCACCAAATACTTCGAATCCATGGGACAATTCCCCAGCATTTTTCAAGCGGAAATACACGCCATAGGAAGATGCATCCAGGTCAACCTAGACAGGAAATACCGGAAGAAGGACATCGCGATTTTATCCGATAGCCAAGCAGCCATCAAAGCGTTGAGCTCTCCCTACATCAATTCGAAGATGGTATGGGAAATGCCTACGCAAATTGAATGAGCTAGGCAGCAACAATAAAGTTATCCTCCTCTGGGTGCCAGGGCACATCGGAGTGGTGGGGAATGAACAAGCAGACGCTCTGGCACGACAAGTGGCTTCAACGCCACTGATCGGACCAGAGCCATTCTGCGGCCTTGGAAATTCCTATTTCCAAGGAGAACTTGAGAAGGCGGAAGGAGCCTGGAGAGCCAGACAATGGACAAGACTTCCAGGACTACGGCAGGCTAAAGATCTCCTTGGAAATTTCAACCGAGAAAGATCTAAGACACTGACAAACCTCAGCAAAGGAAGTCTCAAAGCAATAACGGGATTTCTAACGGGGCATTGCAGACTCAAAGAACACCTAAGGAAGCTAGGCTTACAGGAGGACGGCACCTGTAGATTCTGTGAGGAAGAACCAGAAACACCCCATCAAACACCCCATCACACATGGAGTGTGACGCTGTACATCACAAAAGATTGAACATACTGGGAACACACGAGCTGACTGTGGAAGAAATACCACAGCTAGACTCCCTCAAAATCCTCAAATTCCTGAAGGAATTGAATCTCGAGGGGCTGCTATGAACAGGAAATCCTTGATATAGCAGGAGCAGATGGGGCACAATAGATCTAATTAGGTCGCAGCGCATCTGTCACCATCCAACCTACCAATACCAATACCAGTACTATAAAAATCACTGCTTACCACATCTATTTTTTCTTGGAATGAATCCACTAGGACAAATAAATTTCAGCTCTTTATAATGAATGGAAACATTATAACCGCTAGGCAAAACGGAGTGTGTTATGTTACTGGTTTCATTGAGGTATTTTCCTTTGACTTGGAATTTAACATTGAATTTCCGTCTATGCTTCTTCGTTCTGTTCCTGTGGGGAACTTCTTCGAAAACTATTTCACGTTTAGACATTATTTTGTTCGATTCTTCTTCCTCTTTCTCTACTTCACATTCTGTTTCCGTTTCCAATGTGCAGTTGCCAATGCATATTTCGGTAGTGATCATTACTCTGACCTCGTTTTCTAACTGCAAAATTAAGAAGTCAAAAAGTATGCTTTGATTGATTGATTTGGCACCTACCTCTTCCATGTTATCTCCTTCAGTACAGTTCACGTTTTCAATGCTGATTTCTCCACTCTGAATAGTTTCCTCAGGAATTTTTGTAACTAGTATCAATTTGAGATTAGAAATTATTGTCAAAAATAGTGTAGAAACAATTATATAAAAATTGAATAATAACCTATCAGTGATTTAACTGAAAATAGCATTGGATAGGGGGCCAGAGGTAGCCGTGCGGACAGAGTGTAAATATTCTAATCCGCATTCGCTTGTAGGTCGTGGGTTCGATTCCCATCGACTGCAGACATTTTTCTGATGGCCCAAGAAAGTGTTTGGGATCACACGTTACAAGGTAAGGCCCCCGTCACCTTGCTCGCACAAGACTCTCGAAGACTTCTGAGGGTTGCTCGTAAATGGGGGCAACCGAATGACGGATAGAACAATTTTAGAACAATTCTGAATATTTCATTATGATTTTGATACAATCTATGTAAAAGAAAGTCCAAAATCGTGTTAATTATACCATTTATAACTCAAGAACGGCTGGACCAGTTTTCATGATATTCGATTTTTCGAATAGGATAAATCGCAGTATTGAAATTCATGAAAATTAGGAAATTCGAAATGGCGGATCCAAATATGGCGGATCTAATATGACAGACGAGGTTTGAAATAATTAGATTTTATGCAAAATTTGAATCTGGGGTTTTCGAGTTTGGAGATTATGATTCTTTCTTCAAGATTGAGAAATTCAAGCGAACTAAAAAGGAGTAGTGAATGAATAGAAGTTTGGAAAACTGAAGAACCACGATTTTATAGATAGTCAAAATAAAAAAAAGTTGAAAATGAAATGATAATAGTGTGTTGATGAATATCCAACTAAAAAAATCTATTCTAGAAATAATGTATAGAGCAAAACAACGTTTGCCGAGTCAGCTAGTCTATATACCATCTAAACTTATAAAATGAAGTCCAAAATCGTCTTATATTACACCATTTATAACTCAGGAACGGCTCAACTAGAAATAAGTAGAATATCTTATATTCTGATAGGTATATATATTATTTTGAAAAACTGAAGAAACCAGCTTTTATATAGATAGCTAAGCTAAAAAGAAGTGAGAAATAAAATAGTAATAGTTTGCTGATGAATAATCAACTAAAAAAATATTATCTAGAAATAATGTATATAGCAAAACAAGGTTTGCCGGGTCAGCTACTAAAAATATATACACCATAGGGAGGAGTTTTCCCCATCGGTTCAAATATGACCTGGTACTAAGATGAATCTGTAATTTATATCAACTTCGGTATTCCACAAGGTTCAATCTTGGGTCCGATTTCGCATAACGTATTCAAATAAACTCCACGCCTGATTCAGAACAGTTTTAGTTTGGGTGATCAGGCGATATAAGGATAAGACAGCACCACAAAAACCATTATTTTCCGCCAATATAATATTTTTATATTGTTCATGAGAAAATGCAAGCCATACCTGTACATTCTGGAAATAGGCCTTCTTGTATGTACCAAATTGGATCTGCATGACTGCAAATAAAGTTGGTCCCATTTTCTAAAATAAGTACGCAGCTACTACATTTTGAGTAAGTAAGTTATAAAGTTATTTAGATTTAAGATTGACACTGAACAAATGTATTTTAGTTTGATAATTGAGTAAGTGAACAATAAACTTACGATCATAACTTTGACTTATAGGAATGGCATAACCTTCCTCACAAGTAATCAGACACTGAATTCCATTTGAATGATTCATACATTCACTGTGCCCATTCGGTGGGTCTGGTAAAGACTCACAATGAGAAACTGAAAAATTTATCAATTATTTAATATCTACGTTTCCTGATTATTTTTTCATAGCTACCTTCCACAGTAATGTTAATTTTACAGGTATTCGTGTTATTAGAATAGTCAGTAGCAGTGTAAGTTACTGTCGTTGTTCCTACAGTAAAGTAACTTGATTGGTGAGATCGTATCACCTAGAAAGAGCAGATTTTGAAAATGTGCTTTGGTTGATTAGAAGTCTTCAAATTTACCATAACACTTTGGGAATTATCAAAGATATTTGGTTCATCCCATGTTATATTTGCACCGTTTTCATCGCCAGTTAAATATGGCGGAGGATCAATACAATTTTCTATACTGGGTGGTTCTTTATCTGGAACAGTGGAATATTTCAGCTGTGTTCTAAAGCGGGTGTGATTTCTATACCTCTGATTGTAACGTGAAAAGAACAGTTAGCTGTATTTTGGAAAGCATCCTGCACATAATATGTTACCAGTGTTGTGCCTATTTCAAAATTGAACATTGTTATATTCTCTATAGCTGGTTTCATCCATGAGGTGACATTCAAACCAGAATTATCTGAAAATGGTTGGAATACAGAAAAATGTAAGGAAAACCCCCTTATTTGTTCAATCATCAAACATCATTGGAATTATTCAAATATTTTGAGAGCTATAGGGCTTTCCTAAACAGATATCCAAATGAAAATAAGGAATATTGGGCATCAGAATTCTTTATGTAATCAAAATATCAATTCTTTCTCGGCTTATTCAACAGAAAACATCTACTTTCCTGGCTATATGCCACGACGAACATTGAATTATACCTATTGAACACAAACGATAATAATTTGAAATACAAATCTTCTGAAGTTGAGCATTCTCCTTCAGATAAAAATATGTATTTGCACATAACATCCATTCTGAATAGTTAACAGAAAACAACTACTTTCCTGACTATTTGCCACGTCGAACATTGAATTATATCTGTTGAACATCCAAAAAGAGAGCATGAAAAATTAAAATCCTTTGAAATTGAGAATTGGGAATATCTCAAATCTGATGAATAATATGATGTATTATGATATAAAAATATAACTCACCAATTTTTTCAGTATTAAAATGAAGATTTAAAAAAAACAATATTGAAATCAATGAATTGAATTGACTAACGGATCTACAATTATTCTCAGTGGTACCTTGTTATCCAATCATTCCAATTATACTGCTCAAATATGCTCTACCATATTTTAGGTATGCGAAGAGCCATCTACAACTTGGAAAGTTTCATTATTACCTGTTATATTTGGTGGATTCCAGGAAACATATCCAAACCTCTCCAAAGGTAAAGAATTAGACACTATATCTTCAGGACAAATTACTTCAGGAGGTGTTACATCTGAGAAAATTAAGAGACTATATATGTTCAAAAGTAGAATCAGAAAATACCTACCAGAACATAATGTATCTTCAAATTTACTATCCCAGGCCCCATGAGGCCCGATACACTTCTTTTCTGACGGCCCGCGTAGATTGAAACCGTCATTACACGTGATTTTACAAGTCTTACCAAATTCTTGCTTTCCCGTTTTACACGAATTTGGTTCAATGTTTCCGTATTTCACTTGGGGAAGCTTCTTGCATTTTATGGCTGAAATTAAAAAAATGAGCGTCTAGTTTTTTGTTGTTTCTTTTCCCAAAAATTACGTTTGCACAAAGTCCTGAGTCCATCCCATCTAGCAATTGGAAGGCATGTTCTTTGTTTGGATCCTATCAATATTTTTCCTTCAGGACATCCAAAAGTACATACTGCATCTACAGGAAATTTTTTCTGGGTGTTATCATATTTTTCGCCTAGATCTGGATGACTACATGTCATTTTTCCATCCTTTGGAATTTCTAATCGATTGCAAGTACGAACTAAAATAAAAGTAGAAACAATTGACAAGCTTGAAAAATTGGCATTGATAGCATAACCATATTCATAATCAATTGGGAAATGCATGAGGCACATCAAAAGAACAGTAGACATACTTGATGAGATGTCAGGAATTTGCAAAATTAGTTGTAACGATCACGGCAAAACTTATGTTAGGAGACCCATTGAAGCTGTTGGGCCAGCTTCGTCAAACAGGAAAGATGTGTCAAGAAGTACAAATGCCTATGAATTAACATCACTCGAACTCTCGTTCATTTCAAGATCTTTTATCATAAATCAACTTTTCCAAATTAAGACATCCAGTACATTGTTTCGATCAGGTCAGCGGAGTTCATAGACGTCAGTTCCTCTAAAATTTGCAAAAAACCGCTTACCGTGCGATAATACCTAGGAAAGCAATATCGAAAGGTAATTGCTGTTACCAATGCGAATCTAGCATCGATTTCAAATATAAATAGAACCGGAATCGATAAAGGCATGGTCACTATTAGTTCAATCCTTAATCGATTCATCACTACCAATTATTATATTAAAATCAGTACATATATAACACCATTGAGTATTCACACTAGTGTATATAATCAAGGATAACACTGAATTCATCGATTGCTGACTTTCAAAGTGGCACTATGCCATTTTGGGGGTGTGACATCTCCTCGACTTTGGTGCTGCTGCTCATAACATAATGTAAGTACCAAGAACGATCATCTTGATTTTGTTGTTCGCTCGTTTCATATTTGTTCTTTGCTGTTCCGCCTTTTTGGCACATTTTTATGTTTTCGTGATTGAATAAATTGTTTGTTGTACTTTTGAAAAACAATTCTCTTTATTTGGGGATGAATATAGTTGGGTGGTGAAATGATCAAAACCTCTCGTCAAAAAAGCCAAGCGATTTTAGCTAAAAGTTACGACCTATAGGAGGGTCAACATCTGAGTTGCGACACGTGGTGAAATGTGAGAAATAGAGTACAACGGAACATGATATATTTTCAACTACATTGATGTTGGGGTAGGTTACAATAAACATGTGGTTACCTACTTTCACAAACTGGTTCAATTCCACTCCAAGTTCCATTTTTCTCGCACAACCTTATACTGGTCCCTTTCAGAGAATAGCCTACTTCGCAGCGTATCCCACAAGCACTATAGATCACATTTGGACAGTGTCCCCTCTTCACGTAGTACCCATGTTCTGGATTCGTTATTTTTGGACATTTCAACTCTGAAAATGGAAAACATTAGGACCGAGTAAAATTACAATTTCGTTCAAACATACCTTTGCAACCATTATTTTTGGTAGCCCGATAACCTTCTTTGCATACGCAACTTTCCATACCAAGAGCTGGAGCTATCGTGGTATGAAGCTGATCTGGACATGGTAAGCATAAATTTGGCCCATCTGAATAGGTTCCAGGTATACACGCTGAAACAGATATCCCGAAATGATCTTGTTGAGAGTAATGTATCTTTTACCATATCGACCAAACTTCTGATGAATTGTGATTAGAATCAATCAATCAATCAACTTTATTATTCCCAAGAAACAACATTCGTTTTTCGTTTATAACAGGGAACATGGTGAATATATAAATATATTTGACAAAATAAAGAAGACAGTAAAATAAGACTCAGGAAGAATAGTTATTTGTTTTACTGGGCCGAAAAGTACAAGATATAATGCCTAGGCAGTAAAAGTACACCTTTTCTGCCTGTTAAGTGTCATTAAAAAGCCACTTTTGATGTCATTTGGAGAAAAATCTTTCATTTTCAAATTCGAATAAAATGATTCTTAATTGACTTATTAGCTGTTAGGTACCCAATGGAAAACTATAGGTATTTGTACGAGAAAACTATAAAAATGAGATAAGATGTCAATAATACAGGAGTAGATGTATCTTGAATTCCTTTTTAAATTTTTCAATCCTATTAATCAGTTTCGAATTATTAGGCAGTGAATTGTATTGTATCATTCCATTGTGATAGATGGATTTTTTACCAATATCTGATTCAATTTTCTTGACAGAAAAATGATCTGCTTGTCTAGTTGTATGGTTGTGGTGACTACTATTAATTTTCGAAAACCAAATTTGAATGCTTTTGACAACATTCAACTGAATGAATCAATGATAATAATTTGGGACATACGGTGTCGAGTGTTTACTTCTTGAGATACAGGGCGTAAAGTTAAGAAATAAAAATAGTTGTTTCGCAATATCTCAAGAATAATTGGATATTATGCATTCAAATTCGGTATATGATTTCATCTTTGAATGGGTCATTTTTTGACCAGAAAGCCATTCCGGACATTTTATCCAGTGGTGCCCTACAGGGGGTTGTGGTAACTTTTCCTCCCATATTCTCTACACCACTGATTGAATTTCGATTATTTTCAATTCCTCGAATTCATTGTTCAATTTTGCTCAAAAAATGCATCACCTCCAACTGAGCTGAAATGAACAGTTTTCGAGATATTCGACCCAAAATAGAAGATTACATAGTAATATTTCATCATTTTCAATAGTAGAAAATTGCAAATAGTTATTTATTATACAAGGGAAAAGAGTAGTAAATTTTAGCTCCAGGTTGTGTTGTCTCCCGACGCGTAGCGGAGGGAGACAAAAAACCGTGAGCTAAAATCTAATATTTTTCCCGTGTATAATACACTAGTTTTTAACAGTAGGGACACCTGCGTTGTAGGCATCTTTATCATTCTTTTGAAGTAATCAAATATCTGATGTCACTTTCGTCATTCTAATTCTGTGATTTGATTGCAAACAATTGCGCATTTCTTGGTTGTTTAGTATGATACGTAACCGCGAAGTCGAATGGAAGATAAAAGGACTTGCAGTTCTTTCTCGGAGACGGTATTATTGACTCATTTTTCGGAACTATAGCACAACAAAACCCATAAATAGTGTATATATCCGGGGAAAAAAGTACTCACTTTTTTCCCACGGGAAAAAAGTAATTTATGAAAAGTGACATTTTATAACCTGCCAACAGAGATGAAATGCCAAACTTTTTTCCCGTCACAGAAAAAATATTTTTTTGGTGTTGAGTAGATTAGATACTATTCAGATCCCATTCTGTAGCTGAACAGAAATGGTTATTGCACGCATGAAAAGACAACAAACATTTTTGTAATTTCCTACTACTGAGGAAGATGGAATGTTACTCTAAAATATTTTTTTGGTGTTGAGTGTAGATTAGATACTATTCAGATCCCATTCTGTAGCTGAACAGAAATGGTTATTGCACGCATGAAAAGACAACAAACATTTTTGTAATTTCCTACTACTGAGGAAGATGGAATGTTACTCTGCAAAGTTTTATTTGCGGTCAAATATCTCGATAACGAAATAATCGAAATTTCATCAGTGGCGTAGAAAATATGGGAGGAAAAGTTTTCATAACCCCCTGTAGCGCACCTCTGGATAAAATTCTAGGAATGTCTTTCTGGTCAAAAAATGAACCATTGAAAGATGTAAGCATATACCGAATTTGAATGCATTATATCCATTTTTTCTTGAGATATTGCGGAAAAACTATTTTAATTTCTTAACTTCAACGCCCTGTATCTCGAGAACTGAACACTTGGAGACCATATGTCCCTATCTCATCAGTGATTATGAAATCACGAAGGCTATCACCTGTCAAGCGTTGTCGGTCGAATTTCCTGTATAGTGAATCTATATCTAATAACTCTCTTATTCTGTAATGTAATGTATGTCGATTAGTTATTGTTATGATATGGGTAATGCGTTTTTTTAGAATTATGATTTCACTCATTGTAAACAATATTGAGCATCAATTACTCACGAAAACAGTTATTCTTGAGTCCAGATCCATAATATCCAGGTTGGCAGATGCAAGAGTAATGCCCAGTGGTAGTTCCACAGGTACAAAGCGCTTTTTGATCGCAGCAATCCCCTTCTTCACATAAAATGTCACAAGGTTTATTGAATCCTAGAGGAATGTAGTCACCACTTTTAAGATCTATCAACAAAAAATTTGGGAGCTTTGAGTTCAATCAGAGTTCAATATACTTGATTTCTTCGGCCTTACCAACATGTAAAGCTCTTCTGGCTAAGCTCTCGAATTCATAATAGCTATCTAGTAAGTAGCTGTAGTACTCTCCAGGTGAAGAAGATACTTCGTACAACTCTTTGAAGTTTCCGTTTTGTATTCCTATGGTGAATATGGTGATCAGACCTTTTTTTAATTCTTCAGCTATGGGTGTTGGGTCTCCTCCGTTCGAATATCCATCTGTTATCAAAAATATCACTTTCTTTGAATCGTTTCTATTTGATGAATCAAAAATTTCCTATAAAACATATCTATGTACTACATTTTTTCACATACATAATTTTGAATTCTTACCTTAGCCGTTTTGAAAGCTCCCAATGTAAAAGTTTCTCCTCCCTTATAGCTTATGTTGTTCAACTGTTTGTTCAGTAATAAACACTTATTGTTCTCTCTTGATGCCTCCCCGATTTCGTCAATATTTTTAACCTGAATATGAAATTGAAAATTATTTCAGTTCATGAAAAGAAATTTTGGTATGATTACTCACTATGTTACTGGGTGAGCTATAAGTAACCACAGCAACTCTCGTATGATTATAGTCCACAGTTAAATCACTGAGTAACTTCTTCACAAACTTCAATTCACTCTTGAAATTGTGTTCGCCAACACTGGAGGAAGCATCTATCAAAAACACGATGTCCAATTTGGAAGAAATTTTAAAAAGATCCACGCTGTTCTTGAACACTTCACCCAGTACATCAATTTTCGATTTGAATATCTCATTCTCCAAACGATCTCTGTTGACTTTGTGTAGCTTTTTATCACCAAAATTCAAGAATTCGCTGTAGTTGTTCAAAGTATCCAAATTGATTTTTTCCGCTAAATTCTTGATTATCAAAGTTAAAAGTAATAGAGATAAATGAATATTCATCTCAAATTAATCTACTTTCTAAACGAAGACGTACAGAATAAGAACTATAATAGCTACTGTTTATCGCGAGTCATGACATCAACTTTATTCAAGTTTTTTTTTTTTGACTTATCAGTATTTATAGACCATATGGCGCTTCTGGTATGTATCAATGACTTCTCTCCTTATAGCATCGGAATTCACATCTCGAGTTTATTCTTAGAATTACTTATTATTTAACATCAGTAGGGAATAAAAATGTTATAACATTCAATGTTTAGCGAAACCTTTGAGTCCTCATTTTCATAATATGATATGATATAAAAAATAAAGTACCCATTTAAAAGTGTCACACTCATATCTAAATTGAAGAAATAATTTCTGAGATTGCTTTAAAAGTGAAGTGGAATTTACGAATACGGTAAAACACAGGTAGGTCAAACTAGGAGATAGATGAAAACTAGGATCAAGAAACATTTTACACATTTGGAGTATACGTGCTAGTCCATTGTAGCTAGCGTATACAGTGTCCAAGTGCAAGTGGGGTCATCTCGAGTTATATACACTGCTCGCTAACAGCCATGGTACCACCCCAATTTCCTGAAATATATTGAAAAAATCACTTCGGATTCGGAATCAGGACGCTCAATTCACTAAATATTCATATTTTTCCTGAAAAATTTTCAGTTCTGAAAATTTTATTTTTTTCTCACTTTTCATGGACACGTATCTTACGTAATTGTTGGGTTAGGATACTGAAATTTGCTGGAGCGAGAGATATATCAAAAATGTACTCATGACCAAGTGGGGTCATCTTCAGTGATATACACTGCTCGCCAACAGCCATGGAACAACCCCAATCTCCGGAAAATGATATAAGGAAGCAAAATAGGTTGAGAATCACTTTGGATCCGGAATCAAGACGTCCAAATCAATTACTATTCATTTTCCATTGGAAATCAGTTCTGAAAATTTTATTTTTGTCTCACTTCTCATGGAAACACCGGGATCTTACGTAATTATCGAGTTAGGATTGTTAAATTCCCAGGAACATGAAATATTCCAAAGATACAGTCAATGACCAATTGAAATTACTATCATTGATATACACTGCTCGCTAGCAGCCATGGAACCACCTACATGTCCGGAAAATCATATTAGCAGATAAGATAGGTTGTAAATCACTGCGGATTCGAGAACAGAAAACAAAACGTCTAATTCACTAAGTACTCATATTCCTTCTGAACAATTTTCAGTTCTGAAATAATAAATTCTGTCTCAAATTTCATGGAAGCACCCCAGTATCTTACGTAATTATTGATGTAGGAGTCTGAAGTAAGACGTAAGAAAGAGACCAATGACCAAGTAGGATCATCTCAATGATACACTGCTCGCTCGCAGCCACATCAGAACCACCGACATTCCAGGAGGAAAAATGTATTAAATCGGAAAATTCACTTAATGGTTGAAATAACAATCAGAATTAGTACAATCGAAAAATAATAATGCGTCAAATTATGGGATGTGTATCCATTAGAAGTGACACACGACTGTATATGTTCCATATTCAACTACAATGATACCACAAGTATTCGGTAAAAACTGAAAAATGTTGATATGAAACAATGATTATGAGTTGTATCTGTTTTTATTCAAAAAGCGTAATCAAGTAAAAAAATAATTTACAGGTCGATTTATTCATATAAAAACTTATCATTATTATCACAAAAGCATTGTCACGACTTATCTATTAAGCTGTTAGACATTTCTAGATTTTCTGGTCCACTGGGCGATGTTTTTCCGATTTTAGTTATGAAAAATTCTATCGTCCACATGATGACTACAAAAGATGTAACACAATTGAGGGCGATGATGGCAGGCATATATCCACCTGCTTGTCTTATGTACCCTTGAAAAATAAATTATTGTTTATGTCAATTATCCCTATTTCGCATTTTTAGAATTGTCTCCAGTAGGTGGCACAAATATATTCGAAAAACTTTGAGACTTCTCATAATATTGAGAGATTTGGAGATACTACCAATTCATTGTATTGATTTCGGAAATATATTTCATGAATATATGTGAATATCAGTGTTATTTACTGACAACTGAGTATTTATTTTTCATTTCAACTAATTTTGTCCAAAAATCAAATTGTCATACATCACTGTATTCAGAAAAAAAAAACTCGAACAGAAATAAAAGTTGACAGTCGCTGTCGTTACAGATGAAATTTGAAAAATTAATGATCACAGCCCATAGTGTCTGATGAGTCATTTCATTCACTTGTTTTTAAAAATCGGATAGTTTTCTGTAAGTATATTGTAAGATCTTTGATTTCAAATATAAAATAATAATTATAATAATCTATAATCACCTAGGATCGAACCACCGCCAAATATGAACAGTCCATTAAACATCATTTGAATTCCTGAAGCTGAAGCTAGCCTGTCCAAAGGTACATAGCTAGGGATAATCAATGTGGAATAAACTGTTCTGATGCCTTTCATAAGTCCTAGGGCAACTGCGATTGCGAAATAGTATCTTATTTGAACGATAGATAGAAACACTGAAATGTAAAATATATAAATATTGAATTTTTTATCCATAACCAACATGATTTAGATTTCAAAGTAGGTAGATATTTAGTTAAGGTAAATTTAAAGTGAATTTGGCCCCAAACTGACCCTTGTGGTATACCACATGTAATAATCATCAGGGAACCAATAGTTATTTAACCAACTAGAGGGTACAGGGTGATTCAGGTTTCAAGGTACAAACTGAAATGGCTTATATAGATCTCATCATTTTGATCAAAAAAGTGTGTATAAATATGTGTCCGATCTCGATCAGTAGCGGATATACAGGGTCAAAGTTTGATTTTGTTCTATTAATTAAAATATCTCGCTCACCTCTTCGGGAGAAGATTAGAAGTTCTCCTGCAGATGCTAACATATTTTTTCTACAAATTCGTTATAATTTTACGCAGAGTTCAAATAATCCATCATTTTGTGTTCAAGTCATTGTCAATTTTGATTACCAATTTGATTCAAATGATTACTTGAGATATTGCATAACAAACTTTCTTTGCCTAGGCTGTAAAAATACACCATTTATGCCTGTTAAGTGTCATTAAAAAGCCACCTCTCATGTCATTTCGAGAAAAAATATTATTGTTAGAAAACAGGGATTAGAATCTGTTCAGACACTTCACAAGGCTAACCCGTTAACGTAAAATCCATATTCCCGATTAAAATGTAGATATCGTAAGTTATAGTGTCAACCAGTGAAAGGATATTATGTTGTGTACAGGGTGGCATTGAAATAAGTGCAAATATTTACGACTATCGAATGGCACTAATAAAAAAAAATTAGGGATCAAAATAAAATTTGAGGTTAGACCCCTTTTTCCACCCAAAGTTCTACACTGTAGCAAATCTAATGTCACCTCTGTTCAAATTTCGCCACTAGTTTTTCTGAGTTTTATATTTTTATCAAATTGACCTATTGGAATAACAACTTTTTGTTTTCTGTGTGGTTTCTGTATCTTGCTTAATTTTTGAGGAAACAATAAAAATTCGATTTGACTCCAAATTTTAATGTAGGAGTTTTCCAGACTCCAATTGAGATCACTCAATAACACCAATTAGGATCATTTTAAAATTTTGGGGCTTCGTAAGTCTCCAAGCAAAGCTTATACAGGGGGGTTATGAATAAAAAAGATTAATATTTCCAAATTCAACATCCTGTATCTCAAAAACGGAGCAAGTTAGGACACATGTTCATGTAAATTTTTTTTGCTAGAATATCACAAGGAATAATCGCCCCTTGAATTATTTCGGTGTTATTCAGATACATGACCCTATCAACGATCAATTTCATATATAAACATTAAACTTACTCGTTAATACGAGGTCGACGGAAAAAGTATGTTTCACATCAATATACTGTTTATGGATACAAAGTTCAAGTATGTATGTGAATGTAGTATCTTTATGAGGTTTACTTACGCCATCTTGAAAAAACTATTCCGATCAGAGATAAAGCTAAAATGAATCTCGGAGGCTGGTTCAAGGAATTCCCGATGAAGGGCGCCAAAAACCGGAAAATTATATCGGCCATTCCCTGAATGGATAGAAATTCGGCGATTTCCTGCGTATCCATTCCAAGGTCACTGAGAATATAAACTATCGTTATGGAAAAGTCGACCTCTGCGAATATAACCAAGGATAACCCGATCATGATGCTGCAGTAAATCGGATCTTTGAATAATGTCAGATCGAAAATTTTCACGATACCGTCCAGAATTTGTTTGCATATTTTGGTATTCTCTCTTCTCACACTGAGTTCGTTGTATATTTTATCACCCTGGTTGCCGTTTGTTTTATAAGGGTGTTCGTCGAAGAGATCCAAAGAACTTTCCAAATTGATTGTGGAGGCACTTCTCCACCATTGATATTTCATTTTTGTATTTTGTCTTGGAGAAGAAGGAAGCATAACTGAAAATGAATTGAATAAAATTAGTGGATATAAGGAATGGCAATTGGAATTCTCACCTGATTCCAGGGACATCACACTGGCTCCTATCAATGATGAATCAATTCCATAAATTCCTGCACCTTCTTGATCATGACTTATCGTGATTGAATCATCTTTCCTTTGGAATACAGATATATTCGCAATTATTTGCGATTCTGAAAATGTCCAGCAGTTAAATCTCAAGAATATTTTCACCAAGGTCAGAATTAACTTTTTTTAGCAACGATATTGGTTTAATGGTCGAAAAGTAGTAAACTCTTTCATTCCTCGTCGTAATAAATGTTTGTATAGAATTTTATTACAGTTATATAAGCTGAAGATGAACATGTCTAAGTCTGAAACATATCTTTGAACTATTGATAAAAAAATCAACCTTCAGATTACTTGAGTGTTCCTTTATTATTTTTTCCAATACTACTTTCACATGCTCATTATGATGGTTAAATGAAAATAATATATTATATTATCGAAGTCATGTGATATTGTCATGAGTAGAACATACGGTATATCAGTAATTTCGAACCATGAGGGTTTTATAAACATAAAGTAAATCAAATCATCCGTTGACATTGAATTATAAAAACTGACCAAGGAACTCTCATGAGAAACGTGCATATCTAATAAAATGTTGTATATAAATATTGGATGTGAGGGTTCCGAAGTTAGTCTGGTCTGGGGCTACTCTTGACTTGACAAGAGCTCGTCGTAATGGTTATTATAATGTAAGTTGTTATTCGGTCTTTATATTCATTGTTGTTTATCCATATCTATCATCACTACCCATAATGTTTCATGCTGCAATAAATATTATTATGTTTGAATATATTCTCATACTTTCAGTTACCCCTAAACTATTAGTGCCTATTCGAATATTACCTCTCGCAAACTATTAATCCAAGCATTACCCCTTATAAATCGATATGGGTGGATAACCACCCATTATATCGTAACATGGTGACAACTCTTTTGTTGTGACATGGTGGAGGCGCCTAAGCTTATTTCCTTGAGTCTCATTCCTCATAATAGACTCATCAATTTTTTCTTGCATTCATCGATTCTTGTCAATTTTATATTTCATACAAAGGCACTAGTAGAAAGGGTTATTTGAAAGTATTAAGTATAGCAGCATGAATTATGGGTGATGACAAAGTAAGAAAGCCATTGAAAATAGAAATCCTAAATTTTTTGCAATATTTCAAATACCATTTAGCTTGAAAAGTTGAATAACAACACACAACAAAAGAGTTGCCACCATGTTACGATATAATCGGTGGTTATCCACACAGAGAAAAAACTTTAATAATGGTTATTAAACATTTAATAGTCACAGTTGAAAACTTGAATACTATATGGGACAGATATACAGTATGATAGTGGTAGATAAAATATTTTACCTGAATTGGTATACCTGCAATAGACACTCAATTATATAGTTCATTGATCATTAATGAATGAATATATTTAAAATCGACTCAGGATTATTGAAGTGTTGAATAACATTGATTAGACAGTTTAATTACCATTGAACATTAATTAATTCCCTTTGAAACATTGCTATATTATCTTACAGACTTCTTCACCTGTTGTAGGTATACACTTCGATGATAGTTATTCAATAGTTTAATCAATTTTCAATACTATATAGTTGCCACAGGTGAAAAAGCATGCTGTTACAGAAAAATAGGTGATATTCTCTGAGATATATCTAACTGATGTCAGGTACATCCTTTAATTATACTACCACTGAAGAATACAATTATTCCAGAAACATTATTAAGTTGTCCTGGGATCATAAATTACTCGTCACTGGAACATAATTTAATTATCTCAGATGTGCAATTCAATTGAAATATTGGGGATGTTCAATGTGCATACCTTTGAAAATAGTTTCAAGGTATCACACAATGGGGAATGGGGATGGTGATTATCTATAGAAGAGAAGAAACATTGTACAAAATATAGGTACATTATATAATATATTCTAGTCATTTGTAATTTCAGTACAAACTACATAAATGAATGAACCTGAAATAATTATTTTCAATATACGATAGTTGTCGAACTGACTCATATACAAATATATTTCAGACGTTGATGGAGTATCTGCGGGCCGCGGGGGTACTAGGTCCTCTTGAATTCAGATCAAGTGGCATCATGTTCTAATCAGGTACATCATTACCATCAGCACCCTGAAATTTGAAAATTCCTCTATATAATGTGTTAAATTTCTCCCATTATTTTCTTGAAAATTCAAACAAATAATCTATTTTCAAGAGATTCATTGGAAGAATAAACTTTTAACAGGTAGCGAACGTCCCGTGAGCCAATCCAAGTAAGGCCATTCTTCATAAAACTTCACTTTGACTCAAATCCAGAGACACCGAATAAGAAAATTCAAGATCCGTTTCCTGAAATTTCTTCCCGTGTACCTACTATCAGAAATATGATTTTTTTGCAAACATTCACAGTAGAGAGTCTTCTCATTTTGATATTTCCCAATTTATTTCTCGGCTTTTGTGGAATATAACCATAAAAACTCCTCGGTTTGGGTAATAAGTAACTTGAGATCAACAATTCATTTATTTTTCTGAAATTATATATTTCTTTAATCTTCAACAAAATTTGAACTACTTAACAAGTGACTTCCTACTGAAATTTCGACACCACAGAGCACACTCGATAAAAATTTTGAGAGGTCACAACCAAAATAGGAGATATTTGATATTTTCAAAATATAACCTCTTCAAACGAAAAATAAATGGCAAGAACCACGAATAAAACGGACATATAATATCAGATGTAACAATTAATTGCAAATGATCAACCAACATAAGGAACTAGAGGGCTTAGAATCATTTTCGGAAGGAGAAAAACATATCACTAAAAAACGTTTGTGCCCAAAAAGATTTCTTCATGCACGGAAAAAAAGGAATGGTATATTACTCACCAAGAAAGAAAGAAGAGTTTTGCCACACTTCGCCACACCCTGCTGTTTCAAAGTGTCGTCGATGAACTGCTTATGCTGTTTCTATTTTTCAACTCTCGACCTGGGGCTAATCGCTCCATAGTGATAATGTCACTGGGAGAAATGTTTTTGGAATAGTCACAATCACTTAACTAACATGCACAACACAAATGTTCCAGAATAGAAAAAGGCACGCATAAGTGTTCGCAAACACCAAAGGTACATACTCTTAGTACAGATACAGACTGAATGAAGTGCAGAAGAGTTGCGCAGTCAGCTCGTGGCGTAATCGTGGGTATTCGAAACTAGCCGAATGATGACGAAACAGAGAAATCAAGTGAACTGTTACCTGTTGTTATTAAACTGGTAATAATGGCAGAATTATTCCTTTCACTCATAGAAAACAAGGATTGAGGGACAATTATATTGATGTCAGGTAGATTGTTGTATACTGAGTATTAAACACATCGATAAAAGTTAATCAAGCACAAGAGAGATGGCCTGTTCCAGGAGCATAGTTAACCTGCCACTGGAAGTCGATATCAGAAAAAAATTTTCACCTATTGTAATGGTACAAAAGTTCATTAATATATTTGTGGGTATTAAATTTTACTCAAGTGTACTTGTGTACCTGGACCGTTTTTCTCTGTGCACCCATATCGATTTATAAGGGGTAATGCTTGGCTTAATAGTTTGCAAGAGGTAATATTTTAATAGGCACTAATAGTTTAGGGGTAACTGAAAGTATGAGAATATATTCAAACATAACAATATTTATTGCAGCATGAAACATTATGGGTAGTGATGATCGATATGAATAAACAACAATGAATATAAAGACCGAATAACAACTTACATGATAATTATTACCATCACGACGAACTCTTGTCAAGTCAAGAGTAGCCCCAGACCAGACTAACTTCGGAACCCTCACATCCAATATTTATATACAACATTTTATTAGATATGCACGTTTCTCATGAGAGTTCCTTGGTCAGTTTTTATAATTCAATGTCAACGGATGATTTGATTTACTTTATGTTTATAAAACCCTCATGGTTCGAAATTACTGATATACCGTATGTTCTACTCGTGACAATATTCACAATTGTTTTCGCAATTTCAAGGAAATTTCGTTGTCTTCCAATAGTAGTATCAAGATGAATAATAATTAAAATCAAGACTACTGTCGTGGCCTATATTTTATGTCTAAAACAAATCATTTCTTCGTTCTTGAGTTCTCCGAAATTTCATGATGATGATGTATTTACCAAACCATTTTTTATTTTCATAACTCAAACTTCTCCTTTCGAGACTAAAACATATAAGATGAAGTCAATTTTACCTATAACATTTATGAAGTTCAAAAATGTTGAAACAATTTTCCTTACATAACAGACTCCCAAGAGTACCAACAAATTTCGATTCTTCCCCCCTCATTTATATGGATTGAGATTGACAAAGTTCAATAGTTTTAGTAGTTAACTGTTAGGCGAGTGGACTTTTTGTTAGTTCTTAAATAGAATCATAACTCAAATAACTTTCATTCTCACATTACATTACATTTTTACAATTTTTTCGTTCGATTTCAAGGTGCTGAAATCAACAATAATGCCATGGTAATTTTCAAACGGCTAAAAATTCACCGCGAGTAATAATAACTGACGTTACGTATTCGTAAGTAAGGACAGACCATAGCACAGTTGTATAATTGTTGAAATACGATTGAAACTTCAGAAATATTAATTATTCAATAATTCATACATTCTCAATTTTGAATTGGTTATATTCCTAATTAGACATAAAAAATCAAGTGTCTCAAAATATTCCCTCGTCTGTTGTGGCCCATAGCCTATAATGCATTAGTGTTAATAATAATACTATCATATTAATTCACATTACAGGACATTTGAGGGTTAAGGTGTCAGTTCTCAGCATTCAGCACATTGTTGCCAAGTCTTCAACATCAACATGATATTTTGTTGTAGAGTATAATAAATATTTAGACATGTTGGTTGCTCGAAAAAGTAAAGAATGAACTATTATATCATGGCTTCCTTATTTTATGTTTCATCTAGTGATTTATTCAACGACAGGACTCTAATCTTTTTGATAACTTGATTATAATTGGTGACTTGACAACCTTGCTTCATGAGTGAAAATGAAAGATTATCTAACCAATAACGAAACAGCATGAAAACTGACATTACCATTTATTCGGCGTATCGTCAAATGGCGGCCATGACGGTTTGTTTGAAATGAGCTCTGAAATTCAAAAACTTTGAACAAAGCAAAAATTGATTTAGTTCCCTAATGACACAGAGGAGTTTAAATGCCATCAGTCCACTCGCCCATTTTATTTATTTATTTATTTATTTATTGAACAAATAACTTCCAGACAGAATAGGCTCTGGTATAAGGAAGTACATAATTATATACCTATAGGTAAACATAGCATCATTCAAAATATATCAACAACTGTAAATTGGCAAACAAAGAATAATATTTGAAAAAAAAAAAAATTGCATGATTAATTTTATCCAGTCCGCTGAGAAATAATCAGTTTTTTTACTTCATTTTTGAATATACCTTTATTTCTGCAATTTTTTATATTATCAGGTAGTTTATTGAATTCAGTTAAGGCTGAATGAGTGAATCTTTTTTGTCCGATTAGGGAGCTAGCGGCGTCAAGATGGAACAAGTTATATTGTCTAGTTTCATGATTATGAATTTCAGAATTCCGTATCAAAATAATATTCGACTTCAATTTTTTATTTATGATATTATATGATATTTTGAGAGTTTCAATTCTATATATTTCATCTAAAGAATACGTATTTGTTATTTCATACAATTGATTGGTTGGTGTATCAAATGGGAGACGATATAATACTTTTAACGATTTTCTATATAATGTTGATATTTTATTGAAATTATTTTTTGAACAAGATCCCCAAACATTTATTAAATAGTTGATACGACTCAGTATATGAGAGTAGAGAATCATGTTTGCAATTTTAATATCAAGTTTGGGACATTTTCTCAATGCACCAATAATTGGAGATATTTTTTCTGTCAGAACATCAATATGTTTGTCCCACTTTAACCTGTTATCAAACCAAATACCAAGATATTTTATCTGGTCAGTTTGTTTCAAGAGTTCATTTTTTATTTTAAGGTTGAGGTGAATTTTTTGTTTATTTTTTTGGTGGAAAATCATATATTCTGTTTTGTTAGTATTTATCGATAAAAGGTTAGATTGGAGCCATTTTTCAAATATTTTCAAGTCTTCATTTATCATATTTTCTAAATCTGAAGGATTCTTGCCTTCATATAAAAGTACTGTATCATCTGCATACATGGTATATTCACACGCTAGACCAATTTCACTGATATTTTGAACATAAAGTAAATATAGTATAGGTCCTAAAACAGCGCCTTGTGGGACACCCTTATTGATTAATAGTTTATTTGACACAGAGTTGTTTGACTTTGTATTGATTGTCCTATTATCAAGATATGAATTCAATATATTTCTCACATTGCCTCTGAGTCCCATTGTTTCTAAGTTTTCTGAAAGTGTTTTATGATCAACTGTGTCAAAAGACTTTTTGAGATCAATGAAAACAGCTACCACATAATTTCCTGAATCAAGTCCTCTCTGGATTGAATCTATCACTTGTAGTACTGCTGCTTGTGTTCCACTGTTTTCTTGAAAACCAAATTGATTAGAATCAAAGCTATATTTTTTGTTGATGAATTCTACAATTCGTTTCTTGAAAATTTTTTCAAAAATTTTAGAAAATATGCTTATTAAAGCTATTGGTCTATAGTTAGTTGGATCCTGAGCATTTCCATTTTTGTAAATAGCTCTTACTGATGCATGTTTTAATTCGTGTGGGATTCAAGAATACTTACTCCACAAACCTGCCTGAATGAAGTTGCTAGTTTAATAATGATATAGGTGAAAACTCACTACTTCTGTAGATTCCTTTATGAGTTATGACAGGTATGTCTTTGATATCTTCATTCTCCTCATCCCTCTCGTCACTGCCACCAATTTCTTGAGCGTCTTCCGTGTTCAAAATTGTCTCACCTTTCCTTAGGTATGTATATTTCTTTTGGTGGTTCTCGACAGGTTGCAGGAGAATGGCGGCGATGAATGTTTGGGCATAAATGCCGGACAAAATGAGAGTAACGCCCTTAGTGTCGAAGTGTTCCAAGAGAGAATTGATGATTTGAGGCATCAAAATGGGACCCAGTCCGGCCATCGTCATGACTATACCGAACGCCCTGTTCCTTTTTTTTGTGAAGTAGCTGCTGATGGCTAGGGTGTAGGATGACATGGTGAGGCCAACTCCCAAAGCTGGAAAAGAATGTTGATGCATCAGGAGATTTTCACTTATAATACCACGAGAGCTCCAATTACTACCGATTTTTTTTTTCGAGAACACGAATATTTCGGAAATTATTCTGAGTCGAAGACGAGGGAGAATTTTCACTTATAATCAATCTCCCTAGCAGCAGAGAATCATCAGATTAATTCTGCTGCGTGGGAGATTCGGTAAGAAATTAATTGGAGTTGGATACATGACATGTTTATATGAACTTTATTTGCTAGAATATCACAAGGAACCCCTTGAATTTTTTGGGTGTTATTTAAATACGCCCTGTATGATGCGCTTTATTTTTGACAGAATAATTGTCACATCAATTCCATTGAGTTGATAGGACCGAACAAAATTATCGCGATAGTCACCCGTTGCTATAAGCAACGTAATCAAAAAGGAGCCTTCTGATTGGTTCAAAATAAATTTGATTACGCTAAATAAAATACGGAATACCGACTTTATCTTCAACTTTAGTCACTCAAAATAATGAGGTAGCTGGGATAGTTCAAACTATTATTCTTGACGACTAACTTTATACCACTAAAGTTGGTAGAACATTTTTTGTTACAAAAGAACTCGAAGGAGTATGTAGTTTCATTAAAATTCACATCCATAACATTGTTAGATTAAATAAAACATGATTAACTTACTTCAGTTACACGAAATAATTAAAAATAAGTCGATAGCAGATCAATTTCAGTTTTTCACAAATTCGTTTTACTAAAGTTAGTAGAAATATATTTTCTTACAAGAAACTTGAAAATGAATGAAAGTTGCTCACGCAATATTCTTAGGTTGAATAAAATGTAATTGAAAGACTAAAGTTAAATGAAACAATAAAAAATAAGTCGACAGTATAGTAGCTCGATCTCTCAGTTTTTCCACAAATTCATTTAGCTAAAGTATTTCGTTACAAGAAACTTATCAACTTAAAGAATTAATTCGACATAATCTGAGGTTAAATGTAAATATCATGTTGTTATTTTTAAATGTCTGGATTTGAATTGCCTTCACACATAATTGGAGTTTATTTTAATAGCTTTCAATTGTTTGTGGTCGGTGTTTGCTAATTGGTTCCTCTAGTGACAGTGTGAATATATTGGCATTGGTGTGTGCAAATACCACAAAAAATCAATCAACCCACAACGACAAAAATTCGTATTGAATCGAATCTGAATTCTGGAATTCTGAATATATTTAAACGCGGCAAAGCATTAATAGTTTTTTCAACAACGTTAAAATTAATAATATAGATAGCACTTTGATTTTATACATTATATTGATTAGGTATATAAAATTCAAGTGTTCTCATTTCTATGAATTGATTTACATTTTTCGTACTTTATTGCTTGTCGCCTTGAGTATATAGACTGGTGTACATAACCAAAGGCCTGTATAGTTGTTATCTATGTTGTAAATTTTTCAACTCATTAGATAATGAATTACATGGAATCATTCTATTATAAAAAATTGATTGTTTGCACATGACCGACTTGTATATAGTTTTAATCAAGATATTCAATTGTTTGGTTCTATTAGTATGAATTGAATTGAATTTCTCAAAATATGGTATATTCTGACAAATGCGAAGGTATTAAGAAATTCTGAATTAATATAATGAGATAAGATTCAATGAAGAATTGTATAAATTGATAGTTGAATGAGGAGAATTTGAACTGAAAAAGCACCTCATTTTTGTCTATATTTTGAAGTCATTATTGATCTCAAACAATATTTTTACTTCACCAGAAATCATATATAGCAAATTTGTATGAATGAAACAAAAAAAAACGAATACTCTTCGAGTACCACACAAGAAGTTGCCTAGTTTGATGAAAAATATTGTAGACTTTGAAAAGAAGATAATCTACCGGGTGACACAGGCTATCGGGCCACCCCTGTAACTTCTGCATTCGTCAACGGATTTTTCTGAAATTCGGTGCAGTTATATAAGCAACTATCTCGGATTTGATCACAGTACAATCCAATATGGCGGACTTCCGGTTTTTCTGGAAATGCCAGCAATTTTGTTTTTTCAAATGGAACACCCTGTATATTTTTACATATTCAAGTTCAACAGGTCAAAACAAGTGCAATCTTGATGTCAAATGTCATTTATTCCACAGCCTACCTATAGTTGAAAAATTATTCCAACTGCAAGGAAATTCATAAACTAGTTGTTGATTTTTGAATGTATTCAATTTGTTACTGCACCGAAAAACAGAAATGATATTTCATTTTGTTCCTTAATGTATGTTCTAGAGAAACGGGTAGGTGTCCCATAGGGGTTCCATTTGAAAAAAAAATATTTTTGATCAAAAAGTGATGTGGCTGAATTGATTCCTGGATAAGTGACACAAAAAATAATTTTCCAGAGAAAATTATGTTCTTCTGTTATGTGTGACTCATTGTGAATAGTCTTGACCACTTCCCATTTATCCACGAGGTAAAATGAAAAAACAATTTTAATTCAATTTTTTTCGAAAAAATGACATTTGAAATAAAGATTGCACTTGTTAAGACCTGTTGAACTTGAATAAGTAAAAATATACAGGGTGTTTCATTTGAAAAAACAAAGTTGCTGGCATTTCCAGAAATACTGGAAGTCCGCCATATTGGATTGTAATGTGATCAAATCCGAAATAATTGCTTATATAACTGTACCGAATTTCAGAAAAATCCGATGACGAAAGCAGAAGTTACAGGGGTGGCCCGATACCCTGTGTCACCCGGTATAAGTATGGTTTTTACTATTGATTTCAAAAGTTTCCAATTTAAGTAAAGTGCAATAATCTATTTTGAAAATTGAATGATGTCAAAGTTAGTTTCAACAGGAAGTCATGAAATTTTGAATAAATCATTTGAGAGGTATTTTTGAATAGTACGTTTGGGAGAAAAATAAATTATTTAAATTTCTCATTCCACTCCGAAATACAAGGGTAGTTTCAATGGAAGTGGAACACACTGAATATTAATTTTCAGCATACTGGTGCCAAACTCGAGATAACATATTATGAGTGCTTGATCTGATATGATTAAAACACTTGAATTATCATGCCATGCACACGGACATCTTCAATGAATGATCATAACAATAGGACAACATATAGTGTAACCTTGATTTTGATTTCCATGCTAAAGCATACATTTTTAACCATTGAGGCCAAAGTCAAGGTTACGCATAATTTCCTAGCATACTGCAATTCTTTCAGAAACTTCTTGAGTGATGCTTTCTCCAACATCTTGAATGTGAAATACATATCGGAAAAATTCCTATGAAATAGTTAGACAGTGACACGCAGTATACGCTATTTATTTTTTGAGGATTTAGATTAAACTTAATCATTATATTATTATCTGTCTGCAAGATGGAGAAACTGCTTCCACCTATCAAACTCTAGAAAACATTATACAGTGTGTCCTAGCTAAAACTTCTCACCCCTCTTGATTGAGAAAAGAATAGCAATCCGAGGCCGGTGTTCCTATTCTGATGCCTTCCCGTTAATAACTACTCGACTCAAAAGACTAAACATGGTAAATCATACCATGAGTGGTCTCCAACATGACCATCACATCACAGTTTATGTGAACTCAAACTAGTGAAAATAGCAAGAGATACATATTCTTCTCTACAATGCCCCCCCCACCATCCCTTTATTTTTTGAACGGGTTAACTAAAAAAATTGAATCTTGACATAATGAAATTGATGCGTGAATACTATTATTTGGAATGAAATTGACAGATGAAAATTTCAAAATGGCGACTGGATGCCACCTAGGAAAAAAATTAAATGTCTTGTGACACATCCTTCTGAAGCTTCTGATGAATACTTCATGATCCCAGAATATAGAATAGAATAGAACTTATTTAGTATTAGGGACAGAACATTACATCAAGTTTAATTCGCGATAGAAAATAACACCTTGCCCCACCTGACGGCAACAACTTGAACACTTCTGAGCGGTTCGTTTTGATGATATGACCAATAAGCACAAACAAAAAACAAATGTGAACCAATGAAAATGAAGTAAACATGCCGCTTTGACAGCTTCCAAGAACTCCGATAGGTGGCGTACGCTTATTTTCTATCGCGAATACTAGTCAAATACATACAGTAGAATACAAATAATGATGAAAATCAAGAGGCCTCTGAGAGATGTACAAATTTCTTTATCTTTCCTTATTGTGACAAAGGGATATACTTGCTTCATTGATATCCTCTATTTGTTAGATATCGTCTGGGAGCCTATTATAGAACTTTAAGCACTGATAATAACAACCTTTCTCAAAAAAGGATGTCTTATGGTAGTGAAAATGAAAGTGTTTCTTTCCGTCTCGTATTGTAAGAATGATTATGTAAGGAATCATTGAATATATGTTTGTTTTTGTATACAAAATTGACACATAAGTTTTTAAAAATAGCCACGAGAAGGTTCTAAAGTATTCAAGTCAGCCAGAATACAAATTGACCTTTCTTGAATGACAAATACTTCTTGACTTCTGATGATTGAATAGAAATGTTCAAAGTAAGCTCCTTGAGAGCATCGTGATCTACAGTGCTTTCAGAGCATAACTAGCCTTACTGAGTCTACCACAGAGTATGGTTTACCCATCCCATATGTTTCTCAATGGTAACACCAAGAAATTTCGCAGAGTTGGCAAATGAAATAGCACTATTATTCAAATTTATGTTTTCTGGAAAAATCTGTGAGTTTATGATGTGTCTAAAGAGGATTCAATTTGTTTTAGTGATGTTTAATAGTAGAGAGTTTTCATGAAACCAGTTGGAGACTTGAGAAGTAACCAATACAGTTTTTCTACTTAATTTTTTCAAAACACTTGTCAGCAATCAGAATGTTTGTGTCTACTGCATAGTTTGTTAATTTGATAGAAGGACACTTGACAACATTACCAAGATCGTTTACATATAGGATAAACAATAATGGACCAAGTACACTGCCATGTGGCACTCCTATAGAAATTGTTTGTGTGCCTGAAAAATGATCTGCTGTACCATCTTTTTGATACATACTTTCTGCGTTCTATTACAAACATAAGAAGAAAACCAATCAAGTGCTGTTCCACGGATACTCCTCTTGAATAATTTGCTGAGAAGTGTGTCATGGTTCACAGAGTCAAAAGTCTTTGATAAGTATAGGAAAACACGAGGGAAAACACCATGTGCAACATATCCATCATCTATGAAATGCAATATTCTTTCAGTGACAGCAAAAATGGCAGTAGGTAATAGTAGATTTCCCTTTTTGAAAACCATGTTGAATATCTGATACAATATTGTTTGATATCAAAAATGGAACCAGTCGTCCACACATCATAATTTCAAATAATTTTGAGAAACTAGATAAAATACTGATTGGCCTATGATTTTCAACTAGGTAAGGGCCCCTTTTTTTGGATAGCGGCCTTACAATTGCGATTTTCAACCTACAGGGAAAACTACCTCTTCTGAATTATTCATTCAAAATATAAGTCGAAGGATCTAATATGTAGTGACAGATAGTTTTCAGTAAAACATTGTTAATTCCATCATCGCCAGCAGAATATTTATTTTTTGATTCCTTAATTACCTCCCGAACTTCCTCTAGTATTATTTCTGTTACAAAAATCGAGTTGTGACATTCCTTCACATGGTCAAGGTTCATATTAGGTTGAGCATTCCCCAAAACATTGAAGGCTGCAGTGATAAAACAATATAAAGTCAATAGGAAATAGATTCTAGATTGTAGATGGGTCGTGCAGATTCTGCACCTTTTTTTGCAAGGCGATCAGCTGCCTCATTTCCTTTGATTCCTTCATGCCCTGGAACCCACATAAGTGTGACTTTGTTGTCCTTTCCCAGTTGCATGAGTGTTTCAAAGCAGTCCCATGTGATCTTTGATGTGAAAACGAATGATTTTAGGGCTTTTAGAGGAAAAAAGCTGAGTTCAGTGCAGAAGATCCTCGAAATGGTTGCCTTGAAATTCTGTACACAAAAACAGTACACAAAAACACTTTCGAACACAGGTACGTCGATAATTTCACAAAAATTCATCATTCCCTGTCCTATTATATCCAATATTGAAGCAGGTTCAGTTTCGTACACATTTTCCTTCGAATAGCCCCATAAAAAAATTCTAAAGGTGTCAACTCTGGCAAGCGGGCTGGTCATTCCGTAGGAACTTGACGGCCAATCCAACGACCGGGGAAAGTATCAACCAAATAGTTTTTTTTTCCTAGTTGAGTTTCTAACTTGTCTGGAGTAATATTGTGGTGCTCCATCTTGTTGGAATACAATATCCACATTAATGTGTATGTATTCAGGCAACCATTAAATATTCTGCCATTATGTAGTAGGCGAAGATATTGACTTTATATTCTAGAGTTGTGAAGTATTCATCAAGAGCTTCAAAAGGATGTGTCACAAGACTCCCCCTTTCCATTTAATTATTTTTTCCAAGCGGCGCCCAGTCGCCATCTTGAAATTTTCTTCTGTCAATTTCACTTCAAAATATAGTATTCATGCATCAATTCTATTA
This sequence comes from Phaedon cochleariae, assembly GCA_918026855.4. NCBI lineage: Eukaryota > Metazoa > Arthropoda > Insecta > Coleoptera > Chrysomelidae > Phaedon > Phaedon cochleariae. Next base: position 5,881,721 of record OU896709.1, read on the forward strand.
GCCCAAGTTTCAATTTTTTCAGTTGACCTATTCAAAAAATAAAAGGATGAAGGACAATAAAGAAAATCACTGTACAATCTCTGATCGAGGTCTACATGGTGCCTTACATGCCATCAGTCCGTAGGCCAGCACGAACTCCGTCATACACTCGGCGAACGCCAGGAAGAATATGCCGGCCGACATGCAAAAGGCCCCCGCCAGAGATATCTTCCTATAGCCGAAGCGGTTGAGCAGAGGCCCGTTCACCAGGCCTGCCAACATGCCGAAGGCCGAGTTCAAGTTGACGATGAAAGACTCCTCGGTGGTGGAGATGCCCAGGTGGTGGAAGTCGTCCTTCAGGATCAGTCCGAAGTTGGAGATTAGCGGAACGGAGATGAACTGGAAACACGAGTTTTTTTTATTTCAGTTATTGCATTACATTCTCTTCTTCATTGATACATTTTATACAAATAATATATATAGTCTATTGGCTATGAACGGTTAGACAAATAATCTAACCCTCAGAATTTTTTCTGGCAGTCATTGATCCTAGGGGAATGGGCGTGTATACCTTAGTAGAACTTTTAACTCAAACCATGTTTATTATGATCCTTTTATACATAAATAATGATTGACGACATGATTCGATCGAAAAATCAACTGGAATGTTTTATTTTTGGACATAAATGATAGTACCTTCTGAAAACGGACCCTCTTATGACGTAGAAACCTCATCTCGCCATAGTTGAAAGAAAATACCAAACGCCCGACGGAGACTGAGGCAACTGATTTATTAATTCCTTCAACTGTGTCCTCGCGCAAATTCACTCTGTCAGAAATCATGTATCATTCATCTCTGTCTGGAATGGTCTTGTTTCAGTATTAGGGTTTTGACGTCACATCATCGCCTCGTTTTCAGAGGTCCGAAAAATCGGGGATTTCAATAATTTTTTATAAAACGTAGGGAGCTCACAGCAAGAAACGGTTTGCGGTGGTGAGCTAGTTTGGGTGAGTTCTATCGAATTATGAAATAAAATTTTCTTGTGATATAAGCCCATTGAAAAGACAGAGCTCGATATATATGTCTTATTCCTTTATTCAATCATCAATGCATTTTTTGAAAACAGAAAAGGACAGAAGTATAGCTGTGTCCGGACTCTTGTCTAAGGTATATACAGGAACTCTAGCTCAGGTAAGTCCTCGGACGATGTGGCTTCTGCCTTCAATTTCCTCAGAGCTTTAATATTCCTGAAATTGCTCGACATTTTCTTCGTAAAGATTCATCCGAAATATCAGTAATATTTTTGATTGTTTCAATATTTCTCATTACAGCAGCATCTTACAAAACTGTCCAAGAGCGCCTTTCTTTCGATTGATGCACTTCATTGGGTGAGGCTGACCTTCCGCAAATAATACACTCATATGATTCAAGTTCTGAGTTTATACACTTCACTCAACACCAGATATTTTGAATTTACCAATTATTCCACTGTATTCCTCAGAAAATCCACACTTAGCAACAAAAAGTAATTACAACAATTATTAGTATTTAATATCAATTATTTCGATTAATAGTGGTGGTAATCACTAATAAAACCTGTAATAAATGATGTTTCAACAGTTTCTACTCTGAGTAGTAACTGTTTGAACCTTATGAACATAATAAAGAGATATTGATGTAAGTTATAATATTGATGAACACATACATTGTGAACCCCAGTCACCAAAATAAGGAAACATCGGCCGATTGCGATTCATTTTGAAGCCGTTTCCAAGGCCGTTTCAATGCCAAAAAACAGAAGTATGAATATATCAAATTGTAGAGAAAAGTTGAGACAAGAATATTTGTTTCAAGAGTTTTTTTGCGAGCGCACTCAGTTTTCGATTAATTGAGAATAAATAAAAAAAAAGTTGTTGGAAATTGTAAAAAAATTAAAAAACATGTTTTTTCAATGAACGGCTGTAAATACTCGAAATTACTATAGCATCTAAAAAATAAGACACATTATAACCTTCCATTCGAATTCTGGAAATGATAAATCGGACAATCATTTCCTGATATATGGCCATTTTCATAAAGCCATGATCCGCCATCTTGAATTGACCGCCATTTCTATTAGCTACCACTCTGAGATGGCAATCATGATTTTTCGTGATGTCCATATCACCATGTACTTGTGTTAGCAAGAAAAATTAGTACCCCCAAATTATACCGATTACTTGAATTTGCCGAGGTAGCCAATGGACTAATGAAGTATAATTAATTTTCAAATCTAATAGGAATGACATGAATGATCAGACAGTAATTCCTGGTATAAGATCATTCATGAAGTATTATATCGACTGTTTGTATAATTGAAATTACAAAAAGTGAACAAAACTTACATATTATTAAGATATTTCAAAATAACAGTCATATTATAGTGAACAAGAAGGGGAAAAATAAAAACAGTGAAAAAAAAAGTATTTATTATACAAGGGAAAAAAGTAGTAGATTTGAGCTAAAATCTAATATTTTTCCCGTGTATAATACACTATTTTTTTCTGTGACAGAAGGAAGGACGAATCAATATTGAGAAGAAATTACATTATTTTGAAATCTGAAAATTATCGATGTGAAATTTTAAGTTTTTAACAGTAGGGACACCTGCGTTGTAGGCATCTTTATCATTCTTTTGAAGTAATCAAATATCTGATGTCACTTCTGTCAGTCTAGTTCTGTGATTTGATTTGAAAAAATTTGCGAATTTAGTGGTTGTTTAGTAATATACGTAACCGCGAAGTCGAATGGAAGATAAAAGGACTCACAGAAAAATTTTTTTTTTTCAAAATGTTATCACCCTGTATCTCATAAGTAAAGACTTTTAGGACATACGTTAGTGGCAAGTTTTTTTCTTGAAATGAGTTAAAGAATCACCATCTTGAATATTAGCATGTCTTTGAGGAACACCCTGTATATCAATAGCAGAACCTATATTATAATAGAAGATAGAAGTTTACGATATTGTGGAGATGACTTTTAGAGCTTCCATTTCGTTAAATTGTAATAACATACAGGGTGTTCATTTCAGGACTTCCCACCCTAATTTTCTCGAAATATGTGTATGTTTTTGAAAAATCCCGAGACACGTCAACTATATTTTCGAGGGGGACATGGTTCTAAAATATTTTCAGCCCCGCGGCGTTGCCGCTTCTAACAAAAAGAAGCAACAACTTTGTTATTTCAAGTGGAACACCCTGTATTTTATTGCATTTTTAGATTCTCCCTGAAAAGCTGATTTCATCAATGTATTAGACTTGGGTCTAGCAGGAATGATTACAGAGATATAGGGTGTTCAAAATCGAGATTTTACAACTTTAGGATTTTTTTGAGTCGAAACTATTCATTATTGGTCAAAACGGCTTTCATGTCCCTATCTCAACTTTTGATTTACTATCTACTGACATTTATTTGAAACAAATACAGGGTGATCAAAAGTCTGAATCTTGAACCACCCTGTATTTGTTTCAAATAAATGTCAGTAGATAGTAAATCAAAAGTTGAGATAGGGACATAAAAGCCGTTTTGACCAATAATGAATAGTTTCGACTCAAAAAAATCCCAAAGTTGTAAAATCTCGATTTTCAACACCCTATATCTCTGTAATCATTCCTGCTAGACCCCAAGTGTGATGCATTGATGAAATCAGCTTTTCAGGGAGGATCTAAAAATGCAATAAAATACAGGGTGTTCCATTTGAAATAACAAAGTTGTTGCTTCTTTTCGTTAGAAGCGGCAACGCCGCGGGGCTGAAAATATTTTAGAACCATGTCCCCCTCGAAAATGTAGTTGATGTGTCTCGGGATTTTTCAAAAACATACACACATTTCGAGAAAATTAGGGTGGGAAGTCCTGAAATGAACACCCTGTATATGTATACTCACATTATTTAAAGAGGCTGCAAACACGATAATCCATCCGTAACCCCCATCAGGGGCACACACTTTCACCAAGGTATTTTTCATAGTTAATTTAAATTTTTTTCATTGCTTCCCCAACTTTTCCGACATAATTTATTGTTGTTTGATAATCACTCGATCATCACTTGAACATCTTCGTTCAGATTCTAAGTCGGTTGTCATTTTGTTATTATGTTATTGTTTAATCAACAATCACAATATCGTACTCAAATTAACAGCCAGTTGAAGCAGCTGATAACATTTTGAATATAATCTAATAGTAAATATTACGAGCCATCAGTCTACTTAGTGTTATCTGCTTTCATAAGTGTTCTGGTGGATTTATGGGTTTTAGAGATCAAGGATATCCACTTTTCTTCATCCTTTTCGGGTATTATTTTCCAATATTTAAATTTAGAATGACCTATGTGCGGAGGTTATCATTTCAACTGACTCACCCACAACTGATTTAACAGTACGACCAGATTGGCACACAATTTATTAGTATAACGGGTAGCCGTGTAAACGTCGTTCAAAAAATGGAAAAAAACTATTGATGGTTTGAAAAACACCGCAAACTGCTGCAAATGTAAATTTTTTATTACAAACTTTTATTACAATAGCCACTTTAGTTCCTGATGAGTTTATAAATAATAATCTAGTACTTTTTAATGGAATGAATTATTTTTTCGTCTACTGATTTCAGCTAGTTTTCTGAATTCAAAGATTTATCGAAATCAACTCAACTATTGTGAAAATTATCGGGTCAACCATGAAAATCAAATAAATGTGTTGTTGTGTTTTTATCATCAATAAGTAAAGAAGTATCTCAAATACCCATTCATTTCCATTTGGAGATTGTTTTATATATTTTCGTTAGGTATTGTTAACAAAATTTACATTAATATGCTTATGTTTTCGTCGCTCTGAAGTTTAATGCATTCATCACGAAATATTATGACAGATAAAAAGTTGTGTTTCTTTATTCATATAGGTACTCGTTTAGCCAGCTTGAAAAACGAGTGATGAGTGAGACACACTGAACAAAAACATGATTCTGGCGATGGATTTTGCGAAGCTACGATAAAGATCAATATGAATAAAAGTAAAAATACTTCAATACAAACAATAATTCCCAAAAATGAGTGGATTATGTACCCTAAGGAAACCAGCATGGATTAACATACTAACAAAATTTTCAGGTAAAAATTCGTTGAACGAATCGATAAGCAATTAGCAAACGATTAAGTGCATTTAATAAAGATTATTATGACATTTCTAAATTAGTTTTCGGAGTACATACCTACATGAAATCTCCAAAAATAACGTCATGAACATTCAAACGTGGACCACCGATAATTAAACAATTCCAGATAATGTTCAGGTTGAAGTGAAATGAAGACCTACTGTTTTTTAATTGCGTTTCTGCTGATGGTGCATACATTTTCGTTAGTGAAATGTTTCGCTGAAAACGATGATAGCGGTGGAAATGATTTTCAACATTGCGTTTGTGTGCCTTATTTCCAGTGCAAAGAAGATTACAGTGGACTCATCGAGGAAGGAGTCGATGTTATGGATGGCATCGATGTTAGAAGCAGGTAAATAATTCGTAGTGTTGTTAAAAAAGAGTCAACAATTTCTTTGGAACTCGGAAACAAACTGCTCAACAGTATTCAATCAATTAAGATGAGACTCTACACTTCACAGGATGGTCTCTTGTTTGAAAGCGGTCTCTTCTCATTTTTCCTGAGGTGAACAACATCTGTTTTTTTGACTGGTTTGGAATTGTCACAGTCATTATTAACAAGATAATGCCCTAATACTCAATGATAATACATACTTTGATGCTCAAATTTCTATTGGCTGTGTTTTTTTTTCATTGTGGTGGTTGAAAACCTTAAAATTATGTATGATCATAGATACAGGGTGGTCCTTAAAAAAATATGTCACTATATATACATATTGAATCGATCAGAAAGAAAATATCTCCCTACAAGATCGAATACCAAATCGCTTTGAAATAATTAAAATGTATAGATTTTTCCTAGGTTCCATTCAATTCATGTTTCTATCAAATGTATTTTCTATCATAAAACATTCGATTAAATGTATTTTCGGTGAAAAGTTCTTTCTATTTTTTGATTTTCGATCAAAAGACTTCTATCAAATGTTTTTCTATCATTTGTCTTTCGATCAAATTTCCGCCACTTATATTACCAGACAAACTGATATGTTAAAATTGAATCAGATATGGTTAAAACTTCTTTTTTATACAATGGAACAATTCTCCATAATGAAATACAGATATAATTATTCATTTTCGTAATGCCATACAGTTATTTTGATTTAACGGTATTCGGATGACAATTGAAAAGTTAATTTAGACGATTGTTTCGGTTGTTTTAATCCTCGGCTGCGCCACGGATTATTTAATCCTCGGCTGCGCCACGGATTACAATATTCAATCCTATCAGTTATTTAGTACGTATCGGCCTTGTAACGTGAATATAAATGTTTCTGGGGAATAATAAACATTATTAATATTCAATGGATATATAATATGTTACGCGGACGATACTGTACTAATTTATATGGGATCAACGTGGACAGAAGTTAGGAACAAAGCCGAAGCAAGTTTACAAAAGGTACATACGTGGCTCAATTATAACATGTTATCTCTTAACGTGGATAAGACAAAGTACCTGTCATTTTCCCCCACAGTTCGTGATCAACCAGAAAACTTAAAAATAAAAATGCATGTACCACTCTGTGAAAATCAAGATACCTGTAACTGTCAGAGCTTAAGTCAAAGTACATCTATTAAATATCTAGGAGTCATAATAGATCAACATTTGAAATGGACGGAACATATTGATTATGTATCAAAACGACTCAGAGTATTAATGCACACTTTTTACGGAACAAGGGACATATTATCACAAAAAAATCTTATGATTCTTTACACATCACTTGCCGAATCCGTAATAAAATATTGTATCCCAGCGTGGGGTGCAACATTTAAAACAGTACTCACGCCAATACAAACTGCTCAAAACATACTATTGAAAATTATCCTTAAAAAAAATAGACTTTTTCCTACCAAACAGCTATATCAAGAAACCAGCTTATTCAACATACAGTCACTACATACTTACCACTGCTTATTAAGAATGTTCCATGAACATAGAAATATCACATCACGAAAGCATTCGAGAGAAACTCGATCAATAAGGAACCTGGACGTAAAAGTGGAATTTTTCAATAAGACGGTTACTCAAAATTCATTCCTCTTCTATGGGCCGAAAATTTTCAATATCCTTCCAAAAAACTGGAAAAAAATCAATTCTTTTTATATTTTCAAAAAAGAAACTAAAATATATGTACAAAATCACCCGGAAAAATTCCCACCTTTCTTTGATAAATATATCTAATATTTTTTTTTTCTTTTTTTTTCTCTCTTTTTTCTTTCTCAAATAGTGAAATGTACCTCTTCAAATAAAAGAAATAAATAATTAATTCAAGAGAATAAAATCCAAATTGTCTAATCTCTTTTGAATCTCAAATCTCAAATTTACAGTCTATCTTTTTCTCTCTCCTTTTCCTTTTTCCTTTCATCTGTAATTTTTGTTATATTTGAATTTTGTTATACTTTCCGTTAGACTTTACTTTACTTTACTGTAGCGAATTGTCAGCATTAAAAAAAAATAAAATAAAATAAAAGATACAATACTTTGTACAAATGTCTTACTAAGTCTGACACCACAAAACAGGCCACATGGCCTAGTGTGAGTCTACTTCAGTAAGACATTTAAAGATATCCATTCATTTGAATCAAACATCTGAATGATTATAATATAATATAATATAATATGTTATGTTAATATATTGTTATTGTTGTTATTACATTGAATAAATTGAATTGAATAATTGAAAAAAAATTGAAAATATTATCATCATGAATAATTATTGATGTTGCGATGTTTTTCAACTGAAAGAAAAATTAGTAAAATATTACTTTCAAACGGGAGGCTATCAATATTTTTGAAAAATTGCACAGCTTTACTATCATCCTGATATGGAATCTCATTCTAAAGAGATGCAATTTGAAAATCGATTAAGGCAGTGGAAAGTTATGATGCATGAAAATTGATCGAGAATTTTTTTATTCGTTCTTCAAAAAGCAATTAACTTTTCAATATATAGATGGATAGATAGATAGATAGATAAAAGTTTGTTGACTATTTTATGTACATAGCACATTTATAGCAGGTCAAAATTACATACACATGTAAATCTGAAATACAAATAAAAGAAACTGACAATTTTATTGATACGAGGAAAGGAAATTCCAAAAAAAATTGAAAAATTAACCTACAGACAGTATAGTTATTGTGATACCAATGTGAGATATGGATTTGTTTCTCCCTGTACCACTGTTCGGATATCAACTCATACTAATATTTTCAGAATTTTGGAAATAAGAGCTGGTACAAACCAAGAGGTATGTGGCGATCTGGACGTTTGCTGTCAAATAGAATGCGGCAAAAGAATAAACATCATCAGCGAGGTGATGGTGAACAGAATAAGTCTCGACGAAGAAGAAGAAGATGATGATGATTATGATGTATTCGGATTCAGGATATTGGGAGACAGAGTCACCGAATTTGCGGAGTTTCCATGGATGCTAGGAATTCTGGAAGGAAAAACTTATAGGTAAAGTTTATTATTTACATTTTTGGCCCAACTGTCTCGAGCTCGGGTCCCAATAAAGTCCCTTCCATCTGAATTCGCCAGTCAAACAAAAAAAGAGGAGAGGGATTCATAAGGAAACCTTTCATAGATTAAATATTGTCATTTTATTAAGGGTTCAAATACAATAAAGGAAAAACTACCTAAAAGCGTTAAGAAGTAGTGAACATTTTGAAATTATCTCGTTGAATACTTAATCGTATTTTCAAAATTTTGCTCTTCAATATACGTGAAAAAAATATAAGCTCAAAATTACCAGGAATCAAGAAATCTTGAGAAATATTATGCACTTTTTGTGCTGAGCAGTTCTTTACTCGTTTTTTTACAGATGTGGTGCATCCCTTATACATCCACAAGTGGCCATCACAGCAGCGCATTGTGTCAGCGGAAAAGGGCCATTTACAATTAGGGCAGGTGAATGGAATTGGGAGACTAATACAGAACCTCTTCCCCACCAGGACAAGAGAGCAAGAAAGGTATAATATTCTGATTAAATTAAATTAACGATGTTCGCTGAATTTTTTGATGTCTTAGGATTTTTTTTGTGACTGAAAATTATCTCCTGTCCGACTATAGGTACATTTACTCCGCTTGATGGCTTGAGATTCTATATGATTTTAATCCAACTTTTCTAACTCCAATGATTCAACTGTGCGGTAGGCAAATAATGTTAAATCAGTTAGGAAAACTGAGAACACCTAAATACGTTGAATATAAAACTTGTAGTGTCTTTGATTATGGAAATGATGATTTTTTGAAGATAGTATCAATACGAGTTTTCTTAACTATTAGAGTAACAACTCATTTGTTACTGACCGGATAGAGATTGCGAATTGTATGTATTTCTTTGAATGTATCCATTTTTTTTTTTTCAAGTGAAATAGTTCTTTCCAATCCAATCCTTCTATGGATACTTACGGGAAATATTCTTTAGAAATATCTGCTATCATTCCATCACTAGCAATACCTGTCAGACGAAAATGTAACATCCAAAAGTTAGAAAAATCCAATACCTACCTTCTCTCCCTATCCTCCCTAGGTACAGGGTGATTCACCATAAATGTCCCCTCCCCCTCTAGCTCAGTTATTTTTGAACCGATTGCAAAATTTTAAATATCCAAAATGATATTCGGTAGAGTTTTTTTCCGCTACATCAGAAAATACAAGGTGCTCGGAACAAACGATCTACAGGGTACTATTTGATTTTTTTAAATGGAAACCCTATTTTTCATTGTATTTCTAGATTCTCCCTGAAGACCTGATTTCATCGATGTATCACATTTGGGGTCTAGCGAAAGTGATTACATAGATATAGGGTGTTCAAAATCGAGATTTATCAACTTTATGATTTTTCTGTGACGAAACTATTCATTATCGGTCAAAACGGCTTTTATGTCCGTATCTTAACTTTTGATTTACTATCTACTGACATTTGATAATTGGAACAGATACAGGGTGATCAGAATTCTGAATCTTGAACCACACTGTATATGTTCCAAAATGGCAGTAGATAGTGAATCAAAAGTTGAGATAGGGACATTTACGCCGTTTTGACCAATAATGAATAGTTTCGACACAAAAAAATACTAAAGTTGAAAAATCTCGAATTTGAACACCTTATATCTCTGTAATCATTCCCGATAGACCCCAAGTGTGATACATTGATGAAATCAGCTCTTCAGGGAGAATCTAAAAATACAATGAAATACAGGGTGTTCCATTTGAAAAATCAAGTAGTACTCTGTAGATCGTTTTTTCCGAGCACCCTGTATTTTCTGATGCAACGGAAGATAATTTTCTGAAAAATCATTCTAGATGATTTTTCAAATTTTCAAATCGGTTAAAAAATAAGTGAGCTAGAGTGGGGGACATTTATGGTGAATCACCCTGTACACACGATGTTCTTCGAGCATTATAGGAATTTCCTTTCGTGTGCTCCAAGAGATAAAAAAAATTCTTGAATATTGAACAAAATGCTTCGAATCGGTTCATTAGTGATGTAAGACGTTATAGTTTCGGCAATGATTATACCCACCATTCGCGATTTCGTTCATTCATCCTTGTTTGGCGTTCATAAACCTATTACTTTCGGTCGGAAACGCAAAGGCGCTGAGTTTGTAAGGGAACTCCCACCGAGGCATTGGTTCGAGTCCCACTCAGGGACTGACAGTTCATTGTATCAGTATTTCACCTGATGAAGCTACTGTGTTAGCGAAACATGTCGTGTGATTACGAATTTTGTGGAAATCTTATATCGTTTGTGAAGTTTTTACATTTGCCATGAATTTCCATCAAATAACCGACGGGTTTCGAATGATTTTTCTTCTTCGATGTACATTGGCATATTTATACTTTGTTCGATATCTTAAGTGCAATTATCACTGATGGTGTTAGACACGATGTAGGAGATATTGTACCTCCTACTCGTGACAAAATCTTCTACATCCAGACGCATCAATATTTAACACTTGGTGTCCTTATACAAGAGAGAATGTCAAGTTATTACTGGCGAATCGTGGGCCATTGCCTTCCGTGATTCGGCATACATTTTTCTAGGGTTGTTGTTGTTGTTCTTTATTACCCCAAGAAACATATTTGTTTATATAACAGGGATATATAAACATATGATACATACATATAACAATAAAAAAAACTAATTAAGAAGTTATGTCAATATAACATAATAATTAAAATAAAATCATTCCAAGTATTCGAATCAGAATAAATTGCTCCGTTTATAGTGTCATGAGTATATATTTTTTCATATTGACTTTGAATCTTGTTTCATCATCAATATGTTTCAAATCACAAGGTAATGAATTACATAAAATGATTCCGTCGTTGTAGAATACTGATTGTTTGCCAATAATGGAGTTATATGGGTTTGCTATTAATTAGCACTGTCTCGTTTCATGAGTATGAATTGTATTTACCAGTATAGGAGACAATGCCATTACGCTGCTGGGTCAGCTAGTTGATGAATAAGAAAAAAATAAAAAAAATCACCTTTTCAGATAATTCCTCATCCGCACTACCACGCTCCCTCCCTACGCAACGACATAGCCCTCATCGTCCTTGAATCACCATTCACTCTCACACGGAACGTCGGTTTGGCTTGTCTGCCCTTCCGTGGGGTCCAGATCGACGAGAGAAGGTGTATTGCGACGGGCTGGGGCAAGAATTCTTACAGGAAAGGGTCCTACCAGTCGACGCTGAAGAAGGTGCAGTTGCCCATCGTGCCGAACAGGAAGTGTTTGAAGTCCCTGCAAGGTAAATTTTAGTCTAACTACTCCTCCTCTTTGATATCGGCCATTGTCCTACCCGGTAATTTATCACCACTCAGCACTAATTTAGTAGCCTGAAGTTGAGTTGATAAGTGGATTGCAATATAGTCTTCTTCTTTCCAAATAGTGGTTTCCTCAGAGTAGGCATCATCCACATTTCCATATAGAGGTTATAATAAGGACCTGGAATGTCAGACAATGTGCTGCTCGGATCTAAAACTAAGTACAAATTATAACCGTCAATTGTGGGACGTACATGAACTATGAGTCTACAACAAGCCTGAATATTGTTTTCAACATTCGTAAGTGGAACGCGATACATTTTTGTAATTTATCAATTCATCAACTTGAACTATCTCGAAAACGACGTGGCAGGCAGATAAGCAACAATTTTCTCTGCAATGAAAAACACTGTATATACCTAACCCATCAGGAGCCTACCTCCTTTGCAGAGAGGGTTTCTACTACTCTCCTCCTACTAGCCCCTTTTTTGCTTCTGGATACATCATTAGTTCTATAGAGACAATACAAATGATACATTAAAATTAATTCGTCCAGAGATCCATCCTACGAAGAAAATTCAGTCAAATGATGAAATGATGACATTTTTTATTTTAATTCGGTACTTACCTGTAGTCTAGTATCTAGTCTTGTCTTTTAATATTGGTATCAAATACTGTCCTTCTCGGATCCTGCAACTGAACATCACATATCAAATATCAAAGTTCATAGAATTCAAAACTGGATACTATTAGATGCGGTACTTGCGAATTTGAAATATACCTGAATAATTGTTTCAACGTTCGTGGTTGGATTGCAACATATTCGTTTTCTTTCCGAATAGTTGTTTGCTCATTAGGCATCATGCACATTTCCAAATTACTTTGGGTATGATATAGATATGCGAATGCCAAACAATGTGCTGCTCGGATCTAAAACAGAGTATTAATTTCAAATTTAAATCGTAAGACGTACATGGAATATAAAGTCTGAATATTGTTTCCAATGTTCGTAACTGGAACGCGATATATTTTTTTATTTTATCAATTCATCAACTATCTCAATGAAGACGAGGCAGGCAGATAAGCAACAATTTTCTCTGCGATGAAAAACACTGTATATACCTAACCCATCTAGCGCCTACCTCCTTTGCAGAGAGGGTTTATGAACGCCAAGTTGGTACTCTCCCCTCGTAAGGGTACCTGTCGTGTTTTCATAGAGACATAAAGGTGAATATATGTCTACCTGTTTTCTTGAGAATCTGGAAAGGAAATCAATATATCGCCTTCCGTACGAATTAATGATCCGAATTTTAGAAAAGTATACTCATCTGGTCAGTTTTCTTTGCGAGTCGCATAGATGAAACACTTGTCGTTTCTTCGGTTCGGCTCAACTGGATGGTTTTCTCCGAGTTGGTGGCAAGTATCAAATACTGTGCCTCTCGGATCTGCAACTGAACATCACATATCAAATATCAAAGTTCATAGAAATCAAAAATGGATACTATATTAGATGCGGTACTTGCATGTTGTATCTGAAATATACCTGAATAATTGTGTTCGTAGTTGGATTGCAACATATTCGTTTTCTTTCCAAATAGTTGGTTCCTCATTAGGCATCATCCACATTTCCAAATAACTTCGGGTATGATATACATCTGGAATGCCAAACAATGTGCTGCTCGGATCTAAAACAGAGTACTAATTTCAAATTTAAATCGTGAGACGTACATGGAATATAAAGTCTGAATATGGTTTCCAATGTTCGTAACTGGAACGCGATATATTTTTGTATTTTATCAATTCATCAACTATCTCAATGAAGACGAGGCAGGCAGATAAGCATCAATTTTCTCTGCGATGAAAAACACTGTATATACCTAACCCATCTAGCGCCTACCTCCTTTGCAGAGAGGGTTTATGAACGCCAAGTTGGTACTCTCCCCTCGTAAGGGTACCTGTCGTGTTTCCATAGAGACATAAAGGTGAATATCTGTCTATCTGTTTTCTTGAGAATCTGGAAAGGAAATCAATATATCGCCTTCCGTACGAATATGAGGATCTGAATTTCAGAAAAGTATACTCATCTGGTCAGTTTTCTGGTTTCTTCGGTCCGGCTTGACTGAATATTTTTGTCCGATTTGGTGGCAAGTATCAAACACTCTCTTCTTCTCGGATCTGCAAGTAAACATCACCAATCAAATATCAAAGTTAATATAAATCAAAAATAGATATCATTATATATATAATACCTGGATAACATTTTCAACGTCCATAACTGCAACATATTCGTTTCATTTCTGAATTGTGATTTCCTCACTAGTCATCTTACGCATTTCCATATTACGTGGGTAATAAGGACCTGGACCTGGAGCGCCAAACAATGTGCTGGTCGGATCTAAAACCGAGTATTAATTTGAAATTTGAATCGTGAGATGTAAATCTATGAAAAGTCTTCAATACTTACAAATTAATACGATAATATTTGTCTAGGATGATCATACTCTATTTGTCATCCACAAGAACTCGGGCAATCCACTGATTTTTCCTCAAAACAATATGCAAATGAAAAATACCATGAAAAATAACCTAATAAAATTGGCGGTACTGCAATCTCCTTCCTGTTAATAGGTACCTATTGAATTGATAATCATTGAGTTTGAAACGAAGTGGAGAATCAATTATTGTTATTAATTACCAGTGTTTACTCTATGGCAAAATGAAACATGGATTGCTATATAAAAGACTCTTTGTCAAAGTAGATTTTACGACTCATTTGTGCTCAATAGTAGGTAATTTCAAATCCTCAGCTCTGCTTTTGTTTTGCGAAAAACAGGACTGAAACCGTTTCTCTAGTTAATCTAGTATCATAACCTCATTATAGGCGCGTACTGACAAATCGACAAATAATATGAAAATTTACCATAATAGAACAAGTGATTTTGACAGGGTTTCTTGGAGGGCGCACAAACTATCTGTTGGATTACAAGAGTTCGGACACAGCTGAACTTTTGTCCTTTTCTATTTTCTATAATACAATGGTTTGAGTGAATAAAAGAATAAGACATATATTCTGCTCTTCGTCTTTTCAATTACCCTAGTAGCGCCTGATTGTCAGATACGATTTTAGAGGTTATATTTTCTGTGAAATCAATCATAGCCAAACCAACTTCAATTCATAGTGATACACTTCTAGCAGAACAATTGTTATGTAAATGGAAAGAATGCATGTAACAACATTTTAATATTAGAAAATATATACACATATGGTATATGGATAAACTTATAGCTATAATTCCCTATTGTATGTGAAACTGTACTCCAGTGATAGGTATAAAACATGAAGATATTAGTATTAAATTGAAGGTAGGAATTCTCAATATACAGGAAGTAACATAAGTACGTTCAAGTGAAGTATTCCTGAGACAATTTCAAGAAATAGAGTACATGAACAGAAATACATGAAATACAGAGAACAAATCATTTTTCGATAAACATTTCATAGGATAAAAGTAGTTTATTTTGACGAGACCTACCACATACTTGGTTTTGTAAAAATCTCAGTAACTTCACTTAGCTCAATTTTTCTAGATTGTGTCCTAATAGACGGAAGAGGAAACTTGGTTTTCAGCAGGTGTTCATAACCTGTGGTACCACAAGTATATTTGATAGCAAATGCTTTACGCTTTATTTATTGTTTTGATTTTTCACCTTTCCCTGCATTCACTTTTCACTGTTAAATTTTGAAATGGGCCTAAAATATAGTTTCATTCTAATCAGATGATGTTATAAGAAGGTAATTTTAATGGGTACCTCACATATTTTACTCGTCTTCAAATTGATTTTCCACCCAGAGGCCGTTTCATATCTTCCTTCCATAAGCGAATGGTTGATATGTGTTTTAGAAAATTGAATAAATGATATCCATTTTTTTTCAGCATTGGCACAATTCATTACACAGCAAGTCATTTCCTTAACTGCTTTTTTCTCGAAAGTATAATTATGAAATTTTATTTCAATCCTGACGTTTATAAAATTCATTGTCGAATTCGACTATGGTGCTCTTGTCACAATGCAAGGTGTGTAACTTAATCAATCTAAACAATCATAAACCCGAACCGTTGTCATTTCTGTGTCCGAACTCTTATCAAACTAATACCATCTAGTGACTCTAGCCCTCCAACTTTATTATTTTTTATTATTTATTATTAATGCACTGTAAGCCAAAAAGCGAGAACGCGTCTTGTAAACGCTCCACCAAGAAATACTGATTCAGAGAAAACCCCCAGGGGGTCTATTCGCGAAAATCACGAAGTGTGCGGCCTCTGGTGGCTAACTTTACAAGTCTTGCGAGTATGAACAACAAATATGGCGACCATTTGTTTTGAGTTTCTGTGTTTCATTTGAAAATAATTTATTTGTTGAAGTGCATATTCCAGAACCTAATTTTTCCCTAATGAAAGATAACTCGAATTATTGCATGAACTTTTATTGTTTACAATGAAGAAGCCAGTACCTACCTTATAATAATATAATATACATTTTCTGAAGCACAGTTAGAATCCTTGTATAAATGTTGGTTTCAATGATTCTATCTTGAGAATAACTTGTCTGAGCAGCCCCTCCAACCATATCTTCTTTTCCCAGCCCCTCCACTAGAATTCAATCTCCTTCATAAAAGCCAGTGATATTTCTTGATGAATTCAATTATTTCTTCATACCTATACCATATTGTTGTAATAGCTGATTGCTTATATGGCTCCATTCCAGTCCATGCAAGTGTTGAGTGGACCATTCAGACCATTCCATATGTTTGGAAACTGTGGAATTGTAGTGTGATATCAATAATGAATACCACCATTGTCCACATCAAAATGGCAATTTCTCTGCACAAAAAGTAATTTTTTCCATACTGGAAACCTTGTACGTATTTCACGAAGTCAACTCATTATTCACTATTTTGCAAAATGATTTCGAAATAACCAATTTGCAATGAGTGCATACGGCAATGTTTTTGTTGTTCATACTCAGTTTGAAATTTGACGTTGATTTGACGTTTAATAGAGCCATCTATTGGTTCGTGATTTTCGCGAATTCTCGAGCGTTATTCGTATGCGAATTCGATCTCCTATTTCACTTCAATACTGATTCTTCTTCTCTTTTTACCAGACGCCCGCCTCGGTCCCCACTTCGCGCTGCACCGCAGCTTCCTGTGCGCGGGCGGCGAGAAGGACAAAGATACGTGCAAGGGCGACGGCGGCAGCCCGCTGGTGTGCCCCGTGGCCGGCCGCCCCGGCAAGTACCAGCAGGTGGGCGTGGTCTCCTGGGGGCTGACGTGCGGCCTGCACGACACGCCTGGGGTGTACGTCAACGTGGCCATGTTCGTCGACTGGATCGACTTCACCATGTTCGTGTTGGGGTTGGATTCGAGAGTGTACAAGGTGTAGAGGTGAGTTTGCAATACGCAGTTCAGTTCCCAATGCAATTGTCTATTAGTACTGAGTTCCTAAATGTACTGGACACTGCAGTTTTGAGTCAAGTTCATTTAGGAACTCTAATTAGTACAAGAGCCGGGTGCCAATTTCGGCAGTCATCTGATAACGAAATGATATACAGTGTGTCCCAAATTCGATCCTCACCATTGGGATCTCAGTAACTATGAGAGATAGCGAAACGGTTGAATTGGCAAAGTTGTAGCAAATTTAATGTTGAATCAGAATCTATTGAGAAATCTGGCCTAGCTTTAGTGATTCTTGAGTTATTTGAGATAAACTGAAATCTTGTATTTTGAATAATGCTATAACTTTCAACAATAGATTAATTAAATATACAGACGTGACAAAGTTTTTAGGTCTCTATATCGACGAAAAATTATTATGGACTAAACATATAGACCATTTGAGAAATAAAATAAATCCGATCATAGGCATTTTATTCAAAATCCGAAATATCATTCCCATAAAATACTTGAAATGTATTTACTTTTGCCTCATTTATTCAAATTTGCAATATTTAATTTCTATTTGGGGGAGTACAAATATTTCACGTCTGAAATCACTAATGAAATTACAAAACAAATCAATTAAGTGCATTTTTCATCTAAATTTCCTAGAACCAACGATGAATTTATACAAACCAAGTCATTTTCTGAACCTGATTTCGTAATATAAACTTAAAATATGTTGCTTTATTCATTTTGCCAGGAATAAATTGAAAATATCAAATTTAGCTTTCAATGGAGTCAATACAGTCCATAATTATGGGACTAGACAATTGAATTACTTGATAGCAAATACATTCAAGTCAAACATTGGCAAACAATCTGTTTTTCACAATGGAATAATTTTATACTACCGAATGAGTTGAAAAATATACATGATGCAAGAAGGTTTAAAATCAACCTTAAAAAATACTTGCTCAGGACAATTTGAATGAAAAATATGTGGCATGATTCGATTACTTAGGAATGAAATATAACTTTAATCTTATAAGACACAATATTAATTCGTTTCCACTGAGTGGAATTCATTATAGTTAACCCTTTATTATTTTTTTATATGTATTTTTGTATCCCTATCATAGACAGAAATGTTTCTTGGGGTAATAAAGACAATCAATATCTCGGAAACTATTGATTTTATGAAAAAATGATTTCAACATTCTCATAGCACTCTTTGGTGTTCTTTTCAATGGTTTTGTCAGTTTTCCATCAAAATGTTAAATTTGTGAGATATCACCTACAACTTCAAATTTTCTTATGGACGCCATATTGGATTTCAACAGATTTGAAATTAGCATAAAATTTCATCACAGTTTCATTTTATTTATGGTACTGATTCCCAATTTTTGTTTTTATGTCAAGTAGGCTATGAATTCTGTAACTAATAAAAAAGTTATCTCCATGACAATTCATTATGTTGTGTTATTAGTTACTACTTCACTCCACCATGACTTTTACCTTAGATTATGGAATCTGTGTTCTATGTTCTTGCATAACTTAACAGGTGGATAATACAAATACTAAAAAAAATTAATAGAACTGCTCGAAATGGCCTAATTGTTCTCGATACACTTTAATATTTGCGAGCGAACATGATTCGCTGCTTTTCTCAGATGAACTCTGTTGATGTGCTGGAATGTGTCCATCACTCTCTCGTAGATCATCAATATCTTGAATTGGCTCTTCATATATTTTATTTTTGGCGTAGCCCCACAGGTAAAAATCGAGAGGCGTACAATCAGGCGACCTTGGAGGCCATCTAACAGGTCCATGAGTAGTAATTAATTTAGCACCAAATTGATTTTCGAGATATCGATATCGATTATTTCACACTGGTTGACGAACCAGCGACAAAACTCGAGACGACGTTCATTATCACCAGGTCTTAACCCTTGTACTGTCAAATGGAACGGCATTGTTTGCCCCGAAATAATTAAGGCCCTCCGCACACGGGTCGATCGGCGACATGGGCGACGCGATTCGAATCGTACGACGGTCTCCCCTCTACTCGACTTCCTAAGCAAAGCATCTGGATCCCGCACACGGGTCGTTTAGTGGTCGTCTAGAAACGTACGATTTAAGATCTCCTCGTTTTCAGTCTCACGCGATTAGCAAGGAAGCAGTTTGATCGAGTGAATCTTGCGTCTCAATGGAGAAAGTTGTTCAATAATTTTTCAATCATTGTGAATATTTGTGTTACCTACCTTAGTTCTTTACTTCCAGTAACTAGAACATATAATCTTATGTTTCCAATTTATACTCTCAACTTTAGGAACTGTTTGATTTTTTGAAATATATGAATCTTACATCGTTATTAGTATGTTCTTCTGCACTGACACATTCCCTCATATTTGAATCCATATAATTTATGGCTGGAGCAAGAGTTTCCACTAAATCAATATATGATTCCTTCGACATTCTATAAAATGCCAGAAATTTTCTGTCACTCTCTTGCATTTCACTTGCAGTAACAAAAAGTCGAGTGTGAAAATTTCGTGAAATGTACGGATGCACCCATAAACTTCGTTGTATTCTTCTTCTCCTGATCTGCTGGTGCCACAAAAACATGAATATTCCCTCCTCGCCATTGGAACTGCTCATTTTTAGCGAAACATTTTTTTTTAGAGTTGCAAAAAATGTAACTAAGTTGATCAGACGCGAGTCGACTACACAAAACGTCGACCCATATGCGGATGACACACACTCCCGTCTCTTGAATCGTACGAATGCAGAAATTGTGACGTCATTGCAATCGCGTCGCCCATGTCGCCGATCGACCCGTGTGCGGAGGGCCTAACTTGTATTTTCTCTTGACGTTTACAGAAATGTCACTTGGCTCCAAGCCTACTCTATGAAAGTTAGCGCATAGCCTACTGGGAATAATAACAAAAATTGGAAATCAGTACTCCTTATAAGATAAAACTGTGACTGTGATACATCACTAGAAAGGAAATTTTATGCTGATTTCAATTCTATGAAAATCCAATATGGCGTCCATGAGAAAAACCGAAGTTTTAGGTGATATCTCAGAAATTTGACATTTTGATGGAAAACTGACAGAACCATTGAAAAGAACACCAAAAAGTGCTATGAGAATGTTGAAGTAATTTTTTCATAAAATCAATAGTTTCCGAGATATTCGAGAAAAACAAAAATACAAGATTTCATTTTCTCTCAAATAACTCAAAAATGACTGAAGCTAGCCTGGATTTCTTGATAGATTCTGATTCAACATTCAATTTGCTACAACTTTGCTAATTTAACCGTTTCTTCATCTCTCATAGTTACTGAGATCGCAATGGTGAGGATCGAATTTGGGGCACACTGTATGCCCCAATGATTGAAAAATCGCACTTTCCTGTGCGGTAATTTGCACTTAATTTCGCGAATTGAAAAAGAGATGATACTGAAAACCATCCGATTGGTGAATCTAGAAAACCTACCTGCCGTTATTCCGGACATACTCCCGTCATGTGATCTCGAGTTGAAACAAATAAAAGAGGATAATGTCCCCTTTGCGAGTACCCAAACTTGTCGCGAATCAAACTGATCTAAGTTAGTGGCAGCAGAGCTTCAATATTTCCGAGAATATTTCGCCCCTCTCGAAAGTTAATATCCGATGAACTAGTATAAAACTCTACATGTGGGTTTGAATACTGGTAGTGCGGGCAACACATGAGTTTTACGCTGGTCCATCGGATATTATCTTTCGACAGGAACGAAATATTCTCGGAAATATTGACGCTCTGCCACAAACTTAGATCAGATTGAATCGCGGTACATGTCTCTGAAATATATAACATTTCCTTCATCATGACGGTGGAAAATTACAGCCGGCTCTCCTTGTCGCTTTGGTCGAAGTTTAAATTGAAAAATCATGAGAATATGTGAGAATACTGAAAATATAGTGAAATGATTGCAAGATATACCTACCTATGGAACTGCATCAGATGAGTAAATCATAAAAAAAAGCAATTAGGTAGGTACTCCGCTTTCAAAACCTTGCTTATAACCTCAACTCAAGCCCGAACCTCAATATGGATAAAAGACCTGTCAAAGTAACAACATAAAGTTGAAATATGTAACTTCATCGTGAAGCAAAAAGTCTCAACTCAAGGGTGAGCGAGAAGCATTTTTGATATTTATCAGTTGAGTCGTAAGTCTTGGGACAATCCGATGGTTCAAGTATAGAAGAGAAGCCATAGTCGTCTCCATACTGAACATTTTTAATAGCCACTAAGGCACGTAATAATTCGTCGAAAACAGTGAGTCCAATCTGCTGTCGGTTATTTTATACGAGCTACAATAAAGGAACCTTATTGGCTATCGAAAATTGTTACTGTGGGGACGATTGAGGCTCTAGACGTTTTACATGGCGGCAATCTCAAGAATTCAACTATTGCGACTCAAAGGACTTTGAATTGCGATCCAAACGGATACAGTCTGAAATACAGTTTGAAGTAAGATCAGACCGAAATTGTCGAATTATGAAAGATATCTATTGTTCATAGCGATTCCACATAGCGAGGACTACAAATTAATTATCAAGAGGAGCCAAGATGTGCATCAGTCCACTGTAAATAGTTCACCAAAAAAACTACCCCTAATGTATGGAGGGTAGCCCAATGAAATACCAGAATATTGTATTCCAATGCAGCTGATAATTACAGAAGAGGATTTTACATGGTAAATTCTGAATCATTTGAAAAATCATTCTTCTTCAAAGTATTTTTTTTTCAGAGTTTCATGAAACACTGGAGTTCCAAAAGTGAGAGCAAAAAGGAATTGAAGAAAGGCCACATATCATTAATTTTATGTGAGTTTGACATTTCTGTCAAAGACATTGTTCTAAGAGAAACAAGAAAGTACTCTACTTTTAAGATAGCCTTAATTTAATTGTATATTATAAAATAAATGTACATAATCAAAAATGCGTTCTCATTTTGGAAGTACAATGTTAACCATATACAGTATTTCCATTTATTTGTGTACAAATCCATCACATTTATTCGACAAGATTTATACTTGATCAGATAAACTTTATGGGTCATGACAAAACTCAGTAACGCTAATGTCAATTTTTGAAAAAATAAACTGCTAAGTAACCAAATTTGATTACTCAGTCGATTACCGAAGAATAAAAGTGTCATGAAATCTCACACAAATAAAAGTAAATCAAATAATGAAATCAAATTCAAAAGTAGATACATATTAATAAAAAAATAGACTCCAAATTAAATATCAGAGAAAACAAATCAATATAATTCAGCGATGGGATCACCAAACCTTGCAACTTTCGACTTGGACGACTCCAATTCCATCTGTACCTTCTTCCTTATATAAAAAATAGGACAGTCCCTACTCGTGCACAGAATCTCCTCAAACAGTGAACCCTGACACCTCTGACACTCTGTATACAAAGAAGCAAACCTGAAAGAGAGAAAGATAAGTAAGTATAGGAACTTAATCGTTTCATCAGATAAATCATGGACACAAAGCATATTATACAATATGATAATGAAAATCTCATTATTAAAAAAACAGTAGCAGGCTTGATAAAATTTGAAAAATGGCTTAATTCAAACAGTTTTTACAAAGAAAAAGATAAGAAAGTGATAAAACTGAATATCGTCGACGAAACCGCAAAACCTAGTAACTGACAAAAAATCGAAAATCGGGATTCTGGCGGCAATCGGTCTATCATCGGTGGGGATGCGTATGCAAAACGTCACGACTTGTAAAAATTGTAAATATTTCAAAATCCATAAATACAAAACCCCCTAAAAAACAAAATAAAAGGGGTCGTCAAAAACAAGTATCTAACAGTTGGCAACGTGATTCACGCCTCTGATATTTTGTTTCAATTTCTATTCACAGAGAGGTATTTCAACACGTATCATCAAGTATCTTTACGCTGACAAACATAAACAATGACTTTTTTCAATGATCAATGTACAAACGTAAAGATAATAATGATCAGGTGGTTTGTTACTATTTTTTATTGAATCTGATCAGTTAACCCGAAATTATAAAGTTTTTAGTGTCTCCTGGAAATTTTGGTTTTTGCAGTTACTTGGTTTTGCGGTTTCGCTGACAATATATGATTTTCGAAAGAAAAAAAAGTAAAAATTTGAACATAGACGCATTACTTCAATTACTTCCAAAAATAAGAAATCATTCCACATAACCTCAATTCAACTTTTTTAATCTATCAGTTTTTTCATCCTCATAAGTAACATTATCTATTACCATGTTCATGTTACTAGTTTGCACTATTGTAGGACGTTAATCTTTGCTGATGATGGGCTTATTATAAGCCCATAACTTCAACTAAATATTAAATGTCATGGAGATGATTTTGAGATTTACTCTTCCTTCAAACACTACCACTCTACTTTGAGCAGTATGGACTTCTTCACACGTTTGACATTAATTTTCTTTGGGAGACTGGACGAATTCACATCACTGCAGTTTTTCTTCTAGGTATATGCATTATGGCTGGCAAGGGACATTCGGACAGTGTTGTCAGTGTGGTTCAGCACGGCTTGTATCAACGAGGGCTGTGACCAAAGACATTTTCCATCTCTTTTTTTTTTTCAACTGCCTATCTGCCCAACTGTGCGATTTTTTAAATACGTTTTGGAAATTTGAAATGGATTGAATGATTTAGCAAAAAACAAGTGTTTCTTATCATTCCTAATGTATGAAATGTTTTATTGAATGGGGTTGTACGCACTAGTCAAATTTACGCCACAAACCTATTTCATACTGATCATTCCTTCAAAAAACACCACCTTCGATCGACGTCATGAACCGAACAGAAAGTCGTCGTTATCTAAAATCTGGCTTTCACATAAGAAGTAGGACCACACATTTCGACGCTGCCAGATTTGTAACTAGTAATTGCCTTATGAGATTCAATATGACCAATGATCACAGTATTCACATTCAATAATCACTTATTGAATACTTATATACTTGCAAGATGCTTCAGTACCATTATCGTAGTATTCCTAATATTGATCGAGATTTTATTTAAAACCAATTTATTTTGTGGCCCTGTCAACAGCGTAATGCCTATAGTACCCAGAAGTACAAGAAGAGAAGAAGAAGACGAATTACATTGTCAACCTAACTTCCGAACGCCACCGTAATCTTCATATCCTTGTTTCATCTAATCAAGATGCGAATATTCAAAGATATTCCTGTTATTATCTGATTCTTGACAATCCGAAATATTTTTGCACTTGTCTTACAGAAATAGAGAATAGATACGTATGTCGAATTTTTCCAGATTATTACATCACGCGTCTTGCCGCGATTTTCATGTTATGAAATATCGTGAATTTCAATTATTATTTAAGAAATGTACAGGGCTCTGGAGAAAAACGGTTTGCAACAGTGAACCAATGAACTCAATATAAACACCTGGAAGGGAGGCGCCGTTCTCTCGAATAGCACAAAGTGTGTCAGGGGCAGCTACAACAAAGATAG
Source organism: Phaedon cochleariae (assembly GCA_918026855.4). Lineage (NCBI taxonomy): Eukaryota > Metazoa > Arthropoda > Insecta > Coleoptera > Chrysomelidae > Phaedon > Phaedon cochleariae. The sequence goes on from OU896709.1 coordinate 5,906,665, forward strand.
CATGATTTACTGTAACCTGTCTCTTTCCTACTCGTGTTGTTTAATGGTGGATTGGTGTTTACGTTTTCTTTCATCTAATAATTAAAGTACTTTAGATTTTTTTCTCTCATCTAAACAGACAAGAAAGTGAAGACATAAGTTCATTGTCTTTGGTTATGTGAAATATCTATTCATTTGGCGTGTTTTGTTTCATCAAAAGGACTGAATTTGTTGGTGTGAACACTGTGAACTGATTGTTGAGAAGGTTTGTGATTTCATATTGATGAACAATGGTGATTTATTGTGTCGCCTTTGGATGCAAGAACGAGCAAGACAAAACGAAATTGTCATTCCATGGATAAGTTGAATATTGTTCAGATTTTTGGAAAATATAGTTCTTGAGATGATCATCAATGAGTATACAATGTTCCCAGTCGCAGAGTATGTTCAAAAACTATACCTATATTATTTGTCAAAGTTAAATACATCCATGACTTTTTCATAAACATATCAAGTAATATTATTGGTTGCAGTTTTCCATTCAAAGGACCAGACATTTTCGAATTATGGATTAAGGCAGTTCGTAGAGAGAATTGGGCTCCATCTAAAACGAGCAAGCATTTCCTGCCAACTGATTATTTACTTTAGACATACCAGGTACTGCTAGGTTATTGAAACCAGGTGCTGTACCCAGTATATTTTCATTTCCCAAGTATTTGTTACCTCTTTAAAATAAAAAACTAGCTTGTTATTTATTTTCAGGATGCATCTGTGGACGTTCATAACTTGGGTCCTAAGGAAGATGTTTCTCATATTATGGACTTTGATTTGCCTAGGACTTCCAGCTCCCAAGTTCAGAAGTTCATCAATAAAGAAACCCAAACTGTTCCATTCGAGGAGGATATTGTATTGAGAATTGTATTTTTTTAATTTCTAATATGTTTGTAGGCAGTGACCTAATGGAAAAATAGGAACCTATGGAAATTATGCTCCAAATGGACCTTAGGTACTCAATACCATTCAAGAACCTCTTTTCAAATTGTTCCTATCGTTTTTCTTTTTCTTCTGATAGTTCTGGGACATTGTGCTTCTCTCACCCTGTATAATATATTGTGACATTTGGATAAAAATATATAATTTCAATTTTGTATTCATTTGACTTCCTAATCCTGCAAGAATAAAAATGAAATTTCATTTTTAAGTCAATAATAAATTCAATAATAAGTTTTTAATGATAATTGATTGCAACATTATACTTTTTTCTAAATGAATATTTTTATTTCATCACGTTTACTCCTAAATGAAGGCGAAAAACAGGAAATATTTCAAATAATGCGAGCGCTTCCCATTAGCAAACATAAGATAGAGAGAGATAGGTATCCGTAAACACTGCGGGTTGCCTGAACAATATTTTTGCCTCACTCGTCGTTCACAGAGGGTCCCTTCCAGTTGTTTATACAGAGTTCATTGCAGTGAACTAGATAGGGTTAGTACTTCGAAATATGAAATACAACTTTTGACTGAATCAGGCCCATTAAAGATGTCCATCTCAATGAAATTACTCCGTCGTAATCATTTTTCACCAGACAAATCACCACTTTGGCCAACGTCGTAGGTGTCGTCTTCCACACAATCGAAATCAAATCAAACATACCTGTCTTCGAGCATCTGCCGATGGCACAACTCCTGCTGGTAGAGGGCCGACTCTTTGGGCTTGCAATAGGCGCACACCGCCTCCCCCTCGTAGCCCTTGGGCAGCACCGCTTTGCACCCGATGCACACCTCCTTTTTCTGCGTGAAGGCGGCCAGCGCGCCCACCTTCGACGTCACCACGGTCTTCGTGCGAGTGTGTTCGCCACCTGGGTGGATTGCGAGGAAATATAGGAAATTGGGACCAGCCAACTACACACTTGATTGATTGTCCTTATTATCCCAAGAAACAATATTGTTGTTTATAATAGGGATAGGTACTGTATACGGGTGGCAGAATTTTGATGACAAATGATAGAAAAACATTTGATAGAAGTCTTTTAAATCAAAAAATAGAAAGAACTTTTCACCGAAAATGCATTTGATCGAATGTTTTATAATAGAAAAAACATTTCATAGAAACATAAATGATAGAAAATTCAATTGATAGAAAATACACTTGATAGAAACAGCATTTGATAGAAAATTCAACAGGGCTACGCTCAAGTTAGGTTAGTTCGTTTGTGAAGATACCCAGCGAGCACAAAACCATCTCAGAGATGTTAAAAGTACGAGATTTCGAGACATTGAACCTCCACTGCGATGTTCTGTTCACACATGAATAGAACTATTATAGAACAGCCAATGTCCGCCGCAGGCGGCAATTATCGAGATGTCCTTGATATGTCACAAAACTACCTTCTTCCTAGTTCTTTTTAAAGCCTTTTCATGAACACAACAAAACATTTTCAACGCGTCTTGCGCACATTAAATCGCTGTAAAAAACCATTTTCGAGGTACTTTTCTGAAGCCTTTTGTCGAAATGAACTTTTGCATTAGGATTCCATTTCCCTTGAATGGAAAAATGCATTAAAAATAGATTGAACATAAAAATATTTTCTTGATATGAAATTACCTTATTAATCGGTTTCTGAGTAGTGCTTACTACACACAGATATATAATTGGAAATAGGTTTCCCAATTTTTGAAATGTTCTCCACAATGCATAATTTTGCAACTGCGGAGAAGCTGTGTATTGAAGAATTCGTACTTTTATATATTGATTACACTGAGGCACCGAACAGCACATCTTGCATCTGATGGTCATTATTACAAACTAAATAAGTCTTCTAAAACAATAAACTTCACCAAATTCCTTTCTGTTCGTTAGCAGCGTGATGTGAGCGTGACACGCTGCAAACGCGAATGCCAATTGCGAACAAGAACAAAATCGAAAACTAATCAGAATTCATCGTATTGTGACGTAAGCATGAGACGTTGTGGTGGGGCAAACAAAGAAAGGGCACAAAAGAACAAAAACAATACTTTCAATATCCTTCTAAGACCTCTTTAGGAAGTGCATATTACGCCTCAAAAAAACATCCTCATGCCTACATTTCTAAAACATCCCAAAACATCCCAGGGATACCTCTCAGTAGGCAAACAAAGAAATGCCACAGAAGAACAAAAACAATACATCAATATCCTTCAAAGACCTCTTTGGTCAGTGCATATTACGTCTCGAAATAACATCTTCATGCCAACATTTTCAAAACATCCCAGGGATGTTTGTGCTCGCTGGGTATGATCCTTCCTCATATGTTTGAGAAGAAGGAGCTAGAATTTTGTGGTATCAATAAATTCATGAGCTTCGATTTCCATCTAGCTCCTTCTCAAATATATGAAGAAGGATCATATCTTCACAAACGTACTGACCTATCTTGAGCGTAGCCCCGATGAATTTTCTACCAAATGCTGTTTCTATCAAGTGTATTTTCTATCAAATATTTTTCCTATCAATTGTATTTTCTATCATTTATGTTTCTATCAAATGTGTTTTCTATCATGAAACATTCGATCAAATGCATTTCTATCAAAAACACTTTCGATCAAAATACTTCTATCAAATGTTTTTCTATCATTTGTCTTTCGATCAAATTTCCGCCACCCACTTTTTATCCCGGTACCATTAGGAAATTCAAGATGGCGGATCTATGTTTATATATCCCTATTATAAACAAATATGTTTCTTGGGGTAATAAAGAACAACAACAACATATATCGGACGAGTTTTGTAATGTAATATGGTCCATTCTATTCAAAATTGGTATCTGGGGGTTTTCGGGGTCAGAGATTATGATTCTTCCGTCAGAATTCGAATATTCGGGCGGAATTTGGAAATTCAAGATGGCGGAACCAATATGGCGGACGAGTTTTGTAATTATGATCCGATTCTTTTCAAAATTGGTACCTAGCGGTTTTCGTGACCAGGGATAATGATTCCTTCGTCAAAATTGAGAAATTCAAGGTGGCGGATCCGAAATGGCGGATTTTGTAATTAGGATCCGATTTTATTCAAATTTGGTATCTGGTGGTTCTCGGGGTCGGAGATTATAATTCTTTCTTCAAAATTAGGAAATTCAAGATGGCGGGCCCAATATGGCGGACGAGTATTGTAATTATAATCCGACTCTCTTCAAAATTGTTATCTGGGTGTTTTCGGGGTCGGAGATTATGATTCTTTTGCCAAATTTTGGAAAAGGCGGGATTTGGAAATTCAAGACGGTGGAACCATATACCGGACGAGTTTTGTAATTATATACCGATTCTATTCAAAATTTGTAAGTGGGCGTTTTCGGGATCAAAAATTATGATTCCTTCGTCAAAATTAGGGAATTCAAGATAGTAGATCCAATATTGCGGACGAGTTTTGTAATTATGTTCCGATTCTATTCAAAATTTTCATCTGGGGTTTTAGGAGTCGGATATTATGATTATTCCGTCAAAATTGGAAAATTCAAGTGTACTAAAAAGAAGTTGAATGAATGGTAGTTTGAAAAACTGAAGAAACACGGTTTCATAGATAGCGAAACTAAAAAATATATTATAGAAATAAAGTATATAGCAAAACAACGTTTGCGAGGTCTGCTAGTGAACAATAAATCAGAACAATAATTATTATTGCACACTGTTTTTTCAAAAGAAAAAAAGATGAATGTTAACTTGAATTGGATAAAAATAGAGAAGTGCCTGCTTCGACAAAAGATATATTTAAAACTTACGTAGCAGTACCGATTCGGCATTGTCTCCTAGTATAGGCTGCAGAATCCTCAGCAAAGGTTTTGACAGCTGATTTTCTAGGTAATATTTCGAATCGATAGGAATGTTGTTTTCCAAAACGTAAATAGGATCCTAAAAAAATAACAACCCCATAATCATTTTGTCGCATGGTGAGCCAAAGTGCCGAATAATCACCTCCGCCTTCTCAAAAGCTTTCGCATTCTTGGTACCAGCAACGATAACGTACGGTATACGATCTCCGAGTTTGGGCGCGTTTCCTGGATCTCTCTTCGTAATTTTTTTAGCCAGTTCCACGTGAGCTTGCTTCGCGGTATAGTCGGACTTGGTCAGTTCCTTGGTTATCACCAGTTGTGAAATGTCCACGTTGTTTTGTAGCAAATCCGAAATGACTCTTTTGGAATACTCCACCGCGCCATTTGGGTCTCTGAAAATTAATTACTTTTTTTTCATTGTCATTAAAAGGATAATTTTCAACACAATCTTGAAGGCTGCCACCCAAAATATCTTCATATTACAACGATTATGCGAAGTAAAAGCTGCCATATCGATTCTATTCCCAACTCAATTCTCTATAAACACGAAATCTGAAATGTTATCAAACACCCAGAAGTCTCTATCATTGCACACTGGAATGACACATGGCAGTTACAGGCTTACAGGTAGAATCCCGGGTATGCGGGGAAATCCTCAGATTGTTCAGTGGTTTTTCACCACAGGTCAAGTCAAGTTTGAAAAAATGCCATACATTCATCGGATTGCTCTGACACTTTGCTGGCACTTCTTCTCGTTATTTGTTATTCTTGGTTTTGAATAATTTTAGTTGCTCTGTCGAAATTAATGGAATCGAATCCACCACATAAAGGAAACTTTTCAAATGAAAGGGAACTTTTAGTTGATTATGGAACCGTTTTTGCAATACTTATACTTGAGGGTATATGATCCAGTGTCCTTGATATTATGCTATGAATATCCAAAAGGAGAAAAGGAAGGCTAATATTTCTTCCTGATATAATATAATGAAACAACAAATTTCGAGTTTATTTAATGAAATTGCTAGGTTTGTATACTCACTTTCCTATCAGTAATTTTTGAAGACAAGTATTGATAACATCAACTACAAGGGTACAATTGTCACGTCGTACCGTTTCGATACCCTTACAGTCCATTTTGTCGTACTTCTCCGTGTTAGTCCAATACAGCCCTGCGTATCTTTTTTTGTTGATCAATAAGTAGGGATAGTAAACCTAAAATATTCGAAATCGTCATACCCTTCGACTATGTAGATAAAAAGAGACCTTTTCGAATTCCAGTTTGATCGGACTGATGAATTTTTCGCTGACAAGGGTAGCAGCTTCCCGACCTAAGTCCATGCACTTCGCTAAAGAATCGTTCTTGAAGTTCACCATTATGGAGTCCGTGTCACCGTATATTACTTTAGCGTCTGCTTCATAACCGTTTTCAATTCGGTAGTGTTGTTCGACTTCTTGCTTGGACTGTTCTATCATAGTTCTACCATAAGCCGTCACACTCTAAAGAATAAAACAGATGTCTAATTTTTCTAACCAACATAATTATTGGAAGTTAATTGAAACTATCACTATAATTGGCACCCAACGTGTGACTATAATTGGCGCCCAACGTGTGGTGAAAAGTTGGGCACCAATTATAATGGTGATTTCAATCACCTTCCAATTATTAGAAAGAACTGAGAGTAACTTGAAAATCAATTAGTCCAGACGGAGGAAATTGTCCAGATACAAATCGAAAAGGCGATTCCGACTAATCTGAAGTTTCATTGAAACCAGCTGATGCAAGTTGCAATTCAAGAAGGCACAATATTAAGCTTATCAATGCTTTAGCTGCAATTTTGTTTTTGCCATTTTGTTCATGTTATACCACATACGAGGACGTTTAAATGATACAAAGGGAATGATTATTATTACTGTGATTGATGCAGAAAATAAAGTACTACTTCAATCAACCATTCATACACACAAAACATTGGGGTAAAACCTGTTTGTTGGAATAAATAAATAAATAAATTATGGAGAGGAGAATTTCAACCAGTCTATAAGCATACCAACAGAACAGAAAAGTAATCGGCAAAGGTCATCAATCTGAAACGGGTATAAATTTTTCTGATCCGATTTCACCCATAAGGTTAAATATTTTTATTGATTGTTTTCTCTGACTTTCTCTTCGAGCGATGATCTGTGTATAGACGTATAATTTTTGGAAGGTAATCACCACTATAATTGGCGCCGAACGCAACGTGGGACACACAGCAGTGTTTTTGATTACCTTACAATGTCAAGATGTATGACAAAGTTATATACAGGACGTTGAGAAACATTCTGATTTCAGAAAACCCAATCACGAATCTGTCTAAAAATAACCAATTTCCATCGTTCAAGTTTGAATTTCTTTATATATCCAATTTTCCATATTCATAATATATCTGTGAAAATTCCTTTTCAATACCTTCCAATGATTAGAAAGAACTGAGGAGTATACATTTATTATTTCCTCTGACCATTTGTGTACACGGTGAGGTGTGTATCCACGTGATGATCAAGTTATACTCCCCGTACATCCTAATCTTTGGAAGGTACTTGAAAGCATCACTAAAATTGGCGCCCAACGTGAGGCACCCAGTTGGTGGTAAACAGTGTAATGTGTTCAATATCTGTATTCATTGTTTTCACTGAGATTTTTTGTTCGCGGTGGAGTGATAATGAAATTTTACTCAGTGCTTCCTAATCCTTGGGAGTTAATTGAAACCACTACTATAATTGGCGCCCAACGTGGGGCCACAGCTTGTTTATCAAAACTTTCACTGCTTGTTCAGTGTCCGAACGCTAATATTAATATATTCAAGATGTCAAGTTACAAGGGGAGGGACATTCATAGCGAATCATTTTCATTGTAACTCCAACTCACCCCGGAAATCTCCAAACAGGGCAACTTCCCCACTTGCGCCCCGGTGAACCCGTACACGGAATTGGCCGATATCTTGTAGGCCAGCTGTCTGCCGTTCAACACCGTCCGCACCACGGGGTCGGTTTCGTCCTTCAGCAGGGCTTTTGTCTTCTTCCTGGCCGCCAACAGGTGTTGCAGGATGTGGGGCAGCAGGCCGGGGCGCACCGAGGACTTCACGAACATGCAGTTGGCCGGGGTGACGGTCACTTGATCGTCAGTCAACCTAAAATACGGCGATGGATGTTTCTTGTGAAATTATAGAGCGAAGATGTTGCCTGGGCATGTGGCATGTTCTCGACAGGATGTCGAATTTGTTATATTTCACCAAAAGTCGCCTATAAAGATGCTGTGAAAATCTCAGATACAATTAATTCTTTCGAGGTTCTGACCACCAAAATGTTGATGTCAGGATTCCATCATTGCTATAAGAACAATAGGCAAGTGAACTATTTTTTTTTAATTTTTCAAATAGTACTTTCTATGCCATATTTTTTATTTCTTGCTTATCAAGCGAATTGGGATCTTGTTCTGGCGTTGAGTTATTTTTTTATTGTTGTTATCCCCGGACATATTCCTGGAAATGGAGATAACCTAATTGTTTTGATGGAATGGAGAAACTTCAGGCACAGGGTTGAAATATATTCAATGGTGTTGTGGTATTGAAGAATTCCTCAGTTTCCAAAAAATATTTAAGTATCAATTATTGATTATGTATTTTAGATATAACCATTATTCTATATCATTGTCTTTTTGTTTTAGTATTTGTAAACTGACTGATAATCTGATAAATTTGGTATCTCCAATAAAATCACAAATGCCTACATTTTTTTGGAGAAGTTTAAAACAAAAATATCCATGAAACTTTTTTTTTTTTCATCGACAGAACTACTTACCCTAATTTTTCTTTCTCTGGACCCTTCAACAGTGTCGTATAGCACAAATTATGTGCAATCATGATACTTGGATACAGGGAACTGAAATCCAAAGTGGCTATCGGTTCAGTATAATAACCTCTGATCGGTTCAATCACAGTTGCCCCTTCATATTGATCATTACCTGGTGCCCCATGATGAGCTGGCATGAAATATCCAGCTTTCTTTGCCTACACACAAAAAATTACTCTCCAGCACATTCTCAAAATATTAATATTTTTGGATCGAAAATGGAAATCGTATGCGGAAAACGGGAAGATTTGAATTTCCGTAGGAAATTGACAAAAATATTACCATGGCTGGCGGGTCATCAAAATTTTCAGAAAATTCGCACTTCAAGAAAATTTCTCAAAAAAATTCGAACTCGGAACATATGAATTTCAACTACTAAAAATGCAAAGAAAAAAAAAACAAATTCTTCAAAAATTGGAGTGCGTTTCCTTGGGCCTCCTCAATTGTTTTTATAGGTAGAAAACATCAGAATGGGGGAGACCACTGATTTTTTAAAATGACATTATCGTGAACTCTATACTGAAAAACTACCAGCGAATTAATTTTGAATTTTTCATTCATGCCTAAGACGATGGAAAAAATAAATTGGAATATGTCCATTTCAAAACAAACAATTCCTGCGCCATTTGAAATTTTGTCAATTCATTGGTGTGACTGGTGCGACGTCTTATTCCCAACACGCCTATTTTCCTTGAACTGACCAATCACACTGCAACACTGCAGAATGACGAGGTATCAGAGAGAGATAGCTACAGCTCGGGACTAATACGTCACGACTCCACCATCATATTTGGCTGTCTGAAATATCGAATGAAATAATATGCTGATTTCAAAACGATATAGATTCGATTCCTTTCAACTTTAACTCATAATATTGATTGTACATCAAACGTAAATCATGATTCGTCGATTGAAAGAGGTTTGCACGGATTTCTTCTCTCAGTGGTCTTCCCCATTGGATGACAGAATCGAAATGAAAGGAATATTCATTTTTATGAAAAAGGTTTAAAAAATCAGTTACTGAAAAAATCATCATCCCTGATTCAAATCCATAGAAAATGAATCCATCATCAAATTCCAGCTAAGAGTCCTGGTTTCCTGGTGAATAAATTTGGCACAGAATAATGAAACCCAATGGACATAAATATAGTGGAATTTATAAAACACAAAACGCTTGACCACAGATTCCACAATAATGGCCTATTAGTTCTCGGTTGTCCGCAAGATGGCGACACTTTTTACAGATTTCTTTCATGACAGAAAACAGAAATCGGCGCTCACACACCGCTTGCACCGGAATTAATGATATCATAACATTCATAACATAACCTCAAATCAAATGAAATTAAATTTAAAAGTACGAAACTGTATTTTTAGGGAATTTTAATAACCTTGAATTTTGGTTGAGATTTCACCATCTAACGGGTAGAATGCGACCTATTTCCGCGATATTGAAAAGAATCCTTCTGTCAAGTAGGCCGTAGGTCAAGAACTTTGACCGAAAAACAGTATATAGGATTTGATAGGAATTTCTACACCATTTTCTGTTCATCCTGATAGTGGTATTTATAAATAAAAAACATAATCAAACTTACATGTCTCAGTAGTTGTGCTACTACTTTGACCTGTTCACCCTTGGTCAATAAACTAGTAATTGGAACACCTGTGACTCTAGCCATTTCAATATCATTGGTAAAACTGAGAACTGTATTCAACAGCCTCAATGGCAATTCTGCATCTTTCAGACAATAAACAGCCAATCTAAAGTACAAAAAAACAATAAGAATTCCAGTACAGTTTCACCTAGTCTTACCTTCTTCTAGTCTGTTCATCACCATTTTGCAAATCAGTAATAATACTGTAATGCACATCTTCTTTCTGTTCACCCAAAATTTCCTGGCAAACGCTATTCAAAGTGTAAGACCTCAACTTGAAATCACGTTTCATCACCACAAGCATGTCATAAGGAACTCTGCCTTCAAAATTAACGTACTTGAATGATCTTCGACCGATTTTAGTTTGAGTCACCGTTTCTTTCACCACAGAACTGAAAATGCGTTGTGGTTAATTTTTAAAGCAAACATTGGACATTGAATTCTTACACCACTTCTCGAAGTCTGCCCAAGTAAGGGAACTGTTTCAATTTCAAATGCTTAGCTCTGTCTATCAAGTACGGGAAATCAAAATTGTTGATGTTGTAACCTGTGAAAATATCTGGATCAAGTGCCCTTACAAAGTTAGACCACTCTTCCAACATCTCTCCCTCTGTGGCAAAACTGTACACCTTGGAAAAAATGAAATACATTTAATTTGAATATAAGGTCTATTGTCAATTCATTTATTTACCTCAGCATGTCCAATAGGAGCACATGAATTCAGAGTGAAAATGTTACGGAAAAGTACGTCTTTTTCACCATGTAGTTTTACAACATTTGCAATTTGGATGATTGGATCAACATTTGGCTCAGGAAATATACCTAGAAGAATGCCTTCCATCAACTTTTTTCACATTGTGTAATGATTGTATTTTTCAACAAGCAACTCTATAAATTTTCCAGTTTTGTGATTATTTTTAGGAAAGAACATTTGGAAACATATCTAGGAAAAAACCGATACTTTTCTCTCTACTGTAATCTCAACTGAATTCATAGAAAATTTCAACATGTCTATTATGAATAAATTCCTCATCAACTACCGGACCATTTCTGCAGTTTTTAATTTTATGTGGTAGTTTATTGAACTCAGATAAGGCTGCATTAGTGAATCAGAATAGTCACAGCACACTTAGATGGGGAATCAAAAATGAAATTAGAATCAATTAAGAATTTTGGAATATCACTTATGTGGTATCATTGGATTCAGATAATAATGCAGAATTTGAAAATGTAATGAAATACAAGGTGTTCCGTTTGAAAATCCAAAGTTAATAATACTGCTGATGAAATCGGGAATGGAAAATAGTAAAAAACTCAAGTTTTGCACCCAATTTATGAATTATATAAAATTCTCCTGTCCCTGTCAGGGTGTCAAGGGGCCAAAATCCTCCAAAACGGCTTGACCCATTCCTATGAACATTTTTGTGCTTATTCTGTAGGTGTGAAAAATCAATATGGCAAACGAGTTTTGCAACCCGATTTTATTCAAAGTTGGTATCTATGGGTTTTCGGGGACGGAGATTATGATTCCGTCATCAACATTAGTAAATTCAAGATGGCGGATCCAACATGGCGGAAGAGTTTTGCAATCTGATTTTATTCAAAATTGATATCTGGTTGGTTTTTGGAGTCGGAGATTATGATTCTTTCGTCAAAATTTGAAAATTCAAGGTGGCGGATCCAATATAAAAGACGACTCTTTTAATTATGATCCAATTCTATTCAAAATTGGTATCTGAGGATTTTCGGGGTCGGAGATTATGATTCTTTCGTCAAACTTAGGACGTTAAGGATGGCTGATCCAATATGGCGGACGAGTTTTGTAATCATAATCTGATTCTATTCAAAATCAAAAATATAATGATAGCCAAACTAGAAAAAGTAGGAAACAAAATAACACCAAGTGTATTGATAAATATCCAACTGATAAAATATTTTCTAGTAATAAATATTTGTCTTAACATTCAACATAATATTACATTATGTAATATGAATTCTAGAATTAATAATTTGGACTGTTTGTTAAGATACTTGTACAAATCTGATATGGGGTACAATACATAATCAGATTTGAATCAACCATTATTATAATTTCCTAATATAGCCTTGAAACAATAATTTCTGCTAAGTATTTCCCCAAAATTCAACACCATACGGTTTACAAGATGATGTCACTTCCTAGGAGAAAATAAGATATGAATATAAATATATTTGATGAAGTTCTGAGACATCCTCCTACTTAACTACATGAACCATAAAAAACAACTCAGATCAATGATATGCTGTCAAAAACGGTGCCCGATAAATCCTTGATGAATTTGTGTGAGCACATTACAATAATATATTTTTATGTTTTAAGTACCATGTACAATTTATATGACTTTTTATTCATAACCATTTCTGAATAATTCCAATGGATTTGAAATGTTCTACAACATCATGAGACTAAAATTTCATCTGAGTATGATAATAATAGTATGAAACTATAGTAGAAATTAATGATTCTGACAAAGGAATGTATACCTCAGGCAGATCCACTCTGATAAATCCTTGGCTATACTTTTAAAATGTCTATTTTTCAAATTTCGTGGTAGTAAATTTATGATTTTAGGTGCTGTAAATGAGATGTGCTTTTGAGTTGCTGAAAATTTGGCATTAGTGAGAATTTTCATTAGTTATTGCACGTGTATATATAGGTATATAGTAAAACAATATTTGCCAGGTCAGCTATTGTAATCATCAGTAGTTTGAAAAATTAATGAAACAAGCTGTTATAGATAGCCAAACTGAAAAGTAGGAAATGTATAGAATAGTTTGAACAACTAAAGAAACATGCTTTCATGGATAGCCAAACTAAAAAGAAAATAAAATAATGAAAGTGTGCTGAGAAATATTTAGCTAAAAAAATATTTCCAAGAATAATGTTTATGGCAAAACAATGTTTGCCAGGTTTGCTAGTAGGTATAGGTATATTGTTGTTTATTCACATTATCAAGTACCCACCAGTCTCTATCTTGGTCATCACATATTCTATTGTTCAGAAGAAAAATATCATCCATTTTTGGTATATTATACAAATTGTGGTCTTTTATACCTTTTAAATACTTGAGATTGATTTTTTTCAGTTTGATTTACTCTAAATTGCAGTATCTAATATTGATCTGGGGTACTGCAGCCAAATGTGTTTTGGAACCTCCGAAAACTCTTCAAAATAAAGCCATAAAATGTATTTATAAACTACCATTTCTGGAATCAACATCTAGATTATGCAAACCAAGGGATCTGCTAGATATTGACTCTCTCTTCAAAATGAAAGTATGCATTTTCATTCATTTCACTAAAAGAAAAAGCACTGGAATCTTACTTTCAACATCAATTCTGATACCCAGTAGCATCACACCAGACAAAGTGAACATTTGAAAAATGTCAAAATAAAAACCCAATTCAGGAAAAAATCATTGAATTTTTGTGGAATAAATATTCATAATAGTCTTCCCAACAGAATGAAATCTATTAGGTTCATCAAAAAATTCAAGTGTGAACTGAAGAAATAGATGTTATCAATTTAACTCTCTCCTTGTATCAATTAATTTTGATCACTGTTCATCTTTCCTTGTATTGCATTTTTCCCTCTATAAACATTGTATGTTTCTTGGGATCAATAAATGTTATTGTTATTAAATTGACCAATATTTCACACACACTTACCTTTTCTACCAGCACATTCGATATCAAAGCTAAGAATTCTGAACTGAGCCACTGGGGCCCATTCCCCTTCTGGTGCATGTACCACAAAATCTACCCATGAAACATCAACTTCCAACTGGCACCTACTGGTAACTCTGAAATCAGAATTTTGAGACCTCCTAAACCACTTTCCAGGAGGCAGTTCAATCCAACAGCATCCCAAGATATGAGTGTCTACTGTGAACCTAGAATATCAACCAGAATAATTATATTGACAGAAGTTATTATAAAGAACTCACCTTGTTTCTATGTCAACATTGGATTCAAAAACGAAAAAAGTATGAGAAGCCAACTTTTGATAAACTATGGTTGTAGTGAGAAGTCTTTTAGCAGCAGGTACAAATTTTGGGAGGGTTAGTGTTATTTTGGCAAAATTGTCATCTTCACTTCCAGTGTATTCTACCAAAGATTTGCCTTTTACTATTTCTACCATCAAAACTGCTTCATACACATCATTTTTATTTGAACTTCTCTGATCTGCCAGCACAGCATCATTGAGTTTATTCTGAGTACAAACAATAAAAGACTACAATTTTTGATTTTTTCATAAGGTTTCATCATATGAGAGGATAATATACAGGGTGTCCCTAAAAGACCTTTACAGAAACTCACCACATATTCCACAGACCAAAACAATTTGATACAATTAAGCAAAGTTACCTCAGTACAAAGTTGCTTAGTTTGGGCACTAGACACTTGATAACTTTGGAATGGCTGATGAGAATTTACTCAAATTCCATTATCCCATTATTATAGAAGTTTTAGATGTTTGTTTATCAAAAAAATTAAATTCTACCTCCATGGGGCATGGAATGATATTTGTCAATATCAAGTAATGTGTTTCTTTGCCCAATTGAACTAATGCTAATAATGTACCAAATCTGATTGAAATCTCATGAGCAGTTTCATAGTTATGAAGCAGAAATGATTTGAAAATTGTAACTTCTAGTACTCAAACTATGCAACTTTGTACTGAGGTAAGTTTGCTTGTATCAAATTGTTTTGGTCTGTATAATGGGTATGAAAAATTATTACACCCTCTTACCTTGAATGGAACTAGATCATCAGCAGTGAATACATCTGGTAAATTCACATAAAAGTAAGGAGAAAAGCCATGGACATGGCAACAAACACTATTACCAGATTTGGTCACACCAAACATTCTGATAATTGGTACCATACCATTTTGAGGGCCAGGCATTCCAGGATGAACACTGCCAATATAGTGATCCAGTTCCAGTTCTTGGAATATCAAAGTGTCCTTTGCTGGGTCCAAAGAAGGCAGTTGGGAGCGAACGAAATTTTCGGTCTTCATTCGTTTGGCTGCATGCTGATAGGAGATATCTTTTCTTTTATTCATTTTGAAGAAGCTGAAATTGGTTTATCAATGTAATATTCTTTACAAAAATAAATATTTTCTGATTGAATATCGTTATTACATTCGACTTTTGTAGTTTGGTAAACGCGGTAAAAACTAAACATTAAAAACTGACATTGACATTGGGGTAAGGTGACAATCAACAGTGACACATAAGGGCCTGTTCGTTTGTGCTTGCTCTACCTGCTGAACTTGATTTTTTTCTCTGCAGTCTGCTTACATCATGCCATGAACAGAGACAAAATGAAGAAAAAAAAAATTTGAGCAAGTTCAGGCTTTGGTTCAGCAGTACAAAACGAATAGGCCTTGTTAGGCTTCGTTCTGTTCTGTAGTTTGTAGTCCACTGAGAGTAGCCGAGTGTGTCGGGTAAGATTCGTGACGTCAATGAACTGATTTCTGATAACCTGTCAGTCAGTCTAGATATTTAGCCGTCATTGATCAAATACCTGTTCCGAACACCATAAATAAACAGACCTTTCATATTAGACATTGTCATTTGTCTGTCCTGTTAACAAATTCAAGAATGTCAACTGTCTTGTAAAATAGCAAACTCACGAATTTTGTCGTTTGTAGTTTTTCAAAGAGAATAAAGAGAAAAGAGATCACTATCATAGTGTAAATTTTCATTAAACAACAGCAGAAATGAGTTCAATAGGAACAGGGGTGAGTACTATTTTAAGAATGTTTATGGGAAAATGTTGATTCATGTTTTTCAGTATGATTTATCAGCTTCTCAATTTTCACCGGACGGAAGGGTATTTCAAGTTGAGTATGCGATGAAAGCAGTGGAAAATAGTGGTACAGTTATAGGACTTAAAGGGACTGATGGAATCGTACTAGCTGCAGAAAAACTTATTTTATCAAAACTTCATGAACCCTCTACCAACAGGAGGATCTTCAACATTGACAGACACATAGGCATGGTAAGATGGTTTAATTCCTATTTTAACAATAATCCTATTGATGTTCTGCAGGCATTTTCAGGGTTGATAGCAGATGCCCGACAAATAGTGGAAATAGCTAGGAAGGAAGCAGCCAACTACAGGAGTCAGTATGGCACTAATATACCTTTGAAATACTTGAATGATAGAGTCAGTATGTATATGCATGCTTACACATTATACAGTGCTGTAAGGCCATATGGATGCAGTGTTATATTAGCCAGCTATGATGAGAATGAACCTCAAATGTATTTGATAGATCCATCTGGAGTCAGTTATGTAAGACATTTTTCATATGATTCTAACCATCTGAGGCAATCCATCTTCTTCATTCTGATTCTATGAACACAGCCTTGCAGGTTCATAGATTCATGAAATACATATGGGCATTCACTGTATGCTTGATTAAATTTTTTCAGGGTTTTCATGGATGTGCTACTGGTAAAGCTAAACAATCAGCCAAAACAGAAATAGAGAAGTTGAAACTTGGCAACATGACTTGTAAAGATATAGTTAAGGAAGCAGCAAAAATGTGAGTGGATAATATCCTCAACACCACACACAAATGACCAATTTGAATAATACCCACTTATTATTTATTTGTAGAATTTACATTGTTCATGATGAACTCAAAGACAAAAATTTTGAATTGGAACTGTCTTGGGTGTGCAAAGATAGTAATGGGTTACATGTCAAAGTTCCAGAATCTGTATATGCTGATGCTGAAAGAGCAGCTAAACAAGCAATGGAAGCTGACTCAGAGTCAGACACTGAGGATATGTGAAAGTAACATTTAGTAAATATTTTTTATGATTAATTATCATTGCTGAAATAAAATACTTGCTATAAAAGCCAAATTATTCCCTTACTTGTCATATCCTTAACTTTTTACTGCTAAAAAGAGATAACTTTCCATTTCCAAGTATATGTCAAACATCAATTTTATCAGAAATTGGGGTATTTTTTATTTTACATTCACACACCTGTGGGAAATGGAGTGTAAATAATCAAGGGTAATGGTCACTTTCCACCAACTATTATAGGAGGAAATTAATCATTTCAGAATTACGTCATTTGACAGGTTGCTGAGGGGCAAACATTGTATTTTGTCAAGGTCTGTCATAGAAAACCAGAATTAGTGGGATCATTTTCCTTGGAATCCGAGTTAGAACCAGAAAGATTTCATAATTTTGTTTGGTTAAACTGTTATTATTTTGTGGATGTGGCAGAGGGACGGCCTGGGCAATGCTCATCAAAGGTAACAGATAGTTTGTGTGCCCCTCAAGAAACCATGTCAAAATCACGTGTTCTAGAATGATCAATAGATACCCTATTAAGAATACGGTGACCGTGGCTTTATCCACAACCAAAATGAACATTTCAGGTTATGTTTATATTTCATGAATAAATTTCACTGCATTCTGGCAATATACTCTATGTGAACCATTTTAAAATTTACAATATTTTCAAAATAGCAAATATGGAAGAGCCCACTTCATATTCTGTATTCAAAACAATACTCGGTTATTCCGCTCTTATATTGGTATCGCCTATATTGATGTTTTTTGTTTCCAAAATTATTCTGATGGAAGGTGAGTATCATAAATCACGAGATCTGATTACAGTTTCTCATACTTTACTTTGTAGGAATCTTCAATGCTGGGCCCATCGCCAGTAATGTTTGGTCTGCAATTTTTGCTGTTATTATCTTACATGTAGCAGTAGGCTTATATATTTACAAAGCATACTTTGAAGCTGATAAAGTAAAACATTTGGTGAAACCAGATGAGAAAGAAGATTAGTCTTTTTTATTGTTATGATAATAGGTATATTTAATGAAATTTGATGGAATTCATCAATTCCTTTGTATTTTGATGTATTGATGTAATCATTGTAATCTATATTCAGTATTTTATAAAAACCAAATCAATTAACATAGTGGGTGCTCATTTTTTAAGGTGCCAAGGTGCATGCAAGCATAAGCGTTGATTGATACCTATAAAGATATATTAGGCTTACCCAGCGAATCTATGCCCAGCGTAAGGTTAATATATCATTCAACAACGTAAGCGAATCCAATTTTTCTTGACAACTGCAGAAGAAATCTCAAGAAATAATACATATCAGTCCGTCTAGACAGATTAATAGCCACTACTACAATGCAGTGATTCCTCTATGATATTAAAGTGATATTACTTGATTCCAAATTAAAGTAGGTGGATAAACCACTATGAGGTATAAACCTCACACCCTCTCATCAGCATTAGATTAGGTCGATTAGGATTAGATGAGGATTCAGAGGATTAGATAGAGCATAGATTAAGATAATCTATGGATAGAGGATGGTTCGAAACTCTAAAAACCGTTATAGACCGCGGTAGAGGGGCAAGAGGGGAGTGAACTAGCTCACTAGCGGAGCGGGAACGGGTCACGGAAATGTGAAAAACGAGCCGACAACCAACGCATTTGGTTGTTTGCATTGATGCATTGTTTGCAATCCAACGAAATAGGGGAAGTAATAGCAGTTGTTGCCAAATAAATATGAGAGACGCATCAAGAAGTTATAACATGATACCTTTACCTTGTGAAAATTTGAATGAACACCTGTTCAACGGTGGATCTACCAGTTTGATTTCCTCAAACGGATATTATGGTTATCAACCTCGAATTCACCGTTCCACATTGAAGAATGAAGACAAACTGCCAGAAACAAATGAGAGGGTTGAAATGGACATAGAAGTCTGTAATGTGATGGAAATTGGAAAAATGCAAGTGGAAAATAGTGTACCATCGCGGCAAGTCAATAATATAAAAAAACGCCAATGGGAGCATGTTGACGAATTCCAAGAGTCCAAAAAGAGGCGCGAAAGTCGTAAGTTTTTAGTGCTAATAATTATTAGTGAATGCACTAACATTATTGGAGGAAAGTCACTCTGATTTGCATGATTATATATTGATATCATTCATTTCATTCTAAATAATCCACAATAATTATATCCTTGAAACATGAGTAATAACCTAATAATTATAATTAGATTCAAAATCGACAGTGGCTACATCACCGGTGCAGGTATTATAATTATTGTATTGCACCACTTCCATCACCTTATGGTGTCCCATAACAACCACCATAATAGAGCAACAAGTGCAACTAGAAATCACAATTATGATGATATGTTTTGGAAAATGTTGTTAGTCACGAAAAAGATACAAATATGTTGAAATTGGTATTTGAAAACCCACAAAATTGTTGAAACATTTTGTAGATTCAGATTTTGACACATGGTGATTCATTGGGAAATGCACATACAGCAAGGGCAGATGGAGGACACCAAAGGGATATTTCATTCACATTACCGTCATGGTTGAAGCTGATAATCCCATTTTATTGTGTTCAACCATGACGTAATTTCCGTTTGGGTACACTTCCCCTACCTGCCCTTGGGTATACCAACTCAAGAGTTGGTATAGGTGGTTAATGGTAAACTTTAATATTTGTTTACAAATGATGAATGTGAAAATGGAGGATATGATGGGAACATTCAAATTGAAAACGAATGGAGTGGATGTCAAAGTAAGAGGTACACGGGTAGGTAAACTGTGGAAGTGGTTAAAGTGAAAGAAATAGGAATTCAAATATTGTTAATGTTTGACGTCATTATGACGTAGTTGCCTCCCACAACTGAATACTCTAACCGGGAATGTGAATGAAATATCCCCCAAGGTTCTTCTGAATATTCTATATATAACAAATATACACGGTGATTAACTGATTCCTCCACCCTAAACATATTTTTGATATTTTCACCTGTTGCTCTATGACTGATGAGTTACGGAACACCCCTGTATATGATTTTCTATGTATGAATTAATTTTAGATGATTTCTCTTTTGCTCGCCATCAAGAAGCTCATTTGAGAAAACCAACTCACAATATACCTGATCAACCTAGATGTTATATGGGTCACTTTGCTTGAATGTCTTTAGAGTAAAACTGTAGATAGAAAATGTGTTTGTTGTTTGCTACATGGATTTATTTCTTCTCAGAAGATGTTATGAAGGACCTGAAATATATCACCAAAGACGACAAGGAAACGTTATTAGAAGATATCCTAAGAGAGACCCATGGGGTTAGTATATATCATTGGTTAGAAAACTGAGACTTAGTTATTTTCTTATGTTTATTAAAAGGAATTTGTTTTTTGTTATAGTGAGGCAAATAATTTTCCATTGCATATACCTATTCGAAATAATAGATGTGTATTTTAATTATGTATAATATTTTCTAATTTTCCTAATAATAAAATATAATAATTTCAATGATCAATGTTTTTTATTTATCACCTATGTAAAGACAACATACAAAATATATTGAATCATGCATGTATGTTCATACCTTGGTTCATGCCCTTTCAACATTGAGAATACAATTATATTTTTACATCACCCTATACTAGGTTTTTCTATTCATTCATATCATCTAAATCTTGCATTGAATCAAATATTATTATGTTCAAGCAAATGAGGTCATTAAGGAAAATATACAAATGGTTGATAAGGATTTCCTTATTTTTGATATCACTTTATTCATGTTGAAAATAGTGCAGAATGAAGTTTTTTACAATTTTATCATTGATTTTTCCAAATTATGTGTACTTGAAAAATACGGTGAGTTTCCATTTCTGTTATATGATTTATACTTCATTTCATTTATTTATCTAGCATTGGAAAAAACGACTTTTTCAATTTCAGAATTCACATTGAGATATTTTTATCAAGCATTATTCACCCAAGGACATGATATTATCTTTTCACAAAGTTTGTTCTTTTTAGGATTCATATATGATAAACATATCAAGCATTAAACAATGTGATGGACATGTATATCCATTAACAGTGTCTCGTGTGTCCTTGAAAATTATTGACAAAAAATTATCAATCACTGGCACTCTGAATACAATGGAGGACCTTTCAAGCCCTCTGAAGGTAAAAACGAATATACAAATTTTAGAAAATTATCCTACAGGATGTTCTCTATAGGCTCGTGTCAAAGTTGAAAAAGATGAACTCGGATTTTGGTTAGATATTCCATGTGTCCAAAACATAGGCTCTTGTACCTATGAAGATTTGTGTGAATTTGGAATATCCATGAATGAAACTTGCCCGAAATTATTCACAGACAATCAAGTTCCATGTAGATGCCCCATTCCACAGGTAGAAAAATAACAAAAGCAATTACTAGATTTATTAATGCAAAGTTCTTTCTAGGGAACCTATACAATTCTACCAATGTTTCATTTACCTATAAGATCGTATTTGCGAAATGATCATATTATCACTGGGAAATATTGGGCCAACATTACCATTGAACATTATGATCATATTTTAGGTTGTTATGAGATATATTTCAATATAAAAAAAGCACACAACGTTCACGAACTGAAGAAATTCAAATATGAACTGGTACAGTAGACAGAATACTTGAAATATCACATTACAAAACATGAAATTATTATATCTATGAAAAATTATATTTCTTATCTACATAGCTGAAATGTTCATTGACACCAAATCACCTAGATGAACTGCCCAAGACTTAGTCTTTATTCCCCATTACCTTTTCCTCAGAAGTATTCCCTTGTCCATCGGGAACAGGTCTACAATCGGAAAAGTTCGTAATCAAACTCGTGTCACTGTTGGAAGAGAAATGACTTCCAGTGCCGGTACTTTTGGTTGTCAAATTGCCGATTGATGGGGAACACCACAAAGAGTCGGAACTCATCGGTGGAGATGGTTGGCTAAACTCTTTCAAGATGGTACCGGTGCCAATAAGTTCCACGTTCCCGTCACCATCATTGGTGATAGAACAACCAGATACGTATCTGTTACTAAAGTTTTGGCTGGAATCTGCAGTGAGCAGAGTCAGCTTTTCCAGTAAAGCGTTTATTTGTTGTTTTCCTTGTAGCAAATGTTTGTTGAGAGACGGTATCTGGGTATATCCTGGAAGTAAATTTCTGTATGACAATAAAATACTAAAATTTACTGATTATTCATTATCAAATTATTTTCTCACTGAAGGCTTACTATGAAATGCGTTGGATTCGCGGTAACCAAGGTCATCATCTGACGTTGCGATGACATAAAAACTACGGAAAAACATGTCTAACTTTCAGTCTGAGCCAGGGGTTAATAATGTTTTCCCGTAGTTTTCATGCCATCTGAAAGTCAGATGACCTTGGCTACCGAGAATAGAGAATCGAAAGACCTTCAAAACTAGGTATCAGATGAGCCAAAAAAAGTTGATGCTGCCCACTTGACACCAGGCCATGTGACCACAACCATTTCCATGACAAAAGTAGTGGAATAGGTACCTTTTTACACCTGAATTTTACCCGACTTCCCTAGCTCATTCCCTTCAAAAGTTAAAGGGGGAGGGGGAGGATTTTTTCTGTACCCACCAAATATATTTGTGTATACTGAATGCAAGAGACTAAAAAATAGAATAAAGGAATAGCCCTGATTGGTACCAAACGTGTTCAAGGTTAAAATTGATGGATAGTAGATCTGTATTTCTTATTTTTATTCCTTGACCTCTATCCCTCTACAATTATTGTGTCTCGATGTCAATACTCTGGAAATGAAGCATATTTTGATAGGATTCGGCATATTCCCGAGGTCACGATGATTCTGAACAAATTTTGGAGATATGAATAAAACTTTTTCTGTACCTTCACACATTGTGAAGATTCATTCATCTTCTTTTGGGAAGTGGTATTTTAATTTTTTGTTACCCTGTACTATATTTTTCAGGATTCAATTAAATTTTTGTGATGTGATAGTTGCCTGAGCAAACTAACCTTGCGAAATTTCATGAAAGATGTAGGTATCAGACTGAATAATTATTAGTTCTTATCATCTGACAAAAAATTACCTCATTCAATGTAATAACTCTATTTTCCTTTGAAGTTATTCTAGTCTTCTATATCTCTTTCATTCTCACTGTCACTCTCAATAACCCTAATTTTCTTTGATGGTTTTTCTGATTCAGAATTGGAGTTGGATCTGCTCCTCTTAGATACTTTATCAGATACATCTGTGCTACCTTGATCTATTTCATCCTCACTGTCACTTTCAATTATGGCTCTACCTTTCCTATGTACACTAGGTTTCAGTTTCTCAGAATCTCCATTTTCATGTTCCATAATTTCATTTTGAACACTATCATCAATGTTGTGTTGCTCTGGACTGTTCTCAATATTTTCTTCTCTTGATTTATTGGAATTTTCCTGAGCTACTGTTGTTTCATTTTCCAAGTTTGGTTTTTCTGGACTGTGAATATCTTCTTCTAATGATTTGTTTGTGTTTTTCTGAGCTACTTTGGTTCTATTCTGAATTAACTTTTCCAAATAATCATCATCAGAGGAATCATCATCATTTTGTTGTACAATTTCATTTCCATTCAAGTTGATTTCACTTTCTTCTTCAATGTTCAAAGTATTATCAAGAGCACTTTGGATTAAATCAGAATAACTTTTTAATGATTCAACAGAAACATCACCAGGGATCCTCCAATAGGTTTCTTGCTCATCAAATGGTTCACATATTCCTATTGCTTTCAACAGTTTCTGGAACTTGGGATTTTCCATTGCTAATTCAGCATAATCCATGATGGGTACTAGGGGGATTCCTTCATTACTGTCATCCTCTAAATCCTCAATAGCATCAGATATGCTGTCTTTCAACCATTCTAAGGCACTTTGCTGTTCACATTCCATATTTTCCAAAAGTAGCTTAGTCAACTCTGTTCTATTAGTTTTAATAGGCACTGGCCTCTTTTTTACTGGAGCTTTTCTATTCCTTGCAGGGTTTTTATTTGTCTGAAGTCTTTGCAATGAGGAATCTGAGTCAGTATCACTGTCCATAGAATTGTCTTGTTGTGATGTTTGTGCTTCTGATCTTGATTTTCCTGATTTATTTGACCTCATTCTCTTCTTCCTCAACTCTTTTTTGTCTTGCACAAGACCCAATACAAGCATTTTTTCAATTACTCTATTTTTTGGACGAATAATTTCTAGTCTAGGCATTATGCAACCCATGGGATCTATGGCATCTTTGAATTCCTCAAAAAGTTCTTTCAACTGTGTGACTTCCTCCTCACTCCAATTTTGAGGAGCCTTGTATTTAACATTCTTTTTAAGTTTGTAGTCCATTAAAAGATGCATATCTTTTAGTTTCTTCAATACCATTCTTCTGGTTCTAGTATTGTCAATGAGACTGCTGGTGATCCAATCTACAACATCTTCTTCAATCTGGTTGTTTCTGTGCTCTATGAAAAGCTTACGCAATTCATCTTCTTCTTGGTCTGACCATAACTTAGCAGCAGCTTTTGACTGTTCTGAATAAGAGCCATAGCCACTTTCAATTTCACAAGCATCACGTTTGGATTTCCAAAATAGGGCTTCTATGAACACTTTATCATTTATTTCAGCTACTTTGAAAAACTGTCTCATAATATAAGTTGCGAATTTCACAAGTTCTTTGTACTGAGACAATTCTTTCATGGAGAATATTCTTTGGAAAGTTCGAAACATGCTAAGTTGGAAAACCATTACATACATCTTGCAGTCAAAAGCAATTCTATGCAATAATTTTAAAATGCAGTGATTTGTATTAACAGAATTGGTTTCAAAAGATTTCAAAGCTAGACAGCAAGCCTTCACTATTTTTGGGTGTGGAAGCCTCTTTATCAGTTCATTAAAACTTAGGGTAGTTTCAGAATACTGATTTTCATTTTCATCTTCATCTTCCTCATTTTCATCAGTATCATCCTCAATGGTTTGTTGAACAGCTCCATCATCACCTAAGTCAGCAAAAAAAATTTCTCTCAAAGCTAGGTACTCCTCCTCTGGAGACATATTATTGCTACCAAAGCTGTCATTTTCTGGCCAAACTTCCCTTGCTGCACGCAGGAGGCCGATAGCATTCTCAAATTCAACATTCCTCAATTTGACTTGAATTTTTTTCATGGCATCTGCCTTTTGTTCATCTATGGGAACATCAGAAGCAGCATCAAATGGTACTACATCCACCAAAAAATCCCCACCTGCTTCTAGAACAGCTGATAGTTGTGGTCCAGATTCATCCCAACTCTGCTCTAATTTTTGTCCTTGAGATTCCTTGGCAGTCTGCATGGGGTTCATGCTTTTCTTCCTTCTAGTTTTTGCCTTTTTCTGCACCACAACAGAACCTTCCTTGCCACAAAAACTTTCAAACATTTTGATGAAAACATGCTGGGTTTCTATGAGATCTTTCAAATATAAATTTGACATTTTCAATGGATCATAGGCTATGAGTAAAGTGAGTATAAATTCTCGGTACTCAGGAACATACAAGATATTACTCTTGATAACTTTGGCAGAATCTCTCACTGTACCATCTGGTGCTTTATCCATGGCACAAAGGGTGTGAAATAATTCTCTATAGGCTAATAAAGCAGTGTGGAGCCTTCTAGACCATATGAGCAATCTTTTTTTATCAGTCTGCATCAAATCAAAATATTGCTCACTTTGTTGTTGGACATAGTGGAACATCTGAACTGACATAGTTTCACTAACAAGTTTGACCTCAAACTTATAACTTCTATTGAATGCCATGAAAAATCTAACAGCCCAGAAATAATAGGACTCATCATGACTTTCACCACCTGCACGAGCCAAATTGTCTTTCACATGATGCATAAGGATGTTGTATGAACCATTCAGGAATTCAATACAAAAGTCTTTCAAGAATAATCTAATAGTGAATGCTGAACGCCGCTCTAGTGAGGTATCAACAATAGGCATTCTGTTTTTTGGTGTTTTTAATTTCCTCTTGTCTGTATCAAAATCCAAAGAATCCAGCTTATTTAGTGGTTTATGATAAATAAGATCATTGTCACTGATAGATCTCATTGATTTAACAACATAAGTCCCACCAAACCTGGAATGTCTGGAGCTTGTGTACATTTTTGATTTGATCTGCTTTTGAGTTGTTTCTTTGTGTCTTATAGCCAATAACTCTGCTTCATCTCTGATTTTCTCTGTATGGCTACGCTGTAAAGCAGCTATTGCCAATTCATTTGGTTGCTGTTCTCTCAACATGAAATGAATAATTTCCAAAGTGTACATATGGTATGCTTGTTCAGCAGATGAACTCATCATAAATAAGATGATATCCAACATTCCAGATTGGTGCAATGCCCAAAGTACTTGATCATGAACACTGGCATCATTATCAGGCCTCTTTTCCATAATGTCTGCAGGCACAAAGAGTATGTTTCTTATGAGCACTAGAATTCTTTCAATTTTCACTGTATTTTCATCACTTCGTTCTGCACCTTCTACCTCTAGTATTTTACTTAGCCTAGTGCTTAGTACTGACCAAACACCTTCATCTGCAAATGCTTCCTTATAGGATTTCAGATGGTCTTCGATTTGCAAATAGAGGTTTCTAAGAGTTTTATCTTTGGGTATGTCATAGTTCCAAAGTAACAAAGGAGGAGTAGTCAAATTCATGATAAGCCTCAACAAGACATCAAATAGATCACTTTCCTCATAATAATTTTTCAATAAAGGTAGCAAATCAGTCTGTAAGACTTTTGTTTCACCAAGTTGTCTACGAATCTCATAAGTTTCATCGTCTCTTCTCAAGTAACGTATGAGATCTTTGATAGTTTCCAAAGTATTGGAGTCTGCATAATATTTGTTTGTTTTATCATCAAAGTACCCTAGAGCACTGCATGTAGCTGCTATTTCAGCAGATACTGCTGAAGACATCTTTACGTCTACTTCAGTTCAGCAGGATTTGGTATTAATACAAATATTTTTGGATTTTTGTAAATTCTCTTTTTCGAAAGTGAATTCTAGGTTAGAACATTTTCCCTTTTCCCGCCAAACATATGATAAGGATAGAAACGACAATAGTTGCGTTTGTTTCATATCAAACCGCTACCGGTTTCGTCATTCCTGTCGTTTGATTGCACACAACATTCCTTTCCGGTTGCCACTTTTCATTCCATCGATATGGACAGAATGATCGGAATGACAGTTTACGGTCAAGTTGGGCTGACACAATGTCATTCATCGATATTTGGCGTTTGTTTGGTGACCCGAATATTCTCCAACCGGTTTGACATGAAACAAACGCAACTAATGACATGAATCATTGATGACAGATGACAGTTGAGTTCTGTTCGTTTAGTTTTCCATTTGCATCACAGAGCTGGAGTAGGATCGGTGCGGTGTACTCCGCGAACATCTTCCGTAAATGACAGCTAAATATCTAGACTGTGGTCACAGGTTATAAAATGTCTCTTTTCATAAATAACTTTTTTCCCACGGGAAAAAAGTGAGTACTTTTTGAATAATGAATATATCAAATATTTTACTAGCAGCAGTTCTAAACATGATAAATACTGAGACTGAGTATATATGATGAATATTTAGCTACTGCTGAATAATATTAACAATTCAAATTATATTTTCCTTTGAAATGTTTCCATTCAATCCCTTACCTGCATCTTTCACGGGACTTTCGTTTTCATCAATCATATTACAAGCTATTCCCGGCTCACTTTCAAAATTACTACTTGATGTAGCCTTCTGTGCGTCTTCAAATCCAACCGAATTCCTGTCCATTCTGTTCTCGCTGTCAACATTTCCAGCGACTCGTTCAACATTCAATTTCCTCACTTCCTCTGTGAAATCATCGAGATTGTCTTCGTCGCGGAAAGAGCTGATATCTTTCTCGAATTCGTCTGCGAATCCATCGCTAGAAGAGTCTGAATCGTTCGTGACTTTGGAGAGGCGCAAACGCAACCTTTGAGTAATTTCGTCCAGCTCCGTGAACTTCCTTTTCAGAGCTCTAGATAGACTTTCTGAGGCTTCATTCGAGGTGGACACCTCGTTCACCTCAGCAGCCGGTCTAATGTCACAACCGCAGTCATCCTTTCGTGGTTGATGTATTTCCAAATTGTCAAGAGGCGTTACATGTATCTACAAATAAAATATTGAACTCTTGCACACATACTGTGTTTCCACATAGAGGATTTACCACGCCTGATGTAAAACCTTCAATATTTTTATCGATCTTGATAGACTCTTTTCAAGTTCTGTGGTGCGGATTATTATGTTTTTAAATTACATTATTACAATCTTTTATAGTTTAAATGGTTTCACCCTGAGGTTTCACCAGTCCCGGTGTCTGTCTGTCTGTAATCATATCAGGCAAGTTGAATATGACACTTCTAATTGTCCCCATTGATTTGAAATTTGGCAGGTGTACATAATTCTGGCAACAATGTATCATGACATTTTTCTTATAGAAAAAACAAAATGGCGGCTTTACCGCTTCAAACAGGCGGAAGAGTTTTGTAATTATGATCCGATTGTATTCAAAATTGGTATCTAGTGGTTTTTGGGGTCCGCAATTGTGATTCTTCTGTCAAAATTGAAAGATTCGAGATGGCGGAGGAGTTTAGTAATTTATGATCCGATTCTATTTAAAATGTGTATCCGGCGGTTTTCGGGGTCAGAGATTCTTCCATCAAAACTGGGAAATTCAAGATGGCGGTTTCAAAATTGCCGTTGAGTTTTGTAATTATGATCCGATACTATTCAAAACTTGTATCTGGCGGTTTTCGGGGTCGGAGATTATGATTCTTTCATCAAAACTGGGAAATTCAAGATGGCGGCTCCAATATGGCGGACGAGTTTTGTAATTATGATCCGACAAAATTTGTATCTGGCGATTTAAGGGGTCGGAGATTATGATTCTTTCATCAAAACTGGAAAATTCAAGATGACGGCTTCAAAATGGCGGATGAGTTTTGTGATTATGGTCCGATTATATTCAAAATTGGTATCCAAGGATTTTTTTTTTGTTGACGGATATTTCTACAATTCATGAAAAATACCAGAGTTGAAAATGAAAAAAAAAATGGAATAACCTTTTAAAACAAGCTTACTTACAAATGCACTAAAAAGGAAAAAGTGTTTTCATTCTTGTTTGATCTAGGTTATTCTGTGAGTTAACAGATTCAAAAGCTTGCCGAGTATACAAAGTAGGAAATCTTGCGCGGCAAGATTTTGAATCTGTTACAGAATAACCTATATCAAACATGGAAGAAATTATTTCTTCCATTTTAGTGCATTTGTATAAAAGATGGCCTTTAAAAAGTTTGTTTTTTATATTTTATTATTTTTTTCATTTTTCAATCGTCATCTTCACAGCAAAGCTCAGAAATATCAGAAATTGTCTGGCTATAAATATTCATAAATCATAATTTATTTCTCTCTTGATAGGTATGTGGAAATAACATTCCTTTAGTTGCCGAAAATTACGACCGCATTTACGGACTCGTATTTGGCTATGATTACAGCACAAAAATTGACTCAACGACTTGGTGCATGTGAATTTCAAATACCCACCAAACAATCAAGAGTTTATCAATATGGATAAAAGAAGGTTTTACCGGGGTGGACACACTGAAAAAAAAGTTTCCTCACATTGATTTGGCCATTACATTTTCCCGAAAAGTCTACGATATTGAACCAGCCCTGTACGTTTGGGAAACCTGCCAAGAGAACCGTCAGATCTACAGCCGCGAAACCTAGCACAATGTCAGTTTGCATATTAGGGAAACTGACGGTGTTTGTAGACTTTCTCCACACTTTGAAAATTAGACGTTTTTGTCCCTGAAAAGCATCAAAATTGTGGTCATCAATATCACTGCAAATTGATCAATGTTTCAAATTATGAA
Source organism: Phaedon cochleariae (assembly GCA_918026855.4). Taxonomy (NCBI): domain Eukaryota; kingdom Metazoa; phylum Arthropoda; class Insecta; order Coleoptera; family Chrysomelidae; genus Phaedon; species Phaedon cochleariae. The sequence goes on from OU896709.1 coordinate 5,936,855, forward strand.
AAAAAAAACAACTCTTATCCAACTCAGAATTCTGACACACAGACACAAGTCAGAATTCCAAAGGCATTTTTTTTACTTGTCTCAGAAATCTATCTTGCATAAAGCAAATCTTTCTGACTTGAATCTCACAATCATTCTGGATTGCAAAATTAATAAGATTGAAATAGAATAATCTTTACACAATTATTATTGAATTACTTACATTTTTCAACAAATCCAAGGGTAGGTTAACTTTGCACTTGTAATTCCACACAGGACTGGTACTTTTTGGAACAATAGGAGTGATTTTCAAATCTCCCTCAGAGGACGCCTCAAAAGTGACATAACAGCTCGGCAATACACTCTCCTCACTTTTTATAGGTCTACTCCTTGATTTTCTAGACTTGCATTTCTTTCTACTAGGCAAATGATTGGCATTATTGATAGCTACCATTGCCCTGAATGTAGAGCCTATAAATAACATTTCTTTGAATAATAAATGAAAAGATGTCACTGTATTAGCTAGAGAACTTTTGTTTTCAGAATCGTTACAATATTAGAAAACTATGCTGTATGTACAGGGTGTCTCAGTTTTTATGTCCTTACAAGATATCTCACTTATTTTCAGACATAGAGATTTGTGGTTTTCGCGAACGTTGGGTACTTTTTTTGTGAAACTCACGATACCGCAAACGAAATTTTCATAACTCACTTTGTTTTTAAGATACAGGGCGAAATTGAGGAAGTTGCATTTTCGGACCCCCTGTATCTCAGCTATCTTTCAACTTTTTACGTAAATCCAGTGGCAGATTTTCAGCATGAGCTGTAACTATTCAGATATAATCCAAAGTTATGTTTTTTTTTTCAATGGAACACCCTGTATATTTTTTATATTTGAGTTATTGATGTTCTGCACTTTCTAAAAATATAACAACAATTGTGATAACCTTCCAGTATAAGTCATGAATTCAGATAATTTTTAGTTTTTCAGTAGATATTTCATCAATGGGCCTTGTAAATATGTGGCACCACTGGCAACATTGTCCATAACACGAATTTTTATATTTACCTTGTTGTTAATACAGTGTTTACCAACATTCAGTATTTACCAACATTCAACATTTACCAATATTCAGCACTATATTTATTGACTATAAAAGCTGTGGACCTAATTAGTATGGCTATGAAAAACAAAGTAGGTACATAATATATTATGATCTTTATTGTCACCTACCTGTCAAATTTTCAAAATGTTCATACAACGGCAAATGATAATCCAGGATATCAAAACTAGGAAATTTTAGAAACAAATTTATATCCCAACTTTCATCTAATTTTTTATTCACCATTCTATGAAAAATTTCAAAATTCTACAGGTAGGTGACATGGATTAAAAAACATTGTATAGGCACATTCGCTTTTTATTCCTAGCCAACTGATAAGGCTACATCTTTTATAGTTGATAAATTGTGCTGATGATATTTGTAAATGTCGAATGTTGTTGAAATTGAAACCAGTGTGTCCGCAAAATTGTGTCAGCAATAAGGCAAATATGGAAAGTGATATGAACAATGTTGCCACATATTTACAAGGCCCATTGATGGAAAATCTGCTGGAAAACTAGAAACTATCTAATTTTATGGCTCATACCCAAAACATCATAATTATGAGTGTTAAATATCTTTAGAAACCGCAAAGCATTGTCGATGGTTTCAAATATGAAAAAATATACAGGGTGTTTCATCTAAAGAACATAACTTTGGGTTATATGTGAATAATTACTGCTTATTCTGAAAATCCGATTACGCCACTGGATTCTACGTAAAAAAATGTATGAGCGACAGTTTTCACCTTTTCGATAAGTTGAAAGATAACTGAGATACAGGGGGGTCCCACAATGCAACTTTTTCAATATCACCCTGTATCTCAAAAACTAAGTGACTTATGAAAATGTTGTTTGCGGTATCGTGAGTTTTACTAAACAGTAGCGAACGTTCGCGAAAACTGAAAATATCTATCTTTCAAAATAACTGAGATATCATCGAAAATGGGAGAGCCTGAACAAACAATCAACAAATATTTTTTTGACACAGGCATACCTATATGTCTAGAAGGGCTAGAAAACTGATTGTCACTGGAAAGAGCCTTTTGAAGGGACTCCAATAAATCTGAGGTTTTCCTCAATTCCACATTCGTTTTATTTTGAGCATGCTGCAAATTTGAATTCCCATCATTTGTTTCTTGCACTGGTTCAGTGTTGGTACTATTTTCGACATGTGAATTTCCTGGTTTTGTAGCCATCAGCTGATGTAAAAACGATTCTAACATTTTGGTAGTGGCATTGTTATTTTCTTGTTTCTCAGCTTGGTTTTCCATGATGACTTCAGATTGGGTTGCAGCATCAAATTTTGACACAGGAATTGTACTTGTATTGGTACCTTTCTCAAGATTTGGAGAATTTTTTTCAATAGTATCCAATGTATCCAATTTGGAATTGACTTTCTTGAAAATGACTTTTTTATTGGGGATAGCTAAATTTTTTTGAATTCCTATGGACTCTTTGTTAGAAATAAGTTTGGTTTCTTTATTTCTATAATCTGCCGTTGGCTTTGTGAATTGTGCTTTTACAAAGCTACCTACAAAGCCTCGGTCAGCTTTCAAATTGTTGATTTGTTCTTGAGTCCCAAGAGCAGTCAAAGCTTGTACTTGACCAACTATATCTTCATTGTTGACTGAATATATGGGTTCCCACCAATCAGTACCAATTATTGGCAACTAAAAAAATGAATCCTCTGTGAGAAATATTTGTTTCTGATATATTTTTTAAATTATTGAACATTGTTAACCAATAAAAAACACCCAAAGGCTATTGCTGACCAGGGCTATCAAAATGTACAGAAATGTACAGGGTGGGCAAAATTGGGCGTTTTCACGTGCTATCTCAATAACTAGATGAGTTACCGAAAAACCGATATACATGTTATGAGTTCGATTTTAGAGATACCTAAAATGGAGCAATTATAATTCGTTTCAGAAATACGGGGGAATTTCGTTTTTATTTTCTGAGTACCTAATGGTGAGGGATATTGAAAAATTTAATTTCAAACGTTTATTTATATAGTATGATGGGAACAATCCTTTGGCATCATTAGAAATTTTATACAGGGTGACATTAAAAAGATATACGGCAGTCAATTACATTTTTTCTTATGGAACACCCCGTAAAATTTGTCACAGTTGGATAGTCTCAAATTTTCAATTTCCTCCTGTATCTTATATTTGGTCTCTCTCAAATCTAACCTGTAATTTTCCATGACTCCTTTAGTTATTGAGATGGCCCAAGAAAACGCCCAATTTTGCTCACCCTGTACATCAAATATTGTATAATTTATTGGCATTTTTTATGAGTATTGGTACTCATACAACATACAAGGGGTGTCAAATGAAACAGAAAACATTTATTATTTTTTTCATCTATTGGGGCGCACGAAAGGGAATCCATACTAATTTTTAAAAAAATATTTTCTAATGTGACTATAATATTATACCAAGAAAAATCTTGTAGAATCAATATGCTCACCCTATTTTTCATCAAATATTTCAAAACCACCACATTTCTATATGCCAGATAGAATTGGTGCAAAGGTATTTTAGTCAAACCAATAACTGTGTCAGTTGTGTCTTCTTTTAGCCAAAACTCAATTACCATATAATTTTCACGCAACCTGGCAAGTAAATCATCCTCAAAGACCAAGGGAATTATCTAAATTACAAAAAAAAAGTGTCAGAAGAGATTGAATTGATTGATTATCATGTTTACCTGGTGAAAATTGAACACTGGATTCTCACTACTTGTTATCAGTTGGCTTACTGATGTTTCCTTTTGGGTAAATGGCCTACAAGTTAAGTAAGAGTTTATAGGTCTACTTAAATAGTGGGCTTCAGATATGTAGAAGAATCCAAATAAAACTTGTTCCTGGAAAACATGTTTCATCAGGTAGGTACTTAGTCATATACAAAGAATACTATCATTATCATGGTATACACCTACCGACCTACCTCTTCTGGTACAGTGATTTCTACTTGTTTTTCAAAATAAGAACTTCCATTTGTCTTTTTTACAGGAATAGACTTGTCAGTTATGGCAATATTGTGTGAATGTTTCTTCAAATGTTCATCTACCTTGATGTTCTCATAATTTTTAGTGAAAGAGATATATGACTGCGCCTTCCCTAGTGCTTTTTGTGAGGCTTTTTGACTTGTACTGGTACTTTTTTGACATGACTTAGTGGTATCTTTCTGATTTTGGACCAGTTTTTCTTCTGGTTCACAAACTAATTGATTTGTGCTATCATCACTATCTAATGGAATAGATTCTCTACTGCTAGTTTTGATAGCATCTGCAAAAATTACATATTGCAAAAACAATAAAATAAGATACCCAAGCTTCTATTGAAATGTAAGAGGATGACTTTAGGGCAAGTCATAGAAAACCTGGTGCATGGTGTTAGTTTAGTAGAAATTAGAGAGTTGGAGTCATTTTATGAACATACCTATGAATTCTTGTCCAAAATATAATCTACCACAACCTAATTGTAATGACACCTTCAGAGTGCCAACAGAAATTGGTGAATAGTCATTCAAATTAACTATCAGACCTCTAGAACAAGTAGCATTTTTGGTCAATAGAAACTCTCCAAAATTAAAGTTTGCATATCCTAACAGTATAGTGGATTTTTGTCTGACATTTCTGAAACTAATTTTGAACTGCATATTACAGCAACTCAAGTCAATATTTTGTAATCTTTCTATATCATGAAGTGTTACTTTTTTGAAATTGATTACATCATTTGTTCTTCTAGAAAATAATCTGATATAATTTTTATCCACACTAGAATGGATTTTCAACTGTTGCTTGTGACTTGTACAAATTAGAATTTCAGGTAGAGTATATTCTAAAAAGAAGTTTTGACTGAAACTGTTCCAGTTTGTTGGGTCAGAGATGGTGGATAATAATTTTTGTTGTCCAGTATCATTAAGGATAAGACAATTTACAGATATTTTCAAAGAGTCTACAAATTTCAGAACCTGAATGAGTTCTGATTTATGCTTGTCTCTGATGCTATTTGTAACTTCATTATGATTTCCATTAGCAGCTTCTTCTGAACTAGATTTGCTTTTTTGTCCTGAATTCCATTTCCAATATTCTGAGTTATATAATTCACAGGTGCAACATTTACAGCTACCAACCGTGGAACACTTGAGGCTCCTTTCAGTAGTTTTACATAAATCAGGTACTGATAGTGATTTCAGTGATTCTAAGGCTAGTTTTTCATCTTCTCTACTCATACATTCTCCTTTAATGAATGCCTCTAGCCTTTCTTTGTTGGACGTTGAGTTTTGATCTCGATTTTCTTTGGTCAATTCGAAGCTACTAGTATAAGGAGTATTGAATTGATTATTGTAAATAACCTCTGTATAAAATGGGTCGTTTTTCAAAATTGATTCTACCATTGCATTTCTCAATTTCTGACCCTGTTCTAAAACTTTATCTACCAAAATTCTATTGCCCTCTTTCACATTTATGTTATTGAAAGCCATATTTTCTATAGTTTAAATTTATGAATACATACTTGTATTTATTATCAATTCACAAAGCTAACAAGTAACAATAACAACACAAATGACCTTCAATTTCGGATTTCCATTTCCATTTTCCAGATGTCAATGTCAATTGCATTTGTCAATAACAGTGTATAGACTGCCGACCAGTCGGCAAACTATACTTTTTTTACTGCCGACCATTTAGTGGACTCAAATATCTATAAGTTCTTGAAAGCTGTCAAAGTGGCATGTTAACTTTGTTCTCATTGATTCACATTTGTTTTTTGTTTGTGCTTATTGGTCATATCATCAAAACAAACCGCTCAGAAGTGTTCAAGTTGCTGCCGTCAGGTGGGGCAACGTGTTATTTTCTATCGCGAATATATAGCGCATCACCTTTACGACGAGATCCCAACAAAAATGGAACCAAAATGAGAGGTACTTTTTGAATATATAAGGACGCCATATTGGTTTGACAAGTTTCGTATTATTTTTTCCCTACGTCGGCATGTCGGCATCAACGCCTATTGGTCGATTTCGTTACCTATAGAGACAGAAGTTGGTTGTTTTGCTCTACACTGCCGAGTACCGTCAGTGAAATACATTCTTTCTGTGTAACAAAAAGATCCAAGACGGTAAGTCGCACAGTGGATAGAGACATATTATTGGATTGTCAATCTTGTGGTCTCTAGGCATCTTAGGTCCCGTGTTCAAATCCCACATGGAATAGTATTTTTTACTAGATTTTTGATTCACTGATCGTTTATTATGTCTGTCTTGAATATACATCAATATCTTTTTATAATTATTTTGTTTTTTTTTCTAATCTAGTTTTTCCTTCCTCCCGAACGGTAGGCAACCAAGAAAAAATATAGATTGCTGACTGGTCGGCAGTCTATACACTTCCTTTGTCAATTGTCAATGTCATCCATTGACAACTGTCTTGACATTCCGACGATAAACGGATTGACGCCATATTGCATTTGTTGGGCTTTGTTTTGGATTCGGAGCGTTTAGCGTTTTGTTTGTGTTTACTGTTTACTTGTGAATTGTGATGTGATTGATATTTATCACCATATAATTCAAAAGTGATGCGAAGCTGCCAAAACTGGTAATATATTAATATATATTCAATCTGAATATTATATCAATGTACCAATTTTTCTAATGGGAATTGCGCGAGTCTCAGCGCGAGTTGAATTTTGAAAAATCAATATAGACAAGACCTACCATACTTTTTGAATGTAGGGAGGTTTGTGGAAATAATATATTATTGTGATTTTCATCTCAAAATTATAGAGAATGAGTGATAAAACAGATATCAGTGAACAAAAGAGTGAGGACAAAAAGGATATTGAGCTGGAGGAACGTGAAAAGATGCTGAATGCTGAAAATAAAGCTCATAACAAAGAAGTAATGGAAGAGAAAACTGAAGAGAAAAAAGTTCCTACAGAACTGAAAGAGGGAATGGAAGTGAAACCAAAAAAAATTCCTATTGGGGGGATTCAGATGCCTGGATTTTTTACAAGAAGCAAATCTAAAGAAAGATGCAAAGTGAGCAATATGATGGCTGTATACTAGGCATACCTATTAATTATCTCACCTACTATTCCATCCTATCTTTGAGTATTCAAAGTCAATTATTGAGCATGATAGATGTACATAATATCCAGCATAATAATATGTAGGTAAAGCATTTAAGAAAAAAATTTGGTTGATTTTCAGGAGGATGATTCTGTTGAAGTTGAAGGAGTAGAGTTGATCCAGAAGAGCACAGAAAATAATGATAACAGTAATTCACAGACAAAGATTAAATTACCAAATCCTTTCAGGAAATCCAAAGTAGAAGAAGATGGTGAGGTCAAAATGGATATTTATTGCACTGTTTTTCACAGAAAAATAATTCAGTTTTGTCCCATGGACATGTTGCAGTCATAAGGTTTCATATTGAACATTACTTCTAGGTGATAAAACTACAGAACAGAAAGAAAAGAAAAAGTTATTGAACACCATTAGGTTACCATTAGTGTCTGTTTTCCCAAAAAAGAAAAAGGATGACAATTTAGAAAACCAGGCACAAGCTGGCTTAGCTTCAATGGAAACATTGGATGACAAGAGCACAGATGAAAAGAGTAATGATGAGAAAAATATGAAAAATGTTGCTTTGGATGATAAAGTTGATATAGAAAATCAAGATAGAACAAAGGATTTGCCACTTACTCTAAAATTGAAAGACTACAAAGTTGTTATTGGTAAACTTTGATATAATTTGAATTAATTTGAAATACTATATATATTTTTGATATATTTTAGGCATAGCAATATTGTTCATCATCACAATTATAATAATTATTATCATGGCATTGCCTGGAAAAAATTCAGAAAAATCTCGCCCACTAAGAGATGGAAAATTCATTGCTACACACACTGGATGTGGACAAGTTGAAGGGTAAGAATCATCTCATATAAAACCTCCATTTTCCCAAAATTCTTTTTTTCATTATCAAAAAATGTTTCTGCAAAATGAATCTTCATAAAAATCCTTTTATAATTGTCTACCAGAAGTAGCTGATTTTTTTTATCTCTATTTTCTAATTTCCTATGATGTTTGAAGTGATAATAAACCATATATTTTTTTCTAATAATGGGAAACTATAATTTTAAATTTAATAACTTCATACTAGACAATATGACTTGTTTCATCTTGATGCTGCTAATTCTACACTTGGTCAAAAAAAGTTCACTCACGGAGCTATCTCAAAATTCAATGAAATACCTGATGATATCAAAAGTTGCACAAATATCACCCAATTCAAAATCAAAGTCAAGAAACATATCCTCTTGCAAAGAGAAAATCAAACCTGAGTAAATGATTGTTAATGATTATATTTATATGAGATGCAATGTAATGTTTATAGCAAAAAATGAAATAAATAAATAACCATCCATTTTTCTGATTTGCATCTGCTTATAACTGATTGTTAAAATGTTGCATCACAATGACAGTTGAGAAAACCCTTGAAGTCTAATTAATAAATCAGTTTTTCTCCAAATGGCATAGAAAGTGGCTTTTCTATGTCACTTAACAGGCAGCAAAGGTGTACTTTTTCTGCCTAGGCAGAAAAAGTTTGTTGCTATGCAATGTTCCAAGCCATTTGAATGAGATAGATAATCAAAATTGAATGGAATGAACTTCAAAAATGCTTTTAATGGATACCAAATACATTATACATCAATAATTGAGGAACACTTACAGTAATGATGATGTTGGCACTCATTTTTATTACATCTATTCATAAAATATCCATGTTTATATGCACATCCAAACTCTCACAGAATATCTTCAAGACTAATGTCTTGTCCTATCCTTACTCATATCAACATGACTCAAATTATTATATAATTTATTAATCTACAATATGAGTAAGTATGAATCAACACTATAATGTATGTACTTTTGAATACCAGATGACTGATAAAAAGCACCCAAAGCCATAGCGCCGTTATTAATTTTTAGATTTTAATGGACAAAGAAACAAATGAAATTACTCAAGTACTACAAAAAGTCACTAATAAATGTTTTCAATTCCTTCGGTCACCAACTCATATTTTGTGAATTAGTAACGTGTATGTTTGCAAATTGTTTCTGGTGAATATATTTTTTCAATTCAAGGCTTTAATGAAGAGTTGACTTTTGCACAGAATTTTTTAGCAAAAAAGACTGAGAAAGAGTAAAATGAAAATGTGACAACCTATGCACAAGAGTCAACTTGCTTAACAATTCACAGTTCAGGAAAAATCTTGAAATATAAAAAAAATAATTTCAAAGAAAATTGTAAGTTCAGTCAGCCTAGCATGTTCACTATACAATGCAGTATCTATTTATCTAGAAGGCAGGCGATTATTTTGGTGAATGGAATGCATCAATTCTCTAAATCTGAATAAATCTATTTGATTTTTTTTTCTATATTTTCTATATTTTATACCTTATATCCTTAACATTTGTTTACCACCATGGAAGAGGGTGCTTACTGTTCAGAGGCATACCCTGCGGCGATCTGCGTTTTAGATTTTTTTTACAACTATAATTTTATTATCAAATAATATAGAATATACAATATAGCATACAATACAGCACACGTCAAATGGGTAAATGAACTATCATACAACCTATTCCTTTTACATATACAATAAAACATTTCAAGACATATTTGTTTTTATTATTATTGATTTAACTCAGTTCCAATTCGGCTGGGTTGCTGTTAACGGAACAAAGTTTCATAATGGGCGGGTTTGTGAATTGAAGTATTCATTTAGTTTCACTTTGAATAATAAATTACTCTCTTAATTTTTTATTTCCATAGGCAGGTTAGGTTGCTTTAGTAATTGGGTTGTTCAATGCTACTGTAGTTCTAACTTGTGGTAAGTAAATTTGGTTTTGGTTTTGTGCTCTTGTCTCATGAAGATCAAAAGATGTATTTGGTTTTCTAGGGTTACTGCGTTGTTACATTTTTGTTGATTATTAAGTATTTCATAAATGAATTTGCATTGCATTATTTATAATATTGTTTCTGAAGGTAATATATTAAATACGCCCAACAACAACTGGACAGCCTCCAGTACTGCTGGAACGGCACTTTTCCAACCCACAAATCAATCCCTCCTTGCCTCCAGAGAATCAGCAACGGCAGCCTTTTGGGTTTTTTCATCCTCATATTCCTCATTTCTCCTTCTAACATTTTCCATCTTTCACAAATTGATCCTCTTCATAATCAGAGCTTCAGCCTTTCCATTTTCCTCTTCCCTGAAGTCCCCTTCACTCTTCTGCTCTCGCCTATCTCTAGACGAACCTTAACATTTGTTTAGTACCGTGGAAGATGGCGCCTACATGCCTCCAGATAATTTTGGGAAATGGCTTTCTTGCATAAATGTCGTTATGTCTGTCAAAAAAGTATTCGGATCTTCCCATTCGCGTCCTCAAAATGTTGTTGGAGAAACCTTCTCATCACTGTTCAATTTATTCCACATTCGTTCGGTCAGAACAGCAAGCTGATGAATCGCATTCTCAGGGCGCCACGTAGTTTTTATATCAGAACTACGAAACTCATTTGGGCTGTGATTTGGGTTCGGGTCGATCTCGCTAGACCGACAACTAATATCCACACGTTGGGCGCCATGTCTTGGTACTTCTGTATGGCGAAGCCCTGGAGCCTGTGCACAAAAAGAATTCTCTGGACGAAACTCCCGGAACCCTCCTGGGGAATTGTCCTTAGAAGGCCAAATAGCTTGGGTTGACTAGTGTTATCCTCCACAGGCAATGGAGTATGTCGTAATAAGTAAGAATGATATTTATGAACACCAAAACTATTGGGGAAGAAGACGTCTCTTATTCCGCTTACGTCACTCACTGTCATCCACCTTGTTCTACCAGGTGTTCAGCATTTCGGAAGACGTAATCCGACGACAAGATACACAGCAACCGCACCCATTTGGGTTATTTCATCCTCATATTCCTTCTACTAAGATTTTCCATCTCTTGCAAATTGATCCTCTTCAAAATCACATCTTCAGTATCTTTATTTTTCTCTTCCCTGAAGTCCTCATCAGTCTTCTGCTCTCACCTATCTCTAGACGAACCTCGACATTTGTTTAGCACCCTGGGAGATGGCGCCTAGTCGTTCAGTGGCATACCCTACACCAGACCCCTCATCGCTGATCTGCGGTTCAGATACGCCCAACAACTCAAAAGCCTCCAGTACTGCTGGAACGGCATTTTTCCAACCCACAACTCAACCCTCCCTGCCTCCAGGTACTCAGCAACGGAACCCTTTGGGATTATTTCATCCTCGTATTCCTCATTTCCCTTTCTAACATTTTCCATCGTTTGCAAATTGGTCCTCTTCATAATCACAGCTTCAGCCTCTTCATTTTCCTCTTCCCTGAAACCCTCATCAATCTTCTGCTCTTGCCTATCTCTAGACGTTCCTTAACATTTGTTTAGCACTATGGAAGAGGGCGCCTACGCGTTCAGAGGCATACCCTACGCCAGACCCCCCATCGGCGATCTGCGGTTCAGATACGCCCAACAACTCGACAGCCTCCAGTACTGCTGGAACGGCACTTTGCCAACGCACAACTCGACCCCTCCGTGCCTCCAGATACTCAGCAACGGTACCCTATTGGGCCAAGAAGACTGCCTCACTTTAGACGTCATAACTCCTTCCGTGAGCTACGACAATCCCTTGCCGGTGGTGGTATTACTAGGAGCTGATAGCTTCATGGGGGGCTCTCCAGGGAAGATGGTAGCCTCGCCCAAGGTGTCGAGATTGAAGGAGGTGGTTTTCGTGCGGCCTAATTTCAGGCTAGGGGCTCTGGGCTTCCTAGCGCTGCAGGCTCTCTCGGAGTCCGATTACCCCAAGACTTCTGGAAATTATGGACTGTCTGACGTGCTGGCTGCTCTCAAGTGGGTGCAGTTGAACATCGAGCACTTTGGGGGCGACAAAAAAGCGGTTACCATCTTCGGGCACAGAGCGGGGGCGACTCTGGTGACCGCTCTGGCGAGTATGAGGGACGCTAAGAAGTACTTCGCTAGGGCTTGGGCTTCTTCCGGTGGGGCGGTTTTCCCGAAGAAGACGGTCGCTGAGGCGGAGGCGGAGAATCAGAGTTACATGGAGTCGGTGCAGTGCGAGGACGCTGGGTGTTTAAGGGGTTTGGAGGCAGAGAAGTTGGTGACCAGCGTGGAGGATACTTGGAGGAAGGCTCAGCCGGATTTGCCGATGGAGGATGAGAAGCCTGAGGAAGGGCATCAGTGGCTGGTGAGTTTTTGGTTGATGGGTTTGGTTTGAGGCAGAATGTTTGAATGGGACTGTGACTTTTTTTTATATAGAGACGTTGTAGAACCATTCCAAAAATTTTTCAAACAATGAAATTGGAATCATCAGTGTGAAGATCAAGGATAAATGTTCAGTACATTAGTCATTCCCCACTTTTTCTTCGTTGGCCTATTACAGGGTTCCTGATTTTCTAGGCAGAAGATAGACTATATGGTCCTAATATGAGTTCATTCACGTTATTGCTCATTATAGAATTCTATCTATGCCTCAGGAACACTTTATGAAGATATTTCCAGTTCATATACCTAACTCGAAATGACCTTCTAGTGCATTTGTTCTGTATAGAAATCTTGATTGCGTCTCCCTCGTTCATTACATCGAGTTGTGGTTATAGATTTCGTTCATTGATCAATTCACAATCGAGTACAACACAATCATTCCAATCAACTACAAAAAGCCATCTTGCTCGAACAGGAATGAAATGTTGAATAAATATACAAAGTCATTTCCACAAAAGTTTATAAATGAACTAAACTGGTAGATAACGCGAAAAAAATAACTACTTTCCTGGCTATATGACACGCAGAACATTGAAATACATCCTCCCGAAATTTATGCATCGATTCGTATTGACGAACGCTTGACTACCTAAAGACGCGTTTCGAGCTCTTGGCTCTCATCAGTGCAAGGGTGTCCTCCAGATGGCATTCATGGCCGTCATCTGGTGCGAACCTGTCCCAACGTAAACACATATCAGCATTTAATACCCACGAGGCGTTCGACATCTGCGAGATGGAAACACTCCAAAATAAATTTTTATTTCAGATAAAATGAGAGTGGCCGGTTGCCAGGCAGGCGTAATTTCAACTACGAAAAAGCCAATATGCTCAAAGTTGAATGGAATGTTGAATAAATCAACGAGAAAACCTCAAAAACGTCTCCACAAGTTTAATGGCAAAATGTCATTTGAATTCGCGAAAATCACGAACCAATAAATGGCTCTATTAAACGTCAAATCAACGTCAAATTTCGAACTGAGTATGAACAACAAAAACATTGCCGTATGCACTCATTGCAAATTGGTTATTTCGAAATCATTTTGCAAAATAGTGAATAATGAGTTGACTTCGTGAAATACGTACAAGGTTTTCAGTATGGAAAAAATTACTTTTTGTGCAGAGAAATTGCCATTTTGATGTGGACAATGGTGGTATTCATCATTGATATCACACTACAATTCCACAGTTTTCAAACATATGGAATGGTCAGAATGGTCCACTCAACACTTGCATGGACTGGAATGGAGCCATATAAGCAATCAGCTATTACAACAATATGGTATAGGTATGAAGAAATAATTGAATTCATCAAGAAATATCACTGGCTTTTATGTAGGAGATGGAATTCTAGTGAAGGGGCTGGGAAAAGAAGATATGGTTGGAGAGGCTGCTCAGAATGAACAATTCATCGATTTTACATATAAAAGGATCTCCAGCAATTGAAGACTTGAAGTTATTCTCAAGATCGAATCATTGCAACCAACATTCATACAAGGATTCTAACTGTGCTTCAGAAAATGTATATTATATTATTATAAGGTAGGTGCTGGCTTCTTCATTGTAAACAATAAAAGTTAATGCAATAATTCGAGTTTTTTTATCAGGGAAAAATGAGGTTCTGGAATATGCACTTCAACAAATAAATTATTTTCAAATAAAACACAGAAACTCAAAACAATGGTCGCCATATTTGTTGTTCATACTCGCAAGGCTTGTAAAGTTAGCCACCAGAGGCCGCACACTTCGTGATTTTCGCGAATTGTCGAAACATGTCTCATTCTTCAAAAGTAATGAAGCAGAATTGACTGCTTCTTTGCCATTAAACTTTTGGAGACGACTTTGAGTTTTTCTCGAAAATCTCGAAACCGGTCTGTAGGTAGTCTAACGTTCCTGAACAATTTGCACAATTAAGCATTTAGGAAAGAAACACTTGCGATCTTATTCGATAATACGAATCTTTGCATGTATTTCGGGAGGACGTAATTTAATGTTCTGCGAGGCATATAGCCAGGAAAGTAGTTGTTTTTCTCTTGTTATATACCAGTTTCGTTCATTTATGAACTTTTGCGGAAGACTTGGAGCTTCGTATAGGTATTTATTCCCATCTAGGTTTTGGATGGTCGAATCCTCCGAGAATACCCCGACGAGGTATGGAGCAAAGAAGAGGGACTCCCGGTACCGCTGGTACTGGGTACCACTGCCCAATCCGGCGCTACCGAAAAGCTGCTGATGAAGCACACGCAATGGACCGACGCTCTAGTCAAAGAGCACATCTCCAGGTCCGTTCTGTCCACGAAGAATCTCAGCGAGACCGCATCAAAAATGTACTCCTCCACATACAAAGGTTTGAGCTCTCTGATTTCCGACATCAGGACGGTTTGTCCGTTGTTTTCGCTGTCCAATCAGATGCCCAAAGTTCCTTTTTACGTGGTTACCCAGCCTAGATCCGGATTGGGCTATGCTGACGTGGATTCGGATGTTGAGGTCATTTTGGGTGGTTACAAACCTGCGGTTGCAGAGGAAAGTAGGTATTTCTCGTCGTTGCAAAAGTTGTTTTATGATTATGTTAATCGTGGGGTGATTGACCAGGAGATGACGGGACAAAAGGTTCTGTTGGTAGGGCCGGAGGTGCTGCCTAATTCGACGTATTCGCATTGCACGTTTTGGATATTGAAGAATATCGTTCCGTTGTATGCTGCTCTTGATTAATTTACAACAAAGTTCAAACTTTCATGACAAATAAGCTGCGTGAAAATATCGTTTTTTTGTTACAATTCATTCAATGAATCATTGAAGACTGACAAAATTGTTTGGCAATGAGAATCCATTGTCTAAATCATTTATTTATTTGATCTCCTTTGAAGACTACTCGAATTTTTTATTCATGAAAGCTACTAATTTTTTTTTGCTACCTATTGGATATACTGTTTGTATTGGAATAGCTTACTAATTATTGTAATTGAAAGAAGCCATTATGAATTACATTAGTGGAGTATAGGAATTATGTTCTCAACTTGAAGTAAATTATCTACAGGCTGTTCCTTAATGACATGCTAATATTCAAGGTGGCGATTCTTGGACCCATTTTAAGATTGAAACTTCAAATGAGCTTATGTCGTAAACGTCCCAACTTTTGAGATACAGGGTATCAAAGTTGAAAATATGCATAGATTATTTTGTTGTCCACCCTGTATAGCTTTTCAAGATGGAATTATTCAGTCTGCTATGTGACTGAAACGGTGCAAAAATTTCAATATGTTACATACTGTGGTTATCTAGTAATTGATGTACTCAGCTTAGTATTTACATCATAATTTGAAGTCTGGTCTCGTTTTTCCGTTTTTTCCCGAAAAAGGAGCGTTCTATCGAGTATCAACAAGAGGATCTTTTTTGTACAGAATTGTATGAAATTTGGAAAATTTTCTTCGTTGCTCACTTTTGAGTAAAATATAAACAATAAAATCCCCCAAACGGCGCCACTGGTAGAGAAAATGAAAATTTGTGTACATCAGAAAATGCACCTTGATGCATAGAAGACATGTACCAAATTTGGTGAAGATGTCTACAATATTATCTCAGTTATTATTACAAAACTGTTTTTTTTGTCAAAACTTTATCCCCCTGTATCTTAGAAGTTAGGACACCCCCTTGAATATTAGCATGTCCTTAAGGAACACCCTGTATATGCCAAGATGACCTATAATAACCATTTTCATATCAAGTGCGTGAAATTAGTGTTTTTAATGGAATTTTCGGTTCACTATTTCCATTGATCGGGAGATCACTGGGTGGAAGGTTCTCTTGGTAGGGCATTGTATGCTGCTCTTGATTAATTCACAATCAAAAATGGGCTAAACTATTTATGGTAATTATACTGCTGAGAATTTTGTTTTTACATTTCATTCAGTGAAATATCAAAGACTGACGAAATTGTTTGGCATTGAGAGTCCAATGCCAAAATCATTTATTTAGTTGATCTCGTTCAAGACTGTTCTCGAATTTTTTAATCCAGTTTACTGAAGCAACTGAATTTTTTTATGGCTTCCTAATTGAAAAATCTTTTTATCGTAGTAGGTGATTTATTATTGGAATAGAATGAAGCTATTATGACACACATTTTTGGTGGATGGAAATTATGTTCTCAACTCAACAACAATAATTGTCATTATTTTTCCTTTTAAAGGGCTTATTGTACTCACAGATTGTACCACATAGTGGAAAACCCTAATTTGTCTTTAAATGCCTTTAGTACCTTCAACTTTCGTTGTTGAAGTTTAGAATATAGTTTCTGAAATACCTGAATAAAATTAAGTATGTGTGTAGTAATATATATTTTATATTATTGTAATGTTCCTGATACTCCCAGTTATCACACAGAAAAACGCACCAGAAAGCAACGATTTGGTATTTCAGACCTAATTCAAAGTTTTACTTTCATAGTGTGGGTATTATAAAAGTTTCATTGATCTGACAAATATACTCTTGCCAATACTCATTTTTACCTGCAATTTGTGAATATACATATTTTGAATTTTGGACTTGATAAAAACCACACTGACAAAATATATAAAAACGAATATTTTAAATACATGATTTATTTTGTAACTTGGCTACCATTGCTTTTTCCATACTTGCTTTATATAAACTACTCCACATTTGAAGTGGGACAAGGGAATATTTCTTGCGAGAATCTGATAGCTCAGTTTGTCGGGTCTGGTTTTTTCGCCATTGTGAAATTATGATTTGCATGGTGAAATTGGAAAGTGTTGAATTTGTTGTTCACAGTTGTTAAACATGGATTCAAATGTAATGTATTGCATATATCATGATGTATTTTGAAGAAACCGTTTCAAACAACACAGCAGGCTTCTTCTTCATCCATTTTGTAGGTCGTAATTTTTAAACGGTAGTAAAACTTTGTATCCAATAAACGGATTCGGAATAGCATTGAAAATCGGTCAACCTGCTCATGACGTCAAGATATGGCGTTTACGAAATAGACGAAATTTTTTATTGTCTCACTTCAAATGTGGAACAGTTTAGCATGGGCACGATTGAAAAAGTTTCTATGGTGTCAATTATCAATCAATTTATGGTTGAAGTTGAAATCGCCACTTGAAAATTTCAATGCTCATATATGAATAATGAAGTATGATTTAACTCATACTAAGTGTGAACTTACATGATTTGCTGTGATTCATTTACTAAGGTCCCACATTTTTGAAAGTAGAAAATGATGCTCTGACAATATAAAACAAACCAATGTCAGAGGAAAATCTTCAAAATTCAACTATAATATGATGTAACCACCCTGTACTGCAAAAAATATTTACAGAGATACATGCAATATTCAATAATTTGAATCAACTTGGAACATGTAAAACAGTTGCTGCGTTGACTTTGCAGCGAGTTTCTAGAGTTTCTAGTGCATTTCCTATTTTTGAAATCATCTTGAATGAGACCATTAGTAAATTAGTCATAGCTTTCTAGGTAGGCATGACGTATTTGTGTTTTGTATATAACTCACCTTTAGCTTTAGGCTATATCTACTGAATAATTTATTTATACATTTTTGATAAGTACTTAGCTATGTTTTTTGTATGTAATTTTTGAGACTGAAACCTTCTTGCAGCTTTACATTTTTTATATTAATTGGCTCACATCCAAATGAACGAAGGTAGAACCAAAGTTATTTTGAGACTATTTTATCAAAAATTGTGATACGAATTTCAATTTAGATATTTATTAAAATCATGTGATTGGTTTTGCTCATGTTATTATAGTTCTGATTCATTTCAATTTCTCACGTGTCCACTTTACATGAACAGGGTATCTTCATTCAAATATCCATTATTGATTATTATAACATAACTGAGAAAAACTTGTTCTTCATTCCAGATTTTCTCAATATTCCTTATTTCAACAGCTTCATTATCTCAGCCACCACAGTAATAGTTTAAAAAAATAGGGGTAAATCGTTTCGACCATCTAAAACCAATATTTCATTTGTCATTTGTCCAGTACTTTTTAAGGAAATAGTGAGAACGAAGCATTTTTTTTTTCAAATGCAACACCCACTATACTATTTCATGGTGGCAACAGTTCTTGGAAATACCCTACTTTCTATTCATGTGTTGGGTGAGTTAATAAAATTTTATTCATTTCCATTAATCTATCTGTCAGTAATAATATGCCAAAATATGTGAATGAACTATTAGTACCCTTATGATACAATAGCTTTTTGCTACATTTTTATAAAATTGTACCTGAGACAAGTGAACCAGGAAGGCTTTCAATGATTGATTTCTTCTTCACTTTGCTCAGTATACAGGGTGTTTTGAAATTCAACCGACAACGCTTGACAGGGTAAAGTCATCGTGATTTCATAATTACTGAGATACAGGGTGTTGAGCTTGAGAAATAAAGATAGAATTTTTGCAATAACTCAATGATGATTGAATATTTTGATATTATGATATGATTTCATCTTTGAATGGGCCATTTTTTTTTCTACCAGAAAGTCATTTCGGACGTTTATTCCAGTGGTGAGCCACAAGAGGTTGTGGTTACTTTTTCTCCCATTCTTTCTAGCCACTGATGAAACTGATGATTTTCAATTTCTCGAATTCATTGTTCGATTTTGTTCATACAATGCATCACCTTCAACTGAGCTAAAATAACCAGTTTTCGAGATATTTGACCCAAAATAGACTTTGCTAAATAGTTTTTCATTAGTTTTAGTAGTAGAAAATTACAAAAATATTTTTCAGGTGATGAGTGGATTAGATACTTTTCAGAGCTCATTCTGTAGCTACACAGAAAATATCTCATGCAGAAAGAAAAAAACATATTTTCGACATTTCATCTCTCTTGACAGGTTATAAAATGTCACTTTTCATAAATTACTTTTTTCCAACGGGAAAAAAAGTGAGTACATTTTTGCCGAATAAAAAATGAGCCAATAACACTGTCTCCGAGAGAGAACTCTGCAAGACTTTTTATCTTCAATTCCACTTCGCGGTTACTCAGATTACTAAATGACCACTAAATTCGCAGTTTTTTATAATCAAATCACAGAAATTAGACTGACAGATATTTGATTACTTCAAAAGAATGATAGAGATGAGCGTAACGCAAATGTAATTCCTGTTGAAAACTTGAAATTTCACGTCTATAATTTTCTGATTTTGATATAATGTAATATCTTCTTAAAATTGATTCGTCCTTTTTCCTGTCTTAGAAAAAAATTAGTGTAATTATATCCGGGGAATTTCAGCTCACGGTTTTTTGTCTCCCGACGACGCGTTGCTAAAATCTACTTCTTCTTCCCTTCTATTGTAATATCTTCTACTGAAAATGACGAAAAATTAATATGCAAACTTCTATTTTGGGTCTAATATCTCGCTCGTAAACTCATCATTTCAACTCTGTTGATGAAGGCCATGCATTCATTTTTTGAATGAGATTGAACAATAAAATCTAGAAATTGAGAATAATCGAAATCTCATCAGTGGCGTACAAAATATGGGTTGGAAAGTAACCATAAACCATTGATAAGATGTCCGGAATGACTTTCTGGCCAAAAAATTACCCATTCAAAGATAATACCAAATACGCAATTTGAATGAGAAATATTCAATCATTTTGAGTTATTGGCGAAATAACAATTTTTATTTCTCAACTTCAACACCCTGTATCTCGAGAACTGAACAATTGGAGACATTATATCCCTATCTCAGTAATTATGACATCACCAGGGCTTTCACTTGTCAAGCGTTGTCGGTCTAATATCGAAACACCCTGTATATTCTACATATTCTACAATGATACATCTATTTAATCCGCTTATAATCCAAACCTCTATATTTTAATAGTATTGTATACTGTATTGGATGTAAACTATATGTCATTCTCTTTCACTGTACTAGAAACAGTTGCGATTATGGACCTACTTATAGGTACTGTTTTTTTTTCTTTTTTGAGAAAAAAAGTAATGTGTATTTCCGAAATGAGTTTGTCTTAGCTCACAATAATTGTGTGTAATCACTTGTAATGTATAAATGATATTCAATTAATTATCTGAAGAAGCTTACAGCGATTTTATAAGTTTCAAGTATTTTTTTCTAATAAAGTTTTATTTGTATACTTGGTATTACTCATTTTATGAAATAATCTCATAGCACAAAAATATTCATAACACAATTCAATTTTCACAATTCATAATTTCTATTCGCGGGCATAAATGTTACCAGGTGGCGCTCGGTGTTCATCGTTCCATGTCAAAGCCATGTCAAAACCAAAACTGGGGGAAAACAAACTCAATACTCAATCCTCACTCAATCCCATTAGTGCCATTATCTTGTGTACTGTGTACTGATAAGAGAGATAAGTTTTTAAATTTATTGACATTGATTGTCAATATTCGATCGAAAACTCTAATAATGCCTGTTGTAGATGTTCTTTCGGCAGATATTTTGCTCTATTTAGATGAAACATAGATGAAAAAAGCCGACCAGCAGTGGAAGGAGATGCAAAAAGGCACATTTTTGCACTTTGTCTACAAACTTCAGCGATGAAATCTTCCCCACATGAAGTAAAATTGAAGTTGGGGTCCAAAAGAACTCCTGTAGAACAATGGATTTGTATTTGTTCTTGCAAAGCAGGACAATCTGATGGATATTGTTGGGTTAGCTTTGGATCTTTTGGAAAAAAATGCATAGACACACTTTCCGAAATATAATTATTGCACTGAGCAGTACTTATTTGATTTGCTCATCATAATTAGTTTGAATTCTTCACCCGTTCACTGTTCACTAAACTAATAAAAATGTAATAATGTGAAAAAATTCACTACCAACAGTGCTAACAGTGTCATTGACAAGTTTGACAAATACAGCTACAGCAAGCTGTATGCAATGTAGTCTATACACTTTATCCATAGACAACAGTTTGTTTTCCCCCACTTTTAAGTTCGTATTATGTAACCTAGATGTCGCCCACTTCGTGAATCTCGCGAGTAAGTATGTAATAGAAGCCAAAAAAAAAACAATCATAAAGTACCCCCTAGTTATTTCGAAGGTTGGGATATTTTTTCATTTTTCTCTGCTTCAATGGTTGTTTAAGTTAACTCACACCCATTCGAGATACCCACGAAATAGGGAAACTTTGTCTGTTTGTATCCCTACTTTGTAATAAATAATAATAAATAATTTAATTTAATCTGTAATCTGACTGTTCTAAGCTGGTGTATAGTAGACGATCCGAAGTAAGGTCGACCTTCACCCATCTGATGTTTAATGGATGAAAATTATTTTGTAAGCCATTTAGTATGTTAGAAATTATAAAAAAATGGCAAGATTTCCACAAAAATCCTAAACACATGACATGTTTCGCTAATAGAGGTAAAATACTGCTACAATGAACTATTCATTGTATGTACCAGTATTTCTCCTGATGAAGCTATTGTGTTAGCGAAACATGTCGTTTGATTAAGAATTTTGTAGAAATCTTATCGTTTTTGAAGTTATTACATTTGCCATGAATTTCCATCACTTTAACAGCAGCAGAGTCAATTCAAAAGAACAGTATTTTAAGCACGAGCGCAGCAGAGCGGAGCGAGAGTGTTTATAAACGAGTGTCTATAAGAGTTTATAAATGCGTTACATACTTTACTTTTTCTACGCACTCAAATTAGATTACCCGCTAATAGTTATAAACATCTCACCCGCTAACATACAAATTAATTCGAAGGGAATGGGAATTGAGAACAACTGTGATGGGGTAGAGTGGGGGAATACCGGACATGGGGGAAATACCGGCCATAGATTTTCTCGGTACTCTGATCTCTTGCGAACTACCGAACAAACCACACGCCACTGTCTGATCGCGTACGGCACTCATCTCGAGTTTCACAGTTGCAAGTGAACGTGTTTTTTTGTTATCGGGAATTTTCTCAAAAAACACTCCTCGTTTATAAGGAACAAGTATTTTCAGAGGTATGTATCGATTAGTCAGTAAGTGCTGGAATAGTGAAAAAAATATTCATAGACTTAGGAGAGCTAGATATATCATGATATTGCTGTTCATCAACAATAACCTCACAAATATATTTGAAAAAAGAGTTTCACTTGAACAACGCATATGGGGGAATCCCGGCCATGCTCTTGCGGGTAATAGCAGCCTGGCCGGCATTACCCCTGAGGAAATCAAATTCAACATATTATTATTATTTTCAGATGCCGCGGAAATACGTGAGGAAAACTAAAGAAAGCTCCTTGGACTACGGAAAGTTTGCAAGCTGCTATGAATGCTTTGAACGAGGTTGCAAGAAGATTTGGTATTCCAAGAGCGACTCTACAAGATAGACAGAGAAACCACAATATTTCAAAACCGAAGCTTGGACGTTCACCAGTTTTTTTCTGTGAAAATCACGTGAGATCAATTGCTGAGAGTGCATCCCAAAAACTTTTCTGTTTCGAGCCAGGAGCTATTTCACTTCCAGTTATAGCTGATTATAATCTATAAGGCACAGATCCGACCTGTCCTGGAATACTGTTCCCATATTTGGAGTGCAGCAACCAAACATACCCTGAAACTGTTGGATTCTGTCCAAAAAAGTTCAATTCGTCTCGTGGCTGATGCCTCTCTCACAAACTCACTCACTTCTCTGGAACACCGTAGAAAAGTTGGTGATCTGGCTCTATTTTATAGATATTTTGGCAGTCCCCGCGAGATTAACCCGTCGAGTTGGGGCTTATTCGTACCCCTTCGTGGTCACTTTGGGACCTGCAGAACATCTCTCTCCAAAGACTCGTTCATCCAACGAACAGCGAGGTTCCGGAACACATTGCCAAGGGATGTGTTCCCCGAGGCATATAACCTCCAGATATTTAAGAAGAACACCAATTCCGACCTTATTTCCGTTGGTTCTCACGATGTTCTCTGAACATCACAGAATATCCCTTTTCGTGGGAACCAGAACTTAAAAAAAGGTTCAAGAAACGGAATAAGTGGAGCATAGTAGGGAGTTCGGGAAAAATCGTGAGCTCTGGTTGAGGTTTGTGATGTGCGCAGGATGGGCTCACAGCTTATAGTACCGGCAGAAAAGGAAGCAAGAATTTCATTTGCGATTTCTGCCAATGAAGTAATTTAATTTCTTCATCTGGGGTAAAACCAGCCTCTGGCCGTATTTACCCCCAAGGTGCGGGTAATGCCGGCCAAAACGACTTTTTGTTTTTATTGTCATAAATTTCATAATTTTATGTATTCATTGGAAACGAGAATATATTCTGTTTTTATGATATCTGAGCTTTAACTTAATATATCTATCGTTAATAAATAGTTATTTATTATACAAGGGAAAAAAGTAGTAGATTTTAGCTCCAGGTTGTGTTGTCTCCCGACGCGTAGCGGAGGGAGACAAAAAACCGTGAGCTAAAATCTAAT
This sequence comes from Phaedon cochleariae, assembly GCA_918026855.4. Taxonomy (NCBI): domain Eukaryota; kingdom Metazoa; phylum Arthropoda; class Insecta; order Coleoptera; family Chrysomelidae; genus Phaedon; species Phaedon cochleariae. The sequence continues at coordinate 5,960,775 of OU896709.1, forward strand.
ATTCTTCCCGTGTATAATACACTATTTTTTTCTGAGACAGAAGGAAGGACGAATCAATATTGAGAAGATATTACATTATTTCGAAATCTGAAAATTATCGACGTGAAATTTCAAGTTTTGAACAGTAGGGACACCTGCGTTTTATAGACATCTTCATCATTCTTTTGAAGTAATCAAATATCCGATGTCACTTCTGTCAGTTCAATTTTGTGATTTGATTTTAAAAAATTGCGAATTCAGTAGTTGTTTAGTAATATACGAAACCGCGAAGTCGAATGGAAGATAAAAGGACTTGCAGTTCTTTCTCGGAGACGGTATTATCGACTCGTTTTTCGGAACTATAGCACAACAAAAGCCATTAACAGAGTATATTTGTGATATATATCCAGGAAAAAAGTACTCACTTTTTTCCCACGGGAAAAAAGTAATTTATGAAAAGTGACATTTTATAACCTGCCAACAGAGATGAAATGCCAAACTTTTTTCCCGTCACAGAAAAAAAACAATAATCATCATCGCTACATCGAGAAATGCTTAAGGGGCCGGGATTCCCCCACTTTAGCCTGCATGCGTTCTTCTAAATATGCAAAAGTACCTAAAACATCATCGATTTCACTTCCGTCTACATTTCGCATACATTTTTAATGAAGAATTCTGATACAAACAGAAATTGATTGTATAGCTTTCATTCTGATTGTCACCGATTGCAAATTGCAAAATCGAAAATAAACGAGTGAAGGTGTGTTTGAAAAACTGTGTTGCCATGGTAACGTGTTTGATTTTTTGAATAAATCACAGATCGTCTATCCCTTATTAATCGATCATTCAGCGTGGTACATATCCGTACGCTAAATGCTAGTTTAGTTATATGTGAGTAGAAAAAGATTACTTATAAAATAATTTTCATCCTTTTTTCAGATGGGTGAAGGTCGACCTTACTTCGGATCTTCGACTAGTAGTTATTCTCAATAAATAGGTATAGATCTTTCACTGATTGACCCCTGTACTCTCCACTTCTTTCTTGGTCATATTGCATCAGCTGACCAACCATTTAGTAATAGTCGTAAGACGGTCTTCTGTCATGATAAGCATCCCTGTATGGAGGCCTCACATCCAGCTCCACATAATCATCTCCATACCGATTGGAATTCTTGTAGGACAACCTGCCATCATACCTCGGATCCTCATAGATAGTTATGTGTTTCTTGGGATATCCTTCATTGTATCGATTATAACTGTTGTAATAGGGATCTTCGTAGGGGTTGTTGTAGTAGGGTCGCCTTTCCACGTACTTCTCTTCGTTGTATCTGCCTCCTGAGCCGTACGCGTTAGCTAAATTTCGTCTGTTGGCGTCTTCTCGGTCGTTGTTGTATTTGTTCCTGTTGTACGTTTGGCGGTTGCCCAAATCTTTTTCGAATTTGCCGGCGTTGTCGTATTGGCCGCGCTTGCCGCCTTCGTTTGAATAGTGCGAGGCGTCAGTGTTGCCGCCTCTTCTGTTGTCCTTTTCTGCGTCTCCATAAGATCCTGTGAAAGAAAATAATGATAGTGAACATGAGATACCCAGGTAAATTATGAATTTACCAATAGAAATTATTAGATGAAGCATGATTTATTATAGGTATGGCTTTTGTACCAAATATGTGTTGCGTTCTCAAGTGGCATATGGTTGGGTAATAGTTATTCATACATCAAGGTAGTAGAGAATGTCACTATTACCCAAGGACCAAGATTATATCCGGAGGCTTCAGCCAGAATGAGATATTTTTTCACTTTTCTTGATTTTGCAAGGTTTTCCAATGCGTTTCCGCACTCGGACACCAAATTGGTCCTATTGGATCGCAAAGCCAGTATTGCAGCTTTGCTGTCCGAACATATAGTTATTGGGTTTCGACATCTAAAGTTCAGGTTTTTCGAACACAGGTAAGTATTGCAAGTATTTCAGTCTGGAACACAGTCATATTAGCCCAAAGGAATCGAATTCGTCTAGTAGTTCCTGATGGTATAAGTTCATAATTTGCTCTGCCTACCCTGCCTACCTATACCTACTGTTCTTCGATTATTATCAACTTATCATTGATGGAATTTTTGTGAAATTCCGGGAGTGTTTCGATAAGTATCAGAACTTATGTTACGTTACGTAAAGTCTCATTACACGTGTAAGGTATTGAAACACGGTTGTAACTAAAGCACACTATATTGAGAAATACCACAGTACTACACCACGTATTCGCAAAGACTGCCTAACTGATAACCGTCCACATTCCTTATCCCCCGATGATTGTACCCTTGCATAATCGTATGACTCGACGTGAGTCAAGGTGGATATCAATCTCATATACAGGGCGTAGACTATCTTGTAGATGTGGTGCAACACTCGGCCATCCTGGATTTTGCGATCGTCCCCGATCGCGACATCAATCTGAAAAATGCAAACAAAATTAGGGTTACTAATATTTCCTGCTTCGCTTCCTATACCCCTGCCAGCAAATGGGCAACCTCCCACTCCTGCCAGCAAATGGGCAACCTCCCACCCCTGCCAGAAAACGGGCAACCTCCCACCCCTGCCAGCAAACGGGCAATCTCCCACCCCTGCCAGCAAACGGGCAATCTCCCAACCCTGCCAGCAAACGGGCAATCTCCCACCCCTGCCAGCAAACGGGCAATCTCCCACCCCTGCCAGCAAACGGGCAATCTCCCAACCCTGCCAGCAAACGGGCAATCTCCCAACCCTGCCAGCAAACGGGCAATCTCCCAACCCTGCCAGCAAACGGGCAATCTCCCAACCCTGCCAGCAAACGGGCAATCTCCCAACCCTGCCAGCAACCGGGCAATCTCCCACCCCTGCCAGCAAACGGGCAATCTCAAAACCCTGGTATGGTCTACTCACCATTCAAGATCTTATTTTGAAAGGTTTCATATGTTCCAAGCAAACTACAGCCTCGTATGGTATTCTTGATCGAGTTGAATGTATGTCCTCTTTAACCCTGTAGCGATCTTTAGGTAACACCTCAATTACTTTGAATGGTCCCTTGTATTTAGCTAATAACTTCTTACTTTGACCATCGTTGGATGGAAGGCTGGAAATTCTGGTCAACACCAAGTCTCCAACTTGGAATCCATCTGAGACCCGTCTCTTTTGATTGAAATAGTTATTTTGATAACACCTGTTTTCTTCCAATCTCTCACTTGCTTTACGTCTCAGCTCTGTCACATCTAAAATGTCTTCATCTTCCATATTGTAGCGATCTCCATCCGTTCTGAGCCTTATGCCAAGAAGAAGTTCAGCTCGTCACGCACCCTAGGTACCTGCGCCTGCCTGCTGCTAGATCCAAAGTGGAATAATACTGAAATCCTCCTAAGGCGTCTATTAAATCTTCGATTAATGGGAGTGGAAATGTTTCTTTTTCCGTTATTTTGTTCAATGATCTATAATCGACCACAAGCCGTTTCTCTCCACCTTTTTTATTAACTAGAATTGCTGGACTAGCGTATTCTGATTTGCTCTTTCGTATGATATTAGCTCCCAAAAGTTCGGTAATTTGTGTTCTCATTGTGATTTTATCGTTTTCCGATAACCGATATGGACGATAACGTATAGGAATAACAGATTTTGTGATAATTTTCAAAGATACTGAATGTGCTTTGCCCATCATCCTCATTGAGGTGTACATGCAACCCTCGAATTCGCAAATGAGTTCGGAGAGTTGTTGATTTTCAATTTGTGATAACGCCCCATGTGAAATATCATTTGTTATTGAAATGGTACCGGCATTGGTCACGTTAATATTCTTGGATGTATTAGACTGAATGAAAATCAACTCATCCTTATTACGAAAGTATGAAATTGATTCATTTTCAGTAAAATTTCGTCCAATTATTATTTCAGTATCTCTCAAGCTGTGATCAGTAACATAAATTTGTGTAACTAACGAACACCTGCCAATTGATACTTCAGCAGTAACATAGTCAAAAATAATAATAGAGTGACCTGCAAATCCGAATAGATTAATTGGTTTATCCAATTTCTGTACGACCAACTCTAGTTCGTCGGCACGTTGTTTTTCAATGAGTGAACAGTCACTTCCAAAATCAATGAACGCTTGCGTCACCTTCCCATTTATCTGCACTTCCCTGTAAAACTTTTTTGAGTCATCTTTCCTGATCATTTTAACAGAGTATGATTTGGGACCTTGCTTCTTGAGACACGCTGATTCAATGTGACCTTTTTTCCCACAAAATCTACAATTTTCATGCTTATGAGGGCATGTATCCCTAGTGTGGCCATTACTTCCACACGAAACACATTTCCTATATGTTTGACTATTGATATTATTTCTGAAAGTAGGATATCTACTAGGCCCTGGTTGTAAATCAGTATTGCCTGATAGCCTCGCGTCATGTTTTTGATTAAAATGGTTTTTATATTCCTCAAATAGGTACCCAGATCATTAACATTTCTGATTCCTTCTGCCGCAGCAGAAATATTTGTATCATTAATTGCTCCTAAAATCAATGAAATTTTATCTTCTTCAGAAAAATTGAGGCCTAAATTATTAATTTTTGACATATAGAGAAAGAAAAACTCATACAAGGAAGTACCGTTGTTGGGTTTGAAATTCATCAAATCTCTGAGCAAGAAATACATATCACGTCTGCTATAAAATGTTTCAGAAATTCTTTGTTTCCACTGTTCCCACGTGTATTGAGACCAACCAAGTTCATTTATTACTAAACTATCATACCATATCTTAGCTGTGCCCCTCAGTTTACCCACTGCTTGGTATATTGTGTGTTCTGAATTCCAGCCATAAATACGTGAATTGTGTTCCACTATTTCAAGGCACTTGCTGAATTCGGGAATCACTGCAGATATGCTCAGAGATTGCTTAGATACAGTATGCGGCCATTCGTTGCTTACCCCCGCTGCATTGTACCTAGTTGAAGTTGGCAGAATCACTTCTTCCATAGGAACTTCTCGACATCATCTTACTAGGATGCCGAACATCACAAATGCGATTTGAGGACTCTGTATCGGTATCCCCGTGATAACTCGTAGTACTCGCTACTGAACTAGACGAACAACGACGTTTACGCTTTCCAGCCATCCTAGCTGTATGTTCTTTTTCGCCACTTCTGATGTAAGGTATTGAAACACGGTTGTAACTAAAGCACACTATATTGAGAAATACCACAGTACTACACCACGTATTCGCAAAGACTGCCTACCTAACTGATAACCGTCCACATTCCTTATCCCCCGATGATTGTACCCTTGCATAATCGTATGACTCGACGTGAGTCAAGGTGGATATCAATCTCATATGCAGGGCGCAGACTATCTTGTAGATGTGGTGCAACACACGCATGGTGGAATAATAATTTGGTGTGCTCTGCGTATAAGTCACTGCAAGTAAAACAATTGCTCGTAGTCTGAGCTTGCAGTAGTCGCCGTGATCATTTTGGTGCGAGTATAGACTCGCAAAGAAGAAATCAAGACACCTGAGTAGCACCCAATTCATATTTCCACCATGATAACACATCAGGTATGTAAGTAGTAATAAGTCGGTGGTATGTAAGAGGCAAGTAAGATCATATGAATTCAAATGAGCTGTGTTCCACATATTGCATTAGCACCTTATTCCGAGGCAGCCTAATATGAGGCAGCTTCACAAGACATAAAAAGATGTATTTTATTTTCAGGTTATGTTTATGTAAAGTCAACAGACTATCAAACGAATGTCGGGCCGCGCTGCCGCACTCTTTGAACTTTCAAAGGGACCGACGGCTTGCGGTGATGTGTTTTTTCAACTGACTTTGCATAAACTATACCTATGCTAACTAATTGAATATTGGGAACTAGGCATTGTTATATTATGGTCATAATATAATAAACACGAGCACAAATGACATGGACAAGGGTTACACTTGCTCACAACTCGGCTGCCTACCGAATACTAAATAAACCAGTCTTCACACACGTCTGTCATAGGCTCTGATCTAAGCACATTCCACTGAGCAGTAGCGCATCTAGTTGCTAGATGCTAACAGGCATAGAAAACATCTTTTCGAAATATATTGGAAAAACTGAATATACTAATTTTCTCTACCCTCTGCTGTTTGTTATAACACAATCGAAAAGCGAATATGATATAGCCACCATGGAAAAAAATGCATGTTTGGTGCTGATCTGAAATATGAAGATTTAATTGATATTTTTCAGTAAAATAAGATATATAATTGTACGTATTATGTGATTAAAGTTTAAAAGTTTAAAATAATTTCAACACAACATAATGATGTTCGTTTTGTTGGTTTGTTAACAATAATAACATTCCTATTTTATTTAGTTATTCGTGTGGGTACTTCACTGAGTCGCAAGGAATATGATAGAATTCTATGTTTTTCATTTTGGTGGAGGATTTAATTTTGGTCGTTTTCAATTTTGGTGGAGGAAATAAAGTTGGCGGACAAGAATAATTCAAGTATTGCTCCTCCACCAAAAGTTTAACAGGATCGTCAGATATGGTCAGATCCATAACGATGGTCTACTTATTTGCCAAAATTATGTCTCCTCACAGGCGTAGATGTTTGATGTTTCTGGATAAGGGGTACGGAAATGCAACTGTGAGATTGGATATATTCACAAAATTGCTGCAAACTTCATTCTCGTGGGAAATCACTATCATTCCGTGCTCGTTAAACAATGAACTATATTACGGCTAAAACACATCAATGAGCTACTTTGTATGTCATCAATCTTATTTCCGTATCTGATATCACAATGACTCCATTGTGTTATTATTAAAAAAAACTCATCGCCCATAGAATGTCAATTTTCAAGCAATGAAAGCTCTGTCAAATAGATGAGCATTTCTTGAGAGAAAATCAGATGGCTACAAGACGAAGAAATCGAAAATGTCGCTAGCAGCTTTGATTTTTCAAATGGAACACCCTGTATATGATATTATTCTTAGAATATCCAACAATTTCACAATAACTCCTTCTAATATTTCCTCATAGTGTTACCGTTTTCGAAATACAAATTTTTTCTTTAAAAATCATGATCTCTGAAATGCCGATAATATCTATCAGTTATGAAGTATCTACTATATATCAAAATTTGGTCTGATGGAGTTAGGTTATACTTGGAGAATTTCCACAGTTCAGCCCAATCTCTGTTACTTCGATACAGGGTGGTAAAGCTTTTGGATGATGGTCCGACGAATGGAAATGCACATAATATCTTGCACAATTTATTGTGCATGCATTAATCCTCAATAGCTCATAGGTATATATTTTCTTCTGTGTATGTATGATAATCACGGTCCGTATTTCCTTCGAAAATCCCGACCTAGAAAATCTATGAAGGGTTTAGATCCGGAATACGAGGTCATGGCCACACCGGGCGAATCTACCTTTCATATCATAGATAATCAACAATTTATCCGGAACAACAAACTAACCTTTATGCGTTTTATAAACATATTCATCTCCTTCATCGTTTCCATCATCGAAATAGCTCGAATTGCTGCCTTGCTCGTCCTTATGATAGGAATTCTGGAACCCGGATTTGTGGTGCCCTTTTTTGTGTGCCTTCTTGTCTGCGAAATCCGAAACATCTCCTCCCCCGTTTTGGTAGAAAGATCCCTTGTCGTAGCTATTCTGGTCCAGATGGTCCTTTCTCTTGTCACTTTCTTCGCCGTATCTTCCAGAGTCCACGGAACTCAGATACTTCTTTTCGTTGCCCTTGTTGAAACCTTCGTCACCTTCAAAGTTGGCTATGCCTGTGGGAAAATCATCGGCATCAGCGATTGGCATCTCCACAAGATCAGTCAGCACATTCTTTCGTCGTCAACTTCGAGGTACGACGTCGAACATTTCTCTATCAAAACTCATTTGCCTACAAGACATCATCGATGCTTCGATTCCCAAGAACTTATAACATTCAAAAATTGAAAAAAAAAACAATATCTATACATTTCCTTGCATGACATTTCATGAATATAATAGGGATTTATTTTTGTGCGCTCCAACAGATTGGGAAAATCGATCATTTCAACTGCCCCATATGGAAAATACGGCGACTGAAAGATATTTCTGGTTCAACTGGAAGCAACCCCAACTTCTGATTTTTAAATAGTAGATACTATACAATATTTCGACACTTTGATGAAAAAAAGTCTCTTATGTGTATGTATGCTGGAATTCCAATTTTTGTTGTTTCCATGAAAAATTTCCAAAGCTTTTTGAGTTTGTTATTAACATTGGTCCTAAGACAATGAAATTCCGATCATAATTCATGAATGTAAAATATGAAAAATCTCATCCTGTATTTCAATAAGAGGTGAATTTTCGGAAACGTCTCGAGTTAGTGGTCTTATATAAATAATGGATAACGAGAAGTTCGTTTCTGAATATCATGAATCGAATGGGCCATTGTTCAAGTCACGGTTTTTGATTTTTTTCACTGAAATGAGTTTTTCTTTTTTTCCTTTCAACCTTCCACCCTGTATTTTTTACTATGGTGCTTAACTACACAATAGTTTTTGTGGATACGTCAATAAATAAATAAAATGAAATAAATACAATGAGAGATATAGTTGAAATAAGATAAAATCAGATGGAATTGAATAATATAAATCGTTACGAGCTACATATAAAAGTATATCACAAATAGTTGAGAAAATTGACATCACTACTACAGACAACAATGAAACAATGGCAAGATAGTTTGAAGTTTAGTTTCGACGTGAAAAAATGCTAAATGTTCATCAAATTTTTGACAAAGATTGACCTCTGAGTTTGTCTGGAAGAACATTGAAAAATTTCATAGTGAGATATTTGAATGAAGATTTGGTTTTTGAAATTCTAGGTTTTGGTAATCTTATATTCATTTGCCCTCTTGTATTATGTTTATGTATATGTTCATTTCTAGTTATTCCAGACCGAGTGTCAGACATTTTTTCTTCATGTGGATGAGACATTCGTATACGAAGCATGAGGCTAGTGTTAAGATATTGAATCGTTTGAATAATGGTTTATATATATCCGCTATAGCTTACTCTGGCAGCATCGCAAATGTGGACCATAGTGAAATGGTTCCACTTTACATCCTGTGTAAGTTTCGTTCTGTGGACTTTTCTAGAATGTTCTAGCTTTCTTTGAAGTTGATAAAATATTACATCTCATAAACTGCATGAAAATCAGTCAATTTATTAAAAAACATGAAGGTCGTCGAAGAAGAGTCGAATTATATGAACTGTAGCTTGAAACAGAACTTTTTCTTAACAAGAAGTTATCTTAAATCTTTCAAGATAGTTTGAAATTCTCCTGTAATCAGGAATCGGGGTCTTTTTACCCAGACGAAAAAATTCAAGTCTATCTAACTTCAATTCACTTATTCGAATTCCATAACTATACAATGTCATTCATAAAGTCGGCATCATATGGGAAAAACTTGTATTAATGACTTATTTTCAGATTCGAGTTGGACGTTAAGTTTTGCTTCAAAAAAGATGGAAAATGGCCTACTCAATCGGGGTCACGTGACTTTCGCTACATGTCAAAAGTGACATTTTTTCAAATTAAACGCTGAAAGTAGGCTTATTTGTTCGAATATCGAAAAAGTTCACTTGAAAAAGTTGATTCTATTTAAATTTTACATATGTGACTCAGATTTTATCTTTCTATTACATTTTTTAGATTTCGATATTTTTTAAGAATTTTCGAAATTTCTGTAATATTAAAAAAATTGTAAATTCGATAAAACTACTTCATACCAGTAGCTTCATCATGCTACTAACTCTCAATTACTAATTATCACTAATTATCGACAAAAATATGATTTTCTTCAGAAAATGATAATCTCCGCTTCAAAATTCTGTTATGTTTGATGCAAACATAACATCAAAATTCTATTATGTTTGAGTCAAGCATTTAGAAACGAAATTCATTTAAATTTATTTTTGCAGTACTGAAAAGATCAGTTTAAATGAATTTCGTTTCTAAATGCTTGACTCAAACATAATAGAATTTTGATGTTATGTTTGCATCAAATATATCAACTTTGCATAAAACATAACAGAATTTGGAAGCGGGTATTATCATTTTCTGAAGAAAATCATATTTCTGTCCATAATCAGTGATAATAAGTAATTGAAAGTAAGTAGCATGAAAAAGCTACTGGCATGAAGTAGTTTCGTGGAATTAACAATTCTTCAAATATTACAGAAATTTCTCAAAATAAAAAAAAAATCAAAATCTAAAAGTTGCAATAGAGAGATCAAATTCGAGAAGCATGTAAGATTGAAATAGAAACTTTTTCAAGTGAACTTTTTTGATATTCGAACAAATAAACCTACTTTCAGCGATTAATTTGAAAAAATGTCACTTTTGACATGTAGCGAGAGTCACGTGACCCCGATTGAGTAGGCCATTTTTCATATTTTTTGGAGCAAAACTTAACGTCCAACTCGAATTCCAAAATAAGTCATTAATAAAAGTTTTTTCCCATATGATGCCGACTTTATGAATGATACAAAATCCTACTTTTGATTCAGTGTTCGCAGAAACAACTACCTTTGTGGTGCGTGGCATCGTACGAGTTGGCATCCTGCTTCTGCCCTTGAGTTTTTACCACCCCCGATCTAATGATAATGGGATTGGCCCCCACACAAACCAACACCACCAACGAAAATACCACTATTCCAAAATTCCGATGACACATCTCACAGAAAATCTCTGCCACTGACTGAAGCGGCATGAGGAGCATTTAGCGTTTTTATACGACTAGGTCATTGGAATTGGAATTCTTAGCCTTCGCTGTTTCGTATCCTGCCTTTGAATTTCACGGTATAATAGGAGAGGATGTATAGGTGTCTATTGATGATTTGACTCACGCCGAATTGAGGAGCAGTCGATTTGGGTTTTTTGTTGCCTCAATTTGATTGAGATTATTCGGAACAAACTTGTAGCGTAACAATTGGATGATTTTTTCCTTGACATTCGGAGAGGATGTGGAGTAGACGATGAAGAATACCCATATACAGGGTGTTTCATTAATATTGCAAGAAACTTCGATTTCTTACCCTGTATATCTGTTTCCCCCGTATAATTTCATTCGAGATATTCGAGAACAACAGAAATACAAGATTTCATTTTTATCTCGAATAACTCAAGAATGACTGAAGCTAGCCTGAATTTCTTGATAGATTCTGATTCAACATTAAATTTACCACAACTTTGCAGATTTAACCGTTTCTCTATCTCTCATAGTTACTGAGATCCCAATGGTGAGGATCGAATTTGGGAGACACTGTATACAGTGTCATTCATCGCAGAGAAAATTGTTGCTTATCTGCCTGCCTCGTTTCATTGAGATAGTTGATTAATTAATAAATTACAAAAATATATCGCATTCCAGTTACGAATGTTGAAAACAATATTCAGACTCTTCATCCCATGTTCGTCTCACGATTCTAATTTCAAATTAATACTTAGTTTTAGGTCCGAGCAGCACAGTGTTTGGCATTCCAGGTCTTGATTATAACACACGTAATGTGGAAATGTGGAAAAAAAGCCTACTGAGAAAACTTCTATTCGGAAACATAACTTATATGTTGCAATCCAACTACGAACGTTGCAAAAAATATTCAGTTAAGTTTCTAATTCAACGTCCATGTACCGCATCTGATAATAATCATTTTTTATTCATATGATTCGATATTTGATATGTGATGTTTAGTTGCAGATTCGAGAAGCACAGTGTTTGATACTCGACACAAATCCGAGAAAACCATCCAGTCAAGCCGAACCGAAGAAACGATCCACAAAGAAAAATGGAGAGTATACTTTTCAGAATTCAGATCACCATGTTCGTACGGAAGGCGATATATTAATTTATTTTCCAGATTCTCAAGCAAACAGATAGACAGATATTCAACTTTATGTCTCTATGGAAACACGACAGGTACCCTTACGAGGGGAGAGTACCAACTTTGCGTTCATAAACCCTCTCTGCAAAGGAGGTAGGCGCTAGATGGGTTAGGTATATACAGTGTTATTCATCGCAGAGAAAATTGTTGTTTATCCTGCCTGCCTCGTTTCATTGAGATAGTTGATTGATCAATAAATTACAAAAATATATCGCATTCCAGTTACGAATATTGAAAACAATATTCCGACTCTTGATCCCATGTTCGTCTCACGATTCTAATTTCATATTAATACTTAGTTTTAGGTCCGAGCAGCACAGTGTTTGGCATGATATGGAAATGTATGTGAACGATGACAACGGAGAAAACCACTATTCGGGAAGAAAACAAATATATTGCAATCCAGTTACCGCCGTTGAGAATGATTCAGGTATGTTTAAGATTCAACACCCATGTACATATTCCCCATTTCTGTTATAGCCTAGTAATCGTGGAGATGTGGATTAGGACTACTGGGGAAACCACTTAATTTCAAAAAAAACGCGTCACTTACTCTACCTCATAGGTGATGTGGAAACAAGTAATTTAATATACAGGGTAATTCATTAATTTTGCAGGAAATTCAAGGTCTGCTCCTATTGATATTTTAAAAAATAACGGAAACACTGTTTTCCCAACTAACAGCGTGTGCGATTTCAACTCGCAACACCCTCCTAATTTCAGCTTCTCAAACATATGTTAGACAGGGTTCAGAAATCGATTCCCATAGAAAAAAATCGAAAAAATCAGACAATTCGTTGAAAACAATTTAGTAAAATTTTTTCATACAATGCGTCGATAATAAAGTGGATCATTCAAATTTTCGACGTATTTTAAAATGCGATTCTTTGTAAATGAATCGATTGTCAATCCGAAGTGTTCAAAACATGCGCCATTTTTGTTTAGGATTCATTGTTCGAAACTTTTCGAAGATTTCCAGTTATCACATACCAAGTGGTCAAGAAGAGTGTTACATAAGCGAACAAGTTTAGGAGCTCGCGTATTCTCCAGGAATTTTTTTGTCCTTCTGCGAATCAACTTTCAATCTCCAAGTCAATATCTCGAAATGGTTTTGGAATTTCGGACCTTCCTTACACAGGATGTGAAATATCGATATTATTCGATATTCTTCCAGTAATTATACAATGCAAATGAACTGTACAGAGACCATATTGGACATAAAAAATGTAAAATTATGAGTATATCTCTTTGGCATATTTCTTGAATATGGAGTATACTCTTGTAAAGCTCGACTAATGGGATTATTTGAAGCAATGTTGGTTCGTACATTGGGCAGGCCTTTGTCATTATGGTTTCTTGTATTGTAATCATGTATGTTGTGCCCATGTTGAATTCTTCCATTGGATTTTTGTAGTGAGTTCACGATTTTATATGCATATTCAACTTGTTCGATTTTAAAAATACCATCCAATTTTATTAAATGTTCATTACTGTATAGGACCTCACTTGGAGTTCTCATATTCAGACTGAATAGCATTTTTAAAACCTTGTCTTGCAAAACTTGCATTTTTTAAAGTGCTCCTACCATGGGTATTATTTTATTACTAATTTTGTCTATATGCTCAATCCAATTCAACTTATTATTCATAATTAATCCTAGGTAATGCCAATGTATATATACCTAATTTAATGTAAGTGTCATCTATTTCCATATTCCTTTGTTGGAAACAAATATAAACAGTTTTTGATTCATTTATTTTCAAGTTATTTGTCAGGATCCATTTTCTATATACATTCAGGTCTTCGTTGATCAGGTTTTCGAGCATCTTAAGTATAGACTAGTGCAGTATCATCCGCAAAGGTGAAGTATCTTGCTTGTAGATTGCATTTTTTTAGGCTAAGTACATGTGATGAGTAGAGGAGTGGACCAAGTACAGAACCTTGTGGTATTCCGCAGTTAATATATGAGCTATCACTATTTATTTCGTTCACCGATAAAACTTGATTTATGAAAAATTTAGAAATGATTGTAATATTCGATGAGTTAACCCTCTTAATCCCATTAAATATAGTTTTCATGGTCAACAACATCAAAGGCTTTTTTCAAGTCTACGAAAATTGCGATTATATATTGTTTTTTATCAAGGTTTCACGAAATGTAGTCCACAAAGTCCATAGTAGCACTTTGTGTATCACTATTTTTTTTAAATCCATATTGGTATGTGTCCAGAAGGGTGTGTTTTTCAATGAAATTTATTGTTCTATTTTTTATTGAAGTTTCTATTATTTTTGATAGTATACTCACTAATGTTATTGGTCTATAGTTACCTAATTGATTTTTTGGTCCTGATTTATGAACTACTAGAATCACCGACCAATAATAGCGTTAATTCTGCACAAGTTATTATAAATCATCAAACCTTGTTCGAAGTGGCGACTACTACAATTTTTGCTTTCTCGCTCATTTCTTGAGTATTGTCTTATCTTTCTAATTAACTGGATGGGTTTTAGGATTAACGGTTTCCCGATACGAAGATCATATATACGCCTATAAATAAAACATAAAGATTAAGTACGAGGATTAGGAAACTTTTCACGTTATTATTTATATAGCAGTATGATCTGAAGAATTTAGAGCAGCTAAGCATTTTCCAGTGATTGATGACTTATTGATGAAATGTTTGAAGAACCTCCATCAGAATTGATGTAGTAACAAAGATCTCAGTTGTAGTGTATATTTATTCAATAATTTCGTAGAAATTTTATTCTTCGAATTCGCAACCACGAATTTGATGGCGGAGTTACTTGTGATAGGAATTGAAAGGAACTGCACCTTTTCCAATTGTAATTTAGAAAGAGCTCAAGTGAAATTCGACATCATTTATAATTCAGATTAGCTAATTGGAATTCAGGAAATATCAAATGTTATTCAGATACGTCAATTGAAATTCAGGAAGAGTATTTTGTGATCCAGAATTTATCATTTGTAATTCAGAACGGGTCAATTGTAATTCAGACTACGTCATTTGTAATTCAGATGGGTTAATTGAAATTCAGAAAGCGTCAGTTGAAATTCAGATTAGTCTATTGAAATTCAAAAAACATCAAATTTAATTCAGATTGGCCAATTAATATTCAGAAATAGTACATTGAATTCAGGAAGCTTCATTTGTAATTCAGAAATATGGAACAGTGATATACTTTTGCTTGTTTGGCAAAGCGTATATGGCATAATGAATGTAGGTAATAAATTACAAAGCAATATTTTTTTCAGAAATTTACGCTTTCTTATAACTTCTCCATTTTCCCTATTGAAATTGATTTCAATTGATCATCAATGAAAATGATTTCATAATTCTGAAGTTGCTGGTTCTACATGAATACCTTCATAAATCCATCAGTCTGAATAACAATTGAAACATTCTCAATTACAATAATTATTGATGATATCTGAATTTCAATTGATGCTTTCTGATTTCCACTTGAATAATCTGAATTACAATTAAAGTTTTCTGAATTTTACTTGTCTAATCCGATTTACAATTGATAATTTGTGAATTTCATGTTACTTATCTGAATTACAAATTACGTAGTCTGAATAACAATTGTTGCATTCTGAATTACAAATGACGATATCCGAATTCGAATTGACGGTGTCTAAATTCCTATTGAAAAATCTGATTTACAGCTGAAGTTTTCTGAATTTCACTCGACTAATCTGAATTGCAATTGATATTTTCTTAATTTCAATTAGCTAATCTGAATTTCAATTGACACTTTCTGAATCACAACTGAAAAAGGTGTAGATTCAACGAGGCAAACAAAGTCGATTTGAGAAAATACTATGGTTTTTTAATGCTTCAATTGTGTACATTTGTACCAGTTGTACCGTTTTTCATAAGGTGAATGAGAGCACATTGGGTTAGTTTAATGCGACTATTTGAAAATTTGTTTTTGAATTGATATCGAGTATTTCTGTTTTTTTTTTTCTTGAAATGACGTCTCAGCAGAATGTTATCAATCAAAAATAGGGCTCAATGTAATTTTCATTAAGGTGAGTTGACTGATGAAGTGAAAAATCTACCACACTTCGATGATTGATTTTTCCGAACTCTATGATAGCTAGAAATCTGACAAGCTATAGGTGTCGAGATAGATAATTTCTCTGCATCTTCTTACATATGATATGTTCATATAACAATGATTTTTTGAAAAGGTTTGGATGATCTTTAAATTTCATCAATCGGTCTATGCGATTATTCAAGCTCCTGATAAACACCCTGTGTAGGCTCCACAGGAGATCTGAGAACACCGCGTGAAATCTAAAGTGCATTATTCCATCGAATTTCCGAACGGAAAGTGTAACAACACCCTTTCATCATTATGTCGTCAATTCTTTAATGAAAAACATCTCAATTCACCGGGACCGTGGAAGTTGTAGGATGTTTATAGGTAAAATAAAAATGTAAAGATGTTTTATTCAAGCTCTTAATTACTTTTAAATGTTCCTCACAATAAAGAGTTGGCAAACTGCTAGGGCAGTTGCGAAGTAGAGAGACAGGGGCGTTAATTTTTATGCGATTGTAAGTCTCTCGAAAAGTTGGAAACAAACTTCACGAATAATGGCGGAATAAAGCAGTCGAGCATGCCAGCGGTTCGATTCCAGCAGTATAATTGTAACTTTCGCAGTGGTATTATCTCTGAATACAGGGTACATTTGTCTTTGGATTTTGTACGTTTGTCCTTTTTGGGCTGTAATTTTTGCCATCAACTACTACCTCAGGGACCCAAATTCCGAAAACTACATTTTTCTACAAGCACCCTCAAAAGTTCGCCTTCTGACACCAGATGTCTATTTAAAATAGTATATTGTGGAACAAGTGGGGAAAGCTCAACTTTTCTCACGAGTGTGAATGTTTATGACACGAGTGAGAAAAGTACTTTTCTCCACATGTTGCACACTATACTTTTTCTGCAACAGCACTCATCCAAAGAATTCAAGTAATGTAACTCAATGGTATTCATTTTATAATGTGGGCACTATGCCACATTGAATATTGTGACCAAAGAGAAGACACCTTTTTTAGTTCCTCAAGGTATTTAAAAAAAGTACACTTTCCGAAAAAGATTTTATTTCTTTATTTTTTTTAGATTCCCTGAATTTTTCGTATATGCCAATTCATACTTTCTTTTTGAAATTTCTGGACACAAATCCAACTTTCGCAGCTTTTTCCATTATCTCTGTCTCTGGAGGTGTATTTATCAAAACCGTCACACCTCGGTATATACATCATATTATTTATTATGAGCTGTTGGATTAATATTTGATGGAAACTGCAATTTCTATCAAAAGCACTAATGAGAACTACCCTAAAGAATTTAAAAAACTTCTTCTGACAGTTGTGACAATTGGCGACAACTATTCAAACCTGAACAGCAGCCAATTAAATTTTGGTCGATTTTTGTTGATTCTCCATGGAAATGTATGTGGTGTTGGCAAAGTGCCGTGAGAAAAAATATTTCTCACAGTATGAGCAATACATAGTTTTGAAACTAAGTAAGCTATGAGAAATGCGCTACTTTTCATAGCAGTAGTAGAAAAATATAATTTCAAGACACCAGTGTTGTCACTCATTTGTAACGCTAGTGTTGAGAATAAAGAGATATTTTTCATTTCACTTGATTATTTGGGATTTTCTCTCCTCGTTTCTATAAAAAGAGAATATGAGTATTATTTCAATAAATGAGTATAGTAGGACAAATCAGATGATTTGCCCGAGAATGTCACTGCATTTAACAAATTTTTCTATCAGGGAGCATGAAAGTAAAATCCAATAGATAGCCAGTGATATTTTGTTTGGAAAAATGTTCAAAGAGAAAAGATATAGATATACATATTGAAAAAATATCGAATTTTCACTTACCTTTGGACATTTCGGGAACGAATCTGCTCCCGTTCTCATAAAGAAAATAATCAGATCACTTAATGATCGAGCCAAATAAATATCATCTAACCAACAAATTTTCAATAACGACATCCACCACATTGAAAATGTTGTTCAACTCAACTCCTATTCAAAAAACTTCAATGATAGAATGACTCACCAAATTGAAAACGAACAAAATACAACGCAAAACAAAAACAACCATCAATAACGACGAATTTAATACCGTACATTTCCAGCATACCTTCCTGAAAAAATGGAACGTGTTGGTGATTAGTTTCAAGTGAAAACTGTGTTCAAAACTGAAAATAAAATGAGATAAATTTTAACAAAGCCGAAAAATGGAGAAAAATCATGAAAAAATTGTGATTAAAGTATAACTTGTGTTTGTGGAAAGTATTATACAGGTGAGACGAAGAGACAACAAAACAACACAAGTACAATATCAAGAAATGACATATCGATAAATCAAAGCTATCTGAACATATTGTTATTGAAAATATACAACATATGGCAGAGTGGAATAAAATTAACATTTTGGGAAAGGAAGATGACAGCCAGAAGAGAAAAATCAAGGATTCACCCTGCATTCTTCTAAACGGAGACAATAGCATTGCTTCCTGTTCAGATGATATAGGTAGAAAATGGTATTCACTACTGAAAGCTGAACATAAAAATGGTAGATTCAAGATCAATAAATGAAAGCATCCAACTCATTAGTATACTAACATCACTCATCTATAATACTACATCAGTATGTCTCTGAGAAGTGTCAAACATTAGAGCACATCAACTTTCAGAGAAAAATATATTTGCATTTTCATGTTGAGAACGGCAGCAAATTCGTTCCCGAAACGTCAAAAGATCAGTGATAATTCGATATTTTTCCAATATTCCTTCTCTCCAAACATTTTTCCAAACAAAGTGTCACCGATGACAAGTTATTGGATTTATGTTTCATGCTCCCTGATAGAAACAATTGTTGAACGCAGGAACATTTTGAGGCAAAACATCTGATTTGTCCCTCGACACATACAGGGTGTTCATTTCAGGACTTCCCACCCTACTTTTCTCGAAATGTGTGTATGTTTTTGAAAAATCCCGAGACACGTCAACTACATTTTCGAGGGGGACATGGTTCTAAAATATTTTCAGCCCCGCGGCGTTGCCGCTTCTAACGAAAAGAAGCAACAACTTTGTTATTTCGAATGGAACACCCTGTATTTTATTGCATTTTTAGATTCTCCCTGAAAAGCTGATTTCATCAATGTGTCACACTTGGGGTCTAGCAGGAATGATTACAGAGATATAGGGTGTTCAAAATCGAGATTTTACAACTTTAGGATTTTTTTGAGTCGAAACTATTCATTATTCATTTGAAACAAATACAGGGTGGTTCAAGATTCAGACTTTTGATCACCCTGTATTTGTTTCAAATAAATGTCAGTAGATAGTAAATCAAAAGTTGAGATAGGGACATGAAAGCCGTTTTGACCAATAATGAATAGTTTCGACTCAAAAAAATCCTAAAGTTGTAAAATCTCGATTTTGAACACCCTATATCTCTGTAATCATTCCTGCTAGACCCCGAGTGTGATACATTGATGAAATCAGCTTTTCAGGGAGAATCTAAAAATGCAATAAAATACAGGGTGTTCCATTTGAAATAACAAAGTTGTTGCTTCTTTTCGTTAGAAGCGGCGACGCCGCGGGGCTGAAAATATTTTAGAACCATGTCCCCCTCAAAAATGTAGTTGACGTGTCTCGGGATTTTTCAAAAACATACACACATTTCGAGAAAATTAGGGTGGGAAGTCCTGAAATGAACACCCTGTATATTGAAATAATACTCATATTCTCATTTTTTAGGAACGATGAGAGAAAATTCCAAATATTCAAGTAAAATGAATGTACCACCTCCTCGACTAACCTACAGACAGCATTCAGATATACAGAGTGGGCCTTTGAAAACGAAACAGAGGCTCTGTAGGTCGCCAAAACCGGATTATGAAAAGAATCTGAAACACGTCAACTACGTTTTCGAGGGGGACATCGTCCTACAATATTTTCAGCCCTGCGGCGTTGCCGCTGCTAACGAAAAGAAGCAACAACTTTGTTATTTCAAATGGAACACCTTGTATTTCATTGCATTTTTAGATTCTCCCCGAAGAGCTGATTTCATCAATGCATCACACTTGGGGTCTAGCTGTAATGGGCTGGTGGCCGTGAGCGTAGAGTCGCTGGCTGTTGCCCAGGCGGTCCGGGTTCGATCCCCGGCGCGAGCACTGAATTAATTTTCGGTAGTTTCGTTGGGCGGGAGGAGATAGGTGGCCAACCCAACATTCTTGGTACCTAGATATCAATCCTTTGGACTGTCCACGGTTACCAGCCGAGTAGTGCTTCGGATGACACTTAAAAAGCTAAGGTCCCCGTCTTCTTAACTCACACAAGTCTCTGACTTTCGAGGGTTGCTTTGCAACTAAGCTGGCGGTTAAAAACACACACTTTTAATGGTTTCAGGGATATATAAAGTGTTCAAAATCGAGATTTTTCAACTTTGACATTTTTTTGTGTCGAAACTATTCATTATTGGTCGAAACGGCTCTCATGTCCCTATCTCAACTTGTGATTTACTATCTACTGACATTTAACTGGAACAGATACAGGGTGATCAGAATTCTGAATCTTGAACCACCCTGTATTTGTTTCAAATAAATGTCAGTAGATAGTAAATCACAAGTTGAGATCGGGACATGGGAGCCGTTTTGACCAATAATGAATAGTTTCGACACAAAAAAATGTTAAAGTTGAAAAATCTCGATTTTGAACACTTCATATCCCTTATACCATTACAGTTAGACCCTAAGTGTGATGCATTGATGAAATCAGCTCTTCGGGGAGAATCTAAAAATGCAATAGAATACAAGGTGTTCTATTTGAAATAACAAAGTTGTTGCTTCTTTTCTTTAGAAGCGGCAACGCCGCAGGGCTGAAAATATTTTAGAAAGATGTCCCCCTCGAAAATGTAGTTGACCTGTTTCAGATTTTTTTGATAATCCGGTTTTGGCGACCTACAGAGCCTCTGTTTCGTTTTCAAAGGCCCACTCTGTATATACAGGGTGTTTCATAATTGAATGTCAATATTTGGGAAGGCGATTCTTGGGTCCATTCTGAGAATAAAGTTTTATATGAACGTATGAACCAAACGTCCTAACTTTTGAGATACAGGGTGGTAAAGTTCTCAAATGTTAATAGTTTTTTATTAATATCTGTAATATAACTTCAGATATTCTGATGAAATTTGGCATACAGGTACTATGTATCAAGAGGCATCAGTTAGTGTACCACATTTTTATTTTGGTTGCCACCAGTAGCGTTAGAATGGAATTTCACATACCTATTTTGGCAGACATTGATGGTACGCCACTGATTAATCTCATAATTGGAATCATTCCTGAAATTCCCGATCACTTCTGAGAAAATTTGACCATCACAGTTTTTCCAATGTGATGCACGGTTTCGCTTAAAAAAATTAAAAGCTTTTCCCTACATGATTATAGCAATATCGTTAATATGACAATATCGCAATGCAGAGAAATATATTTTATTTTTTAGATCAAATATCAGGAATACAATTCATAGTTTATGAACTTCGTATTCATATTTGGTATTTTGGAATTATAACTTTTTATTGTAGTAGGCTATATTAATTTTTGAGAATTTTACCACCCTGTATCTCAAAAGTTAGGACGTTTAGGTCATACGTTTATGTGAAACTTTCTTCTTAGAATGGGCCCAAGAATCGCCTCCTCGAATATTGACATTCAATTATGAAACACCCTGTATATACTTCAGAAAGAATCAATATTTATGGTTGTTCACAGTGTGCTCAATTGATGTAAGTACAGGGTGGCTGGAAGACACAGAGGGTCGGTCAAATTATAGTGAAGTTGCGCAATTTTATACTTCCGGAGACAAACGAAAAAGCCGAAACTAAAACCTTCTTTATTTGTTTGTCAAATTATTGGAAGATAATGACACTTTATCCTGGCCACTTTTTCTTCCTTTCAAGTTGGCGTTTTGATTGATTGAAAATCCGACGTTTCGCATTCCAGAAACCATCATCAACTTATCTCTTTCAAGTAGGGACCTGGATTTTTTCAGACCTCACGATATACCAAAAGTTTTGAGCTATCACAAATTTTCATTTTCGAATTTTCTATTTACAAAAAATGAAATTTTCTGTATTTGTTTAATATTCGATACCAAACTATAAATTTTTGTAAATGAAACATTCGAAAATAAGAATTTCTGAGGTGTGAAAAATTTTAATGAAAATTCCAGGTGCGTATGTTGACAATAAAATATGTTAATGGTGGTTTCTGGAAGACCAAACGTAGGATTTCAAATTTGTAACCGCCAACTTGTAGGGAAGGGAAAGTGGTCATGATTAAGTGTCATTAATTTCGATTAATCTCTTCAAATAACTTGAATAAAATACAATTAAAGATGGTTTCAGGAAGTTTTGGTTTGGTATATTTCTGAAAGTATTCGAAACACATTTCGTTAGGCATACAATTATTGCCATAATTTAACCGACCTTGTATCTCTTACGGTTTATGAGATCCCAATTATGAGGGTCTAATTCCAGCCACCCTGTACTTGATGGAGAAGGAAAAAATCTATTTTTTATATAAAAAATGAGTTATTTTAAGCACTGATGGTGTCACGAAATGCAATTTCTAATGAAGATATCTGGTCTTGAAAGGCACACTTTCAATAGTGTTTGTTGAAGAACTAAGTAATTCATAATCTTGGGTCTACATTTCTTAACTGCCCTTGAAACCATCTGCCACCGATATCATTTCCTTCGCTGTATTCAAAAACGTTCGGGAAACCAACCATTAATCTCAATACAACAGAAGTACAATACAATACATCTAAATCCCATATCATGCAATATTCATACACTATCCGTCCGCGGAATAACTCAAGATTTCCGAACATCAATATTCCGAACGCATTCGATAGCCGCGATATTTTCGACAGCACGTATATGCACCAATCATACAGTTTTCATGCTTCATTTTGTGCGAATCAAAAGTATACAGTGACGGTGAATGGTGCAGAAAGTGCTGAATGTTGCTGACGTCAAAATGATAAGAAAAGATCGTAGATATGTCCGAAAGTTATTGGTTTCTGATATACAGAGTGTCAAAGTTGAATTTGGATTTTTGTTTCTCAATTGTTAATAAATTTCAAAATAATTGTAATATTCGAATGAAGTTTGCTATCTAGGGGTATTTTTCAATGAGTGAGGTTTGCTGGGCTGTGTGCACGAGAATATATACCAAAGAAGGGAAGATTTGTATTTCGTGAAAAATAATTTATTCAATATTCATAGCAGAGCGCTTTCGACTGTTAAGTCATCATCAGTGCGTACTCGTCAGGTTAACAGGAAAATTCGTCCATAAAAATAGCTTTGGTCCAGTTTAAAACTAACGACATTGAGTTAAAATATATCACAAACAAATTGAAATGTGATTCCCAAAAGGGGGTGAAATATGGATTACATTTTGTTAAGCAGCCATTTTCCCGGACTAGGCCTATTCGCTGAAAGATGACCAACTTTTATCTCTAATTACGACAAAAAATACAAAGGAAACTTAGACTAGCGCAGGCGCGATTTTGTCAGAAGTCAGACAAACAATTTCTTCCTCTTCTTTTTCCTAAATGTTGTTGAAAATTCTGAAAATTCTAGTCGAATGTTCAAATTATTAATGTTATTGTAAATATGTGATCACTGAATGTTATAACACAAATATTTCCATCGGGCTAAGTACGCAGAGGACTATGTTTTGATCAAGAAGAAGAGTTCGAAATTAAAAGAAGGTGGTAAATTAAGGCATCATAGTCTTTATACAGGGTGTTCTTTAAGTACGTATATAGGAACTCACTATCGCGGCTGCTTTAGATAGTTTATCGCGATAATGGCAATCAAACTTTGAAAAATCAAAATGTCAACTAATTTCATGTCAAATAGCTGTCCGCCAATATTTCGCTGCTAAGGTAATTATCATCTGCATTTATCAAAACCATATATACCGAGATTTTCATAGTTACAGTGACAATAACAACGATGTGATACTTCCCGGCCTAGTCCGGAAAGTAGGTACGTATTTCCCGGACTAGGCCATAAAAATGCTTCTTTCACTAAGAAAAAGCGTCCGGGAAGTGAGCATTTCCCAGACGGCTGCCGGAAAAATGTATTAATGAAAAGTGAAATTTTGTAACCTGTCAAAAGAGATAAAATGTGAAACTTTTTTCCGTCACACAAAAAACACATTTTTTGAAAATAGCTAGAGTGAAGGAATGCATCTAACAGGAAATTATTTTATGGATACTCAAAAATGCACTGCAGGCATTCTCCACTTCCAACCCATCTTCATATGACTAAAAACATCGCAATATTATACTTTCATGAAAAAATGTTTTGCTAACTTACAAGAAACAACATAGACACATAAATTGCAAGAGCCAGAAAGAACATCATCATAAATTTCTTTCAATTTCTTCATCAGATCCCTGATCATCAACAGTCATTGTTATTGTTGTTGAACGGAACAGATCGCTATTTTGAGATATCTGCTCACCCTTGATTTTTGTTTACAATATTGATGAAACTTCCTGTTTTATGGAAGTCTTCCGAATACTTCGAACTACTTTCTTGGTACGTATATTGTTCGAACGGATTTTCAGGCTTCATCCACTGAAATCCATCAATATTGCAGTTCGATGTGGCAAGAGAACATAATCCTTCGGAAAATTTATAATTCAGCACCTGATATATTCGACCTGATTTTCATCACCGCATAAATTTTCGATGATTATCTTGAATCATTCACCGGCTTGCTGTGTTGCGGATTTTGGCGTAAATTATTTTGAATACGACAGCTTTTGCCCACGCTTCGTAGTTCGTTAATATTTATCTCGTCATTCGTATCGATAATGTTGATTGCCAGCAAAACTGGACCATGTTGTCACGAACCAAGATTCTCCCCGCATTGTCGTATGTAATACAAGAAGTATTGATGACATAAATCCCTGGTGCGCTCACTCTTCATTTGTTTCGTCAGAATGTTTCTTGATATAAACAATTCAATTTCATACGATGACGTGGGGTTCACATATTGAATGTTAGATGGCGTGATTCCTAGAACTTATGATCAACATCACTTCTGCCAACCTTGATGCGGCTAAACCACTGGCTAAACCGCAAAATGTATTCCCCATCTGCATTGGTCACAAATCGGTCACAATTCCACAATTGTCATATCGATGCTTGTAATTTTGGTACGGCACCAGACTAAAAAATTCAATCAAGGAATTGTAGAACAGGGAAGGATTGAAGTACGAACACCAGAGGTTTATTTGATCAAGCAAGAGGTGTATTGATGATGTTCGAACAATTCCCCACGATTATGAGAAACAAATTGTGTTGCTTGGAAACAACACGAGCAAATTTTTTTCGAAAGAGATCTGTTTATACCATGCCATGAACAGAGACCACTATGGGAGCAAAATCAAATTCAAAGTTCAGCAACACAAACGAACAGACCTAAATATTTCAACCAATCAAACGTGTATTTTGAAATAAGTGGACTAATCAGCAAAATACATTCATTAAACTGAATATTTATATTAATATGGGTTTCGGGTATAGGGTATAACTAAAGATTTAGGGCTCATTTTTATAATAGAATCGAATCATATATGAAAAACAATGGAGGAATTTTATAATTATAGAATATGTGAATTATTCTGACACAACATGCTGATTTTGAACGAATAGTGTTTTATGGTATGAATTTTTTTCTAAATTTGCAAAAGTAAAATATACTTATCATAAGGTTCATACGAGCCCGATTCTTTGAACAAATGTGCTTTTCTAGGGTTGATATAAGCCTAAAGTGAACTACTGTTCTTCTCCATACCCATGATATAATGTAAATTATACAGTTTTCATTCGAGATATTCACATTCTGACGTTATACGAAAGCCGAAGTTTCGCAGCAATTCACCTAAGCGGTTGATCTGTTAAAGTTGGAACTTCGAAACTTCCTCGGAAGTTGCATTATTCATGTTCTTCGAGCTATCTCCTTCAGATAAGCCATTGTTGTTACAAGTTGGCTATTTTTCGGAATTTTCTCTGGGGGATATTTTTCCAAAGTCTCGAGTTCCGAAGAAGCTGTGCTAAGTGATAGATTATTTAAGAGGGATTAGTTTTATCTCTGCTATGATATGAAGTTGATGGCAGACAGGGATTGGGAAACCTTTATTTTCCTCGATCAATTTTTCATGTATCTTCACGGAGATATCATATGATGTATGATGTGTCAACCATTCATTTTGTATTTCCTTAAGGAGAAGGAATACACGATATTTTCAAATAACTTGGAAATGAGGCAGTGGCGGCTCGTGACTTTCATGACAGAGGAGGCTGAATGATATGAGATTTATTGTGAAAAACAACTCTCTACGACTCACCCAAATCAATAGCTTTAATGACATTCTGTTTACCAGTTAACCTGAACTTGATACTTGAAGAGTTGTGTTCCTGTGATTTGCAGTGTCTATCCAATCCGCTTGGCAAATTTTCCAAATCATTATATCCTAATCGCCTCCAACATGATGACTTATCGGTTGAAAATAATATACGCAGTACCAACAACGAACGAACGATTTTGTTTGTTACCTGTTACAATCAGATTTTTTAATTCCGGTGTCGGACGTTTGTTTTTCACAATCAATTTTTCTCCATAAGACAAAGCACTGAATGGGTTCACCAAAAAGTATTCCACTAAATCGCAATCGTTTAAAACACTCATTTTTCAGAAATTCAGAGAGCCCCTAACCATTAACCTAACATAAACATAAACAATGCACTCGTGCTGGATTGTCCGCAATTCGCGACGCGATACGACAAACACGTGCTATTCGGTTCGGGCGCATTCGGGCATTTGCATTGCACGCGTGGGTTGCGAGTTGTGAAGGAGTCTAGCCTCCTAAAGATGTTGCCAAGTTGAATATTTCACGCGTGATTTGCAGACTTCAACGTGTGATGCGTGAGTAAGCACTGTTGCCAATTCAAAAATATTCACCTAAAAACAGTTAATAAAATCAAAATCCATGTATTTTGGTGTCCTTTTAATGAGAAAGTATAGATAATATCAGTTTATGGAGAATCTCTGAGGAGGCTCAGCCTCCGTTGCCTCCTCTGAGGAGCCGCCACTGAAATGAGGAGAGAATTGGTTTAGGAAATTCAGTTTCATTTCGTATATCTCCGTGATGAGTATTCGGAATGTTCCAAGTTCTGAAACGGCATTCTGTTTGGTATACACTGTTGGAAATGAGTTGTCACTCAACAACCTCCTTTATTGTTGAAAACATGTTGATAGATTCATCAACATTTTGGTAATACTTTTACTTTTACTACTATGACTTCCGATCTTGTTTTCAATGGTATTAGTTGTCAATTTGCAAGCTGTTGATGAAGAAACTGGAAGGCCTTTCTGAATCAGCAATAACAAGGCGATGTGATATGCTAAGATATCTTTCATTGAATCATATTTTTCCTGTTGTATTTTTATAAAGAACACATAGTTTCTATAAGGACAAATATTTCATTAAATCGTCTAAGTGAAAATAAACAATAGTAGGAACAGAAATTAACAATTGCGAGGATTTCAATATATTGAATCTGATATACCTTAACATAATTGTTAATATATTATTTGTTGAATGCTATTTCATCAAAGTATGTTCAAGATTTGTTGACAAGGAATATTCTCAGATATAATTATGAACATAAAAAAATGTATATATATATTTTTGAAAATCAAATATACTTGAATAATATAAATTATAAACCAAATACCTGATATAACTTAATAATATAAATGCTCACACCATCACTTCTACTATACAAAAATCTTCGGAATGAACAATAAAAAATATTAAATTCTCTTTCAACTCAGTGATTTTCGGCTTGTTTTTTTTCGAATGTTTTATTCACATGTTCAATATGACAAAATGATAGTAAATTACAAGTGATACAAAAAAAAATAGCTATGCTAGTAAAACGAACATCCCTAATCAGCTAATGCTATAAAGAAATACATTGAGAATTCGCATTCTCTATGTGATGAAAGTATCAATTCTTTCTCGGTTTATTCAACAGAAAACAATTACTTTCCTGGCTATATGCCACGACGAACATTAGATTATATCTATTGAACATACACGATAAGAATTTGAAAAGAAAATCTTTTGAAGTAGAGAATTTGCATTCTCCTTCATATAAAGATATGTATATGCACATGATGAATAATCAACAGAAAACAACTACTTTGCTGGCTATTTTCCACGTCGAACATTGAATTATACCTATTGAAGAAGAAGAAGAGATCATGAAAAATAGAAATCCTTTGAAATTGAGAATTGACATTATCTCTCAAATCTGAAAAAATAATATGATGTATGATGATATAAAGATATAACTTACCAACATGTTCAGTATTGAAATGAAAATTGAAATGTATAGGAGAAGTATACTTGTATAAACTCTGGTCTTGATGAGCTTGGAACTTCCAAAAAAAGTCATTCGTATCAGTGATATGGGAATTACCTATATCTCACAAACACGTTATATATATGACTTCACTCGAATTCAATATATTTTCCCACGGAGATACCAGAAAAAATGGATATGGTACTCACTCAATGTGATGGACATTGATATAATAGTCTCTGCAAATGTCCAATTCATGCTCATCTTTGAATATTCCTTCGAAATTCTAATGGAAAGAATCGCGAAAGACATGTTCATCAGGATCCCGTAGCAAGTAATAATAAGGCTTTATAATATTGTGAAATAGGATGATGATGCAAAGTAAGATTGATGGAAATGAACTAAATTCATTTTCAGTTCGTCAATAAGGTAGAATTTCCAGTTTAATGAAACATTTAACTCTTCTACATTCAAATACGGCCATTAAAACTTCCTTTACTTTTATATTCTTTGTTTTAACAAGTCTGTGAGTCTGGAAATATGCTAATTTGAATACTTTAACCGTGTTTTCAAATTAGTTTTAATTTGTTGAAAATTCTTCAGGAGCTTGAGTAATCATTTTTTATTTCTGTTGATAGATCCAAACGAATTCTTACGAAGTTTGTTATTATGCACTTGAAAACTTGGCTAGCTGAAAACTTATAGGAATGAAGTGGATTCAGCACCTACTATATGTTACTTTCTTTATGGAGAAGTGTTCGCAAGAAAATGATATCTTGAAGGTAGAAGGCAGTGCGGATACTAAAGCAAAGAAAATGTTGAATTGGCGTCATGATATTGATGCCACAACTGACGAAATATTCACAATTATAGAGATTTCCATCAATTCCACCGAGATGAAAATCCAGAGTATTCATCATTCTACCAATACTCGTTCGTCTATAGAACGGCAAAGCTTTGGAAATATTCGCCAATAGAAGTATTCTCGAGAGCTTATAACCTCCAAAAGTTGATGAAAAATCCAATACCTATACCTATATCTCTATTCTCCCTAGGTACGCACGATGTTCTTCTAACATCATAGGAATTTCCTCTCGGGCGCTCCAAGAGATGACGTTGTTCACCTACAATATTTTCATAATTGTGCTGGCGTTTATTTTGCCTGACTGAACTTATTGAAGTTTTGACATGTTGTAACGAACAACCAATGATCTTGTTTCCCCTTTGTTTTCTCATTATATACGTATCTTGAAATACATCATCATCAATGCCGAATTTGTAATGGTTTTGGGTCATACTACTTTTTTATATAGAGGGTTCAGCAATTCATTTCGGCTTGCTGCAATTTTGTGAATATTCGTTCACCCTGATAGACTCAACTTTCAATTTGGCATTTGGAAAATGTTTCTGTGATAAATTCCTTTCTCATTCTTTGACATGCATGAAAGATTCCACTGGACATCAACAAATGTGGGGACCGTATGAAATATTAAAGAAAAGTGTCCTTTCGCAGAAGAGCAAGATATAACACATATTATATTGGAGAATATAGGTATGACCAGATTGACTTGAAAAGAAGGTATTTTTCATTTCGTTATACTTAGATGAACATGAAAGACGCTATACGAGAATATTGCGAGTCCTTTGTACGAGAGATTTCATGAAAAAGTCATGATTGAACCTTTGAATATTTGCTGACCCAAAAGGAATTCCACTTCACTATTAACATACAGAGTGTTTCGCTTCAACTGCAACCACCTTCGCATTTCGGAGTAGAATGAACAATTTTTAAGGGCATATTCTTTGAACAATTTCAAGTCGGAAGTGTGTTTCTTCCAAGAACTCTATAGTTTTGGGGAGGAATTTTCTCAGATATACTTATAAACATGAAAAAAAGGATATATATACAGGGTGTCCGGGAACATGTGGGAAATCTCCCGGATATGAAGAAAACACGTGAAAAGAATACTATAAGTTCATATAAACTTCTTTTGTATCGGCCTCCTCTTCGGAGATATGGGCTCCCAAAGAGCTTCCATGGAATTAAGTTTTTGACACATAATTCTTGAACCAACAGGTATATTCCAATTTTTTTTTAATATGATGTATACTAGGTAAGACTCTTCAAATTACTATCCAAGAAAGTGTTGCGAATTACTCACAGCTCCAGGGACGGACTAGCTGTGACACTCATGGGCCCATTTTTTTACGCCCTGTATGATAAGAACTCTGGACAACGTTTTTTACATACCTCTAACTATTGACTAAAAATTAAGTACTCTTCATTCATGTCGCTAATCATAACCGTTTTCGGAAAAACGTCATTTTATTTATATCATGTATTTAGCGTATTTCGATAAAAGATACTTTTTTTTCGAGTTACCTTTGCAAACGTTGCTAGGTTAGAAATAAATAAATATCCTTCATTTTAGAACTTGTCAACTTTCACATTACTGATACATTGATTCCTTATTACTTTGATATTTGATTTTTGAATTTCGTTGTGAAATTAATTGTGAAATAATTCGAAATATGGAATACACGTTTATTGAGTATGCAGATATGCATCTGATGTATGGTCTTGCATCTTCCAATGCTTTGGAAGCCAGAAGGTTATATCACGACAGATTTCCTATAATCGCACTCTTCCAGATCAGAAGACATTTCAACGAGTTGACCAACGTCTAAGGGAGAATGGTGGGCGATTCTTCTTAATAAGGTATAATAAGGTAATGTTATTTACTTCTTTCATAATTTTAGGAAATTTTGGAAAAAGAAGTAATAATACTGGTCAGGGAAGAACAGTACGTACGCCGCAATTAGAGGAAAATATTTTAAATGCTGTATATGATACTCCTTCAACGAGCACTCGAAAATTATCAGCGCAGTTTAATGCGTCGAAAACAATAGTACATGAAGTTCTTCAAGAACAACTGTTATACCCATATCATTTGCAAAAAGTGCATGAACTGATTCCTGAAGATTTTCCCCGTAGAATGCATTTTGCAAACTGGCTATTGGATCAGCAACGAAATAATGTAAACTTCATTAGCACTATTCTCTTCACGGATGAAGCAGGTTTTACCAAAAATGGTTCATGAATTTACATAACACCCATGTATGGGCTGATGAAAATCCTCATGCCACTATTGTTTCGCATCGCCAACATCAGTTCCAATCAATTAATGTCTGGGCAGGAATCGTTGGCAATTTTTTGATTGGACCATTCGTATTGCCGGCACGATTGAATGGAATACTTTATTTGGAGTTCCTCCAGAACGCTTTTAATGATTTAGTCGAGCACTTACCACTTGAAACCCGCCGAAACATGTACTTTATGTATGATGGGGCACCACCTCATTTCAGCGTTGCTGTGCGGGAGCACCTGAATAACGTCTATCCAAACCGTTGGATAGGTAGAGGAGGACCTATTGCCTGGCCTCCTAGATCTCCCGACCTAACGCCATTAGATTTTTACCTGTGGGGACACCTCAAAACCTTGGTGTATTCCACTCCGGTCGATACTAGGGAGGAACTTCTACGGAGAATCACGTTTCATTGTGATGTGATAAGGAACAATGCTGGGTTATTGTGGCGGGTACAGCAATCCTGTTACGAAGTTTTTAACTAAGCAGTTAAAGTTCAACTTTTTATTGAAACTATGTTGGTTACCGTGGAAAATTACGCTAAATACATGATATAAATAAAATGACGTTTTTCCGAAAACGGTTATGATTAGCGACATGAATGAAGAGTACTTAATTTTTAGTCAATAGTTAGAGGTATGTAAAAAACGTTGTCCAGAGTTCTTATCATACAGGGCGTAAAAAAAATGGGCCCATGAGTGTCACAGCTAGTCCGTCCCTGGAGCTGTGAGTAATTCGCAACACTTTCTTGGATAGTAATTTGAAGAGTCTTACCTAGTATACATCATATTAAAAAAAATTGAAATATACCTGTTGGTTCAAGAATTATGTGTCAAAAACTTAATTCCATGGGAGCTCTTTGGGAGCCCATATCTCCGAAGAGGAGGCCGATACAAAAGAAGTTTATATGAACTTATAGTATTCTTTTCACGTGTTTTCTTCATATCCGGGAGATTTCCCACATGTTCCCGGACACCCTGTATATAAAGGAATACATTGAGAATTCGCATTCTCTGTGTGATGAAAATATCAATTTTTTCTCGGTTTATTGCCATGACGAACATTAAATTATATAATTCGATGTTCGACGTGGCAAATAATAAATAACCAGGCAAGTAGTTGTTTCCTGCTTCCCGAAACGTCCAAAGCTAAGTGAAAATTTGATATTTTTTCTATATACCTTTATTTCTCTTCTCCGAACCTTTTTTAATACAAATTGTCACTGACAAGCAAGTGATTTTTTCTTTCAGGATCTCTGATAGGAAAATTCTTTAAACGCAGTGACATTTTGGGGCAAATCATTTGATTTGTCCTTGCTACATATGAATTGAAATAATATTCATACTTTAATTTTATAGAAACGAGAAGAAAATATACCAAAAAGTCTGGAATAATGAATGTACCACTTCCTCGATTAACCTACAGACAATTATTCATTGTAATTTGTGATTTCCATTCATCACTTTCATAGTATTTTATTTTATTTTACTGCATTAATATAACGAACCCAACACAGAGTACTTTCTGTTTTTGAAGGAAAATGAAGTGAATTTGAATCACAGGACACAAGGGTGCGATCCAGAAGATGAAAAAACCTCTCTGACTATTCTCATCCGGTGTACTTAGACATTTTTTTACTAAAGAATACATATCTCCAAAACTTCCCTACCGACGTAAAACCAGTTTTTTACCTGTGAAATATGTACTCCAATCCTTTCGCGACAATAGGAGTATCTCGAAAACTCCATCCTATTAAGAAGTAAGACATTAAAACTTCCCGGGAATTTGTTGAGGTAATTAGGCATGATATTCTCGCTTCAAAAGTTACAAAGTTTATGCCGCGATTCCTATCAGAACAGTGCAGTCATCGGAGTTAGATAGGAATTAAAACACTAGAAATTTTACGAACTCAGGTATATACAGTGTGGAACACTGATATTGATGCGAAAGCCCTATTAAATAATTTTTTTTCTCGAAAATACCGAGAAACTGAAGTATTCAAGGAAATGAGAAATGCCTTTATGATCACTGAACTTGACAATTGTACCAGTATATCACCTGACGAAGCTACTGTGTTAGCAAAACATGTCGTGTGTTTGAGAATTCTTATCGTTTGTGAAGTTTTTACATTCGCCATGGATTTCCATCAAGTAACGGTCGAGTCAATTCAAAAAATGTCCATATGAATTGCTTACATTAAAGGGGAGTACACTGTATGAATTTTGCCCTCTTCTATTGCCTTCACTCCACTGTAAGATCCACCTCAGATGGTTATCCTCGGAATCATTTTCATAGAACTTTTTGTTTTTTTGAAAACCTGTACCTACTGCTCTTACGTGATTCATTGAAATTTGAATCACATACACGATTCCAGCAACCAGTAAAGTCTGCTGAAGGAAAACCCCATATATTTTTCCCAGAGGAATATAGGAACAACTCACATATGCGAAATTTCATTCCGACTTTAATCTACTCCTCGCGATTTAAAAATCCGGCACGTATCAAATCGGACACCAGATGGTGTTCGATATTACAGTTTCGAGGAGGTTTATGAATCCGAGCTGGGGACATTTCACCATTATCTAGACGGTTTAGAGTGTTTACAATCTCATAAGAGAGCTGCGAACATAATAACATGTTATTTATCCGGTCCCTTGTCAATTTTCTCGTTGTTTGATATTTTATTCGAACCGATTTATTATATTTTCGTTTTCGATGATGAAAAATGTGTTACGTTGAACAGGATGAAATTGAATTGAACACAATCTGGGTGATTCAATGTCATGGACATACACTCACCTGCAAAAAAACTGGCCAGCCAAAAAAATTGACCAAATTGATCGGTCTGTGAAAGTTTTTTTTTCTTGTTCTGAAATTTCAACCAATTCGTAACTTATTGTTTCCGAGTGTTAGCCTGAATTTTTTTCTCAAAAATAGCTGATGACTTGATCATTATACAGGGAAAAACAGAAGTTACTTTTTCACGATTAACTTCTTCGAAGGTGAGTGGTTGAACCAATAAGCTTCATCATATTTCGGATTGAAGTGTGATCCCTTCTTAACACAGTGGCTTTTTATTGACTAGTGTTGCCATCTAGACAAGACAAGACAAGAGTTTACCTACTCTTGTCTTGTCTTGAAATTTCAAGACAAGAGTTGTATACGCGTAAGTCTTGATTAAATAAGCTGAGTGCGGTCTTGTCTAGATAACGAAAGTCTAGATTATTATTCAAGACTCTAGATAAGACGCTTAGCTTAAATTGCGTAGAAACAGTCAAGTGCATGCAAACTCCGGCTCTCTGGGAACCAATCAAAACAAATCATAGCCGCGCCAGCAAAACGACGTTTGTAATATAGATTTGAAAATAATCAAGAGTTTTGAATAAAAGTCTTGTATGGAAAATGAAAAGTCTTGTCTTGTCTAGATAATCTAGACAAGACATATTGATGATCTTGTCTTGATATTCTAGACAAGACAAGACAAGAGTCTAGAATGTATAAGTCTAGACGGCAACACTATTTTATTCACGTCATTGTCTTTTCTTCAAGGGAAAATACCGGTGTTTCAAGAAACCATGAAAGAATTTTTCAATTTTCATTAATAATAATTCAGAACCATTTTCCAACCTTCGGTTTCATGCATGTATTGGATTGAAGTGTGATCCCTTTCCGTCTTTTCTTAACACAATGATTCTTGATTGACGTCAATATCTTCTATTTAAGAGACGATTGGTATTGGTATTGGTAGGTTGGATGGTGACAGATGCGCTGCGACCCAATTAGATCTATTGTGCCCCATCTGCTCCTGCTATATCAAAGATTTCTTGTTCATAGCAGCCCCTCGAGATTCAATTCCTTCAGGAATTTGAGGATTTCGAGGGGGTCTAGCTGTGGTATTTCTTCCACAGTCAGCTGGTGTGTTCCCAGTATGTTCAATCATGTGTGATGTACAGCGTCACACTCCATCAGTATGTGATGGGGTGTTTCTGGTTCTTCCTCACAGAATCTGCAGGTGCCGTCCTCCTGTAAGCCTAGCTTCCTTAGGTGTTCTTTGAGTCTGCAATGCCCCGTTAGAAATCCCGTTATTGCTTTGAGACTTCCTTTGCTGAGGTTTGTCAGTGTCTTAGATCTTTCTCGGTTGAAATTTCCCAAGGAGATCTTTAGCCTGCCGTAGTCCTGGAAGTCTTCTCCATTGTCTGGCTCTCCAGGCTCCTTCCGCCTTCTCAAGTTCTCCTTGGAAATAGGAATTTCCAAGGCCGCAGTATGGCTCTGGTCCGATCAGTGGCGTTGAAGCTCCTTGTCGTGCCAGAGCGTCTGCTTGTTCATTCCCCTCCACTCCGATATGCCCTGGCACCCAGAGGAGGATAACTTTATTGTTGCTGCCTAGCTCATTCAATTTGCATAGGCATTCCCATACCATCTTCGAGTTGATGTAGAGAGAGCTCAACGCTTTGATGGCTGCTTGGCTATCGGATAAAATCGCGATGTCCTTCTTCCGGTATTTCCTGTCTAGGTTGAACTGGATGCATCTTTCTATGGCGTGTATTTCCGCTTGAAAAATGCTGGGGAATTGTCCCATGGATTCGAAGTATTTGGTGCGAGGCCCAAAGACTCCTGCTCCAGTTCCCTCGGGTGTTTTAGACCCGTCCGTATACCAAGTAATGGTGTTCCTTCCCAGTGATTCGATGGATTCTGTGCTCCATTCGCGCTTGTTGCTCAGCTCCAACAAGCGCGAATGGAGCATAAGAGACGATACAACCCATATAGCACTCGATGTTCTATGGACGTCTATTTTAGGTCCGATTTAGATCTGAACGTCCGGAACCTTCTCAAGACGTACTGAGTACGTCCAACTCTGGACGTTATCGACCTTTTGTGGACGGGATTGGATGAATTGTATAATGATAATTGAAATTATTGCATATAATTTCTACCCTCGATCTCTGATATCTATTCATGTAGAAACCTTGATAACATGAACATAATACAATTCTCACAATTCAATTTTGTATTGGTTATATTCCTAATTAGACATAAAAAAATCAATTGTCTCAAAATATTTCCTCATCTGTTGTGGCTTATTGCTATAATACATTTGTGTTTAATAATTTTATTACATTATTTCATACTACAGGACATTTGATTCTGATTGTTACTTCCATAAAGAATTATATTCTGAAGAATTTTTTAGTTCTAGTCACAGAATAATGATTGTTCGTTTAAAATTTTTCCAATATATTGCCTGCTGTTCTATATGTATAGGTGTCAGATAACCAGATGAAATATCATGTCCTCCATGTACCTATTACGTTTTGAACATGTGTATGATGGGTACATGTGCTTGTGCATATATTACACTTGTCACTAACTTGTTTGGACGGCCTTTATTCCGCAAGTGACAAATGACTGCGCCATGGTTATTTATATGCACCTTTTAAATCCGTGACAATTCCAATTTTCAGACCCTTTTAATTTTAACCGAAGCTTTACATTTTGTCATATACACTGTGTCCAAGATAAGAGTGAACAGCATGGGGATCTCGGAAACGGTAGGGGCACGAATTCGTTTATCATCTTTTCAAAGCCCTGTTTTTCAAATTAAAATCACACAAAAAAATGTCTTGGTACTAAACCTCTCACACACGTAATTTTGTTGAGCTGTAAATCTCTGATGGGTAAATACAAAAAAAAATATATCTGCAATTTGCGTCTTCGAATATCCCCATCACTACCAGGAAGTTAATCTTTGACCCGGTTTCATGTGAAGTGAGATTATGAGACTTCCCGATTATCTAGTTCGCTTTCGGTGCACCTCTGGCCTGCAGTGCGGGGCGCCGCGCCAGACCGAGGCACGCGCGGATTTGCCCGATTATTACAACGTATGCTCACATTGAATTCGTATGCAAATATTTAGCATCCAGTTATAAAGAATATCATAGTTTATCGGTCTAGAGATTTGCATACGAACTTAAATCATCGATTATTTGAAAGATGTCTAGTCAATTGATGTTCGAATAAGTCGAGCTCCCCTCTCCGGAATCGTATGCAAATGTCGAAAAACTGATTAATGGGTCAGAATTCATTGTTTCGCCAAAGGGCATACATTCTTCGATCATCGACTATAACATTGAAAAATTGCCACTTCCGGTTCGTATGCCTCCCTTGGGGAGTGACCTAGGCGTATGCAAACCAGCAAGCGCCCCAATTGTCGTGAGATAAGATCATTGCACTTCATTGCCGAGCTTCTTCTTAAACAAAATTTTGAACTTTTTTCCAACCGAAAGGTGAGGTCAGGGCCGGGGCAAGGACTGGGTTACGACTCTCCGAGACACTCCTTCCTGTTAACTTGGACTAAGTGAGTGGGTCCCTTAAATGGCATACCGACTTAGAACATCGATGAACCCTGTGTCGCGGGCCAACAGTCTATAATTATTATACTTTCGAGATAAAAGCAGCTATGGAAATCACTTGCTGTATAATAAATTGTGCCAATTTTGAATCATATGGATATCATTTATTCGATTTTTCAAATTTGTGAGATACTCATTGAAATTCACTTCTTATAACAGCATCTGATTAGAATGAATCTATTTTTTAGGCCCATTTTCAAACAGAAGATTTCAAAATCTGTTTGAGAGAATCTGCTGTTCCATCAATTTACAAAGCAGACGATTTCAAGAACGAAATTCCATTATTATCATCAAACAAAATACAAAACAAAATAATCATGGAAAAAGGGGAAATGATCGCAAAATTACATTATGAAATTGAAAATTTGAAAACGAAACTAAGAAAAGCAAGTAAACTACAACGTGATATGTTATTGAATGGCGTTTTTGGTGCTGACCGCGAATTCAAAATTCAACAGTGAAAAGTGAATAGATATTTATGTATCAAGGTAATTATTATAAGGGCCTTAATTACGCTGTAGGTTATCGTTCTGGAGATATTTTCTACATCGATCCATGTTACTAAGCTCCTGGGGCACTAAGTGAAGTTGTTGAGTACTTAACAAAACCAAGTATTTGGTAGGTCTCGTCAAAATAAATTACTTTTTCCCATGAAATCTTTATCGAAAAATGATTTGTTCTCTGTATTTGAACAGCCTGTATCTCCGAAATGAAGCATTTCCAGAAACAAGCTTGTATAGACTTTATTTCTTAAAATTGTCTCAGGAATACTTCACTGGAGTACAGTTTCACATACAATAAGGAATTATAGCTATAAGTTTATCCATATGCATATATTCTCTGATATTAAAATGTTGTTACATCGATTTTTTTCATTTATATAAATCTTGCTCTGATGCTAGAAGTGTATCACTATGAATTGAAGTGGGTGTTTGTACCCTATATCCATTGTCCATCTACGGCTATAATTGATTTGACAGAAAATATAACCTCTAAAATCGTATCTGACAATCAGGCGCTACTAGGGAAATTGAAAAGACAAAGAGCAGAATATATGTCTTATTCTTTCATTCACTTAAACCATTGTATTATAGAAAATAGAAAAGGATAAAAGTTCAGCTGTGTCCGAACTCTTATCAAACTAATACCATCCAGTGACTCTACCAGAGACCACACTCCAAGTGAAGATTAATATTCGAGAAGAAATTCGAGCAATTACGCCAGAAATATTGCGCAAAGATGGAGAAAATCTTGGAAAGAGCGGAACTTTGCGAAGCTGAAAATGGACACTGAAATAAAGAAGTTTTTCACTATTCAAACCCCTTCGTTTCTTTTGCGCCACCCTGTATTTCAAAATGAGTGGAATCAAGCTTCACCAGTCAGAGCTAGGGACGAGTGACGCGTGGAGTAGAAACGCCGCATCGTAAACTAGCCTTAACTTGTGGACGTCGTCAGCGTCTTCTCAGTTCTCCCTCCCATAAAGAGATCCATCTCCATCGAGTTAATGAAGACGCCGAATGCCGAATCGATTACTCAAGAGTCGAAAGAGAGTCCGGGGGTGTTCTTCTGTTGAACAGTAAATCCTGACCAAATTACCTGGCGGTGCACCTGGCGCTTCCCAGCGCCAGAGGAGTTAACAAATGACACGCGATTTGCGCGGTAATCGAGAGAGCTGCGAGATGAGTCCACGTGGCGGAGCTAAGGCGAATTAGTCATTGGTGGAGAAGGAGGAGATCTTTACTATTTCTTTATAAAAGCCTTAGTTATCAGTGGCGGATCTACGATTTCTGGGGCCCTAAGCTCACTAATTCTTGAGGCCCCTGTGGCCCCTACCCCCATTCCTTCTCCTGTTTTTTTTCAATCAATACTCAATACCTTCTGTTTTTTTATCGATAATACCATGTAATATTTTCTTCCCAAATACAAATGAAAACAAAACTAAACACTTGATGATGAAAATATAAAGGACATAAAAAAGCAAAAAAAATACATTCATTGATAAAAATATAGTATATTCAATCTTTAGGATATAGGAAACAAAAAAAAACAAATAAAAGAATAGAACAACATGAAATAAAATAACCGTAACTATAACACTGACTAGGATCAAACATACACCACGGGCATTCATTGTTTATGCTTTAACTTACGGTCAGTAACAAGGCTACTGGGTGATTCTTAGTAGTTTCCGGATGGATAATGAATTCGCGAACCAAGTTTTCTTCATTGCAGGGGAAATGAGAAATATAGAAGACGGAAAAATTTTGTAACCAACTCGTATATTAAAAGACGATTAATGATCTCAAAATATCTCGGTCATTAATTGCCCTCATTAATACAGTAGTTGGTTAAATAACTATTAATTATTGTTAATTCCGAAAATGAGTGCTCTGCTTCGAAACTGGTCACTGGTAGTGTGGAAAAAGTTCAAAGCACTAATTTCAATTGAAAAATACCTCCGTTCATCATTCCTTTGCTGTACAGGGACCCGTCGATTTCATAGGGACAGTTTTGCAAGGTGTTTCCTAAACAGTAGAGGAGATAGACAGTTGATGAAATTAGGCAAAATTTGCGTAATTCAAACTTTTTCAATATATCGTTTTGCAATCTCGAAAAATTCTAGCCGTTCCTGAAATATTTCGAAAAAACTGAAAATCATTGATTTTGTTCTAATTCAGCTAATATTTGGGGAAAACAATGTTAAGCTCAGAGCTTTTGTGCTTGGGCTGTTCTTAATATTGGTTTCACGAACTGATAGTTAGTAGATATACCTTATCATGTAATAATTATGCCCTGGTACAAAGATGAATATCACACCATCATCACGCAATAAAAAGGAGAGAGTACACTCG
This sequence comes from Phaedon cochleariae, assembly GCA_918026855.4. Lineage (NCBI taxonomy): Eukaryota > Metazoa > Arthropoda > Insecta > Coleoptera > Chrysomelidae > Phaedon > Phaedon cochleariae. Next base: position 6,001,631 of record OU896709.1, read on the forward strand.
TCTTCAGTGAGTATAAGCGCTCTTACTGCATTGGTGATTAAGAGAGTTGACACCGTCCATGTGCGACATGTTCTCTGAAGACAACTGTACCTATTGTTGCATTTGAAAGGAAATATTTCGCAATACATTTGACATGTAAGCTAAGCCAATTATTGCTGATGAAGTTTGTACGGCGCATTTCGGAAAATAAATTAAAAGCATGAATTCACACTGGAAGGCCAGTCGTGAAGGGTTACATTATCAATATTAAATATCTAGAGTGCTGTCTTGGCTCAGACAGTTGAGCGTTGTTTCGCAGCGTCGGTCTCTGCCAGTAAAACTTAATAAAGATAAAGCCTCTGCCGGAACAATGAGTTAATTGTAGTGGAGTTACTTTCTCGACTCTCTACTGGGATATGATACAGGCAAAATAAACTCCAGTTGAAGCAAATATTCCATAAAGAGGGTGTGAGACATATAGTTTGACAAATATTCATTGAATTATATTGTGAATTCTATGTTACAAACAATAAATCGTGATAAGAACTGAGAGATCGCGAGGATGAATAGAGTTGTCCCATTTCTTCAAACAAATAAGGCTATTTTCAGCGATAAATTTGAGAAAATGTAACTTTTGACATGTAGTCAAAGTCACGTGACCCCGAACGAGAAAGCCATTTTCTATCTTGTCAACACGCTTATATTAGCGAATCTACGAACATGATTTTGATGGTTTTTTCTATTTTTCCAGGATCTTCAGGATGAGATATTTGTTTTTTCTCATGAATATGGACTTGGCAACAATTTTCGAATGGGGATCCAATAACTTGGTAAATTTCAATGCAAACAAAACACGAGCATGCCTTTTCTCTAGAAAAGCCGATCTCACTATGCCCAACATAAGCTTGTCAGGAGAAACCATATACCTTTGAAGACATCCATTTCGATGCTTGGTATTACTATCAGCAATAACCTTTCTTGGGAAAATCACGTGAGATCAATTGCTGAAAGTGCATCCCAAAAACTTGGTTTTCTGTTTCGGGCCAGGAACTATTCCACTTCCAGTCAGCTGCTTATGATTCATAAGGCACAGATCCGACCTGTTGGATTCTGTCCAAAAAAGGGCAATTCGTCTCGTGGGTGAAGCCTTGCTCACAAACTCACTCACTTCTCTGGAACACCGTAGAAAAGTTGATGATCTGGCTCTATTCGATAGATATTTTCATGGACGATGCTCTTCTGAAATATCAACAATTGTTCCTTCCTTGGCAGTCCCCGCGAGATTAACCCGTCGAGTTGAGGCTTCGCACCCCTTCGTGGTCACTTTGGAGACCTGCAGAACATCTCTTTCCAAAGATTCGTTCATCCGACGAACAGCGAGGCTCTGGAACATATTGCCAAGGGAAATGTTCCCCGAGGCATATAACCTCCAGAAATTCAAGGAGAACACCAATTCCTACCTTATTTCCCTTGGTTCTCACGTTGTTCTCTGAACATTACAGGATATCCCTTTTCGTGGGAACCAGAAACCAGAACATAAAAAATAAATAAAATGGTGAATGAGGTTCCGCCACCAAAATTTCAAAATGATCCTCCACCAAATATCTCAAGTTTAAATTCCAATAACTTCAAAATGCTTTTTTTATATCTATAGAAACATGGCAATGTCTTACACAGAGTACTATATACAGAGAGATGGGTGGTTTTGACCTAGTCAAAACGTCGAATCAGATTTTTGCACACTTATCGATGGAGGATGGAGGACCGATGACATCATAATTTAAAATTTTGATTCCATTATCCTTACCAGGATTGTCTGGATGATGGATTTTGTAGGGGGTTTTGGGATTTGCAACTTGTGAAGTACTCCCACCATACCTGAGCTCTTCACATGGTGTCTAACGTCTAAAAATCGATCGTTGATAAGCCAAAGTAAGTTAATTACATGCAGAAAAGTGTGCATTTCAATAATCTGAGCCACAAAATTGCAAAAAAAAACTTCACCTGGACACAAGCGCGATTAATTTGTTTTCATTGAAAAGAATTTCATTCACGGATCACGGAAATACCATAATCTGCCGATTTGTGTGTGTGCAGCAGGTAGGAAAAACTATATTTTTCCTTCTACGCACCTAGGCTTCCCACCAGAACCGCAAATTTTGTTTTTGCTGGGCTTCGCTAGACGCTTCGCCTCGCAAATGCAAAATTCGCTTGTCAAACATGGTCAAACAAAGTGTCACTTTTGATCCTAATGAAACAATCTACAATTCATTGATTTGCCAAACTGAAAAGAAGTAGAAAATAAAAAAGTTTACTAATAAATATACACAACATATAAAATATTATAGCACCTCTGTAATCAGTTTCTCTACTTACTTTCAGTTCAGCTATCTATGAAAGCGTGTTTTTTTTTAGTATTTTAAACCATTTATTATTTATTGAGAGCAAAACTTGACGCCCAGATCGATTTTCGAAATTAATTATTATTCAAAGTTTATCACATATGAGGCCAACTTTCTGGAAGACACAGTAGAAGTGACCAACAAGTGAAAATTATCAAAATATCTTTGTATCCCATAAACGGAAACAGTTATGCTGAGTCTGATCAGACCATCTTGAGTTTCACAAAAAAAAGAAGGACAGGAACGTCCGAACAACCTGGCAGTCTCAAAAAAATTGTGATGCACTGTACAGGGTGGGTCAAATTGGTCAGTTTTAAAGGGAAAGTTCTATTCTCCAACTAGATGAAAAAAATTATGTCTGCCTGAGGGGAGCTACGAATTTTTTTTTTGGCAAAAATTGTATTTTACCATGAGAATAACTGCGAAGCATTGCGTTTGTGATAAGAATAATTCCTGAGGCAATGAAATCGGCCTTCCTATATCTTTTTCAAGATTATAACTTGTTCTTCTTGAAGGAAAAGTTCTATTTTGAGACTAGATATATGATGACTGAATTCAGTGCCTGGGAATCAATCTTCATGACAAACACACTTTGGGAATGTTTTTATGAAAACGAAGAATTTTTAACAAAAAACTTGTATTTATAAAAAGATATCGATATGCAGTTTTCACCATTGATCAACAGATACAAACATCAGTTTTTTTTCTATCTAGGACGGGAATAGGACTTTCCATTTATAAGTGTTCGATCTGGCCCACCCTGTACATACATAATCTTACCCGTGATTAATTCTTATTCAACCTCGAACAAACCGTCTCGGGATAGGACTAGTGACTAGTATATATTTTCCTGACTATTTTATTTTATTTCATCAATTCTATTGTTTATACCAAAGTTTACAGAATTATACTGAGCAGTGGCGTAATTAAGATTCATTCCTGGGGGGGGGGGTCTAGGGCCAATATCCAATACGTAACTTACGTAGGTTTCAATAAATGTGTGCATCATTTGGAACCAATAACAAAATAAAAAAAAGTATCGAAAAATAATAGAATGATATCACATATCAACAGGTACAAACATTGAAATAGGAACAAAAGAAAAACAAAATAACAAAAAAAAATCGACCAATTCAGTTACTGAAGAATAGAAAAATATAAACTGTAGCATTTTTTTTTGTTGGAATGAAGAGACTACTTTTGGGGAGATGGAGAAAACGAGAAAAAACTACCTATTCATTCAATATACAAGGCGATTCAAAATTCGATGTAAATATGTTGAGTACGTATTGTTGTTCATATAATGGTGTAGCCTAAAATGCACCTCCTTCGAGCTAAAATCACTGCGAGTTGGTTGAGAAACAAAAGATTCTCTGAAATTGTGATAATAATAACGAATCAAGTGCAAGTATTGCAGTACCGCACGCCTCTGAAATAGCAGTCTCAAATGCGTTCCGACATACGATCACCTTCGTATGCAAGCGTTCGAAACCAATGCAAAGCGCAAGATCGTACGTTTCCAATGACAATGCCTAACTATAACCTACGATTTTCGTTCGGAAGGTTCTAAAAAATTACAGATGAAATTCTCATGATATTTCTTATACTCATGTCTATTCTTTCCATTATCAGAATTGTTTACCAGATTGTTTCGGTTTTTCAGACAGCTCTGGGGAGGGGTCCAGACCCCATGGACCCCCTCCTTAATTACGCCACTGATACTGAGCGCCAACACAATATTGACAACATTCCATGTAAGGATATCATTCGTTTTGGAAAAAGATCGTCTTTCTTAATTCTTAGAATTCAACCCTATATTCGGGACCATAATGAAGAGGACGAAACTTCCGTTTTAATGTGAAATTTCTTGTGCATTCAACTGTTTCGGAACGGCCTCGTATTCCTTGAGCACTCCCACGGCACTTGACGCTTTACCAACTTTACCAATTAATATTTTTACAATTCTGTACTTTATTATCCTTGTTATTATCCTTGAAGGAGTTACTCCTCTTCAGATAATCGTTCCGCAGATAAAATTTTTAGTTGAGAAGGAATGAAGAGATTAAGATTTATGGATCGCGGGATTATGGCGAAGGGGTTATACAGGGTCTATCAACGAAAACATTATTTTTAGGTTCGCCGATACTCAACCCGTCAATTTCTATTTATTTATTTTAGAAAAGGAATACAAACGGGTCTAACCCAAAAACTATTCACAGGTATGTCATATCTCATCATACATATATTTTTACTGAACAAATCGAATATCAATTTCAAAGACGATGAAAAATCAATTATTGAAATAATGAATGATAAAGTAGGTATATAGTGTAATAGATATGCGATAAAAAATGGTCTCAGGTGGAAATAATTCCCACAATTTTTTTTTTGCTTTTTTCAGTCCAGAATGCATAGAATAACACATATGAGAAAATATAGATTGAAACATGTGTGCAAAGTGAAAATACAGTGTTTCCAATATTCGTTAATTCGTTAATACGTATAAATCATGAACCTAATGAAAATGGCATATTTGGCGTGTAACAGAAGTTCATTCATTATTTTCAACTCCCTCGATTGGAATATTGGTACCTTCCCGAACAATTATTGCACAATACTGTGCAAAAAATTTTTACATCTGGTTCCACAAGGTTCATCCACTTCAGTTTTGCAAGAACTTCTGTACGTCATCATATGATACAGAAAACCCAAGCTTATGAAGTTCATCGACAGGTAACCGAGATCGATAATCTCGATGATACTGCACACCAACACCTAGACGAATTGAACTTATGATAGATCGTGGCTTTGCAGCTTGCATTAGTGCCTGTTCAATTGAATTTTTCGCCAAACTTGAGGATTTTTTGTTGATTGTTATATCCAAGGATGTTTTCAAAATGTCGGCTGAAAGCTTATTATTTTCCTGCTCGGAACTTATCTCTTCTGGTGAAGGATAAAACTCTAAGGATGTTCTCATCAACTTGATTAAATTCTTAATCAGTTTAGCTGTTGCTTCAACTATCCGAAATTTTTTAGCATCTGGGTCTTCTGAACACTTTTGTCGCTGATAATTACAAACTATATTGGCAACTGATTTCCCTGTTACGATCATATTAGCTCTATCTTTTTGTCTCAATATCATAATGTCATCCGAGAAATATTCTTCTATTTTTTTATGCATACGACGAACAGGTAAGGTTCGATATTTTCTGGCAGCAGCTCTGCCATTTTGTCCAGCAACTCCTGAACTGAAATTGGTTCATCATTTTCCTTGAGCCACCTGTATATTTCTAAAGAGGCATCTTCTTCATTTTTATCAGAAGGACGTCCTGCTAACTTTGTCTGTTCATTGGGAATATCATTTTGATGTATCTTAGGAATAGAGTCGCCTTTTCCAAAATTCACACTACATTTCTGATTATACAGAGCATCTGCTGCTGGCAAGTCGCGATAACGGAAAGAAGACGTGCAAGGACATTTGATGATCAGAAATCGTTTCTTGCATCACACACATCAATAAAAGTTTGTCTAAACGCGAAAGTTCGTACTGGTAAAATTGCAGATTTAATTGTTTTCTCAGTTTCCTTGATGAATTGGCCACAAAACAAGCAATTATCTTTGAATGCAAATGTCGGCAGCTCAGATCACAAAGCTCTGTTGCTGCTGCTGCTGATACCTGCTGCTACTAGTTGATGTTTCTCTATCAGGATCTGATTTAAACCTGAGATCATTCTTCATCTTGTTCGGATTTACGTACAAACGACGACATTCGAAGTGAACAATTAGAGGATGAATAGGCACTGGTTCCAAGAGTTCAATTATTTTGTCTTGCTACGACTTGCTAGTACTTATAATTCCTTGGACACCTCTAGCAGTCAATTTAACACAAACACACAAACTATCATCAGTACTTGACGAAAATAATAAACATTCGTTATCTTCCATCGCTGCTTTTAATTCACTATATTTAGCTATACCTGGAATAATATATCAAATAATGGAACCATCCATTCACGATCACAAAGAATAGTTTCAATCACATACCATGATTGTTTCACACCTCGACACGAATTTTGAGATCTGCTGACCATATTATCATTTTCAGGAAGATTATGGAATTCGTTTGAATCTTATCCTGAAGATCCTAACATAGGTAGCGGAACATGCATTGAGTTGTGAAACAATCATTTCGGTTTTAAGGGGTCGAATGAGGCTTCAGGAAATGAAAACTGCGTTTTTGTGGAAATTATTTCCACCCCAATTCCTCCAACTGCTCTACTAGTACAACATATAGTGATTTTAGTGTGTTGATACAAACAAAGGTGAAATAATTTTATTCAGTACATATTGAAACATATCAAAACATACTGTCTGTTGGTTTATCGAGGAGGTGGTACATTCATTATTCCAGATATTTTGGGATTTTCTCTCCTCGTTTCTATAAAATGAATATATGAATATTATTTCAATATTCGAGTAAGGACAAATCAGATGACTTGCTCCAAAATGTCACTGCGTTTAAAGAATGTTCCTATCATTGAGCCTAAAAGAAAAAATCACTAGCTTGTCAGTGACAATTTGTATTGAAAAAGGTTTGGAGAAGAGAAATAAAGGTACCTATATAGAAAAAAAATCAAATTTCCACTTAGCTTTGGACGTTTCGGGAACAAATCTGCTCCCGTTCTCAACATGAATATGGTTATTTGAATAGCAAATTCGTATCTGTCTTGAAACTTTTCAGTTCTCAGTAACAATTGTTGACGTTGGCAATCAAATGAGTTACAGGATGTGTTCATTAATTAATCTTGAATTCACCATTCTCAATTTTAGATTTCAGTAGTAAATACGATGTATCTATATCAACTGAACAAGAAGCATTGCTATTGTCTCCGTTCAGAAGAATGCAAGCAGATTCCATGATTTTTCTCTTCTGGTTGTTATCATCCTTTCCAATGATTTTATTCCATTATTCCACTCTGCCATATTATGTTGTCCATCTCTAGTAAGGATATGTTCAGCTAGTTTAGATTTGTCGATGTGTCTTTTCTTTATATTGTACTTTTGTTCCTTCGTCCTTACTGAAAGAGGTCTCGTGGTTTCACCTGTATAAAACTTTCAATATGTTTCAAATTGGGGGGACAAATCAGAAGATTTGCCACGAAATGTCACTGCGCTGAAAATTGCACTATCAGAAAAATCCTATCGATAGTCAGTAACACATTGTTTGAAACGTGTATAGGAGACAATTTCTACAAAGAAAAGTCATTTAAAATATGCTTCTGCTGATGATGGACTATTGATAGTGCGAAACATGTTCAGACACTGATTATTCAATTAATAAATTTGTGGAGATGACTTAGTGTGTCTTGTTTATGAATCTATTTATTCCACTTTGAGATGGACTTTTACCATAGATTATTTTACATACATTGATATTTTCATAACTATCACAGATTGTTCAGCAACCACTTCCTGTATACTAGTGTACATTCCAATAATATATTTATGGAGATGATATTCTTCACATCCTTTTGATAGGAACGCATTGTTGCTGATAAATATCTCACAGTCCAATATACTTCCACTTCGGTTATCATTTTGATTAGTGTCATGTGAATTAGCTCCTGATTCTGATTCCAACTGGAGGTGAGTAAATCAACTTTCTTAGAATTGTTTATCAGTGATTTTTTTATTTCTTGTACCTTGGATGTTATCTAATGGGCTCTCAGTCAACGGCCGATGTCAGCGACAATCGTGGGTAATATCCCGAGACCATGACAAATAGCCGACTATTATTTTCTTCATAATTCTATCGAGAGTACCTTGTATTTTGACAATTTGATGAAACCATAAGAACATTAATAATCTGAATAACTCCCGAGAGCTTTAGCTCGAGGGAGTTATTCTATGATTATTTATGTTCGTATGGTCGAATTGAATTGTCCCAAAATACAAGTTACTCGAGATGAATTAACGAAAATAATAGTCTCCATTTGTCATGGTCGAGTGATATTCAGGAAAATTATTTCATTAACAGTATAAAAATACTGGTTTATATGAGTTGCAACATTTTATTCAAGAGTCAATGCTATTTTGAATAAATTTCTTCTGAAGGCCGTCTAGGGTATTCTCATCATATCTACGTACAATTGTAATCAATTCATCTAAACTTAGAGCGAAGAAAGAATATCAACGCTATTGATAGCGTTAATATTCTTTGATTTGAGCTTCTGTACTTTCCTTTCTTGTTTGAAGAAAATATTGTAGGCTTCGCCTTTTTGCATTATGCGCAACCCTGGCACCTTTGAATTCAATATATTCAAATGGATTTGTCTTACGTTTATGTTCATTGACGTAACCTTCCTGTATATAGTTTTCCATATCAATTTCAGCTGTGTATTTCTAATATTCCTCACCATTCTCCTCACCCAATATTTTAGGATTTGGGCAATCACGAGAGATGGGGTAGTCGCACAAAATTCATAGTTTTTCTGCTGGCAAAAAACATGAATTGTTCCAGACAGACTCTTTACTCTCCTTGTTATTTTCTGACATCGATTCGCTAACATAATTACGAATTTCCGTAGTGGAAGCATAGTGGAAGTTGACCCAAAACGAGACATTTCAATTTTTGAGTGACTGATAGGTACTTATGTCAAAGTTTGACAACCATAGCACTCTTATGCTGGTGAACAGAATAGCCGCTCATATTGTTTGTTTACCTAAATAGCCGCTGATATCGCATATCATGTGACTTCAATCATGATATTTCATAGGTCCAGCCGAGTGTGAATGAAATAATCATTTTTATTATGCTAGCAAACTTATTGACATTTCTATAACAGTGAAATCAATAGTTCGAATTGAGTTGATCGATGAATATCAATAAGTGCACAATAAACTGTTGGTGTTATCATTCAGTGAATCCTTCGCGAATATAACTCAACCATGACAATAGTTATTTTCTTTACTAGGCAGAAAAATACATAAGATTTGATGCCCCTGGCAGAATTTCATAGTCAAGTCGTAGTTGAGGCTAGAGAACCATCCAAAGTATTCAATCTTCTTCTCTGCCATGTGGAACATATAATTTTTCCTCCAAATTCGTTCTAATTCCACGCAAATTCCAAATAATCCATCATTTTGTGTTCACCCAAAGTCATTGTCTCTTTAGATTACTAATTTGATTCGAATTATTACTTGAAAGCAACGAACTTTTCCTGCCTAGACAGTAAAAGTACACTTCTTCTGCCTGTTAAATGTCATTAAAAAGTCACTTTTCATGTCATTTGGAAAATAATATTTTCCCGAGCAATTTAATTTGAAACAGTTCCATTCGACCACCACTTTTATTAATCAGAGAATACCTTCCTTACTGCTTCATCCATTGAATTGGATCAATTCGTATCTTCAAGATCGCAAACAAATAGTGCTTGATGACACAGAATCAGAAGAGAAAACTGTCAACGTAGGGGTTCCCCAGGGAACAATACTGGGTCCAATACTGTTCATCATTTTTGCCAATGATATTAATTTAGCATGTACACAAGCACACAATATAATGTATGCGGATGACACAACCATGATGATCTCTGAAAACAGCATTGAAACAAAATTGCGTAGGTAATGCCAATATCGTTGCAAATCAATTTTATAAGTGGTGCAATATCAATGGTTTGTGTGTGAATATAAAAAAAAAAATTCATCTCTTTCATTTCAAGAAACGTCAATAATAATTTCTGCTCTTTAATGAGGATCAATGGCAAAATCATTGAACATTTTACGGCAACCAAATTTTTATGGGTCACTCTTGATCAGAAAATGAGCTGGAAAAACCATATCAACATATTGAATAATAGAATGAGTAGAAACTGTTTTGTAATAAGGCAACTAAAAAAAACAGTATCTCTTGACATATTACTGTTGGTCTACCATGGTCTGGTGCAGTCGAATATACTATGGTTTGATTTTCTGGGGGAACTCAAGTCACATTGACAAAATATTTATGATGCAAAAAAGAATTATCTGGTGTATCAAAGATGTCAACTAGAGAGCATCAAGCAAACAAATTTTTATTGAATTATCTATTTTACCAGTACCATCATTGTATACAGTGTGTCCATTTAGTGCGTAATTATTCGATATCTCGAAAGCCATAATCTATAAAGAAAAACTTTGAGAGAAAAACTTTTTCAGTCACTAAAGTTGCTTATTTCAAAAATATTTTCAAGATTACTGGGTGTTTTATAAAAGCGGGACAACTCGTAGACGAGTTTTTCTAAATAGAACACCCAGTATTGTTTATTCGGAATTTATTCCGCCAAGGTTTACCTTCACATCGCTGAAAAAAAAATTGAATCGGTTGCGGCGTTGCCAAGTTATGATTGATAAATCTATTTTCACCACTAATAGGCATGGCATATTCATTTATTCAACTTTTGAAAATACTTTTGGCATACGGTAGTAGCAAGTTCTCACGTATACCAAACCAGTAAATTTGCGACATGTTCTTCAACATGGTGTTCCGAGGGGTGTTCAATTTTGCAATTAGAAGTTTGCAAGATTCAGATGACATTCATTAGACTTCTTCAAATGGAACACCCTGTATTTTTATTCACAAATTCATTCCAACATCTTTCGCCTTTTCATCGCTGAAAAAAAAACCAAAAGCGGTTGCGGCGTTGTCAAGTTATGGATAATTTCCTTATTTTTACTACTATATTTTGGGTTAATTTGTACGTCATAAATTTTTCATTTATTTGTATCGTGGAAATATTGCGTTGCTACGGTATAATCCATTCATATATTTTTTCATAATAGGATAATTTACAGGCTCTCCAATTTTGAATTTGAAACAGAGTGGGTTTTGACGAATTTATCCAAAATGTAACTTTCACAGATTTTTTGCAGACTTTGAATTCATTTTACGAAATACACTTAAATTTGTGTAATGACCTGTCAAACATCGCCAAAATCAAATATGTCTTGAACTTGTTTAGAATTTTGCTCAATCCCCTCCCGAAACCCGCGTAGTAAATAAATATTGTTTATATCATTATGTCTATCTCCTTCAAGTTAAATGGTGACTCGGGTTGTGGGAATAACGACAATAAAAGTGGCCCAAATTTCAAAAAATTGTCCTTATTCTTGCAATCCAAATCTCTATTGTTTGTATTGGAGAAGTTGTTTCAAAGGCAGGCGTTGCTTTTGGCATGTTTGTTTGTTTCGCATAGGTACATATTATTTCAATCATGAGTAACAAGATTACGGAATATTTCAAATTTGGACAATGCACATAATCGCAAAAATACTTGAATGACCTATACACATAAACATAAGGAAATTACTCATAACTTGAAAACGCCGCAACCGATTTTGGTTTTTTTTTCAGCGATGAAAAGGCGAATGATCTAGAAATAAATCCATGATAAAAATACAGGGTGTTCCATTCCAAAAATTCTAACGAACGTCGTCTGAATCTTACAATATTCAGAATGTGAATTCAAGCACCCTGTAAAGGATGAACTCGCGCAAAATTACTGGATTGGTGTACGTGAGACCTTGCTACTACTGTATGCCAAAGATATTTTCAAAATGTTAATAAATGCGGCGTGAATGATGGCCCTTGGCTAACACCATCGGGCCATCATTCACGCCGCAGGCCATAATCGCCTACTTTACGCCCTTGATACCCTATTAAATACTTCAAATCTCTGTTGCACAGGTTTTTGGTACGACATGCATTTTATTCTGTAGAAGAATTTTTCCAGTGTTAAAGGGTTTTATCCATTATACATGGATTTAAATTCGGCGTTCAATGTAAATGTAAATTTTCCATTTTTTTAAGTCTTAATTATAGTTATAGAACCATTTCTCATGACTAGTCTAATAAAGTAGGTACCTGTATGTATGAACATAATATTTGTTCAAAATGATTTGTACCACTTTTATTAAATATGCTTAAATATATTTCTATTCTATTCTATTCTATTCTATTCTATTCTGGTATCGTGACTCTTAACTTCTAAAAAATCCCATTCTAGATATTCCCGATCGATAGTCATGGAGAAGAGGATTCACAGTCTGATAAGCTTTTGGATTTTCCTGTCCTTCGTCACTGTTGAATGTCTAGGAGAAGACTATAGTATAACGCAAATAACTTCCAGCTCCGGATTGTACTATGAAAAAATCGGAGATGTGCTTTTGTCAAATAACAATTGGGAGTTTGTAACCTCAGTCGACTACGATGGATATCTTGTTTTCTATGAATATCTGCACACTCAGGCACAAGAACTCCACAAGTTTTGCCAGGAATACAAATCACAGTACTGCGAAGAGAGGTATTTTTTCTTTGTTTCATCTTAAGTCAAGTAACTGTACAGGGCGAGTCAAGCTGAATGCATCGGGATATGATGGCCAAATGGTGAACTTTCTGAGGAATAATTTTATTCATGCGAAAATATGTCGATCTGGACTACATTTTGAAAATGGTGTGATGATTACAGAGTGTCTCCAGAAAAGGTGTCACATCAAAGTTTCACTTTTTTAATGGAACACCCTATATTTTATTGCATTTCTGATTTCTAAGATGGAAAATAAATTGCTGAAGTTTCCCTATACCTGGTTCTCTAAGTTTTCGAGATTTTACAACTTTTATAAAAATGTAAGGTATTAACAGAACCTTGATATCATTGAAGCACGCTAATTTAAATGTACCAATTTTCAACAGTGTACTTCGAATATTTCGAACTAATAGATGGGTCATTAGTGGTCGATAAATATTATACGGGGTGTTTTATATTGCCAGGTACTCTCACTGTAACTTCAAACTATAATAACTTGGTTAATTCAAATTATAGTTTGAAGTTACAGTGAGAATACCTGGCAATATAAAACACCCCGTATAATATTTATCGACCACTTATGCCCCTTCTATTAGCTCGAAGTATTCGAAGTACACTGTTGAAAATTGGTATATTCAAATTATCGTGCTTCAATGATATCAAGGTTCTGTTAATACCAGAAATGCAATAAAGTATAGGGTATTCCATTTAAAAAAGTACAACTTTGATATGCCACCTTTGCTCGAAACACTCAGTATTCATCACACCATTTTTAAAATGTAGTCCAGATCGACATAATTTTGCCTGAATAAAATTATTTCTCAAAAAATTCACCGTTTGGCCATCATAGCCCGATGCGTTTAGCTTGACTCACCCTGTATACAGGGTGTTTCCTAAATTGAAGGAAAAATTAAATTGGTTGAGGGGGTCCGACGAAACAAAAATAAATAAAAGCATATAATCTCCGAAAGTTCAACTAAATTTCCAACAACTACCTCTTCTCCCTTATCCTTCCTAGGTACGCACGATGTTTTTCGAACATTATAGGGATTCTCTTTCGTGCACACCAGGGGATAAAAAAATCGTGATATATCAGAAGTTGAGATATTGAATTTCGAAGTTTGTTGTCTGAAAATTTTGTAAATTATTGATCAGCGGTAAATAGCCGAGCCCAAGCGTTTGCTTTCGACATGGTCCAAAGCCCCAGAAGTAATAATGATCTGCGATGCTACCGGAAGTTCAAGAATGGATGAGGTATATAACAATTTAGAGAACAATTTTTTGTGTGATATCTGTATCATTATGTCTCTTGCAATATTGGAAACACCCTGTATAAATGGAAGTATTTTTCTGACACGCCTTGTACATTGCTATACTATTACTAAAAACGATGTACTTACCTACATTTTGCGGAGACATCTGACTGGTAAAAAATACAGTTATAACGAAAAAATTCTGTACCTACTATAGAGCTCAATAATGAGATATCCATTGTTTTAAATGTTCGAATAATTGAAATCTCTGCAATTTTATTTCTTTTTCTGATGATTATATCAGCTTTCTATCAAATATGAGGCAGTGTTTCTTGAAATACGGATGTTTCTGAATTATACCCATACACAATGTATTCCGCTTTTTATTGAAAAAGACCCTGATATCCAAGTTATTGAATTGTGGGGTATCGAAAATGCGAAGTCTGAATCTGATAAAAACATTGTTGAAAATAAGCCCAATAATCTCATTTTCCTTAATAAAGGCCTTTTTTTGTACCCTCCAACATCGCATGCCAATGGTGAATGAAACTGTTCACTCTGCTGAATATTTCATGATCTAACATACAATCAGCACCAACATTTCAGGAAAGCCGCATCATTAATAACTCGGATATTAGGGTGTATTCATGAAAACGGGACACACTGTACACATAATTCGAGTACACAAGTCTGCGCTTAAAAAGTACTCAACAGTATATCAAGTGTTACAAACGTCGGAATAGATTTTTCTTATCTAATTATCGATATCAAATTTGATAGACCAAGGCCTAGTCTTTCAGGCGAGTATTCATATGACTTAATCAATTGAAAATAAACAGTAACTTTTAGTGATGTGTTTGAAAAACTGTGTTGCCCCATAGTAATTGATCGTATCCGAAATGTCACTTTTCATATATTCAAGAAGAAAAATGAAATCAAAAATTTTGATCGACAAGGAAACGTTGACAATTAAATATGGCATTTATATGACAATGTGAAAGTCATCAATATCACCATAAAAAATGGAAAATGCAATCATAAATAATGTTTTTCAATATTTTTCACGAAAAATGAAAAATTATATTGCTATTCCTTCATAGTCACGCCACTTGTTCTTTGTCAAACCTATATTGCATCTGTTTACATATTTGATATTAGGTATATCCATCAGAGACATCCTATATAAATATATAGGAACAGAACACCATCAGAAATTCTAGAATCGAGACCCATTGAAGTTACTGATACCTGCCTTTTTGTTAGGTTCAGTATAATCAAAACTGGATTGAACAGGATAGACGAAACAGACGAAAATATGGCAAATTTTCTCGGAATCAAAACCGAAAACAGGCGAGTGAAAAGATTCTGGAATGAGATAAAGAACGCCTTTTCAGCCATAGGTAGAGGGATCATTACTGTTGCCAGAACAGTTTTCGGTGGTGGAAGTAACCAACCAAATCTTGCCATATACGACCAACAAATAGCAGGTCTACAATCTGGTCAGAGAGATCTGGAGAACAAGCTCAACCAACAGACAACACTATTCCTAGTCGACGCTGAAAGGAAGAATCAGCAAATCCAGTGGTTGGAGAAAACTCAGGGGGAAATACAAAACAGAATCGGATCTCTCGAGAACGATTTCAAAAAGGATGCAGCCGAGAAAGCGAAACAAATAAAAGAACTGTCGAATATGTTAAACGAAACAAACAACAAACTGAAAGAGCAAGAGAAAAAACAGAAGAAATTGGAAGGGGATGTCGAAGGTATCAAGAACAAAATTCTGAAAATAGACGAGCAGATCAAAACTATAAGTGAAGATGTAGTGAAAAACACAAAGAGTATCAATGAACTAGAACTGAAAGTCAAACTGAACTCTCTGTCTATAGATTTTGGGTTTTTGATGACTCAATTCGAAACGGAACAGGCTAAATTGTTTGATGTCATCAAGAAAGCTAAACAAGGCAGCTTAGATCCTTACGTTTTGACTCCATTGAATTTGATCGAGATGCTTCAGGAAATTCAAGGTCATCTAAGTGAAGATCATCAGTTTCCTTTCTACCCTAGCATCGATAATGCTCGTCATCTGTATAAGATCATCAAAATCGACGTTTACTTCTACAATAATAAAATTATATTCATCATGAAAATACCACTTGTCAATTACAAGAAATTTGGGATCCACAAAATAACGAGTTTACCACTTCCTTACGCATCTAATAGATTCATTTTCATTTTGCCACAAGAACCCTTCCTAATTGTGGACAATAGCTACCACGAATATCTTTTGATGTCCCATGAGAAGTTCAGAGCGTATTGTGAGGAAATTGTGGATAAACGTTATCTCTGTAGACAGGTAGATCAGTTATCTCGATCTGATTCTGATGATGATTGCGAAATGAAGCTGTTTTCGACTGCTTTGGTCATACCGCATTCTTGCAACAAGAGAGCGATAGAAATAAAACAATCCATATTTCTTCAACTACAGAAATCCAGATCCTGGATTTATGCTGCAAAAACAAACGAATCGGTTATTATTTCTTGTGCTGCTACTAGGAAAACAATCGCCTTGCAGGGGAGCGGTTTCATAAGTTTGTCAGAAAATTGTACTGGTCGAACAACTGACTTGGTGCTAGTATCTCTTCTTGAATTCACAAAGCCTGTGCTTTCCAATTATTCAGCTTCAATTAATCTCATAGATTTCGTCGATTCATCGGAAGTTGATTATCAGCAGGTCAAAGGAATCAAACGAGTAAAAAAAATAATTTCACCATTCGATTTTGATACCTTAGAAAAGAATAGCTTTCCACTTGTTGAAGCAACTGGAAGTTTGACGTGGCTTTACGTTGTTCTACCGTTGGCAATAATAATAATCCTAGCTACAGTTGGATTTTTTGTTTATAAAAAGAAGATTGACGTGGGCACAATTCTGACAATAATTTGGAATGGAATCCCATTTCTGAAGAAAAAATCTGTTGAAGATCAAGAGGACCGACTTAAACTCAAAGTTAAATTGCAAAATAAGGATGAGAAAATCACCAAGATATCGATGACAGAAGATCCTAGCTCTAATGACCCAGACGCAGAATATTTGACAGTGAGATTCAAGGTCAAAAAGCAAAACAAAGATGTATCAACTTCAAGAAATCAAATAAACATCAATGATAAATATTTACGGATCAATAGTGTTGAAAAAGTGGAAGAAGATGATGATTATTTGAAGGAATTGAGAAAGTTGAAACCAAATAATAAAAACTGAAGTGCTACCTACTACAACTGATATCACACGACTCATACTTTTATACCTAGCAACAGGGGCGGATCCAGGGGGAGAGGATAGCATGGGCCCTCCCTCGCGAACCTCATAAATATGTAAAGATGTAGGTATAGTGGATACCAGAAAAAATCTGTATATGTTCTCATAACCATCCACCTGCAACCCACATTAAATATCGAATAGCAATAATTTCAAGAGAACTTTCTTCTTTTTCTAAATATAGACAAATTTCTACAGTGTGATCTAGAATTTTTTCTGAATACAGTGATGTACAGTCGTATTCAAAAAAAAGCGTACAAGTATATTGGAGGAAGAAATTAACGTCATCCTATTTGCGTAAAACGGGCTATCGGGAAAGAATGTTTACCAAATGTTGACAGTAGAGTAATCATAGGTTCTCAAAAACACAAAGCATTGGCTGAACCAATTTTACACAACGAGAACTAGAATGCCGAAATCTTCTATGTTTAATACTTGTACGCTTTTTTATTGAATACGACTATACATGACAAGATGACTTTTGAATAGAATTAGTTGAAATTGAAAATTGATGCTCAGTTGACAAGAAATAAATATTTTCATAAAATTTTGGAATGCATCCGAGGATCATTAAATAATGTGATATAAATATCACTAGAATGAATGTCTTCAACAGAAATACCAATACTGAAGGAGGTAAGGTCCACTGGTTGAAATTAAAATGACTAAGATATGGCAAAGATAAACTACATTCCATTTTCCATAAAGAAATTCAGAATAATGAATTTTCATTCCTTGAGATAAATATCAAAAAAATATTCAGAAGAAAGGAGAACCCAACTTGTGCGATATTGATCAAGTTTCAATGTATCCTGACCGAGGAAAATGTCAAAGAAGTGAAAAAGAAGCACAAGCTTGATCTCTTGCCATACATTTCAGCTAATTATCATTCATTATGAAAAAGCTCGCCTAAAATAAACAAAAGAACACTAACTTCTGCTTCAATAGCAAAAGAGATTACTGATGATAGTGAAATAGTGATGAAGTCATTATATTTTGTTTATCTGCAAGTTTTTTCGAAATCTTCTGTAATTTTCACTTAGTTCCAATAAGAAATACTTTATTTATGTATTTGTTTCCAATGAATAGTTTGTTTGAAACTTATATAAGAAGTAGTATTTTGCATATGTAATAACTTCAAAATATCCAATTATATCATTTTACTCATTTGATGACTTACACTGATTGGCTTCTGGGCACTCCATATATACTTTGAATTATATACGTTGTCAAAATATCTGGCCATTGAAACACACTGACATCTCAACATTTTATGACAATATCTATTTCTGTCAATTGAGAATTTATTTTTTAAATTAACTAATTTTCTCCGAAAATCAACCTGTCTTCGACATATATTATTGTATTCGAATAAAAATCTAGAAAAAAAATAATACAGTGTCACATTTGACAAAAAAACAGTTGCTTTCAGTTGAAATTTGAAAAATTAATAATCAGTGTCTATACTCATTGGATGAGTAATTTCATTCGCGTGTTTGTTTTTCAAAATCGGATAGTTAATTGCGGTGGTACCACTATGGGCGTTTTTTATCAGTTAACCTGCATTTTCATGGAACATATTAAATAGTTAGATCATGTTTACTTTCAACAGAAATTTTTATACTTGAAAGAACACTGAATATCATTTCCTGTTTACTAGAATCAATTTTCCTAAAAAAAAATTTGTTCAGGAGGTATCAATAAAAATTCCTTTCCTTTTTGCTATCCTCAATGAGCCGTGACTTCCTATGCCCTCCCTAAAACATTGCCTGGATCCGCCCCTGCCTAGCAAATAGAATTATTATGATATTATCACTGTAAAACACTTCTCGAAGTTGATGGAAATATAAAAATGTTATGGAACAGCAAAAGTTATTTGATTGATATACATACATACGGTGTCCCAAGAATATTGTTTAATAATCATCCGAGTTTCTAGAATCAAAATTGATTATAAATGATTATTTATGACTAAATTTCCTCAAAGTTATACCTGTTATTTATTGATATTCATTATAGGTACAGTTATAGCTGAGTTGTAGACTACAAGCTATTGATCATTACTAGGTAGCTTAAATATATATAATGTCTTATCTTTAATCATCTCATTTTTATCAAACAGAAAAGTATACATTTCCTTAGATCTTCCATAAATGTTGGTGTGGCTCAGGGATCAATCCTTGGCCCACTTTTTCCTACTGTTTCTCAACGACCTACCATCTAACATAAGCAAACAATGTTATTTGATCAACTTTGCATGCTGATGATACAACTCTAGGTATAGCTGAATCTACCGTGAGGGACATGGGCGCCGCTAGTAAAAATTCCAGGGGGGGGCGATTTTTTCAAATTTAAAGAATTAATTGTACTATACTATATAGATATAAGTAATAGGTAAAATCGAAACCCTTTTGACTCATTTTCACTACCAGTGTGGTTTGAAGAAATTGTGAAGAGGATATAGGTAAAGTAGGTTGGGTAGGTCAGTATTGATAAGTAAAACAAGGAATTGAAAAAAAATCTATTCTTTCGAAACAAAACACCTACATTAAAACAAAAATATCACAAAAATAAAAGCTGAAAGACCCAAATTCCAAATCGATGGCCTTTTGGAATACATGTCACATCAAAATATAATAATAGCAAATCTAAATCAAAACTCTTTGGTAAATACCTATATAAAATAAAATACAAATAAACTCCATATTCAAAATGCACTTGCAAATACTGATATGGCAATATGCATGTAGGCAACAAGAATATAAATAAAACAATGTTTCTTTCGAAAATACCTTCCATTTTCAGGAACATCCTTTTTGAAGTTATAATTATCTGAAGGAATACATGGAGTGGATAGGAACAAATATTTTTGTGAATCACTCACTTGTTGCAATCCTATATAATTTCCTAAGTCATTAGTTCCTTCAGTTATTTCCTCTTGCTCTTCCCGATTTGTGCTATAAGAGCACGAGGCTACCAAGGCATCTGCTACAACCATACGCTCTCGCTCTTCTTGAAAAATGGTGAGGTCTTCATCAGTTGACTTATTTCTTTTCTTTGGTGGACTTCCATTATCTGGATTATCCTCGGAATCGCATGAGGATTTCATATTGAAAAAATTCCGGATATCTAATGTTTTGCTATATTTGTGCAATAGTACCTACAAATGGTACGATTTAAAAAGCAATAACTAACTAAGATAATATGGTTACCTTCACATTACTGTACCGAGAGGGTGTAGATCTTTCGCATCCATAGCGCACAACAATACAGATACGAGACTGATCACTAAAAAAATACTGATACTAGATAGGACACTTGTTCGCGTATCGCGTGGTGGGGTAGCTCGAGTCAAGTGCTTGCGTTCCGAGTGTTTGTAACGCCTTAGGAAGTCACATGGTTGCGACGGCCTACGGGCAAATGCACCACCACCAGGCAAGTTCACCGAACGACTAATGAAGTAATGAACTCACATTTGGGATGATCTCAGCTGATATTTGATATTTCTGCTATTTAAGTTTATCGCGTCTTGACTGAAAAAGCTAAAATCCAGGGGGGGGCGGCCGCCCCCCCTTGCCCTCAAGTAGCGGCGCCCATGGTGAGGGACATGATCCAAGCCATCAAATTAAAAATTAAAGAAATGTCATCATACTCCAATGAACTAATATTGAATGCTCAAAAAACGAAAATTATCTTGTTCAACAGAAATATCGAAATACCCAATGATTTACCTAATATACATCACTCAACTAAGTTTCTTGGTGCAACGATAGATGGCACACTTGCATGGGACGAACACACGAATTAACGTCAAAAAAATTATCCAAATCATATTTTGCAATCATGCAACTGAGATATGAGTTACATGAAAGTATTTTAATCCACAGGTATACTATGCACTTGTCTATTCTGCCTTTCCATATCTTATCACACTATGGGGAAATGTAACAGGGGTTAACAGAATATTCATTGCACAAAAAATGATTGTTAGGCTGATGTTTAGTATGGAACCACGTGATTCATGTAGAGACATTTTCGGAGCCAAAAACATTTTGACTTTCTACTCCATTTTCATTCTCAACAGTTGTCAAAAAAAATATGCAGAAACTAGAAAAAAATAATGACCACCATCAATACCATAAAAGAAACGGCATACTATCTACTAACCACTACCCACAAAAGAAGAACATTTGAAAAATCTCCAACATGATTATGCTAGTTGCAAAATATATAATATGCTTCCGAACAATCTCAAGAGATGCCGACCTCTAAATAAGTTCAAAAAGAAACTGAAAATGCAACTTTTTTTAAAAGTTTACTATTCATTACAAGAATATTTCGATGATTCTGACATGACTGAAACAACTAGTAATGACTAGAGTCACTGGATGGTATTAGTTCAAACTAATACCATCCAGTGACTTTAGTAATGACATATAGATATCCCAGTATAATCTGTGCTTTTTTAAATCTCTTTGTTCGTCTCTGATGGTCCTCATATATCATATTCTCTACATTTTATTAAATGTGCATGCCCCTTGTGATTGTTCCAATAATGTATGATGTATGTGCTTTTCTCTGGAAATCGACCATATTTACTTACCTATTTTTACCCATGTTTATATTTCGTTTCTAAACTTGAACATACCTTGCTTCTTGATTGTGAATTGTACAATTGTATATGATGATATCCTAATTATTAATTTATAAGTATCATTGTCTATATATATATTATATATATATGTATATATATGTATTTATGAATACGCATATATATAAATGAATTATACACAACAGTTGACATGTCCTATACCATGTATTTGGTCACGGATTGATAAATATTATCTTATCTTAATATCAGTAGCCTCATCAGCGACTTTAGCTGCTTCGCTTATTTTTCATCTCGAGCTACTCTTTACGTTCACGCAAACTAACAGCTAATCAATCGAATTAATAGCTACAGCCAATATAGAGGGAGAGCGAAGTTGAAAGTTTTCATAAGGAAACAGTTCAATGAATGTTTTCTTCACCTATCAGCATGTCTATTTTAATATGACCTCATCTTGAAATATAATTTTTAACATCATTTCTAACATAAGCAGTGTGATATTCGTGTTGCTGTATAGTTAATGAGTTGGAGCACAACTTCCTATGTAACTAAATCGTCATTTGTGTTGAAATAGGGTCAACACCATAAGGACAACAATGAACAGCATAGAGAAGGTCAACGAAATTATGGCAAATTTCTTGGGAATCGAGAAAAAAAGAAGAGTGAAACGATTCTGGCAGGCGGCACTGACGTTTGCTGCTCCCTACATCCTGGAGCCCCTTGGGAAGGAATTTTCCAAATTTTTGTTCGGAAATAATATGGACAACGAACGGTTGGATGCATATGGCCAAGAGATAGCAGGTTTGAGAAACAGTCAACAGGATCTGGCTAACCAGTTACAATATCAAAGAACCATGTTTCTGATCGATTCAGAGAAGAAAGGAAATCAAATCAATTATCTGAAAAGATGTCAAGATGGTATTAAAAACGACTTGAAGATGTTGGAGAGTAGCGTCAGTCTAGACTCTGCAGAAAAGGACAGAAAAATAAAGGAGTTGAATGAAATGCTGGCAAACACAGATTATAAACTGGGAGAGCAACAGCAAAAGCTAACAAAAGTTGAAAGTGACGTTGAAGACATCAAAGTGAAGGTAATAGCTATAAACGATGATTTGAAGAAGCTTAGAGAAGATGTGACAGTGAATAGAGGGAATATCAAAGCGGTTGAAATTGAAACCAAACTTAACTCATTATCCATAAATTTCAATTTTCTTTTGACTAGATTCGAAACGGAACAGAAAACTCTGCTCGATGTTATAAAGAATGCCAACAGGGGATTCCTGGATCCTTACATAGTGACACCTGTCAATTTGATAGAAATGATGAGGAATGTGGAATCAATGCTACCCGAACAAACTCGATTTCCTTTTCACCCGGATTTCATGAACGCTGCCAGCTTGTACACGATTATCGAACCAACTGTTTACCTCCACAAGAACAAAATAATGTTTATCTTGAGAATGCCACTCGTACACGCTAGTACCTTCGAAGTCTATAAAATGACGAGTGTACCAATGTTCGTCAGTGAAGATAAGTTCGTCTTCATTTTACCCAATAAGGACTACTTGTTCATCAATGATCACCATGATCCCTTTTTGGAGTATGTATTGACTTCAGCTTCAGATTTCAGGGAGTTTTGTAGAGAAGTTGGCAAGAACAAGTTCATATGTGAGCAAATACAACAAACGAGCGGGTTATCAAGCAATCTAAGGTGCGAGGTGCAATTATTTTTGAATAGGAAGGGACTATCTAGCAATTGCGATACCAGAGTTGTTAAGTTAGAAAAAACTTTATTCTTTCAGCTTCAGAAGTATGGTCATTGGATTTACCTTGCCCCCAAATCGGAAACAGTAGTACTGTCCTGTGGGAATAAAAGGCAGAATGAAGTTATAAAAGGAGCAGGTATTTTATATATATCTAACAATTGTACGGCTCGTACTTCTGACCTTGTATTGAAATCTATAATCGGTTCAAAACCACGTTTAGTAACGAAGGTATACATGCCCGAGACTGCCGTACAGATAGACCAATCGCTCATTGAAAGTTATGATGAAACTGCCCCATCTAACCACAAGCAAGTGATGTTGCAAAGTGACAGAACTGAGTTAGAAAGTATTAGTACGAACATCAACGATATTGGCAACACTGCCAAGAAGTCATCTGTCAATTATACTCTGGCGATTATAGTGGTCGTCATTATAGTTGCAGTTACCCTGTTGATGATTGTTTATAGGAAGAAAATTTGCAGATGGTCTGGTCATGAGGAGATCAAACATTCAGATAATTTTATACCGAATAACTTGACAGAAGAAAAGATGATCAATGTGAAACTGACAGAGATAGATGCTGAATAACCAGGAATGTTAGTTCGTTTTCTCAGCTGTGCACTGGCAAAACGATTCTTAATCATATTATTTGTTACTCTGTGAATATTTACTTTTGAAATGTGCTCTCAATAAAAGAGTTCCATTTGAAGTTGGATTTTTTTTATTCATGTTTCATTCGGATTCTTCGAGTCATAATATATGTTGAAATTCACATACAGGGTGTTATTTAAGTATGTGGCCAAACGTCAAGGGGCGATTATTTAAGTGATACAAAGACGAAAAGTTCATATCAACATAGGTCTTGAAATGTTTCATTTTCAAGATATAGAGTGTTTAAGTTGAAAGTATTGATTGTTGTTTTTCATGATAACCCTGTATAAGCTTTCATGATTGCAAAATTTAGTCTGATTAGTGACTGGAGAAGTCTAAAAATTTCAGAATAATACTCATTGAGATTATTGGGTAATTACAATGGGTGATTTGAGGGCACCTTTAATAGAATTTGGAGACAAATAAGTTTTTCATTATTTCCTCAGAAACTAAGTGATATACAAAAACATAATAGAGGACAAAAAATTTGTATTTTCGATTGTTTAATCTGATAAAAATATCCAAATCCAAATTTCTAGAGTTCTGGAGGCATGATATTCAAATTTGGCATATTTCATACTCTCCCATCACTCCTGGTTCCACCGGAAGCGACCCCAAATTTTCGATTCTCAAATAGGACAGACACCATGTATTTTATTACATAATCGGTTAGGGATTATCATATATCGAATTCAACGAG
The DNA here is from genome assembly GCA_918026855.4 of Phaedon cochleariae. Classification (NCBI taxonomy): domain Eukaryota; kingdom Metazoa; phylum Arthropoda; class Insecta; order Coleoptera; family Chrysomelidae; genus Phaedon; species Phaedon cochleariae. Next base: position 6,026,647 of record OU896709.1, read on the forward strand.
GCCGAGTTGGATTGGGTTATTTCAAACGATTACGAAGATATTTAAATTAATCAACATATGTGTTGCGGTCTTGGAATGGAACATCCAGTATAAAAAATTTATGAAACTTTATGTATAGGCAGTCTTTATTTCACTATCAACCTGACTCAGACATGCATGGACGCTATATTATAACCTTTATTCGTTCACCTTAACAGATTTAATTCAACATGTCAATTGGATATGAAAGGATGAATTGAGTAACCTTTATCTTCGTTGCCCTTATAATTTAATCAGGAACTTGACTGTGCAAGAATGACCTTTTCAGATTCATTGCGATTTCATTATAATATCACGATGACATTATTACGGTTAATATGTTCACTGAAAACCTGATTGGCAGCTGTTCTGGGAAATTGAGATTTGATTAACAATTTTTATTGATGTTCATGTATGGATCCAATTCCTCATTTGATATAATATTCGAAAAGTTGCAATTGATTCGAAGTAGTATCGAAATTATCGAATTAGCTGAAACCAAAAACAATATATACAAGGTGAACTCTTTGTTATAAGCTCAATAATCTGAATTTTCGTTCCTGGATTTGAGAAAAAAATCTGCCATAGGAGACGACGCCAATACAGGGTGTCCCAAAATTAGCCTGCACAACTTCACCAGCGGCTTCTTTGACCAAAAATAGGAAGGAAAGTTCCAATGAACATGAGTCGAGCAATGTCTCCTAAGGGAGCTACGGCCCCCTGAGTGGGGGCTCCTGAAGATGATATTTCTTGAATATTTCCGAAACGCCACGTGCCATGCAATTTGGTACAAGAACTAAACTTTCCATGCCCAATGCGATGAACATAAAATCAGTTGAGAGTTTCATTCAGGAGTGTATAATACAGGTAGTCCCAACATTAAATATCGCACAAATTTTTTCGTCTACATATTTTTCGACAATTCAATCATAGATTATGGAAATCCACACCATTTCACAAAAAAAGTGCTCCTGTTTCGCAGCGATCAGATGCATCATTTTCGAGTGAAATCGATTTAAAAAATATTGATGCACTCACATCATCTTATGCATCACGTTGCCAATTTTCAAATCATAGTGGCTATAAAAAAATCATGTACTTCCTTTTTACCAAACAACCTCATGGAAGCGCGAAAAATCGAAGAATTCTGATGAAGGAATAAATTCAATTTTTGTGCATTTTTTTCCATTTCCAGTACACCTCATTGCAATGTTATGCATAATATCTGAGATGTAACAATATTTTCAAATTGCTTTTACTCGATAATGATACATCTGATCGTCACGGAACAGGAGTACCTACCTTTTTTCTGTAAAGAGGTGTGAAATTTCATAATCCGAGATTAAATTGTCGAAAAATATGCATACAAAAAATTTTGAGCAATATTTGAAGTAGTCCCACCCTGTATTATACACTCCTGATATAAATTTTGGAATTATTTTATTTTCACTGCATTGGGCATGGAAATTTCAGATCTTGTACCAACTTGCATTTTTTTATATTTTTGTTTATATTCTGGTTCCCACGAAAAGGGACATCCTGTAATGTTCAGAGAACATCGTGAGAACCAAGGGCAATAAGGTAGGAATTGGTGCTCTTCTTAAATTCATGGAGGTTATATGCCTCGGGAAACACCTCCCTTGGCAATGTGTTCCAGAGCCTCGCTGTTCGTTGGATGAACGAGTCTTTGGGAAGAGATGTTCTGCAGGTCTCCGAAGTGACCACGAAGGGTCGCTGGTGAAGTTTGGCGGGCTAATTTTGGGACACCCTGTATATGGATGTTTAGGTATTCATCTTCCTATTGTTATTTTATGAAGAAGGAGAATGAATAAGATGTTCATAATCTATTAGGTTCACTAATCTGTGATGTGATTAGGGATGCCATAGTTGTGATTCTTGTGTATTGTTCAAAGAACCCTTTGCGTGAATTCAGGTAACAACTGTGTAATCTAATCTGAAAATAAAATATCGTTATATATGTACAGGGTGAGACAGCACATACGACACGGAGTTTCTATGGAAATCCATGGAATATCACGATTTTTTTTGCCGGTTGGCTGGATGTAGAATCATTGTCTGCGCGATTCAGAATTATTATGAGTTATACAGGGTTTTAGGAAGAAAAATACGTATCAAAGTTATGTTTGTTTCAAATGGAACACCCTGTATTTCATTGCATACCTGAAGAACTGATGTCATCAATACATCATGCACACTTGGGGTCTAGCGTGAATGATTACAGAGATATAGGGGTGTTCAAAATCGGGATTTTTCAACTGAGATACCAAAGAATAATACCTGAGGTAAGTGGACCAATCTTTAAATTATGTTGGTAATTTACACATATTCGAAGAAAACCGTTAATTCGAACTGATGAAAGTTTTTCCTGTAAACAACTAAACTCAATCAAACGACATTATTCAACCACTAGCCAAACCGATTATTTCTTGATTTAACGCCTTGACACATGTTTCGCTAACTGATGTTAACATCTTCAGAGAAATATTGAAAAACTATTTGGTAAGTGGTTGTCTTGACATCTTGAATATTTTTCACTATACAAGGTGTTTTTGAAATAAGTGCCCATATACAGCACATTAATATGAAACAGGCTAAGGAATATTCCCATCATATCAGATTTTTTCTAATTCTTCTAATTAACGAGAAGTGCCTACCGCATGGAAATTCAAACAGAGGTGACGTCAGATTTGTTACAGTGTGGAACTTTGGGTGGAAAAAGGGTCCTAACCCCAAATTTTAATTTAATCCTCAATTTTTTTTAATAGTGCCATTTGATAGTACACGTCGAGCTTTCTCAGTGTTCTTATCTCGATGCCACCCTGTATATTGACATATTTTGATAGAAATTATGTAGATTAGTAGATTGACAAGGAAACACATCTGAAACTATTCTCGTTACCTACCATAATCGTGTTTCTTTCATTTTTTCAGACAGTACATAATCGATGTATTCGTATAAACATAAACAAATCCTTGTGAAATTTACGTGAGTAATGGCAATATTTGTTTCAGTGAAATTACATTGTTCAGTAACCTCGTTAATCGTCTTGTTCTAATATTGATAAGCTACAGTGGCGTAATTAATATTCATCCCTGGGGGGAGTTCTAGGTCCAATATCCAATATTTAGGAAAAAGAAAAGCAATACGTAACTCACGTTGGTTTTAATAAATGTGGTGCATCATTTGGAACAATAACAAAATAAAGAAAGAAGTGTTGAGAAATAATCAAATAATATCACATATCAAGAGGTATACAAACTTCAAGATAGGAACAAAAAAAAAAATAACGAAAATTATGAATTCGACTAATTCAGTTATTGAGTAATAGAAAAATTTGAACTGTTGTATTTTCACATATTATTTTACTTAGAATCCAGTGGCGTAGTCGGACTTCCGAAATAACCTAATGCTAAGTCATGTTTTTTTAATGGAACATCCAATATATTTTCACATTCCTGTAACAATGATGCTTTGTGCTCTCTAAAAATATATAAGACTGATATGCTATTCTGTTTCTAGTTTCCAACGGATTTTTCATCGATGCATGGGCCGTTTAAATATGTGGCAACATTGATCATATCAAAATTTCCATGGTTACTGTGTTGCTGACAACACACTAGTTGAACATTCAACATTCACAAATATTCAGCACCATTTATTGACTATGAAAGCTGTGGACCTTATTAGCAGGTACTTGTCGAATAGATAAATTCATAAGATGGAGAATACTAATCCTAGATATAGAAATTACAAAAAATTAGCGGTTGGTTTCTAAAATTTCATAGTTTTGATATCCTGGATTATAATTTGCCGTTGTATGAATATTTTGATGATTTGACAGGTGGGTGACAAAGTTTGAAACAATCTGCACTCCCTTTTTTTTCAGAGCCACCTACTAATTATAGGTCCACAGCTCTTATTATCAATAAATAGTGCTGAATATTGCTAAATGTTGAATGTTGGTGAAATTAAAACAGGGTAAATATGGATGATGTGATATGGAGCCACGTATATTCAAAGCCCATCGATGAAATATCTACTGAAAAACTAGAATTTATGTAAATTCATGGCTAATACTTGAAGTTACTCATAAGTTTTATATATTTTTAGGAAGTGCAGAGCATAACTATTTCAAATGTGGAAAAATATACAGGGTGTTATATTTAAAAAAAAACATAACTATGGGTTATATCTGAATAATTTTAATATTCTGAAAATATGACTTCCACTGGATTCAACCTATATGAGCGACTGTTTTTACTTTTTCGATAAGTTGAAAGATAGCTGAGATACAAGGGGGGTCCCAAAATGCAACTTTTTCAATTTCGCATTGAATCTCAAGAACGAAGCAAGTTATGAAAATTCCGTTTGTGAATCGTAAATTTCACAAAAAAGTCGCGTTCGCGAAGACCGTGAATTTCTGTCTTTGAAAATAAGTGAGATATCCCGTAAGGACATCGAAAATGGGACAGCCTGTACAGATGTTGGAGTCGTGAGGCGGCATGACCATTGACCATGAAGAATTGATGTTTTTTTCTCATTTTCTCAATCCCTTCAAAACTACATAGTTATTATACGTTTCAAATGACAATAACTAACCTCCAATATTCGATCACAAATCAAATCCTCGGGATAATTAATATACTTATTCTATACTAGGAGTTGGAATGAATATGAAACACCCACCCTTATAGGTTACTGAGTATATTGAGAAAATAACGTAATCGTTACATGGCTTATAACATACTGGTGTATTGAACTCATTCTACAATATTGGAATTTCAACACTTCCTGTAAAATGGCCAGAATTGCTGAATAGTCGTATTCAACAGAGTCAATGTACCTACCTCCCTACCTGTACATTATACAACTTACATGGTTCAATAACATGAATTTATCGCATACATAACACCTCTCCTCTTAAGTGGAGAATGAAGATGCCAAAAGAACAACCTAACGTAACATCACAGTTATCATCTCAAAATCTATCTGGAGCCTTCAAAGTGCATCGTAATCTCAAGACTCTACCACAGATTAACAAACCTGTTCGGTCACAGATTAACGTTGCAGATTCACTAGGTTCCGAGATATCAGACGATGTAGTTGTTCTACTTATCTCGGTATTTGTAGTACTGTTATTTTCAGATGGAACAATATTGGTCGGGATGCTAGTTACTTGGGATTCAGCAGATATACTATTTCGGTTGTTCCCTTGTACATACGAGAGAACTTAGTGGAATTATTTGGAGATCATATTGTATCAGTGTCTTCATTTCCAAACCTTGATATTTCTGATTCATTTCTTGGGTTTGCGATGAGTTACCTTGATACCCTCCTGTATAAGAAGTGGATGAAGCTTGTTGACATTTTCCTGATCTGCAGGGCTGTCTTCTTCCGCCTCTAGTTGAGTAATACAGTGGCTCCGATTTGATAGTATCGTTACCCAAATTATTGCTAGACCGTTCACTCAGGGTAGCTTCCTTCGTTTGTGCCGTTTCTACCATCTTGGCTAATGTAGTAGTTTGATTAGTTGGGTCTTCTTCAAAACATCTGTCCCTAATGGAATTTTCTCCTAATCCAATGGTGACAATATCTCTCATTATTCTCTCTAGTTCAGCTGCAATACTGCAGATGGATGCTAAACTTTTTAATCTTGCGGACCATTCAGAAATTGTCTCATTGGTTTCTCTTCTCGCATTATAAAATTTCATTCGTTCTGCAAACAACGATTTTATTGGACTGAAATGTTCGCCTAGTGATGTCACTAAGTCGTCGTACGGAACTGTCTCTGGTAAATTTGGTGTGTAACTAATTCTCAATGGTACATAAATATGTTTTTTCACTCAAAGAACATAGTAACTTTGCTCTCTTCATTTCATCAGCAGTCACTCTATTCATATTAAACACTTGTTTCCAAGAAAACTGATGTTTTGTAATTGGATTTATCCAGAGTCCAGCACTGGGACCAAACGCCCCATAAGTCGAAACTTGTACGGGGTTGAGTAAGCATACAAACACAAACATCCATGGCCTAACTAGGATTCGAACCTATGTCTCGGTGGGAGTCCCCATACGAACTCAGCGCCTTCACGCTCTCGACCACCGAGCCGCCTACCTGTTTACCAGAGTGTTTCGGTTTTTCGGTGTTTCGGTTTTTCAGACAGCTCTGGAAGGGCCCAGACCCCCATGGACCCCCCCAGGTGCGGATCCAGACGATGTTTGAGGGGGGGGCCATAGAAAGTCACGGTTCAATAAGGTTAGCGCGGAAGAGAAATTATATGAGACAAATGCTTTTTCATTAAAAAAACTGATCATAGTAAACATCGAAATTACTGGTGTAAAAAAATTTTCCATCAATGTATGTAGAATTCTGTAATAAATCATATTGGATAAAAGAAGTGAATGAAAAAATATTTCTGTTGAAAAACTTGGGTACAAAAGTGAATGAAAATATTTCTCTTCAAAAATAAAACAAATGAAACAGGTGATATCATCAACATTCAGACTGCTGCAGATGCCCCTGTGAATATGCATTAATGCCAATCCATTTGACCAGTCTTGGACCATTCTGGATCTTATCCAATTTTTCAGCCTTCTGAGTGTTGAAAAACTTCTTTCAGAAGATGCAACACTTACAGGTAGGCAACAAAATAGTTCCAGAAGGATGTTTATGTTAGGAAACAAATGTTTGTTACATTCCTTCAGGGCAGTTATACCATTGTTTGGTATATTTTGATTAGTATCCCTCATTTTTTCTTCCATATATACATTTCAGAAACGATCTTCTGGAAGGTTTCATTATTCTCCCCGAAACTGTTCAAGTATATTTCCCATACCTCATAAATTTCCTCATCTGTTTTGTTTTTGGTTATTGAGATGGCACACAAAGGTGAAGTTTGTATAGGTTCAATTCATTTTCTGATATTCCTTCTTTCAGATCAATAATAATACTGGAATGAAAACAGTTATTCTGTAATGGTCATCCACTGAGGAAACCGTATTTGGTCTATGAACCATTCTCCCTGTTATTCTCGGCATCGAAAATTCAAAATTCAGTTCTTTCAATTTCTGTTTGGCTGCATTCGAAATACTTAGATAGTAGGTATTCAGAATATCATCCCTTTTATCTGGAAGCGTCTGAAGAGTGATACTAACAACATCGTCAGCTTGTTTTCTGTTTGGAGCAAATTACTAAGTGGCAGTGTTATCGAAAATATATTTGCCAAACAGCAGAGTGTAATTACAAATTCGCAATTCCTTAAAGCTGTTGCGAACTTTCTAGCTATAAAGACATACACTAATTGTTCCATTTATTCAAAATACCTACATTTTAACATGTCCATGAGGTGCTCGAGAGGGGGGCCATGGCCCCATGCCCCCCCCCCTGGATCCGCCCCTGGACCCCCTTCCCTAATTACGCCACTGATTGGCTAGGGACAGTTTTCATGTTGTACTTTCACCATTCAAAGTTGGAATCCAATCATTTTACTTGGTTCTTTGGGATTTTCTCTCCTCGTTTCTATAAAATAAAAGTATTCGTATTATTTCAATATATTTGTAGAGGGACAAATCATATGATTTGCCCCAAAATGTCACTGCGTTTAACAAATTTTTCTATCAGGGAGTCTAAAAGAAAAATCCAGTAGCTTGTCAGTGACAATTTGTTTGAAAAAATTTTTGAAGGAAAGAAATATAGATAATATATTGAAAAAATATCGAATTTTACTTATCTTTGGACGTTTCGGGACCGATTCTGCTCCCGTTCTCAACGTGTAAATGCAAATTATTTTTCTTTGAAAGTTGTGCTGCGTATAATATATATTGAAATAATACGAATAATTTTATTTTATAGAAACGAGGAGAGAAAATCCCAAAGAACCATGTAAAATGAATGTACCACCTCCTCGATTAACCTACAGACAGTATTGGAATTCAATATTTTCCAAGCTGTAAATCACGACACACAGGAAGAAAAACTTGCTGTCATCTCCACAAGTTAACCACCTTGATTGACGTTCCGCTACTCCATAGATTAAAAGGTATTTTTAATAATCTATAACTCCTCATAGTGATATAATATTTTTTTTATCGTCAGAGTTCAGATTATCGTAGTGGGTACTTAATAGACGTAGCTTGCTATAAGCACTGTATTAGTTCAACCTGCCCGTGACCTTTGGGAGGTTCCTCTGGTAGCGACAGGTCCAGACTGATGCTGAATACTCTATTTTTCGATGAATGCTGAAGGTAAGTTTGGATAGTACACATCATTATATAGGGTTCATTATTCCAGATTTTTTGGGATTTATACTCTCCTCGTTTCTATAAAATGAAAATATGAATATTATTTTAATATACGTGTAGTCGGCGGGCGTAATTTCGGCCGGAAAGTATCTTGGCTACCTGCCCAAAGCAGAGGGCCCATCTAATGACATAAGTAATTTCGGCCGAGGAAATTTCGGCCGAGGGTACATGTTATGATTATGGGAAATATTGGTTTATGGGTTTACCTTTTACCTATTATTAAAGATATCCTTCCACATATCATTTATTACCTACTTAAATAGCTATATAATATATTGGGTCGAGTTAGGTCGGATTGTTCAGAAAAAGTAGTCTCCTTCTTATGCAGAAAGGATATTTTCCTGCTTTATATTTTAACCTACGTATATACCTTTATAATATATTAGGCCGAGTTAGGACAGATTGTTTAGAAAAAGTAGTCTCCTTATGCAGAAAGAATATTTTTCTTCCCCGTATTATAACCTACTTATATAATAATAATAATAATAAATCGTCTTTATTCATCACAACAAGTTACACAACACACTAATACCTCATCAACTGGTTTCAATCAACAACCTATTTCATTTTGCGGAAACAAAAATTCCATCCATACAAATTCAAAATATGTCAAGCGCTAAAACCAGGCGATGACGAAATGCGCAGGACATTCTGTGAGTGGTATACCAGGAAATTTAAAAATTTTGCAAATTTCCCGCTAACAATCATCTGGACTGATGAAAGCATGGTCACTAATCATGGTATCTTCGATAGAAAAAATACACATTATTGTTCACGAGTCACGAGAAAATGAACATTTATACATTACAGCGAGACACCAACACCGTTTAGGCTTTAATAAGTGGGTTGCAATATTTGGTACACGAATTATTGGTCCTTTTATTCACCATGAAACACAGACTTCCTAACGTTATAGAAATTTGCTTGAAAATCATCTTGAGGAAGCTCTGGATGATTTACCGATTGCGGAAGTTCCCCTAACAACACGAGTACATCCTAGGGACTTCCCAGGGACGTCCCTAATTTCAAATAAGGACATCCCAGGGATATCTTTTCTGGGACAAAGTACATACTAGGGACGTTCCAGGGACATCCGCTTTCAGACAAAAAGGACATCCAAGGGATGTCCCTCCTGGTACGTCACTGGGATGTACCGAGTACAAAGAAGGGATATCCCTAGGACGTCCCAAGGATATCCCAGGGACATCCCTTCGACAAAAGAAAAAAAAAATGTAGGTCTAGTTGGGATTGAACCCGGGACCTTCAGCTTATCAGGCACGCACCTTACTCCATTGGCCAATATGCCTTCTGAAGATTCATGTATTGAACAGTTTCATAAACAGGACAACTACAGAAACCTGGATAAATAAAACTGTTAGGATTCGGGTATAATTATTATCATTCTTGGGTGTTTGAAAATGAGGGGCATTATGCATTTACGATCTCTGTTTGCGGAAAATGGTCATTTCTTGAGAAGTTTTGAGACTATATTCTTTATTTTCATCACAATTATTTTCCGGAAGAAATACATTTTCGAAAAAATTCGACTCAATATTTTGATGATATTGAATGACTCTCTGATGTGAAGAATGGATATCAGATATTCCAGGGACACGAATGGGATAACCTAGGGATGTACCGGGTGAGATGTCCACTGGACAACTACTGGCGGGACATCCCCTGGATGTCCCAATCATTTCCTTGTACCGCGGGACATAAAAGGGACGCACCTAGGACATCCCTGTGTTGTTTGGGTCAGAACTGTTGGTTTCAACAAGATGGCGCTCCGGTACATAATTCCAGAGAAGTTCGTGCGTTTTTATCCAGAAAAATGGATTGGTACTCATTCTGCAGTCCCTTGGCCGGCGCGGTCACCTGATTTGACACAACTGGATTTTTTTTAAGGGATTTATCAAAAACTTTGTACACGCAGATAGCTTTGATGATGAAGAAGAACTGAGGGACAGTGTCATCGAAGCATTCAATAGAATAACCCCAGAAATGCTTAGTATTGTCTTAGAAGCAACTGTGAGAAGAGAATATCTTTGTTCAGAAAATGATGGTTATCATTTTGAACATTTCTTATGAATGTTTCTGTGGGTATTGTCAAAGTTAAGTTCTTAAAGTAATTCGTGTAAGAATTCATCAACAATATTAAGCGCTGCATTGAATGATGCAGTGAAATATTCTTCATTCACTATTCAGTATTGAATAACTAATCCATCAATGTTTGACACTAAATGATCAGAAATAAATGGAACTGATGGCACTTTTCCTTTGGAAGTTCGAAAAAACATTGATGATGAATAGAAATAGGTTGAAACACATTCGAATCACCTTGTATAATACATGGTTGAATTCAGAATGAAAAATCTTTCAGAATCTGTGAAAAATTATCAGGACCGTATTTAAAAAACAAAAGTTGACGACGGTTCTACGGATACGAAACGTCGCATAAAAAAAATCAGAATAACCACGTTAAACGTCATCAAAAGTTGCTATGGAAAAGTATTTTCAGGTTTTCTGTATCTCTAATAATAACGGAGAAAAAAAATTAAATAGATATTCCAAAAATTCACTTTTCTCGATATAACTAAAAAACTAAAAATAATTTTAAAAATTTTCGAAGGCTCTTGATATGAGCCTCCGAATGCGCAACTTTTTCCCCATTTAACCGACTTCGTATCTCCTACCGTTTCCGAGATCCCCATGCTGTTCATCCTTATCTTGGACAGACTGTATATAAAACAAAGTTCGATAATGGCGTTATTTCTGAAAGATATACAGGGTGAATTTACCTTTTCGCATGCGCCCTGTACAACCGTCCTAACAGTTGTGAGGGAAGTTGCGCTGGTGAATTGCGGCGACTCCGTAGAGATTGTCAGAAAACATGGCGTTTTTTAAATCTTACGATTCCCATGTAACGGCACGGCGAGTTTTTCAAAAATTTGGGACACCACTTTCCCGAGAAAATCGCCAGATCTTACGTCCCTCGATTTTTTTTTGTGGATAAAGACAACAGTCGACAGGCAATTAACAACATTCCTATTTAAATAGGAATATGTGTCAGCGGGTATTCCAACATTCGAGAGAATCATTGGAGCAGTGATGAGAAGGATGGTATGGTATTATAGAAGATAACTCACAAAATATGTGTCCATTTTGAAGAAACGTCACCATTTCGAAAAAAATTGCCTATTTTCAAAGAACTGTATCTTGGGAACCAATAGCTGAATAGGGCTCATCTTGGCCTCTAATTATAGCAAATTTAGTTTAATTCAAAAGATATTGAGCGAAAACTGAAAAAAGTCCGAGAATTTCCATGTTTTTTGGGTATACCGCCGCTCGCACAGCAGTTTGGAAATTGCAAATCTGGTTTTTCAATATTGGTTTAGGTCCTAACAACATATAAAAAACGAAAACGACCGGACCTTTTGCAAGCACGACTTTCATGTTCAACTTTACTGAACTAATATAGAAACAATATCAAATCTTCACATAGCTTTGGAATTTTCGGGACCGAATCTGCTCCCGTTTTCAACATAAAAAATTGTTATTTGAATAGAAAATTCATATCTATCTTGGAACTTTTCAGTTCGCGTCATTTGGGTCAACGGCATTCGCGTGCGGAGAAGTATCACTTTCCGCACTTGTTAGGAAACTTATACAATTGAGCATTTACTATGAAAGAAGACTTGATGTTCGGAATATTTTTCATGTTGGATATTATTTGTTTGACTAAATTGTGTTCTTATCATTCATGCATATGATTATGATTATTTTCTGTTTTGGTCTTGGGCTGGGCGGGTGGTAGTCATCAAGCTCCATAGCTATGACTCTTGGAGCCACAGTGTTGAAAATGAACGAAACTGAAGAAGCGATCAATTTGTTAACATATGTGACCTTTCTATCCTATTCTAGATATTTCACAGTCTACAATTATGAAAGGAAAGATTAATTGTTTGATAAGCTCTTGGATTCTCCTTTCATCCATAACCCGCGGATCTTCTGGAGAAAACTATAGTATAACGAAGATAACGTCCAGTTCTGGATTGTACTACGAAAAAATTGGGGATGTGCTGCTGTCCAATAACAATAATTGGGAATTTGTAACATCAGTGGACTACAAGGGATATCTCATGTTTTATGAATATTTGCACACTCAGGCACAAAAATTGGATGTACTTTGTCAGGAGTCATATCATTGTGATGAAAGGTGAATATTATCTGCAGAGTTCGTTATAGAAAAAGTATTTATCAACAATTATGATAAGTGAATGAATTGAAAACACTCAAAAGATATAGATAACAGTTTTTCCGTTAATGCTTTGATTTCAATAAGTATATAGGGATATCATGAACATTCGTTGAAAAATGTTTGTCTGATAGGTATATTACAAAAAAATAGAAGATAAGAATTGAATGGAAGTTCGTGCAGAAGAATTTGAAAAAGAAACTGAATATTTTTTTAAACTGCTTCATATTATCTATATATACGCGTGATGGAATGGTCTACCGAAAATGGGAAGAGATATCTGCATTATCTGCAATAAATATACGAATACTCATACAGTGTTATCAATTTTGCATCATCCATCCGCATCAATTTGATGAATACTTATATACTTGAAGTTTTTTCGAATACTTCTGGTTCATTTTTGCGATTTTCAAGTTATACTTTTTCATATGATTTTTGAATATTGAAGATGATTGGACAAAACACAAAAAAAGAAGTCCTCGGAAATATTTGACAACTCAATATTTATGAATTTGATGGTGATGTATTTTGAATGTATTCACCACACTGTATGCAGTGTGAAGATAAAAAATTCCCCATTATGCAGATGCCTGAAACGGTGGGAGATAAGATATTTTTGTTGAATTTGAAAAATATGCTGTGCATGGTATTGAGATTTTCTGAAGATATAATTTTTATATTGAAAACACAATATTGCATCGAAGAAGAAGACGATACTCCTATATTGTGGATAATAAGTCGCTTAGAATGGAAATATGTTTGGTCGCAAGTGGAATTTGATTATTTTAAATTAAGTATTGAGAAAATTCGAATCTGATTACGAATGACTCTGTTTCATTCCATTCAACCAAAACTTCAGCTTCATACAATACTTCTGCAATATCTCCATCTGAAAGCCATCCTAATAGAATTAATTAATAACTATTAACACTGTGAATCTTTTCGCCCTTGGAAGATCAGCATCAGCAATTTATTCTAACCTAATTCAGACTCATTCAAGTTACTGATACCTGATGCCTTTTTATTATAGGTTCAGATCAATCAAAAGTGGATTGAACAGGATAGATGAAATAGACGAGAGTATCGCGAACTTTCTTGGAATCAGAACTGAAAATAGGCGAGTGAAAAGATTTTGGGAAGCAATCGGCAATTTCTATTCGGAGGTTGGGGAAGGGGTTGCCCGAACTATCTTTGGTGGAGGGAATAACCAACCAAATCTAGCCATCTACAACAATCAAATAGCAGGTCTATATTCCAGTCAGAAAGATATTGAGAACAAACTCAATCAACAAACAACACTGTTTCTAGTGTATGCTGAAAGAAAGAATCATCAAATCCAGTGGTTGACGAAAACTCAGAATGAGATTCAGAGCAAAATTAGATCTCTTGAAAGTGATTTCAGAAAGGATGCAGTCGAAAAAGAACAAACAATTAAAGAACTGCAGAATATGTTGGATGAAACAAACAACAAATTGAAAGAGCAAGAGGAGAAACAGAAAAAAGTGGAAGGGGATGTCGAAGGTATAAAGAACAAAATTCTGGAAATAGATGAGCAGATCAAAACCATCAATGAAGATGTATCGAAAAACACTGAGAATATCGATCAATCAGAACTGGAAATGAACATATATAATTTGTTTACTGATTTCGAGTTTTTGATTATTCAATTCCAAACGGAGCAGGCTAAAGTGTATGATGTCATCAAATATGCAAATGAAGGCAGCTTGGATCCCTATGTCTTAACTCCACTGAACCTAATCGAAATGCTTCAAGAAATTCAAGGACATCTAAGTGAAGGTCATCAGTTTCCTTTCTACCCTAGCATCGAGAATGCACGTCATCTTTATAATATCATGAAAATCGAAGTTTACCTCTACAATACCAGAATTATATTCACCATGAACATACCACTTGTTAATAACAAAAAGTTCGGCATTCACAAAATAACGAGCTTACCACTTCCTTACGCTCCTGAGAGATTCGTTTTCATTTTGCCACAAGAACCATTTTTGATTGTGGACGACAGCTACCACGAATATCTTTTGATGTCCTATGAGAACTTCAGAGCGTATTGTGAGGAAATGGTGGATGAACGATATCTCTGTAAGCAGGTTGATCAGTTATCTCGATCTGATTCTGATGATGATTGCGAAATGAAGCTGTTTTCGACTGCCTTGCTCATACCGCATTCTTGCAACAAGAGAGCGATAGAAATAAAACAATCCATATTCCTTCAACTACAGAAATCTAGATCCTGGATTTATGCTGCAAAAACAAACGAATCGGTCATTATTTCTTGTGCTGCTACTAGGCAAACAATCGGCTTGCAGGGAAGCGGTTTCATAAGTTTATCAGAAGATTGCACTGCCCGAACTAGCGAGAATTCGACGCTAGAATATCTGTATGAATTCAGAAAGCCGGTGCTTTCCAACTATTCCGGTGCAATCAATCTCATGGATTTTGTCGATTCCTCAGAGATTGGTGATCTGCTGGTGAAAGAAATAAAACTAGTGAAAAACATAATTTCGCCATTCGATTCAGAAACGTTGAAGAAGATAAGTTTCCCAATCGTTGACACATTTAGAATTTTGAAGAGGAATATCATTATTGCATATCTGCTATTAGCAATAATAGTCTTTGTAACTAAAGTTGCATGTATTATTAATAAAAAAGATATCGATGTTGAAAGATGGGAGACAATTCTTTATAATGAGGTCCGATTTTCGAAAAATGAACCCAATGATGATGACCAAGTCAGAGTTGAATTGTACAATCAGGAGGAGAAAAGCATCAAAAAATCGGAAAATGAAGATCCTAGTTCAAACACTCTTGATGTTGAAAACTCAACATCGCGATTCAAGATCCAAAAGCAACATTACGGTGAATCATCTCTAACGAATCAGATAAAGAATGAAAAATATTTTGAAGAGAATAACGGTGCAAAACCGGAATATGCTTATATAAAGGAACTGAAGAGAAAGGTGAAAGTATTGAGGAAATAATAGTATTTTCTAATGATACATTTTTACTCTTACTCTTGTTATGTGACCCATTCTTACATATACCTTATATGAACAGAATCATTTTTATTATTATTTCTGCCACCAATTAGCAAGGGTTTAATTTCCATTTGCCCATTTTCTATGTGTATACCTGGTATACAGGTTCCTAAAAAAATATCAAAGACTCCGATCTTCTGTACGGAAAAAATGAAATTGCTTCTAGTTTTTATAGGTACGAACACACTTTTCACTCCCAAAACACCATGCACACAAGAATTCCTTCGATAAGTTTTGCTAAACAGTCAAGAAATGATCTATGGTAAGAGTCCATGGTATCTCGAAGTGGAGTGAATAGATTCACTTCAGATGTGTGTCTTGTTTATGAGTCAAGGAATGACTGTTGATAATACCCCAAAACTTCGAAATGACAGACATTTTTCAATATTTTTTCTACAAGCGTGCGTGATTCACCCTCTAATTCACCCTATCTATACCCGCATGCAATTTAGTTTGGGAAGTGCCATTTTCATATAATATTCCCACGAAATATGAGTGGTAGCTGACACCATATGAAAATTTTAGGTTTTTTTGTTGCAGTATTCAGTGAGTTTGTACAAAATTATCCATCAAATTGCACTATTTATTGTGAAAATAAAGAAATATTGAAAAAAAAAAGATTGTTATATAAATCCCCCTATAGCCTTCAATTGATCTGATGTGGGAAACAGTTGTTGTCATGTCAATCAAAACACAAATTATTTTTCCGCAAATCGCTAGGAAATTTTTACATTCCTGTCAAAATTTCTTGAAGAAAAAGTCAGGACTTCCTTACTGTAAGGAAATGTCATTTCCTTACTGTAAGGAAATGATATTTCCGTACAGTTGTTAGTGTTCTACATAAATGATTGAAAACACATTGCTTATTATTATTTTCGTACTTTTCTCTTGATTTCTTTGGCAATAATTCTAATGAAGCAGTATTCACTGCCTCAAAACCAGCTCTGGAGGAGTCCCAGGAATGGAAATTTCATCATCACTTATCATTTTACTTTCGAGAACACCAGCAATTAAATTTATAAGCGTCAAGTTTGACAATTCAACCTCAATACGTTTCCATAGTAACCCAAGTAATTTTATCAGGAATTTCAAAGCACCATTTATTTGGGAATAAATTTATCGCGTTTTTTTTAAATCAATAAATACCTGTCGAATTTTAAACGATTTGCGGAAAAATAGTATGTTTACCTCGTAGGAAAAGCCACATTCCTGGACTCTGTGTTGCTAAGTCTCGGCTTGCGCCTCGACTAGCAATCTTCACAGTCGCCCAGAAATGTTAAGCTTTTCCTACCCGGTAAACAATGTACTATAGTGTAATCCTTTGAGTGACAGAAAGAGCATTACTATCATTTTAGATTCAGTGGAATTGCGATGAAAAACTTCCAGCTACACATGCGATACAGATGAGTTATTGCCAACGAAGTCTTGAGAAAGGTATGAGAAGCACTACACGGGATTTATTGAATGGTGCAATAGTAAAAAAGTAAAAACAACAAATGAAGAAGATATGTATTTTTGACTCATTTCCTAGAAATGTTTTAAACCTATAGAGGCAGGCCAAACACCATGGGCATGCTGGCTTCCGCAATAAGCTTACCTACATAATGTTTCAAACGGTACATAAAATAGATAAATCACTAATTAATTATAAGGAGATAAAGAAAACAGAATTTCAATTTCCATTGTTTTAGTCAAAGAAAACAGAAATAAGAACTAATTGATCCTAAATATAGCAAATACTGAAGTATGAATGGCTTGATTTTCCGCAATTTCTATATATGGATTAATGAATTCGTGATCGGATTTTTTCGATAAATTTTTCTCAAATTGAAATGAACGCGTCAAAATTGATAGTTTGAAGAATGAGTGACAACCGAGAACACATTAGATTCATGACAAGTATGTATACGCCCAAGTAGGTAAAATATTGTACTATATTCGTATCGAAAATTCATATTACCATAATCGATGGGCCATCAAACTCGGCCTTTGGCCTCGTTCGACAACTTTCCCATCTCATATTGTAATATGAGTCTTTACGATACTCGTATCGTAAACATCTATTACCGCACTCGACTGCTGCTGATAACGAACTTAAATATGTCACAAAATCATGTAAAAACATTGTATTTTATAGAATGGCACCTGTGCCAATCACTACCATGAGCTGAACAATTGAAAACTTGCACTTTCCTGTGCGGTAATTTGCACTTAATTTCGCGATTTATTAACGAGATAAGAATTCGCGAAAATCACGAATCAATAGATGGCTCTATTTAACGTCAAATCAACGTCAAATTTCAAACTGAGTATGAACAACAAAAACATTGCCGTATGCACTCATTGCAAATTGGGTATTTCGAAATCATTTTGCGAAATAGTGAATAATGAGTTGACTTTGTGAAATACGTACAAGGTTTCCAGTATGGAAAAAATTACTTTTTGTGCAGAGAAATTGCTATTTGAATGTGAATAATGGTGGTATTCATCATTGATATCACACTACAATTCCACAGTTTTCAAACATATGGAATGGTGGGAATGGTCCACTCAACACTTGCATGGACTGGAAGCAATCAGCTATTACAAATAGGTATGAAGAAATAATTGAATTCATCAAGAAATATCACTGGCTTTTATGAAGGAGATGGAATTCTAGTGAAGGGGCTGGGAAAAGAAGATATGGTTGGAGAGGCTGCTCAGATTGAACAATATCATCGATTTACATAAACAAGGATCTCCAGCAATTGAAGACTTGAAGTTATTCTCAAGATCGAATCATTGCAACCAACATTTATACAAGGATTCCAACTTTGCTTCAGAAAATGTATATTATATTATTATAAGGTAGGTACTGGCTTCTTCATTGTAAACAATAAAAGTTCATGCAATAATTCGAGTTCTTTCATCAGGGAAAAATGAGGTTCTGGAATATGCACTTCAACAAATAAATTATTTTCAAATAAAACACAGAAACTCAAAACAATGGTCGCCATATTTGTTGTTCATACTCGCAAGGCTTGTAAAGTTAGCCACCAGAGGCCGCACACTTCGTGATTTTCGCGAATTATGCCATCCGATTCCAATTGAATGGCAGATCTTAAATGGCAGACATCAAAAACCTACACGTGCCACCCCTTAATACTAGAGTCCCTGTATGTATTTGACACTTTTGCTGTAATTGATCATTCTAGAACACGTGATTTTGACATGGTTTCTTGAGGGGCACACAAACTATCTGTTAGGTTACCTTTGATGAGCATTGCCCAGGCCGTCCCTCTGCCACATCCACAATATATTAACAGTTTCACCAAACAAAATTATGAAATTCTTTCTGGTTCCAACTCGGATTCCAAGGAAAACGATCCCACTAATTCTGGTTTTCTATGACAGATCTTGACAAAATACAATGTTTGCCCCTTAGCAACCTGTCAAATGACGTAATTCTGGAATGATTAATAAGAGTACGGACACTATGACAAGCAGTGACAGAAGGCATAACCCTAAAAAATTTGAAATGACATGAATAATTTGGCGGGCACTGACAGTTCATGAACGTACATGACATTAAATTATTTGAAAAATTTAGGTTTTCAAAAATTAAAATGTCTAATTGTGTAGTGGAGAATTGCAAAAATGGAAGCGAGTCCTTTCATTTATTCCATTTTCCCCATTCTAACCAACAACAGTTACAGAAATGGAAAGAAAATATGAAGCCGCCACTATGGAAATTGAATTCAGGTAGCAAGATTTGCGAAGTAAGTACTCAATAACTGCTAATGCAAGAATACAGGCAATTTTGAATCGACTCAAGACCCAAATTGATAGTTTCGGAATATATTTCAACCAAAATTATAGTCAATTCCAGTATTTTAAAACGCGAATCAATGTTGTTATCTGAATCAACCTTGTATGTATAGTCGTCGGAAATGTGTCGTGTTCGAACACAGAAAATTCTGAAGTAGTCTATACAAAGTGATGGAATGATGGAATGGAGAATAACGTAGTCTTCAGTAGATGAAACATAATTTTATCTGTGGTACTAGTGAAATAATGAAGTGTTACTTCGTCATGAGGATGTCTGGTGTCTGACGTCGAAATGGTTTTGTAATTTCTCGGATCGAAGGTCATATAATGGAGGTACGCATTTTTCATCAATATGATGCATTTTCGTTAAGATAAATTATAAAATTCAAGAAATTACGATTGTAGTTCCAGAAGTATGAAATTCATATTGATTTTTGACGATGGATATACAAGGTGCGATGGAAAATATGTCTAGATTGTCTCGGAATGAAAAAGAATATGTTCAAACGTGATGCAAATCGCTATGTTTCGAAAAAGAGATATAGTGTCGGTCATTGTCGGAAATTGTTGAATGTATAGATACAGTGACTTTTCATGAGGCTTATACGAGGAAATATGAAATGAATGAATGAATATTCATAACACGATTATCATAGCTCTGAATTTGAAAATTTCGAAAACGTTTCGAGAGAAAGCATCAATTAAGAGGATACAGGTGAGAAAAAAATCTGTTCAAACGGTAAGGTGACGACCATGATGCAATTTTACACCCATTCAATTATCACCCTGTAGCGATGTTATCTGAAATTAGAGAAGTTTTCTTATTGCCACAACAAACTGTCAAGAGATTAGGCTAATCATCGGTGGAAACCGATTTGAAATTGGTAAGGAAATTCGTGAGTTATTCTACTTTGAATTCAGGCTATATTTTTGACCACGACGTTATCAATGTTGAGCAGTTTAGTTGTTTTCCACTCTCTCCTAAGACAGTCTAGATCAGGGTTTCCCAACCTTTTTTTTTCTTGAGGCTCCCCGGACTACTAATAATATTTTCATGCCCCCCCCCCCCTTTACTTTTACAATAAATACAAAAAACGCACATTATGTACTTAAAAGCCTTTTATTTTAATTCTAATAAATAAACAATGATTTTGCACACTCAAACTGATTTTTCAACAAAAAATGTACACCGAAACGTCAAATTTGTCGCAAGTGCGGGAATGAATTTCACAGATGCTTATGCGCGTCCGGTAGGTACTCAATTGTTTTGTAAACTGATGCAGTGTTGCCAACTCAGATTTCCAAAACTCTCAAATTGGCCACCTAAATGACACCAAAAAACCATTAAACCGAGTGGTAGTGAAAAAAAATGCGCCGCAGGCGAAATTTTTATCAAATCTAGTGATTTTCTGGTGGTTTCAACTTCAGTCCAGATCACTTGATAACACCAGATAAAAAATCAGATCAGGTGAAAAAAGTTTTTTCTTTAACAGAAAACAAAACGAACAAAATAAATTATTCATAGCATCAATGACATACTTTAGTATATTATGATACATAAAAAAACAAGAAGTTAAAAGCAACATTGGAGATCGTACAAAAACAGTCGAAATTGGACATAACCGTAAGAAACTGATTTCAGTTAAAACTAGTTTTTCTATTGAAGCTCTTCTCTCGTATTACATTGTAGAAATCAAAATATCATATCAAACAAAGGATATTTCGGACATGTCCCCGACCACCAGAATTCACCATTTATTTGAAAAAATTCACCAAAATCAACACCATCCACTAGATACCATATTTTCTCACAAAACGAGAACTCAAACCACCAGTTCTAGTAGGAAATCCACTAAGTTGGCAACACTGAACTGATGGATGAATGTTAAGCGGAGCGGGTGCCGTGGCGGGGGTGCGCGCGGGTTTCATGTTGTGACTTGTCGAAACTTATATAAACTGCGATTGACGACGTCGGGTTTCGTCTGGGTCAACAATGGTTGACAAAATAAGTGAATAGGTATTATGTTGTGTTAATAAAAAAAATATACGCTTTGCGCCCGCGCCCCCTTGACATCTCTCTATGCCCCCCTTGGGAGGCGTGCCCCCCTGGTTGGGAACTCCTGGTCTAGATGACGCAAGAAACAACGAAACTAACCACCAACCCCATCAATCTTCCGCACGGTCATCGAGTGACACCCGCCCAAAATAAGATATTCGCCCGGGGGCCGCGGCCAGATTTATAATGGAGTTAGCGTAAGTGTCCCCCTGACGATACCTGCGGAGACGGGGGGAAAACCGACGCCGGGGAGCTTGATTCATGCCCGTTCCGCCCTTAATGGAATGCTTACGCCACGGTCAGCGATTGTCCGGTCGAAAAAAGTCGAAGGATAAATCCGAAAGAGCCGCCCGATACCCCTTCCCCGGGTGATTTACTGCCCCGCAGGAAAAAGTGTGCGGGAAGGTGGATAGTTGTATTGTATTGAACTACTAGATTCTTTCTGCCTCACTGTCCGTAGACAGCATTGACGACAACATGCTCAAGATTTTGTTTTCAAATTCATTGCCAGGAAAGTAGTTTTTTTTTTTGTTGAATATTCAGAATGATATTACCTATGTGCGTATCTTTATGTGAAGGAGAATGAATATTCTCTACTTCAGAAGATTTTGTTTTCAAATTCTTATCGTGTGTGTTCAACAGATATATTTCAATGTTCGTCGTGGCATATAGCCAGGAAAGTAGTTGTTTTCTGTTGAATAAACCGAGAAAGAATTGATATTTTCATCACATAGACAATGCGAATTCTCAATGTATTTCTTAATATACAGGGTGTTTCATAGGTAAAGGGAAATATTTCAATGGTAGATAGGGGTCACCAAGGTGGTACTGAAAATACCATATATATAGATACAGGGCGATTTAACGATTTTCGAATAATTATTCATTCGTCTACATGTATTGACCTACCCAGTATATTTTTCTCAAATTTGGTAAGAAGCTTATACTTGGGACTTTAAATTTATTCACCTATCGGGCGGAGTGAAAATCCAGGTTCGACTTCGGGAAAAATTTACATTTATTCGAAATATCAAAATAACACACTGTATTCAACAGAAAGTTGAAAGTATGTCCATTTGAAGAGTATTGGAATTATGAAACCAGTGTCAATTATGATTATTTGATATTTCAGTCAAAAAATCGCTCGAAAGAACTCAGTAAGTCTCACAGTCTCCATAAGTCTTAAACTACCCAGTAACATTTTCTAAAATTTGGTTGGTATGTAGCATACTTGGGACGATGGATTCATTAACCTATCAGGCGGAATGGAAATAATACCAAATAATTATAATTCGATAATTCACCCTGTATCTCTGTTATAAAGACTATGAGACTTTTCCTGAAGCTGAACCTGTATTTCCATTCTGCCTGATAGGTCAATGAATCCATCGTCCCAAGTAAGCTCAATACCAAATTTGAGAAAATATTACTGCGATGGGTAGTCTAATACTTATGGACGAGTGAATAATTATTCGAAACCGATAAATCACCCTGTATCTCTGTTATAAAGACTGTGAGACATAGTAAGTTCTTTCGAACGATCATTTAACAAGAATAAATATCAAATAATCATAATTGAAAGTGGTTTCATAATTTCAATACTCTTCAAATTGACATACTTTTAGCTTTCTGTTTATGATTGTTACGATGAGAATTGGTGGTGGGAAAACAAAAAGCATCAAATCCAGTTCAGTTTTTCCTCCTCTTCACGATTATTTTGATGAACTCTATCAATTATTACATACAGTGTGTTATTTTAATATTTCGAATAAATGTAATTTTTTTCTGAAGCCGAACCTGGATTTTTACTTCATTCGATAGGTGAAAGAATTCAACGTCCCAAGTATAAGCTCCATTCCGAATTTTAGAAAAATATACTGGGTAGTTCAATACTTATAGACGAATGAATAATTATTCGAAATCGATAAATCGCCCTGTATCTCCATTATGAAGACTGTAAGACCTATCAAATATGGTATTTTCAGAACCACCTTGGTGACCCCTATCTACCATTGAAATATTTCCCTTCACCTATGAAACACCCTGTATATACATACAGGGTGTTTCCTAAGTACGGTTCCTTACTACAGGGGGTGATTTGTTAGGTCATTTCAAGAAGGAAAGTTCCTATGAACATATGTCCGGAGTTGCTTCGTTTCAGAGATACAGAGCGTTGAAATTAAAGAAAACAAACGATAATTATAAAATATCATGAATATTCTGGAACCGGTTTTGGTTGAAATTTGGTAATTTCATTTGTCAAATTTTCTAAAATTTCAGCATATCAAATGTCAATTAGATTTTTGGCGGAAATAATGACTCACTCTCAACTCATTTCTCCAATGCAGGTGTTCATGATTTTTTTCTCGAAAACGAAGCTGGATATGAAGAAAATGCAAGAGACCAAAAAGTTGTATTTTGAGTTGTTCAATCTAAACAAATACCAAAAAAAGTCAGTGGCGTACTGTTTTTTTCACAATATTGTTGGCTGTGATGCCCACTGAGACGCCACTGGCCCCAATAATTTCAATCTAAATAGGGCTAAATAAGCGCCTCATTAGTTCAAATGAAAGTACAAAATTCCAACCAAATCGGTTCTAGGATATTCATGGTATTTTATAATTACCGTTTTTTTTTCATCAATTTCAACGCCCTGTATCTCAGAAACGAAGCAACTCCGGACATATATTAATAGGAACTATTCTTCCTAAAATGACCTAACAAATCACCACCTGCAGTAAGGAACTGTAGTTAGGAAACACCCTGTATATACATATCCATTTTTTATATTCATAGTTATATTTTTTTTTGTTCTGGTTCCCACGAAAAGGGATATCCTGTAATGTCCAGAGAACATCGTGAGAACCAAGGGAAATAAGGTAGGTATTGGTGTTCCTCTTGAATTTCTGGAGGTTATATGCCTCTGGGAACACCTCCCTTGGCAATGTGTTCCAGAGCCTCGCTGTCCGTTGGATGAACGAGTCTTTGGGAAGAGATGTTCTGCAAGTCTCCAAAGTGACCACGAAGGGGTGCGAAGCCTCAACTCGACGGGTTAATCTCGCGGGGACTGCCAAGGGAGGAACAATTATTGTTGATATTTCAGAAGAGCATCGTCCATGAAAATATCTATGAAATAGAGCCAGATCACCAACTTTTCTACGGTGTTCCAGAGAAGTGAGTGAGTTTGTGAGCGAGGCATCACCCATGAGACGAATTGTCCTTTTTTGGACAGAATCCAACAGTTTCAGGGTATGTTTGGGTGCTGCACTCCAAATATGGGAACAGTATTCCAGGACAGGTCGGATCTGTGCCTTATAGATCAAAAGTAGCTGACTGGAAGTGAAATAGCTCCTGGCACGAAACAGAAAACCAAGGGTTTGGGATGCACTTTCAGCAATTGATCTCACGTGATTTTCCCAAGAAAGGTTATTGCTGATAGTAATACCAAGCATCGAAATGGATGTCTTCAAAGGTATGGTTACTCCAGACAAGCTTATGTTGGGCACAATGAGATCGGCTTTTCTAGAGAAACGGCATGCTTGTGTGTTGTTTGCATTAAAATCTACCAAGTTATTGGATCTCCATTCGGAAATTGTTGCCAATTCCATATTTATGTTGTCTACATTTCTCCCTCGTTCGTTTCTGATTTGCCTTGCTGGTATTGGAGCTCTGGAAGAGAAGGTGCTATGGAGGGTACTATCATCCGCGAAGCTGTGTACTGGACATGAAGTTGCTTCCAAAAAATCGTTGATATGGAGTAGAAATAGTGTTAGTGCTAGAATTGATCCTTGCGGAACACCAGCATTTATGTTAAGAGAGTCAGATTAGACTCCGTCGACCACTACATGGAGAGACCTGGGGAGGCAAGCCATAATATGCTAAATATTACTTGAGAAACTCCACATGTATGGAATTCGTTGCCGAATTCATGAATGGTTTTCATCAAACCTCGAAGGACGTTCCCAGAAAATCAAAATGAATCATGTGGAGAATGATGAGAAAACGATCGTCATTTCTAGTGAACTTCCAGTTGGAATTGGAGTCCCTCAGGGATCAGTACTGGGGCCCATTCTGTTCACACTGTTGTCAATGAGTTGCCTATGATCCTCCCAAACGCATTCACCTGCTTATATGCAAATGATTCTACGTTATTGTTCACAGGCAAAACTGAGACTCAAATTCAAAACAAAATCGATAATAGTATTCAGTCACTTTCTAGATGGTCATATGATAACTCCTGTATTTGAATTCACTACTTCCTTAGGGGTCAGACTTGATCATCATCTATCATTCAAATTACATTGTAAAATCTTAGCAAATACATTGCTAATTCTTAGCAAATACATTGCTTTCAATTGAGAGCTCTCAAATCAATTTTAGACTTGCGAGGGCTGCTACTCTTTTGCCACTGAGAAATTCAATCTCAAATGACATATGGATACACCATTTGGGGTAACTCATCTGCCGCTCATGAAGTTTTCATAGTACACAAAAGATTTGTACGATGTCTTGCCTGTGTTCCTACTGGTACCTCATGTAGGGAATTATTCAAAGAATACAAGTTACTTTCGCTATGTGGGTTATATATCCTTGAATTTTTAACTAATATACATGAAAAACGAGAGAGCTTATTGAAACATGATTGAATACACAGTTATGAAACGCGAACAAAGGATAATTTCTATATGTCCAACAAACGTTCGACGATATCTCAGAAATTTTCGGACATATTGGGACTCAGGCTATTCAAATTCTCTTCCCGAAGAATTAAAATCAATCAATGAACTGCATACTTTCGCAAATAAAATGAAAATGCTTCTCCTCGATCTCTGTCCCTTTAGTTTGAATGAATTCTTTCAATACCTGTTTGTTTGTTTAGTTAGACTGTATGTTTCATTGTATCTCATATACCCAAATATTTGTACTTTCACTTGACATGTCCGATAGCATAACTGCTCTGTGGATTGAATAAAACTTGAACTTGATTCAAGCGACCAAGGCTCTCCCTTCTAGATGCGTAAAACATATGGATTGTATAATTCTGAAAATAACCATCAAATCAGTTTTCCTCCTCAATAATCCTAAGAGAAGTCTGCACAATGTTGAACTCATTTACTATCCTCTACTCCTGCCATTTGAATTGAAGTCAACATATGTATATGAAACTGTCATTTCCTGCGATATAAGAACCAATCAGAATGGTGTGCGTCGATAGTACTGCATTATACTTTCCAGCCGGTGAGACCACGCCGTCACGGCCACCACGAATCTGAATAGAACAAAATATTGTCAGCTGGTATAACATGGAGATAACAGTTTCATTAGGTCGGAGAATTAGTGCCCAAAATTGATCAGTACTATGACCTATTCATTGTCGTTCTAGATGACAACCTAGTTAGGTAGTTAGTAGGCAGGAGCTAACCTCCTCGCACTAGGTCGCCTACTAGGTTTCCATTTAGATCGACAATGACCTATTAAAGTTTGGCAGGTCGAATGTCGAATCGGATAAACCCAGTGTAGGAAAAGTGTGATGACAGGTCAGTACAAAAATTCATTGTCCATATTTTTCTCGTTATATCTAATGAAAACCGTTTTCTTCTTATCTGAAACGAACCTATCATAGTTGCTGGAAGTAAAATCGCTGGCATATTAATCATCTTGAAATCCTCACGTGCAGATCCCGAGCGAAGTATCAATAACAATTCCATTCGTGACAAGAGGCTATTAGGGCGCGATCATTAGCGATGAGTCGGCATTGGAGAAAAATCTCGCTTTACCTCGCTCGACAATGATAAGTAATATGGCACGCGATAATTACTGCGGAAAAGATATCCCTATCAAGCGCCGGAAGAGGGGTGGATGAGGTGTTCAAGATCACTCTAACAATCAGACATATTTTTTCAGTAGACCTTCAATCATTGGTGCCTAACTCTACACATATTCCAGAGGCACTACGATGGATCACAGGTGAATTATACTAACGAATGAATGTATCTAATCTAAAATTTCCTGTACAAATTCCGAGAATATCTATCACCATGATTTATAATCACCTTATAATTCATGAAACTTATGTCATTCATACATTTTGATGTACAGTTGTGTGCCATGAACAGGTCGTACAGCAGTTATTCGCGGGAATCAATGTCACCAGGTGGCGCTCGGTTTTCATCGTTCCATGTCAAAGCCACGTCAAAACTGGGGGAAAACAAACTCAATCCTCACTCAATTCCATTAGTGCCATAAGCTTGTGTACTGTGTACTGATAAGAGTGATAACACTTTTATGTCATTGACAAGTTTGACAACACAGCAAGATGTATGCAATGTAGTCTATGCACTTTATCCATAGACAATAGTTTGTTTTCCCCCAGTTTGAAGTTCGTATTATGTAACCTAGATGTCGCCCACTTCGTGAATCTCGCGAATAGGCTATTGTGAGTCAGACTTGTCAATCTTCATTAATCTGCTTGTCGACTGTGACAAGTAGTGTCAAAATTCGAACTATTTTCATAAGTAACGCGCAAATGTGTACGTGTACTACTTTTTAATGAAATCTGGAATATCACAGGCAGGTTTACACCATACAAACCTTGTACGACTTCTTTATGCACACAACTGTACACTCATCGGCGAAATAAAACCGCGGCCACCAGAAAATTTGAGCAAATTGTTCTCCCTGTAACTTGTTTAATCCTTGTCCGATTTTTGTGAAATTTTGATCAAAACGTAGGTTCCTGTTCCGGAATGTTAGCCAGACTGTGTGCAATCGGAATAGGAACAACTTTTCATTTTGAAAACATGTAACTATTAAGTAGCAAAATTCAAGTTACCCCGACCTAGTAGGCCATTTTTCCAAGCAAAACTTAAGGCCCACGTCAAATGTGAAGATAAACTATCGGCTATAATTGCAGGAGTGCATAAAAATAACCGATAATTTTGCAAGAAAGCCTGTTATCTAAAAATTGCAAGATTTTATTTTCATATTTTGGCGAAAGAGCCCGAGTCCGAAGGAGTATTTCACGAATAAATAACGTATTCTCAGAAAAATGTTTGTTTTTCTTCAGAAATATCATAATACTGACAAAGATTTCAAATAAAATGTGCTTTAAGACACGCTTTTGAACAATTTTATTTTCATAGCACGAATAATAAATTACAAGAACAGTTGAACACACAGTTGTAAAAGTTTTTGATATTCTGACTGGATGGACCCGATAAAGGCACAGGTGATACATTATCGGAATTTGACACGAAACTTAGTTGTGGGGATACTCCATTTCCACGCATTTTTCAACTATTTCTTCATGGTGACCTTCATCTAATTGCAGGTACGGTGTGATGGATTTAGTGTTCGAATGGCCGGTAATTTCAATAAGCTGCTCCTCACCGACACCTTTTTTCGCTAGACTCGCAACAGCTGTAGACCGTAGCGAATGATTAGTTATCTTCACGTTCTTCGGATCCAGGCCGGTTCTTGCTGCTTGTTGGACTGTCCAGGAGATCATTGTATTCCGTCCTACAGGAATATTCTCATACCAAGCTCTGCCTGACTTCCAAAAGGAGTTTACAGTAACAAAGAGTCGATCTGAGAATTTCTTGTGCAATCTTTAGAGACACAAATCGGGATTAGTTTCATTCATAATCAACCATTCTAATGGAACACACGGCTTTTTCCACGACTTGCGTTGTTTTTGAGAATATAGGTTTATAAATTATTCTTCCCGTTTTTACACTATTATTATGCTCTTCTTCCTTGAAGAATGAGGTTAAACACCTGCTGCCTTTCCCACCGCGCCAAGGTAACTCGAAAGCAAAAACGAAAAATATCTTTTTTTGCAATCCATCTGGTGTACCTTCGACACAATTCTGAACCAAATTTGTATATTCATCACCTTTGAGGAACACTGAATTTTCCTTTCTCTTGCTGATTTGAATACAATATCGGTGAACGGATCAAAAATAATACCATATTCTTTGTAATACTTTTCCATCATTAATTCTGCAGTCACATTCTATATTGTCTTCACTGTAAAGTCCTTATATTCTTCACCATTCTGCTTCCGCATATTGAATGCCCAGTCCGTTAACATTTTTGCCAGAAAGCTTATGGACGACTCTTTGTCCATGTAATATCCTTTGACCTGGCAAAAATCCATAAACTGTCGCCATAGTTACTGTCTGTTGGCTTCGGTATTTGTTGGTTTATTTTCATTTATACTTTCCTCGATTGATTGTATTGAGCAATCACCAAAATGCGACATTTTTTCCATCTGACATTTATTCGTGTTATTTACTGACGTCTAGCGACATATTGTTGTTATGACGACTTGATGCTTTCGCAGTGCAATCTTCGCCCTGCAGTGCAATGGGCTTATATCACAAAAAATTTGTATTCCATAATTCGATAGAACTCACCCAAACTAGCTCACCACCAAAAACCGTTCCTTGCTGTGAGCTTCCTACGTTTTATTTTAAAAAATTAGTGAAATCCCCGATTTTTTGGACCTCTGAAAACGAGGAGATGATGTGACGTCAAAACCCTAATACTGAAACAAGACTATTCCAGACAGAGATGAATGATACATGATTTCTGACAGAGTGAATTAGCGCTAGATCACAGTTGAAAGGATTAATATATCAGTTGCCTCAGTCTCCGTCGGGCGTTTGGTATTTTTTTAACTATGGCGAGATGAGGTTTCTACGTCATAAGTGGGTCCGTTTTCAGAAGGTACTATTATTTATGTCCAAAAATATACATTCCAATTAATTTTTCGATCGAATTATGTCGTCAATCATTATTTATGTATAAAAGGATCATTATAAACATGGTTTGAGTTAAAAGTTCTACAAAGGTGTACACGCCCATTACTCGCTTTGATTTTTCGATAATAATTATTGCATTGCTCTTATGGAACGTTTTATATATGAGGGAAAATCCATTGAAACTTCTTCCATATATGATGCGAACTTCCTGAATGACACTGTATACTCGTTGGTGATAGGGATGAGGTTGTAACTCGATTTCGGCCGTGAGCGTAAATGTAAGGCCCAGGGCGTGCTCGGTGTCAAAAAAGACATTCACAACGGCAGATAGGACTCCATCGCCTATTTATGGACGTGTTTGTCTTCCGTTGGCCGGTATCCAACCGCAAGATAAAAAATCGCGAAAACTCGACGTGAATTGGCCGTTATTTCTGAATTACGCATCACGCCTCATTTCCTCGCGTTCCACACTCTCTTTGGACTATCCTTCCATTCATTCTGAATATATCAGCAAAATTCACACTAGGATTATTCACACCTACGACTCCACGTAAATGGCAACATTGGGGAGACATTTTGAAATGCAGAATCAGCGATCTCTTTTCCACTTCAACAAGTTTCTCGTCAGTATAGCCCTAGACGAGATATGTCCTAATAGATGTCTCAACGAGATATAGTCTTTCAGAATTCTGGGAACGGTCTCATATTTCAGAAACGGTTCAGAGTAAATGCTAAATTCAATGGTTATATTGGCAATGTTGCTAAATGAACGATTTTTCAGAGATTCAGGGTAACTCAAGTTTTTCAGTGCATAAGAAATTGCGAAAACTTGACCGTTATTTCTGAATTACGCATCACGCCTCTTCCTTGCATTCCATACTCTCTTTGGACTATCCTTCCATTCATTCTGAATGTATCAGCAGGATTCACACTAGGCATATTCACACCTACGGTTCCACGGAAATGGCAACATTGGGGAGACATTTTGAAATGCAGAATCAGCGATCTCTGCTCCGCTCCATTGTCTCTCGTCTGTAAGATCATGTTTTTCAAGAGTTTGGGAATGCTGTCATATTTCAGAAACGGTTAGAAGACAATTCTTGAAATTTTATACAGGGTGATATTGGCAATGTTGCCAAATGAACGATTTTTCAGGTATTGAGAGTAGCTTTTTCAATTGATAAAAAATCGCGAAAACTCGACATAAATTGCCGTCATTTCTGAATTACGTATCACGCCTCATTTCTTCACGTTCCAAACTCTCTTTGGACTAACCTTTCATTCATTCTGAATATATCAGCAAAATACACACTAGAATTAATCACACCTACGGTTTTCCTACATTTCAAAATGCAAAATCAGCGATCTCTCTTCTGCTTCAGCAAGTCTCTCGTCAGTATAGCCCTAGATGTCTCATCAAGATATACAGTGTCATTCAAAAGTCTGGGAACGGTCTCATATTCCAGAAACGATTGGGACAAAATTCTTGGAATCTCATGCAGGGTGGTTTTGAATGATGCCCAAGTCAATGGGAATATTGGCAATGTTGTCAAATGAACAGTTTTTTAGATATTGAGAGTAACTCAAATTCTCCATATGGAACACGTCATTTATTTCAATTACAATCAATCAGTGCTTCCTCTATTACTTATGTCTCTAGACATAAGATTTTGAATCTATATGTGGTTTTTAGAATATGACAACATGACATTATCATTTCTACAGTGTTTCAATGATGTCAAAGAGTGAGTGAGTGTGGCGTCACCCACCAGGCGAATGGCTCTTCTCTGGATGGAATCTAAGAGCATCAGCGTATGTTTTGGTGCTGAACCCCATATGTGGGAACAGTATTCTAGAACAGGCCGTATCTGCGCTTTGTAGATCATGAGAAGCATGTATATTTTGATAGATTTTTAAAGTGTGGTCGACCGACTCTGAGATACTTGTTTTTCTTTTGGAACTACTATTTCGTTATGTTTATCACAACTCCCTTCCTCTGGCAGTTATTTTTTCCAATGTCTTTCCTGCGAGATAATGAGAAATGAAAAGCACTTTTTTCACTTTGCGTCAATTGGAATGCAAAAATATAAAAACAGGAAATAATTCCGAGATAGGTATGAAGCAAGGATGTTCCTCTCAATAATTGAACTGCCACCAGACGGTTGCCTCTTAAATATGGGTGCGAGCTGTCTGCTCATTTCCTGGCTGTGACAACATTTTTATAAATGCTTTTCAGAATTCTTATCAATTTTATGCCTTGTTTTAATTCGAAACACATTAATACTTTATTTTGCTGGAAATTGCGACGGAAGAGAATACACAATGTGATGAAAAGACGAAATGAGTTTTTAACGATTAATCTCTCAACGGAATTTTTCTTGAGTTATAAATAGCGAATTTCATTGATGAGATCATTAACGTTTCCTTAATGAATGTAATAAACTTCACAAACGATAAGACTTGAATAACTTTCCAAACCTGAAGGATTGAAATTACATGTGGAAAGGTTAATTATGCCTTGAAGTACGTTCAATAATCTACATTAAATTAGGTGTACCTACCGGATCAACTTGAAAAGGATTATTACCTACTGAGAAAACAAATTCAACAACGATGAATTATTGAGGTCTATAGTTAATCGTTAATTAATATGTTTTTGACGGGAAAAAAGTTTGGCATTTCATCTCTGTTGGCAGGTTATAAAATGTCATTTTTCATAAATTACTTTTTTCCCATGGGAAAAAAGTGAGTACATTTTTCCCGGATATATATCACATATATATACTCTGTTGATGACTTTTGTTGTGCTATAGTTCCGAAAAATGAGTCAATA
The DNA here is from genome assembly GCA_918026855.4 of Phaedon cochleariae. NCBI lineage: Eukaryota > Metazoa > Arthropoda > Insecta > Coleoptera > Chrysomelidae > Phaedon > Phaedon cochleariae. The sequence goes on from OU896709.1 coordinate 6,059,766, forward strand.
TTACCGTCTCCGAGAAAGAACTCTGCATCAAGTCCTTTTATCTTCCATTCGACTTCGCGGTTACGTATATTACTAAACAACCACTAAACTCGCAATTTTTTGAAATCAAACACAGAATTAGACTGACAGAAGTGGCATCAGATATTTGATTACTTCAAGAGAATGATAAAGATGCCTACAACGCATGTGTCCCTTCTGTTAAAAACTTAAAATTTCAGGTCAATAATTTTCAGATTTCAGAATAATGTTATATCTTCCCAATATTGATTCGACCTATCTTCTGTCACAGAGAAAAATAGTGTATTATACACGGGAAAAATATTAGATTTTAGCTCACGGTTTGTTGTCTCCAACAACCTGGAGCTAAAATCTACAACTTTTTTCCCTGATATAATGAATTACTATTGAATGTTTTTGTTTGATGATTTTTATTTATTTGTTTAGCTTCGATGATACATGGAATATTGTATAGTATCCGTTGTAGATTTTGTAATGTATACAGAAAATAATAATATCGAACTTGGATGAAACATAGTTTGTTTTCCTTGATTCCTTTTGGTAGATATTGATGATTTCTTCGCATTCTGAAAGACAAAAAAAAATGAAATCCATATAGATATCTATTACAGGTATTGACGCATCGTAGTGGTCGTTGAAATAGTGCCGCTCTTTGCTATGTTTTTTAAAACATGCATTGAAGCGACCGAATGTGCTATAGTTTGATCTAGAGTCCCTGTATGTATTTGACACTTTTGCTTATTACAACAAAACTGACGAATATATACAGGGAATTATACATACAGGGACTCTAGTTTGATCTACATAAGAGGGCAGCGGCAAATCAAAAAAATATTTTAACGATCACTACGATGTTGTGATTATTTATTGAGACCCTGTATATTTGGCACGTCCATATATATAGAACTTTTTTTTTTCAGAAACCAATGAAATTATGTTACGCTATGTGAAACTTAGTTGAAACCAGGAAGATAAGGATTACTAAATTCATTGAAAACATAAAGGTCCGTATTTGAAAACAAATCATCTGAACAGAAAAGAGAGTTTTTGGAAGAAAACAACTGACAATTTCTCCTATTCGGTATAAGTATGCCAAAGAAATCGAAAATTTTGCTGTTGTCTGTTACAGCCGTAGAAAAAGTATAGTTTATAACTCGCACGAAATGCTCGTTCCCCACTTGTATGATTTGCTGTATTCTCGTAAGAAATGATTATCATTCCGTGCTCGTTGAACAATATAATATTTTTTTACATAATATTTTCCACACACATTTTCTCGGGAACTTTTACTGGTGAGGAATTACCTGAAAAATCTATTTCTGTTCTCTCAACTTCTCATGTGTGGTGGTACCCGTTGTAGAGGTTGTGCCACTCTGTTTTTCTGGAACAACAACAGGAGGGCTTCTCTGCACATTACTCATACTACTTCCCTCATCTCCAGTCTCAGCATCTTGAGGTGGGTCGGTATCGTTCTGAAAGAGAATATTTCATTAAAAGAATTTCGAATAATACTTGGTTTCAAATTGGAGTAGGTACAGTGCTTCCCAGAAGTAATATCTAAACTCATTTGAAATTGGGTGGTTTATTTGAAAAAAATAAACGTTCGGACCCGTTGATTTTCATTTTTTGATGCGGTTGTTCTGCTGGTTCAGGATGATTGACTATATGGATTTCACGCTTTCAACGAAAACTGAGTAAGATATTGGGAACTTCAAAACAAGATCTTGATGGGGTGTGGAAATGTTGTTTTTTTTAAATGAAACACCCAATATTATGTTGCATATTCCAAAGGAGTGCTTTTAGTTGAATTCAAAAATAGTAGATTTGAGCTCCAGGTTGTGTGAGCTGAAATCTTATATGTTTCCCGTGTATAATACACTATTTTTTTGTGACAGAAAAAAGGACGAATCAATATTGAGAAGATATTACATTACATTAAAATCAGAAAATCATCGACATGAAATTTGATGTTTTTAACAGTAATAACATCTTGAGTTGCAGGCATTTTTATCATTCTTTTGAAGTAATCAAATATCTGACAGTCTGATTCTGTGATTTGATAAAAAAATGCGAATTTAGTGGTTGTTTAGTAATTTACAAAACAGCAAAGTAGAATGGAAGATAAAGGACTTGCAGTTCTTTCTCGGAGACGGTGTTGTTGGTTTAATTTTTGGAACTATAGCACAACAAAAGCCATCAACAGTGTATATATATGTGATATATATCCGAAAAAAAAGTACTCACATTTTTCCCGTGGAAAAAAAGTTATTTATGAAAAGTGACATTTTATAACCTGTCAACAGAGATGAAATTTCAATTTTTTTTCCCGTCACAGAAAAATATATAATTTACATACATTCCCTGGAGTATACTGGATGAATCGAAGGAATATAACTTGAAATTGATTGACATTGTGGTCGTAAAATTATCTAATGATATTTTCGATATTCTCCTGGTTTCAGCCCAACTTTATCTGAAATAGATGATATCATGACGAAAATTTCAATTAAACTCAAGTTTTGTTCCTTGGATTCACCCAGCATTCCTCCATGGAATGTATGGAAATTATATATTTTCGAAATCAGCGAAGATCACTTCTTTATAAATGCAATAACATATAGAGTGTTGCATTTGGAAAAATGTAACATTTTCACACCCCTCGTACATGAAATGACGATATGTTTGGAGGACACCTTTCGAAGAGAACAACATATGATTCAAAATTTTGTGTTAAGATTCGAATATCTTATTTAGTAGTGAAATCCATATTCAATCACACTAGAACCAATACAGCTCAGGTAGAAAAATAGTTATTCATACACCAAGGTAGTAAAGAATATCATTACTACCCAGGGACCAAGATTATATCCCGAGGCTTCAGCCGAGCATATAATAGTTAGATATTGTTCCTTACTCATGCGGAAAGTGTATTTCCCGCACTCGACTGCTTGCCCGAACTCCGCTTCGCGTCGTTCGTGTCAACGGCAGTCGCGTACGGGAAAGAATTACTTTCTGCACTTGTTAGGAAAATTACTATTACCACTCCTGTAATATTGAATTTGTTTATTGTGATATTGCATTTTACTTAAAGTTTCGACTTTCGATTGAGTGAGTTTGGAAAATGCGGAAGTGTCTCCAATACACTCATTATTGGAGATTAGAAATGGAATTGTTATTTGTTTCATAGTAGTGGAGGAGACACTGATTAGTTTCTTGGGTAGCACAGATCTTATACGTATATCTCTACCAAGGAAGCAAGCTGAAGCCGATATATTTTACCTCCCACGGGATAGATAAAAATAACTATTGTATCTTAATTACCTAGGTACTATTTCACTGTTACTTACCGTTCCAAGAGTAGGAGAAGTCGTATCGTCATTTGTTGCTTCTCCGTTATTCGGGACTGGAGCTGATTGGCCAGCTTGCCACGCTGGCTTTCCCCAACCGTTCGGGCCTGGATGCATGCCTGGGCCCCATCCTGGGCCATGATTCATTCCTGGACCCCAACCTGATAAAAAGAGTCGGAAGCTCAGAGTGAAAGAAACTTAGACTTTATAATTATAAACTGAATTGATTTTTGTGAGTTATTGTGGGGTAGCCCCCGGACTATTTCCCGGGGGCTGAAATCTTGAGAGACTCCGACGAAGTTGGGAAAAAAATCGAAAAATTGATATGACAAGATGAATATCTGAAATTCAGTGTATCCTTTTTCGAGAAACTAACTCCTTATATAATATAGAGTGTGTCACAGAAATAGTGACAACTACTACGAACAATGTCGAAATGTCCGGCCGACTACAATATATCATGTGTATTTTTAGGTGAGTATAGCAACTTATTTATATCTTTATATCATAATAGTATATTATGTAACAAGTGTTATAAACGTCCTTTTAGTAACGAGTATTTTAAGCACGAGCGGAGCAGAGCGGAGCGAGTGTTTAATAAACGAGTGTCTAGAAGAGTTTATAAATGCGTTACATACTATGATTTTTCTACGAACTCCGAAAATTACATTAACATACCTGCAATTCCTGCTTACCTACAAATCAATTCGAAAGGAATGGGAATTGAGAACATAATACATGCAACTGCATGCAACTAGCGAGACACGTTATAAGTGATATTGGTTGTAGATGTGTCCAGTCCATTGCTTACTAACCTTTGCTTCACGTTTATTGTCATGCTTAGCGCAGAATAAATAAATTGTTCTCAAAGATGGATGCTTCATTTTCACACTTCTTGGAGATATGCAAGTACCAGAACATTCTCTTCGATTTCACTTTCGTCTACTTTTCGCATATATTTTTAATGAAGAATTCTGATACAAACGAATATTGTTTGAATAATTCTGATACAAAATTTGAAAATAACAGTTGACAGTTAATACAATTGACAGACCAGACATGTCTTAAATTACCAAAGTTGTGTTTAATGAACTGCGTTGCCATGGTGATGTGTTTAAGAAATCGTGTTGCCATGGTAACGTGTTTAATATTTCGAATAAATCACAGATCGACAATCCGTGATTAATCGATCATTTAGCGTGGTACATATCCGTACGCTAAATGCCATTTTAGTTATGTGAGTAGAAAAAAAGTTATTCGAGAGAGTTAGTAGAGTGAAATAGAAATCTGGGTTTGTATTATTTCAAATTGAAAATTTTTCTGATCATAATATTAGCATGAAGTACACGTATATATAGATGGGTAGTTGGCTGAGGATTTCGAAATTTGAGATACAAACTCAGATTTCGATAACAAGCAACATTCCTGAAAAGTAACGATTTGAAAAAAAAAATTGTCTGCCGAAGATATTGAATTTCAGTCAAATAATGTTTTGCTGTATTTGTAAAATTGTACTATATTCCACAGATCATTTTCTTCGTAGGATTTTAAACCAATCAGAATGTTCGATTGAACCAAGCTTTCTTGTATAATTCCGAATTCACGTGGATATACATAGAGTAGTTCCACCAATCAGAAATTTAAAATTATTCCCATTTCCATATAGAGACCACTTCATGCTGTTACATACAAACAAAGCGCTTCATCAAATCTTGACGTTCGTTCAGAACTTTTCAAAAAATAATCGCATCGAATACAATTCGAACTTCGAAATCATCAAGGTCATATATCTCAAACTTCCTGCAATATTACTAACCGTGTCAGTTTGAAAGAATATTTCAATTGTTGAACTGATACTTTTTGTAATTATACAACAAGGTATCGATGTATAACCCGAATATTTTGAAGTACTTATAGTATTACTATACTGAATATTCGAATTGTCATGAAAATCCAAAGCGTATTTAGGTACTTGATTTTTCAGAAATGAAATTATGTTAGACATTATGGTTTGTAGTAGTCCATACTATCTTAGAGTGGAGTGAATATGAATCAGGAAACAAGACACACCAAGTCACCTCAAAAAAATTCAATTATCAAACGATTATCTGAACCTGGACTATATTTTATACCTAAATCATCGGCAGCAGTAGGTAGTGTTAGAGAAAATAATAATATAATATAATAATAATAATTAAAAGAATGAAAATCATAGGTTAGGTAAGGTTTGGTTGAATCAGCAAAACAAATAAATGAGAAGGGATCAAAGTGCCAAAGCACCAAAGAGGGTATCTCCTGAATATCCAGGAAAACAACAAAAGTTAGAAGCCATATTGTTTCCTAGAATCTAAAAGAATCGTTCATATCGAGAGATGACCTGCCATTGCATTAACTGTACTACACCTTTTTCAATTGTAATTCAGAAAGTGTGACATTTAATTCAGATTAGTAAAATGTAAGTCAGTGTAAGTGTAATTTGTAATTCAGAATGATTAATTGTAATTCAGAAAGCGTCAATTGTAATTCAGATTAGTCAAATGTAATTCAGAATGCATAACATGTAATTCAGATTAGTGAAATGTTATTCAGAAAGTGTAACTTGTAATTCAGAATAATCAATTGTAATTCATAAAGCGTAATTTGTAATTCAGAAAGTATCACTTGTAATTCATAAATACTATGGATTTAAATAAGGGTAGGGAATAGAAATCAACGAATGGTTCATTGTGTTGTGAACATCAATATTTTAAAATTTATCGACCAACGGGCATATCTTGACATGCCAGAGCTGCAGCATGGTGAATGATGGTGTGTTGTGCAGCCCTAGCACAATTACCTCCAACAATTGTATCTTTGGTCTGGTAAATATTCTGTTCTACATAGAAAAACAGGTCGTTCTCCAACACCTGGACCTCAAGGAGAATGGATGCATACTGGTTGTTCCTAGTTCCTGAATCATAAGAGATACTTTCTGAATTACAATTGACGGTTTCTTAATTACATTTCACTAATCTGAATGACATATAACGGTTTCTGAATTACAATTAAGTATTCTGAAACACTCATACTTTTTGAATTACATCTTATACTTTCTGAATTACAATTGAAAAAGATGTAGTGTTTATAGGATTGTTGGCTTGTAATTTTTCATGATTTTTTACTAATCCGCGGTGTCATGTAGCCTGAGGACACATATACGGAAAAGGTGAATGTTATACCTTGACCTGGTTTCATTCCTCCTCCCCAGCCCTGACCTGGCATCATTCCTCCACCCCACCCTGGACCTGGCTTCATGCCGCCACCCCAACCTTGACCTGGATTCATCCCTCCTGCCCAACCTTGACCTGGATTCATGCCTCCTCCCCAACCTTGACCTGGATTCATCCCCTGGCCTCCTGGTCCCCAACCCCATCCATCAGCATGTCCCTTCGGCAAACCTCGTGATGACACTGTGGATACCTGCGGACACCAAGCGGTGTCAATTTCAATACACACCGCTTTGGGCTCAAAGCTAGTGAGATTCGAATGATGTGAATTGTTTCGTGACCTAATTGAGAGTTATCATCATTCATCCTTAGAGTATTATTTCAACAGGAAACATTGAACACTGGAATGGTGGAACAGATTATATTTTACACAGAAAGAACTGACAAATTTTTTGATAAGTGTGATATTTCTGCGTAAGGGGCCGTAGATTCATAGTCTCTTCTTCTCAGGGACTTCTTTACTTTGCTGAATTTAATCCACATTTTGTTAAACCATTGTCGATCTGAATGTAAACCTAGTAGAGGCGACCTAGTGCGAGGAGGTATAATATTATCTGTTCAGTGAATCGAAATATGTCTGTCTGTCAAGTGGCGCTGCGGAGGAAAATGTGAAAAGAGCTCATTTGTTTATGTCAAAATTGACCATATTAGGTTGACATTCTCTTCTTCTATTTCTCTCCAATATGTACTCAACCACAGACGTTCTTTCCATCATTGACGTGATATTTGATACGAAGGCGATGAAGAAGAAGATTCTTTCATAAGATTGAGATGTCGTCATCATAAATTAATTTTCTGACAGTTGTCATTAACTTATAACGTCGTCTTTGTGGATGTGTTGAAATTTGAATTCGTATCCTTGGAAATTACGATTATACATATTTATTTCTTCTAGTATTGGTTTTCTATCAAAGTTTGTTGATTGGTTTGTGAGTGCGATTGTATTATTTTGCAATATCATCTGAAAACTTCGCACTCCAGGAGGTGGAGGTGTAAAATTATCAAGACATGGTTTCCCCAATCCCCACCGTTGTGAATTTGAGCCTCAAATCCTGAGGCATCAATGGGTTTATTCCATATTCATTGGATTCCAAGGTGAAATTTTTTTCTTGAATCGCATAATATTTGAAACTTAATGCAATGATATTTCAGGAATGGGAGTTTTTGAAGTAAGCGAACATGATAATGTATGTTTTCAACATTTTAAGGAACTGTTTCTTGCCTACTAACTACCTAACTAGGTTGCCATCTAGAACGACAATGGTTAAACACTTACCAACAAAGCAGCTGTGGCTGCCAGAAGAAACAGTACTGTATTCATCTTTTCGACTTGTTGTTACACTTCACTACCTTCAATGAGGTGTTCGTTTTGTTGTAGGTTTGACTTTTATATGGTTCCTACTTTTCGAGTAATGTGGATTATGAGCCGATCGTCACCATAATTATCATTCGCATATATCAAGAATAAGTTTTTTCAGTCTATATCATCGTGTAATTAGAATGTTTTGACATTGTAAAATGTTCATTTTTCATCAAAAAAGAATTTATTATAATTAGTATCAGTATGAGTAATACCGTATGCTAGTTACTATTCGAGTGCGTACTTATTTGCATTGAAGAGTATAATTGGCCATTTCATTTGAATAAATCATCAGAAAATCCAGGAAATGACATTGTTGAAAAATTTTATGTGACTTTCAATTCCTTCCAATTCTCCGCCATACATTGGTGGACAATGGCCATACCAGTGGTCAAGTGACATGTCCAAAACAATTTTGAGTTCTCGGACATGCATGATCGATCCCAAAAATATACAGGTTGGTCCTTGAGTAATAGACCGGGAGACAGTAACAGACTCGACTCATTTTTTACGTATTGCACCCCTTTAGAGGTCTAGTCATCGTCGATCTAAATGAAAACCTAGTAGGCGACCTAGTGCGAGGAGGTATAATACAATATCACTAGGTTCTTCGAGTTCTGTACTTGTAGGAAAATTCACGGATTTTGAACGATTCTTTACATAAAGAATCTTGCGTTTTTTTGGTGGGCAAGAGTTTTGGAATACGATTTACAATATGGTATCATTGTATTCAGTTCATTTCGATATAATTTCAGCTGGAAAAAAATACCCCACCATCTGACGATTGGACTGAAGACTGACACACTCGCGTTAGGATGTGGGGAAAAGTTAATGTGAAACGGATTTTTACGGTATGGCGTTTTGATTTTTCGAAAGCTCACACAAAAATATACAGTGTGTTTCATTTCAAACAGGTGAAAATGAAAAAAAAAACACCTGTTAATTTTGCATATGGAGAAGGCATGGGGAACAACGCAATATGAAGTTCTTTTTTTTGCAACATAATTCCTAATATGAATTGTTCAAAACCATGTTTCACTCTGAAAAATTGATTATATTGATGGTTATGCATACTGTTTCGAATTTGGTAATAATCACACGACTATTACCTAAGATATAATAATAATAATAATAATAATAATATAGAGGGGGCCGCTCAAAAGGAGACACGCTATATTATGCCAAACTTATGGTGAAGTGCAAAAGTTCCATAGTGTTATAGTAATCATTCAAATTTCGCGTGTTTGACCCATCTAAAGGGTGTATGGCGTGAACAGATTTATATTTCTTGCCATGAAAATATCTGGCAAGAAATATTTCAGACTGTGAAAAATCGTTCAGCATTTTGAAAAAAATCTGCTTCTTTAGGGCGTGCCGATATTCGTGAATGTTTACTCGAAAATAATTAATTGTAACAAAAATGGGGCTGTGTGACCTGTTTCGATAAGAATATGGGAATTTAAGCCCAACTGCATGCGTATGGCATGTTTCTTGCGCAGGATAGTCATCTATGAACTTCCAAAAAACGTATGGTTTTTTATGTAAAAAACCGTTGAAAATCCGTAATTTTTGAATACGTTAAAATTAATCGCTCTGTGATTGAGCCCCGACGTCCAGCACTATGACTATCATTTTCCTATCATTCATTATGTAATTCGACTCTGAAAGGGTGACATACTTGTACAAAATGAACCGAGTCCGTCTGTCACTATTTCCCGGTCTATAATAATTGTACAATGCATCCCATTTCGGTTGTGGCTGCCAGGTTTGTCGATTGTTATTGAAGATAGATCCTTGCGGTTTTCACGCTCTTCTTATACTTTTTCATGAAACTCATGATGGCCGAATCAGACTTTGCATATCTGTTTCCGTTCATGAGATACAGGGCGATTTTGGAAACCCATACTATTTGGACCACTTCTTTATCTACGAAGTTTTGGGGAATATTATTGCGCTGGGAACGAAATCTAACAGAGAATTTTGCGTAGAATTCAATGGCGTACTCAAGAATCTTTTTCGGGGTTTGGTTTTGGAGATACGACACAAAGTTATATATTTGTCAATGGAACATACCATATTTCTTCATTTCGTTGAATTCTTTATTCATTTCCCTTCAAAATGATGTGTAATACTTTATACATATAGGATCTATAGATATGATAAAAATACACTGAAACATCTAATTATTATGGAATTTTGCTAGTGGGCTGCGGCTTTTTTATATAAATAAAGTATAATTTTACGAATTATCTTTCAAGATGATTTTTTCAAGAGATAATGCAAATAAAGATAATAACACTAATTCACTCACGTGATTCATGAAACGTGGGTACCTACGTAAAAACAACAAATGAATAATAATACATAATTCATAATAGATAACGTGAAATAGAAGGACTATCTAATTAAAATAGTATATAATAATGAATCACACATAATAATCCTTCAAGTTGTACTTGTAAAATTCATGGCCCACTGGCAGAAATTCATCATTTTTTGATGTCTCAGTGTTTTCTCAACCTTCCTTCTGGTTCAACAGGAAGCGACCCAAACTTTTGATTTATAAATAGGACACCCTGAATATTTTTTCATATTTGGATTCAAGGGATCGTTTCACACATATTAGATATCAAGCTTAATAAGCTGTGCTCCGGGTATTATTACCTACATAGGTTAGTGTACGGAAACTCTCGTACGATTATCAGTCTTCAGTATCATACACATCAGATTAGATGATGTGAAGATGGGGTAAAACACTAAAAATTCAAAACACCTGCAATAGACTAATTTCTGTTATGAAACTCTCCATATTTATTATAGGCTAAATAATATGAGTAATACCAAGAAAAAACTTTAGTGACCTTTTATTACGAGTGGCACTGAAGGTACAAAAAAGTATATCGATCGTCCTCCCCTCTTGGAAGGATTTTATCGTTTCGATCCGCTGTCAGCGTAAGGTATAGGATAACTTCGCCTCCTCAGTAGGTGCTGGTCCTAGACTCTAGTCTTCACTACTGGTACTGGTACTGGTACTGGTGGGGGACGTTTCCACGTCAGCAACTAGTCCCCAATGGGACCTTTTTGCCAACCCCAAGTGTTTTTTCAATGACTGATGTGGTTCGCTCAAGAGAGCTGGCTAACATCCTTTTCAGGCACCGCCCATCAGCTCTCTTTTTCAGAGTTTTTCAGCTGTGTTTTGTAGGCTAGTAATGTACTCACTACCATATGCGCAGTGGCAGGCCTGCTAACTATCATCGTTAACCCCCGAGACCGAGGTCTACTTAAGCAGCTGGCCCGCTCTCACGCTCAGCTGGTAGTTTTCCACACCCACCTACATACACGTAGGCTAGTAATGTACTCACTACCATATGCGCAGTGGCAGGCCTGCTAACTATCATCGTTAACCCCCGAGACCGAGGTCTACTTAAGCAGCTGGCCCGCTCTCACGCTCAGCTGGTAGTTTTTCCACAACCAGCTACATACACCGTCCTACTTCTTCTCTGATGCTCACAACCACATCATCATATCTTTCTGCGTGTTCTGTGTAGGCTTTGTTACTAACTCCATGCGCCACTTTAGGAGCAGCACTGTTAATTGGAACGCAACAGCGAATCGTGCAGGACTATCCCCAGCCGATGCTCCGAAACTTTACAATATTTAATTCGTAAATAAAATATTGAAAAAAGTTCCTTGCCCGTGCTGGAAATCGAACCCACGACCTTGCGGTCGTGAGACGGACGCTCTTCCACTGCGCCAATCCCGGCTTCACTAACTACCTCATATTATATACGGCTTACCACCTCAGCTATGCCATCTTCTATCCAGTTTTCTTCCAGGCGGATCGCTTCATGTGGTGGTGGACAGAGTATCGTCCATAAGGATTAAATTTGGCACCAACATTGTTCCTACTTTATATTGTTGATCGGTTGGGAGCAACCACTTGCCCGACCCATAGCTTTGCAGACGATCAATGACGATCTCGCTGATATTTTTCAATTTTTTTCTATCGCTTGGAGCGCACGAAAGGGAATCCCTATAATGTTCGAAGAACATCGTGCGTTCCTAGGGAGGATAGGGACAGGAGGTAGGTATTGGATTTTTTTTTGAACTTTTGGAGATTATAATATGTTGTTGGGAATACTTCCACAGGCAAAGAATTCCATAGCCTATCCGTTCAATGGATGAAGGAGTCTTGATACAGTGCTGTTCGACATCTTTCGAGGTTGCCAACGAAAGGGTGTGCTGACTGGGCTTGTCTAGTTCGTCTGATTGGTATTGCTAGTGGAGGGATGATAGCAGAGATTTCCGAAGAACATTTCCCGTGGAAGTATCGATAGAAAAGTGAAAGGTCGCCGACCTGTCTTCGGTGTTTCAATGATGTCAAAGAGTGAGGGAGTGTTGCGTCACCCACCAGGCGAATGGCTCTTCTCTGGATGGAATCTAAGAGCATCAGCGCATGTTTTGGTGCTGAACCCCATATGTGGGAACAGTATTCTAGAACAGGCCGTATCTGCGCTGTGTAGATCATGAGAAGCTGTTGAGGTGTAAAGTAGCTTTTCGCACGGAACAAGAATCCGAGTGACATGATTATCCCATGAAAGAGTGTTGCTGATGGAAATACCGAGCATAGATATGGTGGGCTTGGTGGGGATGGTGGAGCCAGACATTACAATATCGGGCATACTGAGTTCCGCCTTTCTAGAGAAAATACAGGCTTGAGTTTTGGTGGCGTTGAATTTAACTAGGTTGTTGGTTCCCCAGGCTGTGATTACAGCAAGATCTTCATTGACAGCATTGACATCTGCAAAGCTGTGGATGGGGCAAGTTGTTACTCCCAACAGATCATTGATATGAAGAAGGAATAATGTTGGTGCCAAAATCGATCCTTGTGGAACGCCGGAATTGATGCCAATGGTATCAGACGATACACGGTCCACCACCACGTGAAGCGATCTGCCTGAAAGAAAACTCGATAGGAGATGGCATAGCTGAGGTGGTAAGCCGTATGATGGTAGTTTGTGGAGGAGACCTTCGTGCCAAACACGGTCGAATGCTTTCGATATGTCCAACGCGACAGCTAGAGATTCCCCGTGTTTTTCTAATGAAGTTTGCCTGGGGTATAAAAAACCCCTAATCTATACTCTGGATTCGGCACTGAGACACCCTGTGTATACCAATATTCTCCCATATCATGTTCGAACTTCATGTTTCATTTATTTTTTCCAAAACCGAAGCACACATAACCCGAAGGAAGTGGGTTAGCCGCAAGAGTGAGGTGTGCATCCATAATGGACAACGGAACTGCACGAAACGGTCTTCACGGTCAATCTTTAACGTCCAGCAGTGGTCTCATGGGCTCCTACGATTTAGTAGTTAGCGGCAGTTAAATAATGTAGCACGGCTGGAACCGGCCATTGTGAGGCAGCACCGGTCATCCTGCGGATTCCCGCAGGATTTGCGGATCAAGTCGACAGCCATTACTTTCCACGGTATCGGGCAAGGTGCTCGCCCTATACAGGGTGAACAATACGAGGTCTTTTGGAATGAGTACATAAAATATTCAGCACATAGATATGATCATTGAACTCAATGTAAACAACTGGAGGGGAGAATGCCGTTTTCTCGAATAGCACAGAGTGTGTGAGAGAGAGGGCCAGCTGCAACAAAGATAGATTGTGTTACGGTAACCTGTCTCTTTCACACTCGTAATGTTTTATGGCGGATTGGTGTATACATTTTATTTCATCCAATAATTGGAGTACTTGGCCCTTTTTTTATCTAAACAGTCAATCAATCAATCAATCAATCAATGCTGTGCTTTATTGTCCAAGAATAATAATCCTTATTGACAAAGCATGGTTTACAATTATTGTAGTGGATTTCCACTGTGTCCAATACGAAGTTATATAATATTATGTATAATATGTATAAATAAAAATAAATAAATTTAACATTGTAAAACATAGGTACGGTAAAATACTAATAGGTACATGATGTAAATTCAACACACACGAATAAAAAAAAGTTACATCATAATAGTCTTGCTGAAAAAAGTGAAAACAACTTCATTGTTGGTTGTTATGTGAATTATCGCTTAATTTGGCGTGTTTTGTTTCATCAAAAGGACTGAATTTGTTGGTGTGAATTGATTATTGTTGACGAGATTTGTGATTTTGAATTAATAAACAATGGTCATTTATATTGTGTTGCCTTTGGATGCAAAACAAGCAAGACAAACAGAAATTGTCCATCATGGGTAAGTAGAAAATTGTTCAGATCCTTAGAAAAATTATAGTGATTTATTTTCAGGATGTGTCTATGGATGTGTGTGTCGATGTTCATAACGTGGATTCTAAAGACGATGTTTTTCATATGGACATTGCCTACAACTTCCAGCTTCCAAGTTTCGAAGTTTATTGATAATGAAACCCGCAAATTGTTTCATTCGAGAAGGCCTATTCTATTGCAAATAAAAGTGATTCTATATCGAGATGATAGATAGATATGAAAACCCTATACTTACCTTGACACAGCAATTTTTTTCTCTCGTTATTCCACACATTCGTCCGTCACGTGATAATGAGTAGGAAAAAATGCAAATGAAAGTGATGACGTCCTATTCCCCCACAGGGAGTATATAATGAATGGTAGTGCACTTTACGAACTTAACGACAATTTTTTTCAACCACCTGTTAGACGGGAAGTGACCCCAACTTTTTTTTTTGCATGCCGCCCTGTACATTTCTTCAGTCTATCTTATTCGCCTTGAAGTTCTCTATCCAACCATGTATCACAAAGTGCCATTCATTTCTTAATTCGCTGTTGAATTGCTTTTTATTTTTATCTACCATTGTCGTTCATTTTATGAACTAGTTGTGGTAATGACTTGGAGTTTCTCTCTTTGTGACCAATGCATTCCACTTTGAGTATTTGGCTTTTTCCCTACTTGAAAATACGCCAGTCGGGCAACCAGCCACTCCCATTTTCACCTGAAATGGGATTTTGTTTTGGAGTGTTTCTTTCCTTGCCAGGTGGCGTTCGGCGTTCGCGTTTTCATTTCGCAGACGTCGAACGCCTCGTATGGTATAAATGCTGAGATGCGTTTACGTTGGGTCAGGTTCGCACCAGATAGCGGTCAAGAAGCTATCTGGGACAGCCCTGTACTGATGAGAGCCAAGAGCTCGAAACCGGTCTGCAGGTAGTCAGCGTTCCTGAACTACTTAAGCGCAGCTCAGCGTTTAGGAAAGAAACACTTGCGATGCTTGCGATTTTATTCGTTTATACGAACTATCGCATAGGTTTTGGGAGGATGTAATGCAATGTTCTGCGTAGCATATAGCCAGGAAAGTAGTTGTTTTTCTCTCGTTATCTACCATTGTCGTTGATTTTATGAACTAGTTGTGGTAATGACTTGGAGTTTCTCTCTTTGTGTCAAAAAGAATAAGTTGGCTGTGACAGGAATTCGATGATATATCGACACTTGGTAGGCTTTGAAATTTAAATATCATTAGTAAACCGATATTATTCAAGATGTTTTGATATTCTGATCAATGTCTGCAGGTTGTCGAAAGCTTGTTTGAGTCGAGATGAAAACTTCGAAAATAACTCATGATATTGAGGAATCTAAGATAGGAACATATTTTTTCGAATTTCGTACAGAAACTATCTGTAACAGTTAATCGATTGCATCGATAATTTTTTCTCTTCATTTGTGTGCTGCTTAAAATTGCATATAAGACTTATTATTTCAGGGTAGAAAATAGTTAACACTATAACTTAAATAATTTTTTTAGTCCTCAGATGTGATAGCCAATTGACATTACTTCAAATTATTTCATATGTTAATTATGTTATATCGAATACCGGTTGGATGAAATGGTAATAATTGTCACGCGACGACTGTTTCACACTACTGCGAATGTATATTTCGTATCATTTTTCATGCGCAGCAATAAACTGTGGAAAAATCCATAACCAGATAAGCCTCGAGCGGGTATATAGCATATAGCATCGTACTATACACACTCCTGCAACACCGTCCCTTAACGATGCTGCGGGAAATCAAGCATCATTTATAAAGATAAGCGGTTAACTGTCGGCATTGAGCTGTTGACAGCCAGCATTGATGATCGATTGGGAATCAATCCGGCACAGAGAGCAGTCAATGGGCGTGTGACGTCATTTCCTTTGTGCCCTTATCTCGCTTCTGGTTCATAACGCGTGGATAATGGCCAAAATGGAGCATACACGCATTAGGTGGCTCTGTTATGTCGGTGTCCTAATCGGATGGATGAGTTGAGTTGAGCTGCGCCGACAATGTTTAGTGGTTCTGTTTTATGCAGAGAGGATATTTCATTATACATCATATTATTCATCCGATTTGAAGAAGAATGTCAATTCTCAATTTCGGAGGATTTTATTTTTTATTTTTCATGTTCTCCTTTTGAATGTTCATCAGATATAATTCAATGTTCGACGTGGTAAATAGCCAGGAAAGTGTTTTCTGTTGAATATTCAGAATGATGTGTGCATTTACATATTTTTGTCTGAAGGCGAATGCAAATTCTCAATTTCAGAATTTTTTTTTTATATTTTATTTTCAAACTCTTATCGTGTGTGTTCAATAGATATAATTCAATGTTCGTCGTGGCATATAGCCAGGAAAGTAGGTAGTTGTTTTCTATTGAATAAACTGAAAAAGAGTAGATATTCTCATCGAATAGAGAATGCGGATTCTCAATGTATTGCTTCATATAAATATATCCATTTTTGTATGTACATAATTTATCTAAGAATATTCCTTTTTTAAAAGGATATTTCAATTGTGGATGTGCTTGATTGATAATTACTGGTTCAGGCGAGTTCGGACTAGAGTCACAGTATATTATCCTTTCATCTCGTGAAAGGATAATATACTGTGCTAAGATAAGGAGGGCCAGTTTGGGTACGGAAACTACGAGAGATACAAACATATTTATATTTGGTATAAGTACTGATTTCAAATAATAGTTTTTAATAGTATATTATGTAACAAGTGTTATAAACGTCCTTTTAGTAACGAGTATTTTGAGCACGAGCGGAGCAGAGCGGAGCGAGTGTTTAATAAACGAGTGTCTAGAAGAGTTTATAAACGCGTTACGCATACTATGCTTTTTCTACGAACTCCGAAAATTACATTAAAATACCTGCTATTCCTGCTAACCTACAAAATAATTCAAAAGGAATGGGGATTGGGAACATAATACATGCAACTGCATGCAACCAGCAAGACACGTATGAGTGATATTTGTTGTAGATGTGTCCAGTCCATTGCTTACTAACCTTTGTTTCACGTTTATTGTCATGCTTAGCGCATAATAAATAGATAGTCCCCAAAGATGGATGCTTCATTTTTACACTTCTTGGAGATATGCTAGTACCACAACATTATCTTCGATTTCACTTATGTCTACATTTCGCATATATTTTTAATGAAGAATTCTGATACAAAATTCGGAAATGACAGTTGGCAGTTCCTACAATTGATAGGCCGGACATGTCTCAAATTATACTGAAGTTGTGTTTAATAACCTGTGTTGCCATGGTAATGTGTTTAAGAAATCGTGTTGCCATGGTAACGTGTTTAATATTTTGAATAAATCACAGATCGTCAATCCGTGATTAATTGTCCATTTAGCGTGTTACATATCCCTACGCTAAATCTCATTTTAGTTATGTGAGTAGAAAATTAGTATATTATGTAACAAGTGTTATAAACGTCCTTTTAGTAACGAGTAGTTTAAGCACGAGCGGAGCAGAGCGGAGCGAGTGTTTAATAAACAAGTGTCTAGAAGAGTTTATAAACGCGTTACATACTATGATTTTTCTACGAACACCAAAAATTACATTAACATACCTGCAATTCCTGGTAACCTTAAAAATAATTCGAAAGGAATGGGAATTGAGAACATAATACATGCTACTGCATGCAACCAGCGAGAAACGTATAAGTGATATTGGTTGTAGATGTGTCCAGTCCATTGCTTACTAACTTTTGTTTCACGTTCATTGTCATGCTTAGAGCAGAATAAATAAATTGTTCTCAAAGATGGATGCTTTATTTTTACACTTCTTGGAGATATGCAAGTACCAGAACATTCTCTCCGATTTCACTTTCGTCTACTTTTCGCATATATTTTCAATGAAGAATTCTGATACAAACGAATATTGTTTGAATAATTCTGATACAAAATTCGAAAATAACAGTTGATAGTTAATACAATTGACAGGCCAGACATGTCTCAAATTACTGAAGCTGTGTTTAATGAACTGCGTTGCCATGGTAATGTGTTTAAGAAATCGTGTTGTCATGGTAACGTGTTTAATATTTTGAATAAATCACAGATCGAAAATCCGTGATTAATCGATCATTTAGCGTGGTACATATCCGTACGCTAAATCCCATTTTAGTTATGTGAGTAGAAAAAAACATTTTTACTAAAATCCATGACAGAATCACTTGATTTGCATAGAAAACACTTAGCCGTTTTTGATATTTTCACAAAATACGTGTTTTCAAACTGTTGGCTCCCAAAGGTTCTTCAAAAGCATTCGGTTTTATCCATATTACTATAACTACTATAACTATACATTTCAAAATAGCCATCATCGAATACGGACCTGAATATTTCATAATAATTCTGTGAAAAAAATTTCGTTTATCAAATTGAACATTCAACAATGCCACATAAACATCGATACGCATTTCAGAATGAGTGAATAATCGATAATAAATTTTATAAAACATATCAGTGGAGAAATATAAACAGATGCACAGATGAAAAACTTCTTTGAACGTGAAAACTATTAGATACCAAACTGATGAATTCACAAGAGACGTTCAAAAAGATCGCTATCGCTTTCTAAGCATGTATAACATCTTCCTACTGTTGAATTTCAAACATTATTCGGCATTTCTAGCGTTATACTCTGGAATGCTTCAAGAGCCAGTATATTTTTGAGTTTTCCTGTTTCTAAGGCTCGGTAATGAACATATAGTTCTTGACATATCCCCAGAGAAAGAAGACTGGTGGGGTCACATCGGGCGAAAGAGTTGGCCAAGGTGTTTCAGAATACAAGCTAACAAATATTCACTGATGTCACATTGTTGTTATTACTTCATTATTGGAAGTATCCACTGCCCAATATTTCTTACGCTTCCATTATTGAAACAGTTCTTTGACCATATCTTCGTATAGTCCTTTGACAAAAATCCATCAACACTGGTATTGTTGAATTTGTAATAATGAACTCTATTTTTGAATTTGGGATACTATACTATGGGCATTATGGGTGCCCTATTCGAATTCGTTTAGGTGCAATTTGATGTGACCCTATGTATGTACATACGACTAATCCAAAGGCATATTTTGAGTAACCAGCATCGAAGGTACTGGGTAATTTTTTATAGGTGCGAGGAGGGGGGAAGCATTTTAGCTCGGACATGGTGTATCACATTTATTTTGACGAATTTGTTCATTCAGAGAGTTCGATTCTCCAAACGGCCCACCAGCAGTTGCTGGCAATAACGAAAGGGAAATAATTGATGAAATCATATCAAGCTCTTGGTGATATTATACACACGATGATATTTTATTGCCAAAATGTATGTATCTCTGGCACTCTGGTTCGTTCAGGGAATATTTAAACGAGAATTAAAGATAACGTATGACAAAAATGGACCGAAGCGATTACACATTTTCTCCTTCCCTCGCCCATGAATCATGCATTTTTATCAATTGTATTCGGCATATACGCAGAGATCCCGAAAGAACTCCCGCAAAAGTAGCCGTAAATCAAGCGATATCATTCTAATGCGAACACATACGAAAAAGTATTTTATCGCAAGCCGAAGAATAGAAAGGAAAAACCATCAAACGGTCATTGTAGATCAGTCGGATCCCGTGATAACAGGGACTTCTTTCAGAACTGTCAGCATAAATCATCGAAAGTTGGGCGAAACCAACGGCATGCATGATGAATATGTATGAAGATCCAGACGAAATATATGCTGCTACACGATAAAAATGTCACATGGACCATATATCTAATGTCACACTCATTTAACTCGGACGTAAGTGCTTAAGAATTATATTCTCAAGATCTGATAACCTCCAAAACTTCTAAAAATTTCAGTACCTACATTATTCAACAACGAAAAAGCCAAAATAATCAGAGTGGAATGAAATATTAGATGAATATGCAACGCTCGAAGTCATTTCCACAAAAGTTCATACATGAACGAAACTGATAGATAACGAAAGGAAAACACCTACTTTCCTGGCTATATGTGCCACGCAGAAGATTGAATTGCATCCTCTCGAAATCTATGCAGCGATTCGTATAGACGAATAAGATCGCAAGTGTTTTATTCTGAGCGTTTGCTCTCATCAGTGCATGGGGTGTCCCTAGATGGCATTCATGACCGCCATCTGGTGCGCCATCAGAGCATTTATATAATAATAATGTAGCTATTCTTTCATTTTCATATTCTAGGCTGATTTGGATTATTTCATCAATATTGTCTCCTAGGCAAATGGCATACAGCTTTCGAATCCAATATTTTGTTTTTAGTGTTTTGAGGTTATGCTGTCGCTGTCATTTCGGAAGCCATCGAAATTCGTCCACTATCTCTGTACATCGGTGGAATGGTTTGCAATATTGGTTGACCCAACAGTAATAAATGTCCAACTGGAAATCACCAAAGAATGTATGAACACAGTTGTTGGATTGATGGAGCCACCAATGAATAAAAGAACGTACCTATCAAGTCAAGCCTTTTTACTCATCGATAAAAAAAATCGATAGGAATAAATAGAGCAAAAAGCAAAAAAACCTAATAAGCTCAGCAAGAAAAGTGTTGAGCAGTAAGTTATCACGGACTCTTTGGCCATATTGAAATAATACTGATATATTAATTTATATAGAAAAGATGAGGAAAAATCCTAAAAAATCTGGAGAAACTAATGTTCCACCTCCTCGATTAACCTTTGCAGACTGACAGACATCAGCGTGTGAGTAAAGGAATAGTTCATTCTATTCCGAATCGATAAATGTGGTCGTTTCAGCTGGAGCAGGCTAAAGGAATCAAGCCACCTGACAGATACAGACGTTATCTTGGTTTGGACATACATCACTGTCCGATAGGAGTAAATATACCCAATATGGCAGGGGAAACATTTCTCTTTCGTGATGATTCGTTTTCAAATTCACCCTGTAGGTTGTAGGTATAGACAATTACTTGAAGTACTATTCCAGGTGATCCAATCGATTGTTTTCTTTCTCCGTTTAAACGATTGAACTAATTGGTTGTCCAGCAGAACATTTGATGTTCATGTATAGTGGGACATATTTATTCTGCTCACATTTTCTTGATAGTTCGCGAAACTCTTGGATAGAATTCCAAAATTGAGTTATAGCAACTCAAGGTATATTGTTTCCCATCATGTGCCATGAGCTGAATCGCTCTTCTTTTGTAATACAATATTCCATCTGAAATACACACAACTCATATGTGGATAGCATGTCCTTGTTTGTATTGATACAGAATTCGAAAAATCAGAAAAACCAAATTGTGCAAGGGAAAATTGAAATTCGAGAGATCATTTGTGAATAGCATGTCCTTGTTTGTATTGATACAGAATTCGAAAAATTAGAAAAACCAAATTGTGCAAGAGAAAATAGAAATTGGAGAGATCATTGAATATCAGATTAATGCTTTCTTCATCAAATCCTACACTGAATTCGACTGCAAACCACTGTGATCATGATCATTTCCCACTGTTTCTTTGTGAGTACCATATACAGGATGTTATTTAATGTTGCATGAAACTTCGAGGTTATATTCTTTGGACCAATAGGAGAAAAACAGTTTTCGTATGATTTCGTGTTCATAAGGTAACTATGAGAGATAGAGAGTCGGTTAAATCTTAAAAGTTTCAGCAAATTCAATCTTGATTCAGAATCCGTTAAGAAATCTAGACTTGCTTCAGTGATTTTTGAGTTATTCAAGAAAAACTGAAATATTATATTTTTGTTTTTCTCGAATATCTCGAAAATTATTGATTGTATGATAAAACAACTTCAACATTCTAGTATTACCTTCTGCTTTTAGTGATCTTCCAAATGGTTCGGTCAGTTTTTGTTAAAAATATCAAATCTCTTAGATATGACCTCTAACTGATTTTTCTTTTTTCTTTTCTTTCTCTAAAGAATCGACAAAACCATTCAAAAGATCACTAAAAAGTACCATCATAATGTTGAAGTCGTCTTTTATAACAATCAATGGTTATCGAGAGATAGTCGAGAAAAACGAGAATATAAACACTCAATTTTTCTTAAATAACTCAGAAATGACTTAAGCTATTCAAGATTTTTCGACGGATTCTGAATCACGTTTGAATTTTCTTTTTGCTAATGGTACCGTTTTTAGTAATTTTTTTCGCTCTATGAAATGCTCCTATTCTATCACCAAAAAGAACACGAGGAAAAAATTTGTCTTCAATAAATTATAACCCTCCCTCTAAAAACACCCTTTATAACAATATCAGAAATGTAGAAGTGTATTTTATCAACATACATTGATGTAGAAAAATTCTACCGTTTAGAAGTTATGCGGAAAAATTATTCCAATTTTATCAACTTTGAAGATATATCTCCCCCAACATACATTTTGGGCCATTAGTCCATCCATCAAACTATACTTATTTCACAATGTAGTATCATCTCCAGAAAGCTCGGTAAACATTTTTGACTCACCCTGTATACATATGATTGACTGTGGAATTGCCTTCATCAGATTTAAGTATTTCAATTGTTTCAGGTTATTATCTGAATATTTGCCTATACTTTGGTGATGTTTTATTTTATTCTAGAAGTATGTACTTTTTCGATGATTATTTTATTTCTGATTGTGTATTCATTAGAATATTCAACAGGAGTGATTGAAAAATGCATACCATTTGATAATACCATTAAATTCTCCTGTATCTGTTATTGCTCATGATAATAGATATTGGAATAATACTCTTCTGCATTCATAGCAACAAATCTGGAGAAGTAAATGTCCCATCTCCTGGATTTTCCCACATACATTATTGAAAATATCTCGATTGTTACAAGTTACCTTCGATGTTTTATTCGAATGTTAACTGGATGCCGACCTCGAAACGAATTAAATCAACTTTTGGAACCCCAATTCGTATGAAGCATGTATCCCGGACAAAATAAACAATAAAAACCATGATGATGCTATATGCCATATAAGCAACGAAATAACGAGATTATCATTCATGAACGTAACGAAAACCATCCGAGCCAAATAGAATTTCTACCGCAAACTGACACCGAGGGTAATGTAGCATAAACAAAATGTGTAGAACAAATGACAGGCGTAAGCGAATATAGTCAGAGCATCCCACGATCAAACCTAATCTGATAAGAGCACTCGTGCTCAGGGAGGAACATAGACCGATAAGGGTGGATATCAGATTGGCATAGATATATTGGGATGACACCAATATGATTGATTTCATGAAATATTGTCACTATTTTTAGAGGTAGCATGGTCTTATAGACCAGTGCTGAAGCCTTTGAAAACGGTATAAAGTGAAAAAAAAATGATAGTAGGGTGTTACCCATTGGGAAAGGAATAGAATATAACAAAGATGAAAGTTGAAATAAATCACGAGCGATCTGAGGTCGGGAAGTGGTAGGAGGTGAGTTTTCAAGGGTAAAAAACGGTTTATCTCGATTTTTGACAAAACAACAAGCCCTATGGAAACAGTTGAAATGGCAAAGTTGTAGGTAATGAAAAGATCTCTAACTTTTATATACCTAAACTTTTTTCACATAACCTCAAAATTCAAAGTTCTTGGTCTTTAATTCTTATCTTTTACAGAAAAAAAATTTCACGAAATCTGGTGAAAACTCACCTCTTCAGGTCCCAATTACACAGTGATTTTTTCAAATCGAAATATAAATTTTTTCACCTCATTTTGACGTTATATCAAAGAAGAACCATCATTTTCAATCGAGAATTCTTGCGTCAGAAAGAGAAAATCTGAAGCAGGAATCAATAAACAACAATATAAAGAAAAAACAATTGAATGGATATGGACACATGATGAGGAAGGATCCAAATAGAATAACGAAGAAGAAACACGAAGCACGAAGCATAACAAAGAAGAAGAAGAAGGGGAGAACACGGAAGAAATGGATACAACGAATAACAGAGGCAGCAAGGAAAAGACAGAAGTCGTTGAGAGAGATGATGATAATGACAGAAAATGGGAAATCATGGAAACAATGGATAAACGACCCAACAGAAAATTAGCCAAATTTTTGAGGCCCAAAAGGGTAAAAGGAAGGGAAAAAAAAAGGAAGAAAGAAAGAATTCTTGCGTCAAAATATCTGCTTTTACAGAAAATTCGATGGGATGGTCTGGAAGAATATATACATTATTGTGGTAAATGTACTCAGAAAATGCAAAGAAACGAAGAAGCAGCAGTCAGATTATTTAGATTGAATTCTTCATTATTCAGAACAACAAATTCCGCATGTTTTTGGCTTTCTTAATGAATTTGAATTTTTTTACTGTTAATTTCAATAAATAGCTCAAAATTGTACATGATGATTAAAAAAAAAATCGGATTTGGGTAGCGTTCCTTCGTATTTTCTGAGACCATTTACCCTAGTGATGTATATATCTTCCACACCATCGGAAAATAGAGATTCCAATGAACAAGACGCCCACCAATTTTTGAAAAAGCAGATATTTTGACGCGAAAATTTTCGATTGAAAATTAGGAGGTTTCTTGTGAAGAGAAGAAATTTTCATATTGAAAAAGTTATAATGTATTTTGGAAATAAAGAGGTGAGATTTCACCAAATTTCGTGAATAAATGTTTATTTTTTTTCACAAGATAAATATAAAAAACCAAAAACTTGGTTATTTGAAATTTTTACATTGATTTTGTGGTCATGTGAAGAAAGTGTATCCACAAGAGTTAGAGATCTTTTTATTACCTACAATTTGCCATTGATTTTTTCCATAGAACTTGTAGAAATGTTGATTAACCGTTTTTCACCCTTCCCAACCTCAGATCGACCGCGATCTATTTTTTGTTATATTCTCTTCCTTTTTCAATAGGTTTCATTCTACTCTAACTTTTTTCGGTTTAAAAAATTATCGACTCTGGTCTATTATTGATACTCAAATGAAAGAACGTTTCATAATGAATCCAAATATGTAGTTCTACTTATATGTTTCCAATTAGAATTTGAGTAATTCTAGACATATTGGTCGTCATATTTCCTCACTACAAATTATCCAAACAACGAATACATTGACTGATAACAAAACAAATAAGTATCCAGCAAATGATCAAATTAAATTATTGGAGAAGACATAAGAGAGAACGACAATTAGTTAGTTCAATTACCTACCAATGAGTTATCAGAATCACCTGTCTACATATTTACATTGAAATAATCAGTATGAGCAAGAAGAATCTGACTGAGAGTTCAGACTGTTATTCAACTCTAAATCATGTCTCACAGTTTTCGTTGAGCCATCGAGGTGTGAAATCAAACAGGGATATTAAATCATAATAAGGTGGTTGGTTATCAACCCTAGTGGAATAGCTTATATATTCCAATTCCACTACATTAGTCAAATAACACATCTCCCTATATAGATTAAATCAACTCATCTTCACATCTGCATGACGTTCACTTTTATCAAAGGGAAAGTGACAAAATCATTCGTTTGGAAATAATGTCAGGATGAGAACGATGAGGAAAATGATTCTCTTGAAAATGCTACGATGAGGTTGATGTGTTGTTAATCATGAGTTTGAATATTTTAAACTGATTTTAATAACCATTTATACAAGATAAAATTGGATGGAAAGAGTGCAATATGTGAAATGTTCAATTATACGGGAAGGATTCTTCCTGATGTACAGGCTGTCCCACTTTGAAGGATATTTAAACTATTTCCAAATATAGAGATTTGCGGTTTTCGCAAACAAAATTTGCAAATATGGCCACTTCGTTTTTGAGATACAGGGCGCCATTGAAAATGTTGCATTTTGGGACCACTCTGTATCTCAGCTACCTTTCAACTTGCTGTCAGATTATCAAAATAACCGGTTATTAAAAAAGTTGGTTTCTAAATTTTCCTACTTTTGATATCCTAGCTAGATTATACCATTGTCTGAGAAATCTGTAAACTTCGATTGGTAGTTGTGAAATAACTAAATTCAAGGCTAATACTCAAAATGTCGTATGGGTGTAATATATTTTTGAAAAGCGCAAGGCATCAACATTCTTAATATGAAAAATATACTGGGTGTTTCTTTCAAAAAAGCATAACTTTAGGTTATATCTGAATAATAACAGCTAATTTTGAAAAGCCGACTATACCACTGGATTCTACGTGAAAATATGTATGTGACACAATTTTCCTATGAGTTGAAAGATAGCTGAAATATCGTGAGTTTCACAAAAAAGTAAACAACGTTCGCAAAAACAACAAATTTCTATCTTTAGAAATAAGTGAGATATCTCGTAAGGACATCGAAAATTAGAGTCTGTTCAGGGTGTCTTACTCAATTTTTTTTTCAAATGAAATGATCTAAATTTTGTTCGATAATGAAACATGAATGATTTATATTTTTGAATTCAGATTGACAAGCTTTATCGAATTATGGAAGAAATATAGGTCATTTATTGATTTTTTTATATGCCACCCTGTGTTTTGTCGATATAAAGGAAAAGTATTCCAGAAGAGTTTTTGAATAACCAAAATTTAAATACTGTCTGTAGGTTAATCTAGAAGGAGGTACATTCATTTGAATGGATGGATTTCTTGAGATTTTTTCTCCTCGTTTCTATCAAATAAAAAAATATGAATATTATCTCAATATACGTGTAGTAAGGACAAATCAGATGTTTTGCCCCAAAATGTCCTGTAACTCATTGATTGCCAACGTCACCAAATGTCACTGAGAACTGAAAAGTTTCAAGACAGACATAATAATCATTTTTTATGTTGAAAACGGGAGCAGATTCGGTCCCGAAATGTCCAAAGCTGAATGAAAACTTGATATTTTCTCTATATACCTTTATTTCTCTTCTCCAAACCGTTTTCAATACAAATTGTCACTGACAAGCTAGTGAATTTTTCTTTTAGGCTCTCTAATAGGAAAATTCTTCAAACGCAGTGACATTTTGGGGCAAATCATCTGATTTGTCCTTACTACACGTATATTGAAATAATATTCATATTTTTATTTTATATAAACGAGGAGTGAAAATCCCAAAAAATCTGGAATAATAACCAAAATTTGTTGTGAATTACGAGGTTGAAGGGCATTTGAGTGAGACACCCTGTACAAGTCGATTCCTCGCTAGGATTGAGTTGTGGTCAATGCTGCTGGTGCCTCTGCCGTCTATCCTGATGGCTAGCAGGAAAAATAGCGGGTCTTTGCACAGCTTAAGGCTTGCCCGCATTTACTAACAACCCATTTATATCTTTGTTTCTTCGTGACAAGAAAAATGCCGCTCATTCAGGGGCACAATGACCAACAGGGGTTGATAGAATGTCCGTTCTGAATAATGTATGAGTGAAAAACCCGGATTTTTTTAAGGGAAAATTGAATCCGTATGCGATTTGTTGCAATAACTTATGTCCCTTTTATTTATTTGTCGTCAGGATTCTGTCTGAGCAGTTTTTCATTTATTTTAATGAAGAATCGGTTATGCTGGTGAGATTGATTTGGAGAATGCAAAACTACATCAATATGTTTTTTTTAGTCAGAGTTGATGGTGGATTAGTCCATCTCCACTTTATTGAGGACACATTTCTTATATTCGATGATGAAAATGCAGTAACGAAACATGGACAACATGAAATAATAATTTTTTTTATGTTCCGGTACCCACGAAAAGGTATATCCTGTAATGTTCAGAGAACATCGAGAGAACCAAGGGGAATAAGGCAGCAATTGGTGTTCTTCTTAAATTTCTGGAGGTTATATGCCTCGGGGAACACCTCCCTTGGGAATGTGTTCCAGAGCCCCGCTGTTCGTTGGATGAACGAGTCTTTAGAAAGAGATGTTCTGCAGGTCCCCAAAGTGACCACGAAGGAATGCGAAGCCTCAACTCGACGGGTTAATCTCGCGGGGACTGCCAAGGGAGGAACAATTGTTGAAATTCCAGAAGAGCATCGCCCATGAAAATATCTATAAAATAGAGCCAGATCGCCAACTTTTCTACAGTGTTCCAGAGAAGTGAGTGAGTTTGTGAGCGAGGCATCGCCCACGAGACGAATTGCCCTCTTTTTGGAAATAATCCAACAGTTTCAAGGTATGTTGGCGTGCTGCACTCCAAATGTGGGACAGTATTCCAGGACAGGTCGGATCTGTGCCTTATAGATCATGAGCAGTTGAGTGGAAGTGAAATAGCTCCTGGCCCGAAACAGAAAACCCAGCTTTTGGGACGCACTTTTAGCAATTGATCTAACGTGATTTCCTCAAGAAAGATCATTGCTGATAGTAATATCAAGCATCGAAATGAATGTCTTCAAAGGTATGGTTACTCCTGACTAGCTTATGTTGGGCACAGTGAGATTGGCTTTTCTAGAGAAAAGGCATGCTTGTGTTCTGTTCGCATTTAAATCTACCAAGTTATTGGATCCCCATTCGAGAATTGTTGCCAAGTCCATAATAAGTGAATATTATTTCATTCTTGAAATGACTATGATATACATCGTGTGCGGTTTCAACTAGCAACACCCTCCCGAATTATAACCCGTTTATTGTTTCATCAAAACTAAAACTCCATATTATAGTACACAACAAACTTTCTTAAAAAATGTGGACAAATCTGAAATATTCAGATTCTCAAGGCCGTCTTATGTTTGTTGAATGTTTCAAAATTCCGAAAATGGACCCGTTTATTGATTTTTCAAAACAAAAATTACATATTATAGTTCACAAAAAACTATATTAAAAAATGTGTACAAATTTGGAATGTTCAGATTGTCAAGGCCTACTTACGTCTGTTGAATGGGTCAAATCTCCAGAAATCCTAAGAAGTGAATAAAAAATTGTAAAATTTGTATATCGCTACTTCAAAGTTGGGAACCAACTCCCCAGAAGTCGAAACTTGTGCGGGGTTAGGAAGAGCGGGACCTACAGCTTATAGTGGAATTCGAACCACTTCTAATGTAACGCAATAGCTCAGATAGGGTGTGATAGGATGCAATAGGATGCAATAGCAAATTTTAATATTTTTGCTGCTTTTTCGATTTACCCTATATCAATATCTGAGGGATTGATATAATCGCTGGAGTAGTAATTTAATGGAGAAATACATCAAGGAATATCTCTCTCTGTAGAGCAACCCAATATCAATAAAATTGAAGTTGGAAAATTTTCATAATGATCCATATCTTTCCTAGAAATGAAATAGTTATTCATACACCAAGGTGAAGTAAATAATATCCTTCACTACCAGAAGGTGTACATTATTTTTTCTTCACCACTTGCAATATTCTTAGATCATTATAGTTCAGTGGAACTTAAATATTCAATTCTTATTATTTGCCATGACCATGATATGTGGTCATTGATAAATACCTACTAGATTCGAGTGCTATACCTGTGAATCTCGCCTCAGCACAATGAATTCGGGTGTATTATAACAGAGGTGGATATGTCTGTCATATAATGAGGAATACCACCTAGATAGAAAAACACACTTTACGCCTTGAAAAGGAGTAAATAATGGTAGGTTCTTTAGCTAGTAGTGGAGAAACAATTGCTACCATAATTCGAGAAAATATTCTCCATGCAAATTTCTAAATTTTTGCATTTTCGATTCACCCTTTATCAATGTCTAAGAAGTCGATATTGAGGGTGAAGTGGTAATTCAATGAAGAAACACATAGAATACTCAGATTCGAAGTTTCATCTTTGTAAGTTCTACTGAATGTGACTCTAGGCCAACCAAAAATCAATACTACTAGAGTTGAAGTATTTCGATAATTCAAGAAAACTGTTTATCACTCACTTTACGATCGTATCGACTGACAAATAGAGGTCAAATATAACACGAATAGGAAGGAAGACAAACACTGTCCAATGACTGCAAAAAGATTCTTGATTTTGATCATAATAATATATAAGTACCTACCGATTTTGGCGAAATGGAATGATGATTTGAGATATCTTCATGGAAATTGTTATAGAATGAAGAATATTTTCTTGAATCAGTGTTTTCATTCTCAGGAAAAAATATATGTATCATAATGAATTATTTATTTTATGTTGGCATAGAGAGATCGTTCTGAAAAAGTTTTCGATGTGTTTCTCCATCAGATTTTGATACAGGGCGAATTGAAATAAACGAAAATATTAAGACTTTTCATTGATTAACTAATAATCTATATGAAGTATTGCGTTAAAATTTTGTATGGCGGTATTTCAGCTACCTATATGCCTGAATTGAATAGGTTATCTACTTTTTCGGGAAGAAATAGCCTAAAAGTCGATTTTGGAATTTTGACCTTCTCAACAAACGATAGTTGACCTTGATAATCTGAATATTCCAGACTTGTCCACCTTTTTCAGTTGAAATCGCACACACTATACATATGTCATCTTCCAAATAAAAAATGTGACAAAATTTCATTTGTACTATCTCAACAGCGAGTTTTGGACTTGGAAGCTACATACAAACGAAATTAATCTGATATGAGACCAACGCCATTCCAGACTGAACCCCAACATCCCTAACATAACTTCACCATCTCCATCTGAACCACATTACACTTCTGGACCCGTCACTGTTCCACACATTTCCGCTCGAACTGTATTAATTTGCAAATTTTCGCTGCTCAATAATGCATGCTCCGAATCCTTCGGCCCTTAAGTGCATCAATAAGTAAAAGGTACATGAGCCAAGGACCTTAGACGGACAGACCCAAGTGAATATGCTTGTTTGGCTAATGTAGGCACAGAACTGAGAACAGATGAGGTTAACTAGCCCTCTCGTGAAGGTTCTTAGCACTTACTCAGACAGTCAGACATCAAAGTCGATCGACAAGGCAGTTATTGTGGATTTATGCAGCAGTTTGAAGTCTTGAGTTTCAAGTCGTAGGTTTCAAAAAGTCACAAGTTTTAAGTCGTGAGGGGAAATGGAATAATGGCTGTCATATCATAATGAAAGCACCCCTATTCTATTCATTAGCTCATTCTGCTTATTGTTCATCAGTTTTATACATGTTTGGGATGCATGGTTTTTTTATTATTCAGCAGTTACAAATATCTGTTTCGGATTTGGTTTGATTGAAACAAAGGTAAACAAATCAAAATTCCATATGGTAGCGCATGGCTCATATGCAGAGCAAATTGGTCATAAGTTTCAAGTTGTAAAAGTCATATGAGATGAATGTTGGTCAACTTTTCTCACGACCCAAGACTCATGACTGCTTATGACAATTGTATGAACGTTTTTATTGCAAAGCAATGAATGAACTTCTCAAGACTTATGACGTAATACTAACGACTTGAAACTGCTGCATAAATTCAGCATTAGTCCAATAAAATGGTATTTTCACGTGAGAACTGTTTGATAATAGATATTTGTGCATACCAGTATGTTGTGCTATCATAGTAACATGATGATTATAATTAATACATGTTAGAATAGATGAAATAAATAAAATAGTCGAAGCTGATTTAGATATTGATCTCAAACATGGCGCAGTCGAACCAATTGTATTCCAGCATACTTCAGTGAATCAATCGGTATTGAACAATGGATTTCAATAAACCACACACGTTGAACCTTGATGGAAACCTAGCTAAAAACTTCGAAATATTCGAAGAAGAAATTTTGATTTATTTCACGGCCACTGAAACAGATAAGAAATCGAATGAAATCAAGTTGCTCGTCTGAAGAACTTCCTGGGATTTGAGGCATTAAAGTTATACAGTTCGATCAATGAAACTGGGAGAAAAGATTAAACTGTCACGTCAATTTAGAAAGTTCTGAAAGACTACTGTTTGCCAAGAACCAACGAAATAATGAATGTTTTTGAATTCTTCAGTAGAAAACAACAAGATTCAGAAACTTTCGACTAATTTCTTGCAGATCTCAAATATCTATCCAAACAGTCGATCAGGTTTACAGAAACACGGTTAGAAAGGACTCTTCTGATTATATTTCAAGAAGGACAGAATTCAAGTGTTCGAGGTGCGGAGGAAGACATCCACCTGGAAAATGTCCAGCCTATGGGAAAACGTGCAGCTATTGCTCAAAATTGAATCATTTTGCTACGATGTGTAGAAGAAAGAAGACTCAGATAGAACGCGAGTTAAATAACACTGGTTGTGAAGAAGGTGATGAGTTAGGGTCTGATACACAATCAAGTAGTCGATTTCTTTACGCTTATATGTATTATGTGTTTTGGGGTGCTGAATCCGAATCTGAAGTTTGCAAACAAAATTTCCTGGAGTGTTTCGAGATATTCGTACAAAGCATCGGAATTTTCGCATTTCATTCAGTTTTTTTCCGTAACTATAGGAAACTATACATTTCATCGAAAAGTCCACCCTTCAGAAAGGGTAATTCAAAATTCGATGTATATATTTCAAGGACATACTGTTGGGATCGAAATAGGACTCTTTCTTCATATGAACATGTGTCCTAAAACACATCTACAGTTAGTTAGGTAAGAAAAAAAGATTATCTAAAATTAACACTGAAATAACAAAACAAATCTTCTGAGAATTGCCATGCCCCTGTCTTTTTAGACACTTCATTTTCTTCTAGGTCCACAAATGATGTAAACCCAGTTCTGGGGGAGTTGGAGGGGGGAAGGGTCCACACTTTCATTGGCCCAAATTTTATGTTTAAAGATAAAAATTCTGATTTTCAATAAAATGATCTTGTGGGTCATGAAAAAATGTGAGAATTCGGTCTCTTGCAGACCGTTTTCCAAAAAAACGTAATCAACGAAGAGAGAAGTCACGACATCGTTTTCGAACGCAATGGGTTAAACCGTTATATCAATCAACGGTTAAACTCTCGCCTGTGCTCTCGCATACGGAGGTGATCGTATGTTGCATGTTTGCACTTGATCCGTTATTAGGACACATATTTATGAGAAGGAGAAGTCTTATTCTGATCCCAACAATACGTCCTTGAAATATTCACATCGAATCTAGAATCAACCTGTATAACTTTTCTTGCTCATGAATGAGGTGAAGAGATCCAGCAAATTCGCGTACTTTGCGAAAAATAGCGTTCTTTGTCTGTTTTCGCAGATAATTCATAATCTACGCATTTCTCGAAGAAAAGAACTTTACTGCCTGATGTGGAAAAGCTCTGCCGTCTAAAATTTGCTGTAACAGTGCTCCTCTCTGCAACTATATGTCTTTAATAGTCCCCCGAAACGTCCAAAGATTAGTAAAAATATATCTATTTTCTTCTCTTCTAATTTTTTTCTCAAACGAAGTGTCATTGACAAGCTATTGGATTTTTCTTTTAGGCTCCCTGATTAAAAAATTTGTTGAACGCAGTCACATTTTGGGGAAAATCATCTGATTTGTCCTATTACACATATATTGAAGTAATACTCATATTTGTATTTTGTAGAAACAAGAAGAGAAAATCCCAGATGATCAAGAGAAATGAATCATTCATGTAGTTTGGAGTTTCTTTTTCTTTCCCTTGGAGCGCAGGAAAGAGAATCCTAGTTAGGTTCGCAGAACTTCGTGCGTATCTATATATAGGGAGTTGACTTTGTCTGACTGGTCTTGCTAGTGATGGAATGATAGCTGAAATTTCTGAAGTAGGTACATATCCCGTGGAAATTTCTATAGAGAAGTGAACGATCGCCAACTTTTCTACGGTGTTCCAAAGATGCCAAAGAATTAGTGAGTGTGACATCACCCACTAGGCGAATGGCTCGTTCCCGGATGGAATCTAAGAGCATCATCATCCATATGAGGAATCCAGATGCCTCCAAGAGCTATGAATGAAGGTTTATTCTTCGAAATAAAAAATACTCAAAAGGCATTCTGACCGTGAAGTATTGTAACATAATAAACTTCCTCTTGTTTTTAGAGTATATATTCAATATTCACGAATTCGAACAATGAATTATGATTCCGTATCAACAACTTCTTGCATTTCTTCAATGTCCCGTAAAATGGGCTTGTTCAGCATTGTCCAGACACTGAAACATTGCTGTGGTCAATTGCGTTTAACAGGTCAGCTTAATCATCGACATAGCCAATTGCCGTTCCTCCTGAGCTCAAATAGACTTGATTTTCTGGTGATTTGTGTCCAAATTAAATAGACAAATGGGCCACTTACCCGAGATTTATCGAACAAAAACTATTAGTCGGAAATTAGGGCGATAAAATGCGATTACTTCCGATGGACTGCGTGTATACCTGATTGGATGACATTACACTGGAAACAAGGGTCTATTACAACACAATAAAAATTTTGTGAATGGTCGTTCAGAGATTATCATACAAATCCTTGGGATGAAGAATATCGCATTATGAAACTATGAATCATACTTTTCAATTCAAATGAATTAATATTGAATAATCCACCCAGCGAAATTTAACAGAGAGTAGTTCAGGTTAGGTTTAGGTTCAGGCTAGCCTTATTTCTCTATGGGTGGCTTGCAAGAACTGTCAGATGACCGACCCTTGAGGTGAAACATTGAAACACAACCTCACTTTTCCCATTTGTTTACAAGTGATTGAAATAGTTTTTCACGATTATTTTGGCATACGAATCGTGTTTTTCGGCTATTTATTAATTCGCGCATGCCATCACATTGTGCTGTTGTACAATGCACAAAAAATGCAGCAGGAGACGAAGGAATCCGGTTGGTACATTATGATTTGAAAGTAAGTGCCCACTATAGTCACTCACATGTAGTTTTCATTTTGAAATTTGGTAATTTCTCTGATTTCTCATCGGAATTCCTTCTGCAATAGATGCTAATAGAAATACTCGTGAAATTTTTGAAATAATGCAAGAAGATTGGATTCATGCAATCAAAGGGAAGGACTGGTCTGACATGCTGACCAAATTTGATCGTGTGTGCTGTAGACATTTTCAATCCATTAGCAGTATTAGCTTCTATTGCGGAAGTGGCAGAAGGAATTTTAATGAGAAATGACAAAATTTCATAATGAAAACTATGTGAGATTACTATTCACCTGAAAACTCATATTCCTTCGTCTCTCGCTGCATTTTTTGTGCATTTTACACCAGCACAATGAGAAGGCATGCTTGAATTAATGAATTGGGCAAAATACACGATTTGTATGCCAAAATATTGTGATAAACTATTTCAATCCTTCGATACCTCTGTAAACAAATGAAAAAAGTGAGGTTGTGTTTCAATATTTTACAGAAAATTGGGGTTGTGTTTCAATATTTTACCTCCAGGGTCGTTCATCGTGCACGCGACCTATTTATCTCTCTTATTCTTCCTCGTTTTATCGATAGACAGTATCAGGCGGTCATATCAACAACATATCACCAATGCTGACATGGTCTTGAGTTGAATGCACTTTAGAGGGAACCTGACCACTTTCAGTAGTTATTATTGGCGTTCTTCATTAAATTTTCAACTAACCAACGTACAAAATAGTTAGTTCACCACTGTTGAATTTGTTTCCTTCGTAGGTGGTATTTGCTGTCAACCCTTTCAAGTTAATCCGTTACACTGTATTTTAATGTAGATACCCAGCAAACATTGTACTACCGAAAAAAGTCCGGCCTAGTGCAGGCAAGTCTGGGAAAGTGACGACGATTTTCATGTGCTAAGTAACCATCAGTTGAAAATATGATGATGGCCTTGTAATGGTAAGATGCCTGGAACCAGTTGAACACTAACGAGTTGTGGCCCTTTGCTGGCCAATATTCTGTTCACCACTCTTCCTCCTGGTGGATGTTCTAGGAACGTCAACAATCAGTTGATCATTTGGATCATTATCATATGTGACTCTAGTTATAGCGTGTGTTCCGTTTTTCTCTGGTTTGTTGTCGAATTATTGTGCTCCTAACTTTCCCTGGTAGTTATTTATGATGCCAGGAGTATTCTCAATTGAGTAACTATCACTCTACCTATCTAGTGTTTCAAATTTCTTTATGAAATGTGTGTGTTTGGTATCTTATAACCTCATATACCTAGTGATCATAATAATTGGAGCATAACTATCATATTTAACTCGTTCGTTTAATCTTAGGTTTGCAAAACTGATGTCTCCATTATAGAAGTAAATAACAATAAGATTACAACTACAGAAATGCCTATGCCGAAAAAATAATGAGAATTGAAAAGCTGCATTTGCTATCACGTTATCAGACGATATTGATCAAGTTATAAACTCATGCAACAGTATTTCGTTTCTCATTCTCATATGGAGAAAGAATTCTGATATCAAGAAAGGCCACTGATAACTGATGAATTTCAGGAGTACCTACCTCGCCATAAAGAATTTAGATACTAGCCGGTAAACAGTCACTCTGAGAAGTTTCATCATGGAAGAAGAGAGAGGTATAGAAGATATCATTGTGTCATTCATAAATTCAAACCTTGAAATTTGGTATGTGCCTGTTTGATATAATATGATGAGAGGGTTAAATTGAAAAATATACTTCATAGAGAACGGTCAGATCCGTTGAACCCTTGAAAAAAGTAGTTTCTTTTTGTTCAACAATGTTTCTGTCTTCTTCATCGACTCTATTTTTGTTATTCTAGATAGTTGAAGTCGATATTGTGACGCAGTGATGACTTTTGATCAATTGGCGTGGTCATTTGGAAAGTAGTCAACTGGGAGTGGTCTGAATAGTAACCCAGCACCTACTATTGAGCGAATTATTTCTTCAGTATTCCACAATCGGTTGATCATGTTGTTACAACTTTCTACTTACCGACAACCCTGTAAGCTGTGTGGTAACCGAATTCGAAACTCTGTTCAAGACCCCCTACAATTACCGTTACCGCTTTCTAAGACTTATTGATTAGCGTCCCTTAAGGCTTAATATATCAATGGTGTAGTGGCTCAAACTCGAAACTTAAATTATAGTTAACTCGAATTTAAGGGTCTGTTCGCCCGAACGCTAAGCTATTGTCCATAAATTAGTTTTCTCGATTCAGTTTATTCGAACAAATGAATTTACCGGTTAATGCAAACTTGAGTTTGAATAGCAAGTCGAAATTGGGATTACAGGAATTAAGTTCGGAGAATTTCTAATCACTTTGGTCGGCGACATGAGATTAGCCTATTGTTTTTGTGGCGATTATCCAAAATGGCCTATACAAATGGACCATTTCAAACACTCCGAATTAGGTGTTGACAGGGAAGTATGTATTTTTATATCCTCCATCCAATGTCCCTATTTCTTCATCCCGTTACATCATGTATGATTCACTCACTGTTCGAGCAATACAATATTCCTATTGGAAAAAGCTACAAGTGAAGATTCACTACCAGCCTCTTGTCATGATCAATCAAAGGTTTCCACATTCTAACTATATTCACAACAATACCTCTTTGTCACATCCGGAGTTTATTTTGTTTTCGGAATCGATTTCTCGAATTTTTAGCTGACTGATAATGTTTCAGTAAAACATTTTCTCCCATTTTTTTGGAGTGTATTAATCCAAACTAGTTTACTTTCATGAACCGTTTTCTCCTCCAGAGCTCTCTTTCTTTAATGAATGAGTATTGAAATCCACATTTTTTCTGTGACGGGAAAAAAGTTTGGCATTTCATCTCTGTTGGCAGGTTATAAGATGTCACTTTTCATAAATAATTACTTTTTTCCCGTGGGAAAAAAAGGGGGACTTTTTTCCCGGATATGTATCACATATATATATATATACACTATTGATGGCTTTTGTTGTGCTATAGTTCCGAAAAATGGGTCAATAATACCGTCTCCTTTTATCTTCCATTCGACTTCGCGGTTACGTATATTTGACTGACAGAAGTGACATCAGATATTTGATCACTTCAAAAGAATGATAAAGATGCCTACAACGCAGGTGCCCCTACTGTTAAAAACTTGAAATTTCATTCGTCGATAATTTTCAGATTTAACAATAATGTAATATCTTCTCAATATTGATCCGTCCTTTCTTCTGTCACAGAAAAAAAGTGTATTATTCACGGGAAAAATATTAGATTTAAGCTCACGGTTTTTTGTCTCCCTCCGCTACGCGTCGGGAGACAACACAACCTGGAGCTAAAATCTACTACTTTTTTCCCTTGTATAATAAATAACTATATTTCGTAACATGAAAATTCCCAATTTCTTTCAGACAGGAATTTTCTACGTTCCAGTTTTTCACTTTTTTGGAGAGAAGTGCTTCTTTTAATCGTTCACCAACTTATTTCATGTGAGAAAATCAAGATGAAGAATAGAGTGGTTTTGATTTTGAGAGGTATTTTTAATAATATTTCCTCTAAAGGATGTGAGTCAATGTGTATATAGCCGTTTTTCCTCTCTAATCCTAACCTATTTTCTGTGGAAAGATCAGGGTGGAGAATAATTTTTTTTTGATCTTTTGAGACAGTTCAATAATATTTCCCCTCTAAATTTCCTCCTGAAGTAAGTAAGTCAATATGTATACAGTAATTATTTTTTTTATATATCATCTTATCTTCTGTGAGAAAATCAAGGTGAAGGATTGAGTGGTTCCGATTTTTTCGAGGTTCCTCCATGTGTAATACCATAAGTGATACTATTTTGCCGGAAATTGGCGATTGTAACGACAGCTCGTTGCCAAATAATTTAGCCGAATGACATTTTTTATCAAAACTCTCGAGCCGTAGGCGAGCAGTTTTGGAACAATGTCATGAGCGAAATCAAAGCAGCAAGCTGGATTATGTCAATCGACGGATATTTCCAGAAAAAATGGTATTGCGAGCTGTATTTGTATGAGTATACCATGATTGAGACAATAAACGAGCGGCTCGCGAGAGTTGCGCACACTGCATCCACTATTCTGGCTTCCAACATAATCGACGTTTCAAACGTCCAAAATTTTATCAACAGTAGAAACACAAGAGCTTTTTTTATGGGATGAATTCCTCTTGGTAACGAAAAACATTTGCCGTTCAGTTATTTTACGAGAAAAACTGACATGAAAAAACTGCGAGACCGTAGATCGAGCAATTTTGTCTAATGTCTGTTTTTCGAGAGAAATAACTGATGGAAAATGTTTGAGTTAGTGAGGAAATTCATCCAATTAAAAAACAGTTCGAGTGTTTTTTGGCAAGATAAATCAACGAAAATTTACAAATAAACAACAATAATGATAACCTTCATTGATGATTCCGTGTAACTGGTAGGAATTGATTTTTTTATATTTTCGTGGTTTCTTCAGACGAAATTTTCCTAAAACGGGTCATCTTGCTAATTCACACGTGAACCATACCCATCAATCAAACTTGGCACGACAGAAATTGGAGTGACATCAGACGCAAATAGCTACTAGATCAAAAAAGCAGGCGTAAAAGAGGTCGATGTCAAAATGACTCACGACGTCGTCAAATAGCGTTTTCCGTCTATTTTATGTTTTTTTTAATAAAGGTATTGTGTATGCCTTAGTACACCCAAACTGTATAATTTTGAAATTATATAGCTGTTAATCTGAAGGTGTTTGTTGTATAGAAAATTTCCAGATAGAAGTTATCCCACCATAAATTTGAGAAGCGGAAGGACGGAAATCACTTCGAAAAATTTTCTCAGATGCACGAGTAGAAATTTCTTTCTTCAACAACTCCTCACTACATCCTGTACGTAATAGGTCTTACTGCCATTACTGCTGAATACACGGCCATCGGCTATCATTGGAATTGTTGTGGATTCTCTGGATCGTTGCTAGCAGGCCAGTGTCCCTAATCACGGGTCAAAATCGTCATTCGGCCCTTAGGTTGCGCTCCAGTTGTTTGTGTAACACGCCATCTGTAGCTAATTTGTTACCGGTTTAATGCCGAATTCAGTTTACAGAATAATATCATAACTTTGTTTGTTTAATTAATTCTGCGAACTGACCCGATCGTTTCCACGAATTTTGAGTCGATCACCAAAGTGTTATAACTGCAGAGATACATAGTGATCGAGAATATCGTATCATTAGGTTGGAAAAATAACAAGTTGGTATGTCATTATACAGAATGAAAGAGCGAGATATAAGAAACCCTGAAACCTGAGATATTCAGTGATATAAGGTGAAGGCAAAAAAAATACAGCCACACCGTTAGTACATTCAATCGGATGTATGTAAACATCGATTGTATTTATTATTTATATCATATATCATATAGAGAATGGTGAGCACTGGGCCAAGAGCTGATCCCTGTTGTACTCCTTGTCTACTATAGAAAGTCAGCTACAGTATATCACTATCTCAATTCAATCTTGTTGCTCTATCCGATGGGTCTAATGTAAATCTCAAGTATCGAAGACACGAGAAACATTAAAATAAAGAAGGACCTTGATTCAGTACATATTCAAAAATAGTATATAGTCAAAAAATAGTAATGGGCCTAGACACATCATTGAGATATTGTTGTCATATATATTGTCAAGTACTTAGAACAATTCTTCAGGAATAAGATCGATACAAATCATCTTGCCAACAATAGCTATTCATTGAAACTAGGACGACTTCATTTCCCATTGAAGTTACTTCTCCAAAGTACAATACACATAATATTAATAGCGTTTGATTGGATAGAAGCCATGTTCTGTGCGAAGTTCGATTCTGGGAGCTATAGAGCCAGAGGCAGAACGAGTCTCGTCATTATGAATAAGGTATTATTCAATAGTTTATAAGATTTCCCAAACAATGGAGGCGCAAATGGCAAGTTGAATCTAATAAGGACAATAATGGAAACCTCAGCAGGCAAACAAGTTGCCAACTTCTAAATTGTAGCATTTAGTCAAACAAAGGCACCCTCGAGCGATATTATTGTGACTTCAACTCAGAGTTCACGGTAGTACGAAAGACCATAGGCGGAACAAATAATATAAAATTGTATTGTAGGCATGGAAGTATTCCCAAGAACTTATAACCTCCAAAAGTTCAGAAAAATTCCAAAATCTACATCCTTCTTATCCTCCCTAGGTGAGCGCGATGTTCCACGGACATTATAGAAATTTCCTCTCGTGCGCTCCAGGAGATGAACAAAATGAGGACTGTATACACAGCGACCTATCGTGCCACCTTCTTTTGCTATACCTGATAAGGTTGTTATCCGTAGCTATAATAATTTCTCCAGTGCTATATCCCTCAGCAGTTTCAGGATATGAGATGGTTCCACGTATGGTACCTACTCCTCCTCTATTATGTGTGCCCTTGGGTTCAGTGAGTGACACATTCAGTAGAGATTAGATTGGATTTAGAGTGGGGCCTTCGGGCTATCTGCCTCCACACCGCGACCTTTTCTTATCTGTTGTGTCTGTCATCAAAATCGTTTAGAGTTCTTTGGCAAGCTCCGCCTTCCCTATGAGACTCCATAGGCTAGCTTTCAGATCCCCTGTGTTCGGTTTTTCCTCACCCTGCGTGAGGAACCTTAGTCTTGACAAGCCCTCACAGTGGCAAAGTATGTGTACTGCTGTTTCCTGATCCTTCCTGACTGAACCTGTACAGCAGTTATTCAGCCAGATCTATCGCACTCATGAATTTGTTGAGCCTACAATGCCCTGCGAGAAGTCCCACTAGTATTCTAGCCGTATCTCGTTTCTGGCTCAGTAGATATTCCGTGAATGTTGGCGATGGTTTTTTTTCTCTCTCATTCCTGGTGAGTTGTTTCACCATTCCTGAGATTTGGTTTGAATCCATAATTTGATACTTTTTTTGTATAGGTTCTGGGCCATCCATAGCTTTGTGACACATTTAGTAGATATGTGGATTGAGGTTTTCCCCTCTTCCGGGCATTACATGAGTTGTCCTTTCAACTGACAGTGCCCTTTCAGTAGTCTCGTTAGTACACGAAATTTATTTTTGCTCAGGCATTCGATCTTTTGTGGTTATATAGGCCCAGTAGTATCTTAGCTTGTCTGGGACCTTGAAGAGTCATCTTTTTTCATTTTTTTCCGATAAAGCACTGTTGCTGATCACTCAGAAGGGTTCTGGCCCGATGAAAGGTGTTTGAGCTCCTTCTTAGCGAGTTTGTCCGCAACTGAATTTCCCTTCACTCCGGAATGTCCCGGATAAAAGGATGAGTGAGTATTTATGTTGGCTAGCTCGTTCAGTTCAGTTCAACCATGGAGCTCAGCGCTGGACTATCGGGCACGATAATGATGTCCCGTAATTCATAGCATTTTTATAGATTGAACTGTACACATTTCCCTATTTGCGGTAGTCAAGGTCATCAACTGGCGTTGCGATGACATGAAAACTACGGGAAAATATTCCTAACCTGGCTCAGATTGGAAGTTCCTTCAGTTTTTATTTCGTCGCAACGTCGATCTCCTATTCTAGTTTCATTCGCGGTTTTGGAGCCATCTGAATATCAGTTTATGGCTCCTTCTTCGAGCTCAATATATTCACTGTCCCATTCTTTTCTGCAGCCCAGAATTGTGGTGAATAGTTCCATAATTCACATAGCTGAACCTTTTTCTTAAGTAATCTTGAGGCAAAAATTGAATTTGCTTCTTCTATAGAATACGGAACGTCGAGAATAGAGAAACTGAACGATAGGCTGACAATGATTGTGAATACATCATCACTATCCAGGTGACATATTCAGCGATACTAAAGAGTAAGTTGATAGTCATATGTAACGAATGTGTTGAAGATAGTGTGTCCTGGTATCAGAAACAGCAGATTTTTCAGGTAGTCGATAGAAAAAACTATTTCAACTAAATTATCTCAATAAGTTAAGTTTTATTTCCACATTTGTCTGACTACCTGTGATTCTAATAATGTTTCATGTTCCACAGTAGCAGTATTATGTTTTATGTTTGATGTTTTGATATTTCGAGACGCTACTGACTTTCCAGATTTCTGTATCAGGAACGAAGGGGTGTCGCTTCGAGGGGAATACTAGCTAGATAACGGAAACTTATATGACAGGGTTGAGGGTGATGAAAATGATAGCTGGAAGGCTTAGTTTTGTGGCGACCACTATAATAAAGTGATCGAGATAGACTTCGAGAAGCTTATCCGCACAATAAATACAGCGAAATCTCCACATTAACACCTTGAACGTGACAAACTTCAAGGAACGTTATAATAATTTTCAAATTGTGCTTGGGAAAACATAGTATATGGATACAAAAATGAAGAACAATAATATGAGTAGGTATAGATGAGATATTGTACCAATAAAACATAGTTTTGTACAATAAAATTTATTGTACTTATAAAAATTTATTGATTGTACTTATTTATCTTTATTTTGCCTATGAGCTGCTCTAATTTCGGGAGGTCGTGAGTAAGTGAAAGCTGTTAGCAAATCTGAATCCTTTTTTAGATAATTACTAGATAATATGAGATAAGATATAAGTAAGAT
This sequence comes from Phaedon cochleariae, assembly GCA_918026855.4. Lineage (NCBI taxonomy): Eukaryota > Metazoa > Arthropoda > Insecta > Coleoptera > Chrysomelidae > Phaedon > Phaedon cochleariae. The sequence goes on from OU896709.1 coordinate 6,103,375, forward strand.
AAGATAAATTAGATAAGGTAAGATAAATGAGCGCCATGTATTTTATTCCTGGTTAAAATACAAAAACCAACAATCTATGCAAGAAGAACAGTAAAACAAATTCACAAGCTTAACAATTTAATTTCATGTGAAATTTACTATGTATTTACAAGAAAATATATATATACAAAAAAGTTGCAAAGTTTTGATTGAAATGAACTTGGGACTTGTTTTCGAGCAATGAGGGACACTTACTCCCATCGAACTTCTTCCTGAAGAGTTTCCTGAATTTCTGGATGGTTCTTTTCCCTCCTGTCGGACCTTGACATCTCCTTGGTGAGTGAGTTCAACTACTCAGTTCATCGAACTACTTCCCCACCAGGTGAACTTCGGTTAACTCGTCTGTCCCAGGAGGTTTCCTTCTCTGGAAGTCTTGCAAATCCACTGGATAATGTTGCAGGAAATCTTCGTTTCTTGCTGAGAGATAATGTAAGAAACATTGTATTAAAAGATGCAATATTACGCAAAAAGATAAATGACAAATTAGATAGAATCAGATACACGATATGGAATGAAAGATAAGACATTTTGGATACTGCGATTTTCAATCAAGTAGGTAATTCGGAGTTGTTTAAATTCAATTAGTTAAGAAAAAGATATATTGACTAGCAGATAAGTGAATGGCATCAAGTTAAGTAAATAAGATATTTAAGATATTGAAGTTTATTTCTATTTGAAAAGGTAGGTAGCTTTTAATCTTGCAGATAAATCAAATTATTTAATCGAACTTATAATCTTTATGAAACACGATTTTCTAGCCAACAGAGTGGATTGACATGTTCTTCAGTGAGTAAGCAATGTTTTACAACAGAGATGACATATAGTCTTGATTCATAAAAGTTTGCTACTCACCTCAGAACGTAGTCAATCCTGGATTCAGCTCAGAAAATCTTGTTTCCTCAGACTACAGATATTCAGTCAGTTCTATTATCAGAATGCCTCCAATGCTCTAATATCTCCAAATTTGGTTTTCACCTCGTGAAATAATTTGACATCTGGAAGGATCCAATGGAACTGAATGCAGAAAAAATCCGACAGAAACTAACTTCATAATAATTACAAGTTCTACAATTTCTCTTTGATCACTGAAAAATCAAAAATACACTCATGAAATACTCGTTCATGAGTTTAAAGATAAAATTGGTCAATACTAGTCCTTTCTATACTAGGATGATATTGCCAATCAAAGATAAAGGTAAAGATAAAGATAACGTGAGACCACATGGTGTCTCACCAAAGGAAAATCAATCACATGATTTTTATAATGAAGAAAAATAATTTCCTCAGTAAATAACAATAAACTTCCTAGGTAATAGAAAATATTTAAGTTAGAATTTATAATGAAAAGAAAACAATATTCGAAAGCAATCCATTCAGTTACCTGTAGTTTTGTTCATTTCAGAAAAAGTTGCTCGACGTCTTATCTCTAGGATGGATCTTCGTCAAAAGAGAGCGATTCTTCGTTTCTATCTCCCTGCTTAAATTATTCCGCTCGGAATAAATTCGATATTACAGTAGTGTTGCCAATTTTACCAAAATTACAAGAAACTATTTCATTCAAAAAAATACAATTTCAATTTACCACCTTTCTGTCGAATATACATTGAGAAACATATGAAATGATACACTGAGAGTTGAAACAAGAGTTCAAGCAGATATAGATAGTGAAAATGAGCAGAAAAATGATTTAATTAGCTGAATGAAACAAGCCAAAAGCACAAGGGTCAGAAAGAGATGATAAGCGGCAACCATGTGCCGTGCATGATAGATCATGTGGTATACTTACCTGTCGAATATCAGCTAATAAACCAATCAGCGAGCTCTCACGAAAAACAGTATACGAGGTAAATGAAAAGTATCACCGAAAAAGAATGAAAATTCACAAGTGTGAGATTTTTCGTTACAATATAAAAATATAGTTTTCATGGTTGAATACAGCATGGCACTTTTAAGTAGATACCGAGTCGTGAAAGAATAGGTGACAAAATACCAGGAAATGTGGTACAGAAAGAATTTGAGAGATGTGGTATGTGATAAAACTCTGAAACCGAATCAGAACTGAGTGGGTCAACTTGAAAAAGACAAGCACAAATGACTTGTTGAGGATTCAAATACTTCCAGATCACTCACTCACGCAATAGGAGCTTGTGTTCAAAATAGAGAGGGAACTGAGGTAAAACAGTCCAGACCCTATTTGGCAGACTGATCTGGGATTGCCTCCAAGCCCCTGTTGTCTCTATAGAGTACAAAGTAATAGTTATGTAGTACTTACTGGCATGGAAACTAAGATATAGCCGGGTGGACTGAACAATGCCAGCTTTTATATCATAGAAATCATCCATTTTTTTCTCAAAGTGGTCCCATTGATTTTAAAGAAAAAACAATTAAAAATCCCAAAGTCTGTCGACCACAAAATCATTTAATAAGCGACGTGTTACTAGTTTCGGCCACAGGCCATCATCAGACACAAAATTGATGTAATATAGTACCTTATAACATATTGAGAAAATTATTAAAATCGAAAAGCTAAGTCCAAAAATTCAGTTGACAGTCCAGCATATCTCAAAGTTGAATAGGACCTATCTTAGGTGTGTTTATTCCCTCTGAGATGGTTGAAATCCCTTATGGACACCAAGAAGGACCAGTCCCTTCAGATTTAGATAGTATGGGAGACCCTATATGTTGGTGTACCCACTGAATACTCCAGCTGCTCGTCTGATCGAAGTCTCCGAAAACACTTAGGCCTGTTGGCAGTGTTGGCCCATTGTACATTACCTCGAATATGCCGTTATTGATTTCACCATGTCAAGTCATTTTTTGGCTTTCATTTTGCTTCCACGGCCTACTCGGTGAATTTCAATAATAATTTTATTCTGATCTAGTTTCTGGTTAGATACCAACTTGTGATATGTCATTAGAAAGGGAATTGAATGCTGAATAAAGCGAGAAGAAAAAAAAAGGGTTTCCATTTAAAATAGGGAAGTTGATGTTACTTCCGGTCAGACCGGAAGTTAACTTCGACATGTCAACATGCTCAAATTCTAGCTCTTATGTCATTATATCGACGCTTCAAATTTCACAAACCTACTTCATACAATAACTGAGATATTCCGTAGGCAATACTTCCGTAGCCACCCGGTATACCAGTATATACAGGGTGATACCCCATAAAAGTCCTTCCCTCTAGCTCATTTATTCTTGAACCGATCCTTGAAGAATTATTCGAAATTATTTTCGACAAATATTTTCCTGTTACATCAGAAAATATAGGGTTCTCGGAACAAACGATCTACTGGGTACTAGTTGATTTTTTTCAAATGGAACACCCTGTATTTCATTGTATTTTCAGATTCTTCCTGAAGAGCTAGTTTCTACAATATATCATACTTGGTCTAGCGGGAATGATTACAAAGATATAGGGTGTACAAAATCGAAATTTCTCAACTTTCGAATTTTTTTGTGTCCAAAATATTCATGATTGGTTCCAACGACATAACTTTTGATTCACTATCTACTGTCATTTGATGATTGGAACAGATGAAGAGAGAGAATTCTGAATATTGACCCACCCTTTATTGTCCCAATCAAATGCCAGTAAATAGTAAATCAAAAGTTAAGATCGGGACATGATTGAGTCGTTTTAATCAAAAACGATAAGTTCAGACACAGAAGGTTCCAAAAGTTGAAAAATTTCTATTTTGAACACCCTTTATCTCTATAATCATTACTATAACCAAAGATTTCGAATCCTAACCTTAGCCTATATATACTGTATGATAGATGCAGTTAGGGCACCAATGGATTCTTAGCCTATTAATTGTTGATTTTTACTCAATGTATAGTAGCACAAAATCACCATTTCAGGACGTCAAAATATCATTGAAACGTCAAAAACTTACCGATTTAATCCGCTGTTTAGTACCTATGATACGTTACTATGGTGATTTGTCAGAAAATCTCAATTTGATTGGTTGAAAATTACTGGTGTTGAATTTTCAAGGTGATATGATATACAAACTCGTGTAGGTAGTATTTGTCACTTTGTGTTTTGACCAGAACAAATATCAGACGGCAGCTCAATCAGAAAAATTATCGGAATATGAAACAAACTAATTGAAACATGTATCACGAATGGCGGTGGTGGCATGGAAAAACGTGCAGGGTCGAGAGTAATTAGCAGATTGTGGAATTCTGAACGGAGATAACTAGAGGTCGAAACCTGGATTGAAAAGGGATAGCCGAACTGGCAATTAGAATCACGTCATAAACAATTGGTCATATCCTGGAGCTCCTGAAATGGTCCTGAACATATGCCGCCACTTGGGCTGACAGAATAATGATATTAAATTTACAGGGAGATCTGGAAATATTGAATGGGCATATCCCACATTTCCATTATTCCAAATTCAATACTCATAGCATGGATTATTGAAATGCTGGTGGGTATATTGATGTGGATAATTATTGTTGTTTGGTATTTCATGATGAGTGATTCTTTAAAGTAATTTTTGCCACATCTATAATCTCCACTTCCATGAGGGAATCATAAGTTAACTATATTCCACTCATTTCCTGATGGTTCTCACTGAGTATCATCAGAAGTAGTAGTAGTAGTTGTAGTAAGAGGGGAAGCGGTCGCCTAGCAAGTTTTAAACCTATTCATTTTTTTTTAGCAAACAAAATCAAAATATAATTCCGACTACTATGTTTTAATGTTCATGTTGAGAAGTTGCAAAATATCAATAATTCCGTTTCATCGAAAAATTTTGATTGGTAACAGAGTTGTAACAAAATTGAGTTTCGTAACATACCTAGCATTTCTATACATATTCTAGAAAAATTTCAAGAAGCGACAACATTTTCAACGAATTCATAACAAATGATTATCATCGAGTTATGGAAAGAAATTATTATTTCATCCCAATGGAAAAACATTTTGTTTATTTTGAATTTTGTCATCATTCAACTCGGTTCTCTGTTACAGTTCAAATTCAGTAGAATCATAAGTACTCATTTTATTCATTAGTCATGAGTTTGCTTCATTTCATTGAGAAGAATCTACTACTACTATTTCTATGATCCTCAGTGTCCATACCAAAAACGTTCGTTCGTTGAAGAATACATCGTGCATATTGTTTCTCTGATCACCTTGTATAATATTTTTGTGCATTTGGCTATTCTTCATTGTTATGGATCCTTGGTGACCGATAAACATCAAAGGTTTGGCAAATGTTTGACAGTTGTCATAATTGAAGTGAAGTTTCGAATTCAACGGGTGTTACGGCTTCTTTCCTGTGGTGACGATACGAGAGTCGGCTTGTGATACCGTAGCAGGTTTCAATAATCATATATAATCACTTATAGTGGATTTCTATTGATAACCTGTATGTACAATCTTCCTTTTATTATTGTGGACTAGTAGAGTCATTGTGATTTGTCATACAAAGGAAGATTTCCCATATTGGGGATTTTTACGAGTTGTCACATGCCGCCATTTTGAACCCTCCAGACGCTGAGGTATGTACCGTATGTTTGAGAATTTTGCAATGTTTAATTCTACATTATCATAGGGTTCACTCCTACCCCCTTCGGGTTAATTCTACCATCCGCACCATCGAGCTAGCAGGTACATCTGACTCTGAATCTCTAGATCAGGCTGAGGACTTTGAGGTTACTTCAAGTGTTTGTTGGAGGCCACGTCTATCCAACGCTGAATTAACACAAGTGCGGCATCCTCCTCAATATTCAGGACAGGAAGTTTTTGGACTGGTTAAAGACAGGACCGTAACTGTATATATGTAGATATATATCTGTATCTCAACTTTATAATTCTATTTTTCAAACTTCACACTATATCGTTTCCGGGAATTAATTTGCATAGAGCTTTTCAATCTAAATTTTACATACATATTATATTCAACAGTGATATTTATCAAACCTTCATATATAGAGTGTTGGGCTAGTAATTAGAGACACTGATCTCGAGCCCATTAATATATATTTTTCAGGACCACTTCCAGTTGTCAGCCCCTTGTTATCACAACGGGACATCGGAAGATCTACCTGGTCTGGTACTTGCCAGGGACTTTGGGGTAACGTACATGTATTTTCTCCTGAAGTGAATGATTCATTGAATAGAGGTTTGTAAATATACTGTCAGAGTTTCCTATACTCGAGAGATATGTGTAGTCTTCATACCACACCACCCCATTAATTTATTTTCTATTCATTATTTCAACGCTCATTATTGTTACAATCACTTGGAATTCTCCATCAATATCAGGAGCAGCCTGTGAGTTGGACTGGCTCTTACAATTCACTGGCGCGATATAAATTTTTCTGGTTCGAACCCATAGCATTGATTGAGTTAGTCGGTGACTGCTGTGCTTTCCCTTGCATTCCAGTGATTAGATAGTTTTATTCAGAAACAGCGTAGCATCTCAACTACCTCAACCATCCCAGAGGATTCACTGACTTGTTCGGGTATTATGAAATCTCATGTTAGTAGAATTTTTTTGTAAAATTTAATGAATATTGAATGGATTTTGATCAAATGTGATGTTCTCTTTTTCTTGTTTATTTTGAATTTTGTCATCATTCAACTCGGTTCTGAACTACCTTAACCATCCCAAAGGATTCACTGACTCGTTCGGGAATCATGAAATCTCATGCTAGTAGAATTTTTTTGTCAAATTCAATGAATATTGAATGGTTACGTTTAATGTAGGTTGAGACCTACAAGTTGTCTTGAATAAATCATTACTTATTCTCCAGAGTCTCATCAGAATCTGAATATCAGGCAGGATCGCCCCATGTGGTGGTCGACAGAGTATCGTCTGATACCATAGCCATCAATTCCGGCGTTCCACAAGGATCAATTCCAGCACCAATATTGTTCCTACTTCATATCAATAATCTGTTGGGAGCAACCACTTGCCCCATTCATAATTTTGATGAAAGTACTCTCCATACTGCGTTATCTTCTCATTTCTTCCAAGAAAACGAAGAACTCACAAAGAATTTTCTGAAGTCACATAGCCTGAGAAACCAACAATTAGTTGAATTCAACGCCACCAAAACACAAGCCTTTATTTTTTCAGAAATGCCTGATATATCAATGTCTGATGGTAACATCATCATTCCAACCTATATTACCATGATCGGTATCTCCATCAGCAATACCCTTTGATGGGAAAATTATGTCAGATCGATCGCGAAAGCTGCTCCACAAAAACTCGGACTTTTATTCCGTGCAAATATCAACTTCACACCTCAATAACATCCCATGATCTACAGAGCACAGATACTGCCTGTTTCAGAAGACTGTTTGGGGGGATTAGCAACCAAATATACGCTGATGCTCTTAGTGATTCTTTCCTGAATGCCTATATGGCTAGGCTACGCTTAGTCGGCGGTCTTAGGACTGCTGGCTGGAGACTGCCCTGCACTGATGAGAGTCAAAGAGATCGAAACCGGTCTGTAGGTGTCTAGCGTGGCCTGGCTAAATCGAAATCAATAGGCATTCAGGAAAGAATCATTTGTGGAAATGACTTTGAGCTTTTTGTATTCATTCAATATATTATTATTCATAAAAATGTGGCATCATCTAACTTACGCATTCAACAAGATGATGATCCAGTGAGGGCTGTTGGTCCTTGTTGTTATAGAAGAGCCTGGGAGACCCAATGATAGAGGGTTGCTCACTGGAAGCAACGATAGGATCCATCACTTCGGCCACTTACATGATGTGATATAATTATTGATGATCAAAGGATCATGTATCGTGATATAGGGAAACAATGTTTGCATGATAATCCCCCATACGTTGTGTGAATTCTAAAATCCGTGATTGATAGGTGCAACGGTATTAGTTGTGAGTCGCGTTATACGAAGCGTGCATAATATGCAATGCACAACAGAGGCAACTGTTTGAACACGAGAGAAATGAATTGATTGCATATAATTAGAGGAGTTTTGTTTTAGTTGGCATAATTGAAGATACCGTCCCAACATCACTGTTTGCTCTGAACTCATTAGCGACCAAATTGGATTTGTTGTAATTTGGTATTTGCTTTTCGAATTAACAATAATTAATTGGGCGATTAACGTGATCAATGCGCTTGCATATCGTATACACGCAAATTATTTGATATTTGCCTAATTATGCGTGGGTCAGGATGAAAATTATTCAATCATTTTGCTATCGATTCTAGCTCAATTTGAACTCATCAAGTGCAAAATATCACTATACAAGGTTATTCACAGAAAGCTTCTTTCATGCACACGTTCCTCTGTTGTTTAAACACACTTTTTGCTCTTGTGACTTGTGACAATGCACGAGAAAGATAAAATCGATATAATGCGTCAATTATGATTGCTGATTATTTTGTCGTTTCTTGTAAAATTCATTTTATATGTTGAAGTTCTAAGATCTCGGAAATCTACGGCAAATTGGTAGCCTCCAAGATGGTAGAAGATTCACACTTTTTGGTTGAACAACTCTGTATCTCCTCATTGTTGATGATGCTTTCGATGCCACTGTTCATTATTCATTCGAAATGTGTATTTGCTGGTTTCTATACGTATGAATTCCTTTCATGAACATTCAATTCGTGCATTTCACAAATCTACAATTGTATAACTGTCGAGACAGACCATTGTCTCTACAATTGTTAGAAACTCTGCCTTGCCTTGCAGCATTCAAAGCTTGGACCCATTTCGCACACGTTATCTCTGTCGATATATAGGTACATACATGTATACATAGTTAATGGAATTGTTTTTGCTGTTCTGGGTTGTCAAAAGATACAAGAGATATAGGCTGTCGAACAGATATTAGTTAACACTTTTTCATGATATCTGACAGCTACGATGGAAATTACCTCTGGTGGGCTCACTCTTTATGATTGTTTTGTCTGACTGATAATTCAACAGGAGGCGATGATGTGAAATTTCAAAGCCAACGTGAAATCGTTTGAAAAAATAGCCTCCTGATTTGATAGTAGCGTAGACATTTCGTTTTGAACCAATGATACTAATGATACCTGGAACATTCAGGTAATATCAACGATAGGCAATATAGCTTCCGTCATCAGAGATCAACTGGTGACCTGCTCGCTTACGCCTCACATATATGGTAGCAACCTATCGAAAAATATGGTGAAACCTCAGCCGTGGCACTTGATATCTCCAAGGCATTCGATCGAGTCTGGCACCACGAACTCCTCGTCAAGATCCCATCTTATGGCTTGCCTCCCCAGCTATGTTCTCTGCCAGCTAGTTTTCTTTTAAACAGGTCTCTCCATGTGGTGGTCGACGGAGTTTCTTCTGACTCTGACTCTCTTATCACTTCATTCCATATACCGAAGAAATGAAGTTCTCAAGTTTTGTTTATGGTATTCCAGAAATTACAATATCAATCAACAGAAACAGAATTCGTGTACTACTCGCTGATTGACAAGATCAGATTTGAATATACTTATAACTGAATACGCCGGAAAGTTTTATTGTAGTGATTATCATCATCATTATTATTATTAGTTAAATTATATTTTCTATACGTGATGTCAAATTCCTATGTGTGAGAAGAAATCACTCAATTTTCATTGGGAATGTACTGAAAATACATCAGCAACATAAACAAGCAATAAATGGAAGTTCTGCTTCGCCAATATTGGCGTTTACTCGGCCAATGGGCAACTTTTTTGTTCTACCATTGAAAAATGCCAATATTGAGCTGGATGACAGTGCTCTGTAAGTGATTTTCCATGTAATAATGTTTGCTGATTACTTTCCAGGCTATATGCCACTACGAAGGTTATATTAAGGCTATTGAACATACACAGGAAGAATTTGAAAATAAAAACGTTTGGAATTGAGGAATTGCATTCTCTTTCAGATTATATTTCATCTCATTCGAAATATTCATCGTACAACTAATAAACAATCAACTTTCAACTTTTCAAGAAGAAAAACAAAATAAGTCAGATGACTATTATTATTTTGAAGAAATTAGCACCAGTGAGGTTACTCATTCGCAGGTTGACAGAAAAATTACTAGATTACTAGATAACTCAGAACATAGACTCCTGCTCTTCTATAGCAGATTATTCATTAGATAATATTCAAATTCATTTCTAGATTCACATTGTATGCATATATATCCAATAAAAATGATTCTATTCGAAAAAACAGATACCCACATAACCTAGCTCTACTATACTTATATTCTTCTTCAAATATGAATAAAACACCCAAGTTTCATATACGGCAGTCAACCAGCGTTTCTAAATATCATAAATTCCCAGCGAAGCATCCACTGCTTTTGTTTTAAAGTGATTTCATACACCGAAATCAATTTTACTGTCACATATGATTCACATACATGCATAAATGCATAACCACAGGCTCACACGCTCGACTTTTCCTAACGTTCGTTCTAAGTCATTTGGGTCGGTTTTATCTTTCTTTTTCCATTTCCGGCTTGTTTTATTCAAAGCCCTGCATGGTCATAGACGTAGACGATATAGGTCGCATTTCTCATGGAAAACGGATAATCAGGTTGCCATTTTTCCCGACAAAATTGGAAAACTGCTCAGTTTAAAATGACAAAATATCTAATCATGATGATTGATTCTGTCACCAACATTGTTTCTACGCCATACCAATGGTGGGGGGAGTGACCACGACCACATGTCCTACCGACAGCTTCGCATATGGCAGTACTCTCTTCATATTGATTTCTCTTCTGCAATAATTTCTGTTTCATCCAAGGAATCTGAGAATTCACGAAGAAGGCAGGTGTTAAAAAAGAAATTTGCCAAATTTTCAGCCATGGAAGCCGACAACCTGTTTGAATTTAAGGCCAACAGATTTCAAGTTAGTGTTTCTTCTAGAAAATCCGAACTCATTATGACTGACATATTATTATAGCATGATAGAGAAATGTTGATAAGAATAGAACATAAGGACCATAGCAACGTCGAGTATTATCAGTCAGGAAAGGGCCACATAAAAAGTGGTGTGCCTCAGGGTTCTCTCCTCGGACCAACATTGTTTCTCATCTACATTAATGACATAGTCTCTAACTTTCCTGGAATATCTTTCTTTATCTAAGATTCAACACATACTGTTCAATCCTTATAGAAATTTCCAAGATGTTGATGTAATTTTGAACGATGGAAGAATCTCATCGAACGATTCCACTAAATTCTTAGGAAGAACTATCGACATGAAAGTTGATGAATACCAAACTCAACAAAGCAACTTTTGCATTGCGAACTGTCCAAGTGAACAAAAACTTGCAAGTCTCGAAAATGGTATATTTCGCATATCTTTCCACTATCGTAGGGTTGATTACATGTGAGCTTAGCGCTTTGATAGCTACTTGGCTATCAGACATGATGATGATCTATTGTCTGCGGTAGTTCTTTTCTTGAGCTCGATACATTCTTCCACTGCCTGAAAGAAACTTCCATACATCATCAGAACATCGTGGGATCTTCCATTCTTCTTTATTACTTCCACGAAAAAAATTTCTTTTCTAGCATCAAGCCCAATCAGCACATCTTTTTGTCTTGCAAAATATATACATATAATGATTATTTCCAGGTTGCATCCATGCACAAAAAGTAACTTAAGTATCAACTTGTGATACATAGTTGATTTCATGAGGAAAATCTGAATCTATTGTTGAAAAACATGTTAGTGTAAACCAATCTGTAATTTTTCGCTGTAGGTATCAACTTCCTTCATTGTTGATTCTGTGCGCTACTTCCAAACAGTAAAACATTATGTTATCGTAGCTATCAGCATAGATATCGTGGGAGGAAATTTATATCAATTCGATAAGATTCTATGAACTATCGTTAGGTGATTTATTTCAATGTTCAGTTCTTTTCTGAGTCAGGTGAGATTATCTAAGGACGTGTGTTGAATTCAAATGAAAAACTTAAACTCAATGGTTTCTACGATGTGTGAAACGAAATTGAGAATAAGATTGAATAATCGAGTGCAGGTTTACTTTTCCGAATGTGAACACTCCAGAAACCAGGCACTGGTCTTCTGATGAATCAGATTGAATTTCACTCGCTGAACCTTCAGAACCAACAACATTGTATATTTAATCTTTGTTTTGCTCCATTTTTCGGTATTATCTACAATAATTGTTCTTTTGTCTTCAAGTAAAATGGAATTCCTTCATTTCAAATCTTTCGAAATGTTAAAATACCCATGTTTTTCAATGTTTCGGAAACGACTCTTCTCCCGTTTTCAATATAAAAATGCAAAATAATTCTTGAGATTGATCTTTCATTCTCCATTTCCTGACAATTCCCAGTGTCGAAAGTTGTCAGAAAAATGTATGTGTGACAGGGTGTTATTTTTTGTTTTTAATTCAGATTCTAGGAACTGATACCATGTGCTACTTATCATCTTACAGGAAGCAATGATATCATCCCCATTCAGGAAAGTGCAAGTGGATTCTTCGATTTCCTTTCTTTTCTGCCTGTTATCTTCTCTTCCTAGGATTTAAATATCATTCCACTTTGTCATATTCTGTTTTTTTCCAGTAAGGATACCTTTTCAGCAGAGATTTGTCTTTGTTCCACCTGTATAATACTATCCACAAACGCAAACTGTGAATACAAATTCTTTCTGACTGCTCTTCATTTTCTGGTTATGATCGAATAGGAATGGAACTCATTGTATTTTCATAGTCCGTAGGAAAGAAGGAAAGCTCAGTCTTCTCCACACTTTTTTAATGATATGCTTATTCAAGGGGACATGTTTTGGACTCAGAAAAGTCCATCTTCAGTCCAATTAAGAAGTTACTACAAGCATGGACAAGACGAAAATACATGTCATAAAAAAGGAAAAAAATTGACCGACCGACATGGAGGTGAAACATTTTCAAAGGGTTGGTGCTTATACCAAACATGATAATATCATTGTCGAGGGTCTAAAACTCTAAACATTCTGAGAATAAACGGGTTTTCATAACCATGAAGAGCCCCGTGCCCTGAGAGCGCGTACCAAGTCCCCGGAGGGAACTTGACGGGACATTGCAAAACAATGCTAACAAAAACCATTATATTATTTGAAAGAAAGCTTCACTATTGGATGCAAAAATCAATAAGATTGATGGGGCAAAACGCCAAACACGTGTTAAATCCAACCGTAGCAGGTTAAAAACACGGAACTAAATTTATAGAAGACAATGACATGAGTCAAAGTCTTGAGTGATATGACATAAGTCAATGTCTTGAATGACATATGTAAACTGTTGATGGCTTTTGTTGTGCTAGTTACGAAAAATAAGCCGATAACATCGTCTCCAAGATAGAAGTGCAAATCTTTTTATCTTCCATTCCAGTTCGCGGTTTCGTAAATTACTAAACAACCACTAAGTTCGCAAATTTTTTGAATAAAATCACAGAATAACACTGGTAGACATTTGATAACTTCAAAACGATGATGAAGATGCCTACAAAAAGATGCCTGCAATGCATGGTGTAATTCCTGTTAAAAATGTAAAATTTTTTGATTTCAATATAATGTGCAAATACGCAATTGCTCAAAAATCTATTGAATTCATTCAACTTGCACATGCTGGTGACTGAACCAACTCGAGTATCCAAACACAGTGCTACTACTATTGATTATTTGTGCTCTAATATTGAGGATGTTCTCTCATGTACTATAATTCCTTCAGGAATATCTGACCATGAGGCAGTTGACAGTAGATTCAACTTGAAGATTACTGACTCGAGCAAAAAATTTCACAGTGGAAGACTATATAGCAGAACAAATTTCAGGAAGTTCCATGACCTATGCTTGAACACGAATTGGGTAGAACATATAAATTCAAACTTGAATCTACATCCCTTCAATCAATTTTATGAAACACTCAAAGCACATTTTGATAAAGCATTTCCAATCCTAAGAATTAAACAAAGAAGGAAAAAGCCGTGGATTACTCAGGGTATTAAGATTTCCGCTAAAAATTTGAGATGTCTACACTATATCAGGAAATTCACTAATGAGGAATGTTTTCACAATTACTATTCAACTTATCGATCCGTCTATAGAAAAATCGTGAAAATGGCTAAATCAATGCACTATAACGACCGTCTTGGTAGGGCAAATAATAAAACGAAAGAGTGCTGGCAGGTTATGAATGAGTTGAGAGGTAAAAGGAGGGTACCGCAGGAAGTAACATTGCAACCTAACGCGCTCAACAACTATTATTGTAGTATAGCAGAAAGCTTAACTAAAGACATCACTGATACTCACGATCCATTGATGTATATGGAATCAACCAACAATACTATCTTCCAACTCTCGAATACCAGTATCAGTGAGCTCAGGAATGTAATCAACGATATAAAAAATAAAAATGCATCAGGAATTGATGATATCTCTATTCGAATTTTTCAAAATCTCCCAGAGTCTGCACTGACAACCTTAGTTCAGTTAATTAACCATTCGTTCAATACTGGTACTTATCCGCAATTTCTTAACACTTCTGTCATTATACCCATTCACAAAGGAGGAAACAAAGACGAACCATCAAACTATCGCCCCATTGCGCTTATTCCGACACTCGCTAAGATTATAGAGAAAATAGTAAAAATAAGAATTATTAAATTTCTGGAGTCCAATAATATATTGGCATCAGAACAATTCGGATTTCAACATGGGAAAAGCACAAATGATGCCCTTTTCTCCTTCATGTACAAGGTTTATGAAAACATCAATAGTGGTGAGGTTGCCGCTGCAGTGTTTTGTGACTTTTCAAAAGCCTTTGATTGTGTTAATCATGGAATACTGCTTCGGAAGCTTCATTACTATGGGTTTAGTGATTCAAGCTTGCAATGGATGAACTCATACTTGAATAATAGAAAACAACTGGTACGTATCAATAATGTCACCTCGGATACCTCAAATATTCATCATGGAGTACCTCAAGGTTCGGTTCTTGGGCCGTTGCTGTTCTTGCTATATATCAATGATATGACTAAATTGAATATATCCGGGAAAATAACTCTCTTCGCTGATGACACTACCATATTATGGAGTGATAGATCTGTGGAGACCCTACAGATTAAAATAACCAAAGACGTCGAAATTATCCATCAATGGAGCAAATCGAACCTACTTTCTTTCAATATTCAGAAAACGAACCTGATAACATTCCGATGTGAGTTGCCTCTTTTATCTCTGGATCATCAAATTATAGAAAATAAATTGAACGCAAAGTTTCTCGGTCTTTTTGTGGACAAAAAACTGAAATTTGATCTGCATGTTTCACACTTATGCAATAAACTTGCATCAGGATGCTATGCTATCAGATTGATATCAAACGAGTTGGGTTATTCTGCTGCTATGACGGCATATTACGCTCTAATAGAATCCCATTTGAGGTACGGAATTGCATTTTGGGGAACTTGTAACAACCATAATTTACAGTCTACATTCATCTTACAAAAAAGGGCATTAAGATATGTATGCAAAGTTAGTTCAAGAACCTCTTGTAAAGAATTATTCAGAGAGCACAGAGTGTCAACAGTAGTATCCTTGTTTATTATAGAGTCGGTGTGATTGATTCACAAAACCAGAGACAATTACGAAGTCGTGAACTCATGTTACAACACACGCCAGTCAGAGATGGTGAAGCTTCCCCGGCCCTGCAGTTCACTAATAAAAGATTCCATATTATATAATGGCCTGAAAATGTACAATCACCTCCCAACTATTGTTAAATCTATCTCGGATATAAAAAAATTCAGGAAAGAATTGAAAAACTTGTTAGTCCCTTATGTGTTTTATAATGTTAATGATTTTTATGAACAAGTATTTTAGACGAAGCCTTATGTGTGCACATGTTTGTGAAAAATTGTATTTATGTTGATAATTGTTGTATACATTATTTTATTATTTTATTTTTATAACCTATTCAGCTTTGTCTACAAGGATTACATTCTTAAGTGACAATAAAGCATATTTTGATTTGATTTGATTTGATTTCTCAATATTGATTCGTCCTTCCAATGCAATTATGCCCTCTAGCGGCTGTCCTGGAAACTTGAAAATAATTTCCAGAGATTTTTCTTGGCCACTTTTATCATAAATATTTTTCTCCAACACCTGTGCGGCATATAGTTTCTGAGATACAGCCGGCGGTCTTTCTTAGTGGTACACCCGGTACAATGAATAACTATTACTCGAAACTTATACAGGGTGTCCTGAATATTTCTGAAACGCTACGTGATAAGATGATGCAATTTGGTACAAGAAATAAAATTTCCATGCCCAATGCGGTGAACATGAAATAATTCCAAAAGTTTCATTCAGGAGTGTATAATACAGGGTGAGACTACATTAAATATTGCTCAAACTTTTTGGCATGCATATTTTCCGACAATTTAATCACGGATTATGGAAATCCACACTGTTTGGCAAAAAAGGTGCTATTCTTCAGATTCATCATTCTCGAGTGAAATCGATTTTAAAATGTTGATACACTCACATCTTATATATGCATACCATCGCCAATTATCAAATCATAGTGGCTATAAGAAATCAACTACTCCCTTCTTACCTAACAATCTCAAAAGAGTGCGAAAAATAGGAAAATTATGATGAAAAAACTACTTAAACTTTTGTGATTTTTTTCCATTTCCCCTACAACTCATTGCAATGTTATGCATATCTGAGATATATCAATATTTTCAAATAACTTCTTTCTGTGAAGAGTTGTGGATTTTCATAATCCGAGATTAAATGATCGAAAACTACGCATAACAAAATTTATGGTAGTTTCACCCAGTATTATACAATTCTGAGTGAAATGTTTGAATGATTTTATTTCAACTGAGGGGGCATGGAAAGTTCACTTCTTGTACCAAATTGCAACTTTTTATCACATTGAGTTTCTGAAATACTTAAGAAATATCATCTGCACGAGTCTCCTTAGAAGACATTTATCGTCTCATGTTTATTATTGAAACTTGTTTTCCTATTTTTGATCGTAGATCCCGCTGGTGAAGTTTGGCAGGCTAATTTCGGGACACCCTGTATTTTTTGTAATTGGTGTTATTCCAGAGGTTTGCCGTTCTATAGAAATAGAAATCATGAAATAATTCCTTCGCGATGAGCCTATCCAATCGGTCAGGGTGGTCCAAAATATGATGCACACACGCCCAATTTTTCAATTTTGTAGGATCCTGAACACATTTCTCCAGATTCGAGCAATGAATAAACATGCCGAAATTGCTCACTTCTCCAACAACACGAACAATAATTAGAACTAGCCACAAGGCCATGGCAGGCCGAAGGAGGATATTCTGCGACACGAAACGGGGGTGGGCTTTGACCAATCTAACGCAGATGTTACATGTTTTATACGTGTTACTGAACTAACACAAACTTGGCGCAATTTGTCATTCGGGTTTTTGTTAAATTGATTAATTGATTACGATTGTTGGAGAACAAAAGGATTAGTGTTGGACTTCCTCGAGTAACATGTTGTTTAGAAAGTTGAATAAATTATTCGGAATGGGATTGATTAATTTGAGGAAGAGAATCGAAGTGGTCAACAATAATAATGAGGAGGAATTCAATTTTCATACATTATTGTGTAGACATCATTTCTTCAGTATTTTGATTCATTCGGTTCAATATCAAATCAGCTCAAATTCT
Organism: Phaedon cochleariae; assembly: GCA_918026855.4. NCBI lineage: Eukaryota > Metazoa > Arthropoda > Insecta > Coleoptera > Chrysomelidae > Phaedon > Phaedon cochleariae. Next base: position 6,121,114 of record OU896709.1, read on the forward strand.
GCTGATGCGATTCACACATATCTTGGTCGTTAATTTTAATCGTTCCATCATTCCCTATAGGCAATTTTATACAGGGTGTCCCAGAATAACGTTCGAATATTCCAGGGAGGGAGGGAGAGTAATCTTAATGACCCTCTCTTCATGTGTCCGAAAATGCTTCCTAAGGTCGCTAGAAGTCTTTGAAGGTAGGTCCTTGAATGCAGCCTAAAATCACAAAATTTGGTAATTTAATCTTACAAATTGTCAGGTGGATTCGTGGTGTTGCCAAGCAATTGAATCTCGTTGATTTCTGACAGAGTGACTATCGCTATTATTTCGATTGAGATGTTTATAATTCCTTTGGTGTGCCCACTCTTCAATTGTTTCGTCAGAATATCTCTCGATATGAACAATTGAATGCGAGTTCGGAACGTGTGGTTCTCATATTCGATGATAGATGGCGTGAACGATGAACAATTTCTTGAAAAATTTCAAAATGCGTTTCGAATCTTATTATGGAGTTGAACTAGACTCTCAAGGATGTGTTTTCCTTCTTTCGGGACCTGAAGAGTCCCGTTGATGATCCACGAATCAAATAATAGCTGATAAGAAGCATCTAGAGAAAGTAAGCAAAAGACACAGGGCGCAACAAATAATCCGTGCGCAAACATCCTGATCTTGACATATTATTTGTCAACTAATACAATCCAGTAACTCTATCTGTCACGAGTATCATGTTCTCGGCATATTCAAGATTTTGTTCTGTGACGGGAAAAAAGTTTGGCATTTCATCTCTGTTGGCAGGTTATAAAATGTCACTTTTCATAAATTACTTTTTTCCCGTGGGAAAAAAGTGAGTACTTCTTTCCCGGATATATATCACATATATATACTCTGTTAATGGCTTTTGTTGTGCTATAGTTCCGAAAAATGAGTCAATAATACCGTCTCCGAGAAAGAACTGCAAGTCCTTTTATCTTCCATTCGACTTCGCGGTTTCGTATATTACTAAACAACTACTGAATTCGCAATTTTTTGAAATCAAATCACAGAATTGAACTGACAGAAGTGACATCAGATATTTGATTACTTCAAAAGAATGATAAAGATGCCTATAAAACGCAGGTGTCCCTACTGTTAAAAACTTGAAATTTTATGTCCATAATTTTCAGATTTCGAAATAATGTGATATCTTCTCAATATTGATTCGTCCTTCCTTCTGTCACAGAAAAAAATAGTGTATTATACACGGGAAAAATATTAGATTTTAGCTCACGGTTTTTTGTCTCCCTCCGCTACGCGTCGGGAGACAACACAACCTGGAGCTGAAATCTACTACTTTTTTCCCTTGTATAATAAATAACTATCGTTCAAATTTCAAATAGAAATATTATAAATCAGTAGCAGGTATTATGATATAGGTAATATTATTAGTTGAGCGAGTGTATAGTGCTTTCATCATGGACTGACTGCTGCAATGTTTGAGGATTATTTGAAAATCCGAACATTCGTTCCATTTTATGTACGAAAAGTGAGTGAATAAACTATTATCACATGATTTTCTTGAGTTAGGACTTTGTGTCGTTCATGGATTCCCCATTGAAAGTCGAAAATATAACGCACCGTTTCCATTGAAACAAAAAATTGTGAAAATTAGAATGTGAACTCAAATAAATGTGTCATGATGCCTGTAAATTTTATTTGAAACTTCGGAAATTCAGTGAGATTCTCCCACGCCTCGCTATTTTCACAAAGTAGGCGAAATCGAGTGATTTCGAAGCTCCTTCCAATATCTATATTTCGATCATACTCATTGTATTACCCCTAACAAGATCCAATCAAAAACTCCTTCAACGCGTGCTTATCTATGGAAGATAGAGAAAGCAGGTAGGTGATGGATTTTTTTTCTAACTATTAGAGGTTATAAGCTCTTGAGAATACTTTCACTGGCAAATAATTCCAATTATTCGCCATTTTATAGACGAACGAGTTTTGGTAAAGTGTAGTTCGACATATTTCAAGATTGACAACGAGAGGATGTGCTGATTGGGCCTGTTGAGTTCGTCTGACTCGTATTGCTAGTGCTGGAATGATATCAGAGATTTTTAATGAACATTTAACGTAGAAGTATCTATAGAAAAGTGGAAGGTCGCCGAATTTTTCACAATAATGAGGTCAAAGGATTAGTGTGAGTGTGACATAACTCTGGATGGAATATGAGAGCATCAGCATATCTTTGAGTGCACATCCCCGTATATGAGAACATTATTCTAAAACTGGTCTCATCTGTACTTTGTAGATCATGAGAACTGTTGATGTGTAGCAACTAATTCCACTATTATCAAACTCAATTTGCTATGTCACCATTTTAATGAACTGATACTCGTCGTTTTTCGGTGAAAAAAGAGCTTTGCTACAAATTTTATTTTGATCCCTATTTTTTTTTAATAGTGCCATTCGATAGAACACCTTGGGCTTGATACCCTTTCTATTAGATTCGATTCCATGACACATCATTGAAGATATATTTGCTCAATATTCTGATCACTTTTATCTGATCGGAACAATTCATGCATATAGGAATATTCTATGGGCAACATTTTGGTACAATCGGTAATCAATCCTTCATCATACAACAGATGATGGGTTCAAATTCAAATCCAAATTCAATTTCCAATACATTTTGATTTTTTTATTCGCCATTCCATGAGGCTGAAAATGATGAGAACAGAAAACACCGACCCAAATCGATTAATCTAAGGGAAAAATATACTAAAAGAAAAAACCCGAGCAGAAGAAAGGGGAGCCCTTCGTTAGAATTTCTGTAATTTCACACATATCATGGAAAGCAAGTGTTCTTTTCAATATGATCTATTGAAGCGAATCGATAGCTCCTCTTATGAGGATATATTATGAAGTGAGGTAAAATTGATGCTTTTTCAGGAACGAAAATGATTGTGATTTGTAAAATATTTCAATGTTTCATGATTTCGTAATTGGCACGTTAAATAATAAGTACGACTTGTATCAAATACAGGTAGTACTAACTAATTTTATATCCAAGTTTTTGTTCTGGATTTCAAATCAGGTGATAATTACTGAAACACTATTTTATGAACCTGTGAATTACTTCGCAATTACCTTCAAACATCTAGAAATCAATATTTCAACAGCTGCGTTCCAGTCAGTTCACAACACGTGTCTATATAGCCAACGAAATCTTATTTTGATATCAAGGTCCTATGGTGTAATGGTTAGCACTCTGGACTCTGAATCCAGCGATCTGAGTTCGAATCTCAGTAGGACCTCTTTTTTTTTTCTTTATCAATTTATCCTCATAACATCAACTGTACACGTACAGGGTGATTACGTACAGTTTGGCAATCTCATGTAGAGTTTGTTATCATAATAGATTACTAATATAAAAACTTGACACCACCTGCAGTTTTTTCTACGGCTATGATAAAGTAGTGCTCTTGTTTTACTGCTGTCTTCGATAAAGCAATGATGTAGGTACTTTGTATGTCATCAATGTTATTTCCGTATTTGATATCACGATGTCTTCATTGTGTTATTATTTCACAAAATCTTATCTCCCATGAAATGTCAAATTTCAAGCAATAGGACAACTATGTTTTATAGATGAGCATTATAGAGAGAAAATCAGATGGTCGAAGTCATCTCCACAAATTTCAATGATGTTGTTACACAATCAGAAGGTTTCGGTCTTATGTAAGACCATCTTCAGCCTGATTGAAAGTTCTACAATACAAAAAGATTGATGTGGAAGAATCACATAATATGTTCTTGACTCACTTGTAGCTGAAAAAATGTGATGCTACTAGTTGTGAAATTGTTGTCAATGCCCATAGTCGAAAAATCGAGTTTATGAATGGTAGAACGGGTTCTCAATAAATGAAGAACCTCGTGCCTTGAGAGCGCATACAATTACTTACTAAAATGTTTTTACTTCCATTTGGGACTTATAATATATCATTTCGTATCAGATTACGGTAGAAATCTGCTGCCGGTTCTATTACTATTATTCTAGATCATAAAACATACTCATAGAAATGTGATTTTTGATATTGCTAAAATAATATTCCTTTCAATATTATTGGCAAAATTTCCCTTGAATAGTCGTATTTTCGTATTCGAAGTTTATCCCCCTCTTGGTTTTTGTGTGGAAATAATTGTACTATAGTTTGTGTCCTAGAGTATACATACTGTATTTTATCTGATGGCATGTCATAATGACAACGTTATGTCACTCAATTTTGATGACATAAGGAAGCTCATTATGGGACTAAGTACCATAATGAATTCATTATGGTACTAAGTACGGTTGATGAGATGTGGAGGGAAACTATTGTTGTGTCCTATTTGCTTTATTATATTGAGTTCCGAATTGAAATTTTCTTTTTTGAGTGGTATTTTGAAAAGCCTATGAAACAAAGAGTTGAATGCAGCATCTTTATGAGAATAAGGGTGACAAGAAGAGAATGGTATGACTGTGTCTGTATGTATTGGTTTTCGGTAAACAGAAAAATTCAAATTGTCATTACCCTACCTCATTACCCTCTTCCACAAGAATTTAAGGCTATAGGCCCTCCTTAGAAATAGAGCGGGAGATATCCACACTTTTGGCAACTTGTTTTGGAAGTATAATCTTGAAGCAATGAATGAATTTTGAATATGATGACGAACGATCAGAAAAAATCAAGCAGTTCTGAACCTAGGCACCTATGTAGGGACTCAGTCAATCCCAAACTCGTCCCTACGGTGTGATGAGATATTTATCTCATGCGGGTTTAGACTCGTATCTATATCACATTCGGCGTTATCTCGAAATTAAATCACTTTTGGGGTTTCGCTAACATTGCCATAGCGGCGTCTCTTATTAGCATGGCGAAGAGAACACTTATTCATATGGGGGCGCCCCGACGCCTTCCGTCTTCCGCCACAACGGGGAATTAGCGGTGGCGGATAGTCCATGAGCCAGAATACCAATTCGGTGGATAGCTGACACTACATCAGTGACTATATACAAGACAGTGCCGACAAGAGTTGTCAAGGATTTGGATGGCTGTCGCTGCGGACGCCATTAGGAGGTGAATTTTTTTTTGAGTTTATATGGTTTTTGCTTTGATTCAGTGATTTATTCCTTCAGTTCACTTTTGTTTTTAAAAATTCCTGCATTTTCTTAATTGAATTAAACTTATATCTAATGGTAGTGCTTTTTAAAAAAAATCGAACGGTCTATAAATCCGTCTTTATTCAGATTTGTCTTGATGCAAATAACTCAACACTCTGTGCATAATACCAAGTTTCATTTTGCAGTTCTCGTTTCAGTTATAATACAAAATGCCCATAGGTGTGTAGCTGTGGGATGTGAATTATTTGGCTAAAAACGGTTATCTGATGGAAAAATTCCCGAGATACCAAAATTGCAGATAGGAATTGGCAATCAAAACAAAGCCAAATCGTTCCCTACAGATCCATCAGTTCTCTGTGAGGCATGTATCAATTCGAGCTATTAATTCTGTTGATAATATAGTGATATACATAGATATTTTGACGAAGACTCAAATAAAAGCTTTTTTTTCTGACACATTTCGAACCTAGTATAGGTATGTCGGAGAAAGTCAGATAAGATGGAAGTCGTAGACTGGATGCTGATGCTGTAACAACTCTATTTCCTTTCACAAATCCTCATTCCAAACAAAGAGCTCCTCTCAAGAGAAAATTGCTGATACATTTCGAATCAGAAATTGTGATGAGTGTAAGATCTCGTTGACAGTCTCAGTCAGGTGACTAATAATTCTTATATTATATTTGTATTGTATAATGTAAAATTAGTGTATACTCACTCATTTTCTTGATATACTTTCCTGTTTTTCTAATTCTAAATTATCTAGTTTCATGAGGTTATGTGACCAAATTATGAAGATGTCATCTAATTTTCTAAATTAATCCCGAACCTACCATGAAGGTCACTTTGGAAATTGAATCTGACAATCAGTTACCATTTTCAGAGATGTTTTATTAAAAAATCAAACAATGTTTTCGTAACAAGTGTATATCGTGAAAAGACTCATACTAACAGATACCTCAATTTTCAATCAAATCATCAGATCGAGCCAAATCAAAATCATCTAACCAACAAATTTTCAATAACAAAATCCACCACATTGAAGATGTTCTTCAACTGAACTCATATCCAAAGAACTTCATTGATAGAACGATTCACCAAATTGGGAACAAACAAAATACACCACAACAAAAACAACCATCAATAACGACGAATATAATAGCGTACATTCCCGGCATATCTGAAAAAATAGAACGTGTTGGTGATAAGTTCCAAGTGAAAACTGTGTTCAAAACTGAAAATACAATGAGATCCATTCTAACTCAAACGAAGCCAAAAAATGAAGAACAATCAATAAAAATTGTATTTATAGTATACCCTGTGTTTGTGAAGAGTATTATACAGGTGAAACGGAAACAAAATTTTTCAGTTAGGACTAAAGAACACAAGTACAATATCAAGAAAAGACATATCGATAAATCGAAGCTAACTGAACATATCCTTACTGAAGATGGACAACATATGGCAGAGTGGAATGATATCAAAATCATAGGAAAGAAAGATACAAACCAAAAAAGAAAAATCAAGGAATCCGCTTGCATTCTCCTTAAACGAGACCATAGCATTGCTTCCTGGTTAGTTGATATAGATAGAACATGACATCAATCAATGAAAACATCCTGTAACTCATTTGTACACTAAAATCACTCATTCATATGCCAACATCAGTATGACACTGAAAACTGTCAAAATTCATTCAAATTTCCATGTTGAGAACGGGAACAGATTTTGTCCCGAAACGTCCAAAGATGAGTAGAGATTCGATATTCTTTCAATATATCTATATTTCTTTCCTTCAAACATTTTTCAAACGAATTGTCACAGACAAGCTACTGGATTTTTCTTTTAGGCTACCTGATAGAAAAATTTGTTAAACGCAGTGACATTTTGGGGCAAATCATCACTACAAATATATTGAAATAATACGCATATATTTATTTTATAGAAACGAGGAGAGAAAATCCGAAAAAATCAAGTGAAATGAATATACCACCTCCTCGATTGACCTACAGACAGTATGGTAATTCTTGATTTGTCATTCAAAATCTTCCATTCGTTTTCAGAAGCATTCAGAGTACGTGAAACGTCTTTAAAATGAATTAGAACTACATCCGGTTCAGTTTTGGCAAATTTCTTATCAAATATTGCCCTCGGACTATTCGCAAATCGCGAAAGCATTTCACACTAACGTCAATTTAGTCGTTCAGTTTAACACGTTGTGTGATCAAACCACGACTGAGTCACCACTTAAACATGACTGTCTTGAGATTTCTACTCAAGCGGAGCCTCACTTTGCTTGTCAAGATAATCAACTCAATTTATGAATTGTTGGCATAGAAAGGAACTGAATTCACAAATTTCCATCTTTCATAGTTACGTTTTCTATCAATTCGAAATAAGTAGAAGGAAGAAAGGAGTACTATTATGATGTTTACATGAGATTCAAAATTTGAACACACTTTCGGTTGGTTCATAGGAGTCTCTTTTTTCCGAAATTCTTTAGTTCCTCATTATGGAGACTTGGAAACGAAGTATTATGGATATTACCCTTGATTATAAGTGTGAATACTCAATGATATTACCTACTAAATAGCAGTGCTGCTCTGTCCAAACTTTCGTGTGCATTTAATTGTTCATCTATAGTTTGTTCAATCGGAAACCACTAATTTCAGAGCTCCTCGACAACAGAGGTTTGAAGCCTAGTTCATCAAATAGTAAATAGTCAACTTAACTATGAAAGAACTCACAGTCTCAACTCACCATATGAACAATTTGATAATGACCAACGGTCATGGACAGAAGGACATATTTCGAAAGATTAATCCTTCATCAGCAGCAAATTTATAAAAACAAGAATATATGTAAGAAGGGAACAATGCTTATATTACTTTCTGAATATTGTTGAAAAGTCTGAATATACCTACCATTATTGGTGGAAAAAGAAAATTACTTAAAATAACTAAGACATTATTTTGAATCGCGCATAGTGCGAAGGGAGGGGTAGCTGTTAGAGAATGAACATTATAACTAGCTCTATAAGTATGTCTAAATTCCAAAACTTGTTTGATTTGAAGAAAATATTCAACCACCAACATGTTGGTCTGAATTTGTTGAGTTAGGTTGACAAATCACAAATGACAAAATGACACTTTACAATAATGACGCTGAGGACAAAACACAACATCAGGAAGACACAAATCACGTCAAAAACCAAGGAATGTTTTGATTCGAAGTGACATAGAACACAGAACAGAATTATCGTTAAAATAATAGGGAGTTGAATGATTAAGTACTATCGAATTGAGTTTGTTCATTGAGGCAGTTAAGATTAGAGTTTTTGACAGCTTTATTGAATTCCAAGGTTTCGAGAAGATTTAGTTTTTCTCCTTTGTCACAGATATGTGAAATTTCAATGTGAGAATTGGGATCAAAAGAGTGTTGGTCATCATTTTTGCAATTTAATTTATAAACACCAGTTTTTTCTAGAATAGCGATCTCATCTTTTGTGTTGACTAAGGCACTTCCTAGAGTGTTGACGGTTTAAACAGAGAAAATAGTTATTTATGTATCAAGGGCGTAAAGTAGGCGTTTATGGCCTGTGGCGTGAATAATGGCCCGATGGCGCTAGCCGAGGGCCATTACACGCTGAAGGCCATAAACGCATTTCACGCACGAGATACATACAAAATTTTATGCACTAGTGGTTTATTTTCTGACTCATAAGTAATGACTATAGATTTCGACAAACTAATATTCCCCAGAATTTAATTTGTTACGTATCAATTCAGTAATCAGGAGAAGCGTGATGTTCTTGGATGATTTACATATGAAAATTATCGTACGAATTTTGCAATTATCGTAATAGTAAAACTCTTTCAGCTCTAGAAGAGATTCATTCTTCAGAGTTTTACAATATGCATACCCAGTATATAAGCCTAACTTATTTAACTTTGACGTTGTCAATCAATCTGATGGTTGTTGTCAATAGCAATACATCCAATGAACGAGCTGAATTGTCATTGTTTGACCTAAAAGTAAAATTAGTGATAATAATAATAATAGCGAGACTATGGAATCGGAAAAAGAAGAAGTTTATGATATACCGCTGGATATATTAGAATCTAGGAATATGATAATAGGTTTCTCATGAATTGATATGTGGATATAAGGTGACTGAGAACAGCGGGCGGTAAAGTGCACTTTACGGCCCGTGGGCCATAATGAGCCCGCGGGCGGTAAAGTGCGACTTAACGCCCGCAAAACCGGGCGGTAAAGTGCACTTTACGGCCCGCTAGTGCATAATATTGTTTTATGATGATTTGAAAGCTCTTGTGAATCGTGATCTGAGGAAAAGCGGCAGGAGAGCAAATATTCAAATTATTTCTAATCCATTATGGTCCAGCAATTTTTGAAGCTGTGAAAAACGATAGGATAGGTATATATGTACAAATTTAAATATCGCTATTTCAGACACGAAATGCCCCATATGAATATGCATCAGAGATTAAATGAAAGCGGATGTTGAAAATATTAGACATAATCCGTAGTATGCTTCTTTTTTTATTTCATTATGTGTACATGTTGGAACAGCTGGGACACTGTATTGTTTTTTGATGTTACAGGAAGGAGGTACTTACGATGAATATTCTTGAAATCTCAAACTTGTGTCAAAATCCTCATAAATTCACCTGTATATTAGTGTATAAGAAACCAAATCGTCGTTGAATTAACAAATTCAATGATTTAGTTACCGTGTCGCTGTGTCTATATCTATAGGTAATATCAATGCGCTGAAGTGCCACGCAGAATTTATTCACATATTTTCTGTTTTGAAGTCGAAATTTTATCTTGAATCTCGAAATTCCAACTTTATTATCAAAATTTCGACTCATCAAAAGGAGTAATTGTGAATACTTCAGCAAAACAGTGTGATCTGAAAAGTACTAAGCAGATGGCAGTGGTGGTGAAGTTTAGAGATCTATTCGATATACTAGCCATGATTGCAAAGAATATGTTTGGTATAGAACTGTTTTGCTGAAGTAGTTATACATGATTTCGTTGTGTCGAGTCGGTATTCTGATATTGAAGTGGAAATTTCAACTTTGAAGACTGAGCTGATGTTCAAAGTTCACGTACTGAATCTAATCAAAGCAACATCAAGAAGCCTCTGGAATTATAAGTCAACACTCTCTTGGCACAACAAAAATACAACATTGTTTTCCGAGATCCCTGCGAATTATTATGAGATTGTTCCCTTCCTGAGCCGTATAAACAACCTTGAGGAAACTATGATTACCTGAAGATCTCTCCTAACGGTCGTAATTCTAATTATAACCATGGGGGAGCGCTAAACCAACATAACCCAACATCAAGACGGTTCAAAGACTAAACAATGCACGACGAACACGACGGAACGTTGTTAGAGGGTATCGGCCAAATGCAAATAACCTTCTTGAGGTGGATTGAGACGAAATAATAACAAGTGAGGTACGTAGTTTTTGAAAGGTATCAGATTAGTATAGATGTAGTTTTCATTAGGTATTAGATTAGTATGGAGGTCAGATAATTTATACGACGCTATAAAAGCAGATGATATTTTATCATTGCTCATGTAAGATGGAAGTAGAGGCCATGGCACCATATCATGAGCATATTTTTATATTGAAACTATCATTGGGCACCAAAGATGTGTATACGACGCTATGAAAGTTCAGAGAACTGGAGATTTTTCCCACAAACTACGTACTTAACCCACTCGACTGTCTTGGTTTTTCCACACAAACTACGTACCTAGCCCACTCGACTGCCAATAGGGATTAAAAAAACAAAAACAAAAGAAAGTTCAAACAATGCCAACATATTTCTTCTTTGTGGGAAATCAAGACAGTCGAGTGAGCTAGGTACGTAGTTTGTGGGAAAAAATCAAGACAGTCGAGTGTGCTTTTTTTACTTTCTTTTATTTTTTGTTTTGTTTTCTATTGGCAAGTGATTATCTAGGAACTTGAAAATTTTTTAGTTTTTTCATCGTATCTCCCGAACTATTGAATTCAGAGAAAAATGTTATTCAGATTTTTTGTAGATTCTATAGAAAAGAATAATTTTGGTTCTATAACATTTTCAGATATTTTTCATTGTTCTCGAGATATTTGAAATTATCTGAAAATAAAATTTTCAACACTTTTGTTTCATCTTCCAATCAACAAAAGGAAAAAATATTCCATGGTTCAGTGGAAGTCGATGAGCTTCATCTATCGATAATCTTTGTTTTTCAATATATCTTCATGGTACCCTATGGGCCGTTCAAATTTTTTTACTTCATATTTTTCACTTTATTTCCTGTACTATTGGGTTTACAAAGAAAATTATGGGTAATAATTTGTAGAAAATTTTCCAGTGAATAACTTTGCACTCCTGATAATTTTCGATTTATCCATTTGTTTTAGATAATGAATTTATTCCATACATTTGCATCATACTGTATATTGAATTGAAAGGATTTCAAATTTTGATGTTTTGACTTTCATTTGTTTTTCCATTTTCCGATGGATGCACGAAAAAATGGTGATATAATAATTTGTTGCGTCATCAAAGAGGCATACGGTGCATTTTTCAAATTTTGATTTAGTCTATTGGTTCAGGAGATATGTCGTTTCAAAGCGAACCGTGTTTTTCGGAAAATCTCCTTGAAAAACCCACTTGGAATTTTCCGACCCTGCTCAATTTCAATAGGCTTCGTCTCTTCCTGATAGAGTTTTTTTTTCACAAAAAATGAAATCGATCGGACCACTTTTGCAATTTGTAGAGTGGTCACAAGAAACTTCCGGTGGAAAATCGAAAAAACCCGGAAAAACCACCTTAGAGTTTTCCGATTTCCTTCATATTCTAATGACATAATATTGTTTTGAGTACAATAAGATGGCAAAATTTCAAGTCGATATGTCGAAGGGTTCCGGAGATATATCGATTCATGATTACCACAGAGTACAGACAGACAGACCACACACAAAAACCAAAGTTACTCAAAATTCGATGGGGATCATTTTCTCCAAAGTAACTATACCTCTATCTCGCTTAGTTTCCGAGATAGCATTTTTGGCAAGGCCGTAGTATACTCCACTATGTATAGCGTCGTATAACAAGGAAACGGGCTAAAATTCCTGTACAAATTTTTCATCAAAATCTTCAAATTTCAGGACATTTCCGCAAACTTATAAGCTTTATTTTTCAAAATGTTTAGATTCCTTCTCAGATTCCCGTATGATCTAAGTGTTCATTCAATTACAAAGTAGTTATGCTTTGCTGAAGTTGTAAAATACCAATGATACTAATAGTGATAATAATGATACTACTACCTTGACAAATGATACTGTAGATATATATACTGAAGGAAAGTAAGAATTTGCTTTTTTTTTGTATATCGCTATTTCATAGTTGGCAAAAAACTCCCCAGAAGTCGAAAATTGTGTGGGGTTTGGAGGAGCGAAACCTACAGCTTATAGCGAGTTTTGAACCACTTCTAGGACACCAAGGTGCTGCCAGGATAACAACCAAGAATCACACATTTAAAAAAAAAATTAACGGCTATCTTGCGAATTTGGGCGCATAGACAACTCTGATAGAGAAAAGAAAACAGTTTTCGAAATCGATAATGCCTAAAAAAACTCTCACATTGTGTGAAAACATGCTCTCAATAAACAGTTTCTCAACAAACTTTTGAACATAATGAGGGGTTTTAACAAACCTCAAATTATCAGGAAGTTTATTGACTATTTTATATAGAACTAGGAAAATGACCAGATACTCAAAGTGGATTGCAATGGTCACAAAGAGAGAGGAAGGGAGAGAAACTCAAGCCATTACCAAAATGGTTCATAAAATGAACGAAAATAGTAGATAACGAGAGGAAAACGACTACTTTCCTGGCTATATACCACGCAGAACATTACATCCTCTCGATATTCATGCAACGATTCTTTAAAACGAATAACAATGCAAATGTTTCTTTCCTATATGCTAAATTGTTCAGGAACGCATGCATACCGGTTCCGAGTTTTTGGCATCCATATCAGTGCAGGGTTGTCTCTCCCAAATAGCATTCTTGACCGCCATTTGGTAAACGCATCTCAGCATTTAATACCTCACGAGGCGTTCAATATCCGCGAAATGGACGCGAACGACGAACGATACCTGGCAAGAAAAGAAACACTCCAAAACATGATCCCATTTCAGATAGCGGACAAGAATGCTATCTGGGGGACAACCCTGCACTGATGAGAGCCAAAAGCTTGAAACCGGTATGCAGGTGATCCATGCGTTCCTGAACAATTCAACATTTAGGAAAGGAACATTCGCTATCTTATTCGTCTTTACGAATCGTTGCATAGATAACGAGAGGATGTAATTCAATGTTCTGTGTGGCATATAGCCAGGAAAATAGTGGTTTTTCTCACGTGATCTACCATTTTTGTTTATTTAATGAACTATTGTGGTAATGACTTTGTCATTTTATTTAGGTCTAACATTCCTAAACGACAAACACTGATGAATGATTGGAATGGCGAATAGTGCGAAATTAATGCCAGAGAATTTATATCATATTCAACCCAACCTGGAAAACTATCACCCCCACTCAACGAAAAAAAAAAACAGATACGATGGTTGAGAAAATGCACCATCAAATCGAAACCTGATGGTATTGAAATTCTTGTCGAAATCTAAAATTCTCAAAATATTAATAATTTCTTTTTCTTCTCTTTGGTTTATCGAATATCTTCGGAAACACAGATCAGGTTATTTGAATTTTACGCGAATTATATTTTTTATGTAATCAATAGTTATCACTAGATCTTCGACCACGAGGACTCCGCGCTTGTCCACCACCATGACCGCAAACCGAGTCCATCATTGTTCATATCATAGATTAAAAAAACATCGTATGTTCTCTCCTTATCCGAACAATCCGTTATCATCAAGCCTGGGTACCAGCGTAGAAATGAAGGAATCTGATTAATTTCACAAACATAACGTAAACATCACAATAGAAATTAGAGTATTCTCCAGATCAGGAAATTAAAAGAATGCTGGGCTTCTATAAACATTTACTTCACTTCTGAATCACGAAGTTGCCGTCTGACCTCTATACCACGGCCGGAAGGCAAATCTAAAAAATACTGAATCAGTGGCCACGTTTATACCGTATGAATATTTGGTATGCTCACCAAGGTAATTTGACCAAATTCAGATCAAATGCCTTATGCCTTAGTTAACGCATATTTACACCATGTATCTTTAGGTGACTAACTTCACCAACTTTGTTTTGATATGATTATTTTTTTGAAGTTAGGTTGTGGAAATCCACTTAAATTCGTAAATTATGAATGATACCTTTTAGTTGGATTCGAAATTACCTGAAATAGAATGAAATATTGATATGACGACTCATGAAATAACATATAATTGCACTCAACTTAACTCAAGGCTGTACAAAAGTAGACCAAAGTGTTTACACCGTCTTGGTCATCATACTATTTCAGTCAGGTACTCAACAAATTTCGGTACCAAACCAAGCTGGTAACTTCACGAAGTTTACAGTTCATACCACACTAACCAAGAGTATTAAGTTGAAATATAGTCATTAGTCAGCTCACCAAGACACAGTATAAACGTGGCCACTGTAGATCAAAAGTTACAAGGATGGCTATAATTTTGAAATGAAAGCCCTCTATATTGTATATACGCTCCGTTCAGTAAGCATTTCCTGGAGATAAGACCTTCGTCATTAATCATTTCTCCAACCATTATTGTGATACTTTTTTCGCATTCTGTGCGCATTTCGCGAGGCAAACGAAAACATTCAGAAGTTGATGGTATCGAATGGGTATATAGGCGCCGCCAAAAACAGTTGAGATAACGCTAATGTTTCCCAGCTGTCATTTTCCCATGCACCTTTATAAATAACAATCATTAGCCCGCTTTCCTTGGTATATTACAGCGAAATGCATGTTCCCTGAGGGAACACACAATTCCTTCTTTTGCTGATGGGCTTCTCTGTCGTATCTCCTCGTTTATGGAAATATCAAGAGGCATCGAATGTGCCTAATGATTCTTCATGGGAAACTGTGGTATATGATTACACAAAAGCGTGAAGCGTTGAAGTAGCAGAACTAGACAGATGAATTCGTTGAAATAAAATATTCTCATCAGATATAATAATTATGAACATAAAAAAATGGAAAAGTATACGTGTATGAACTCTGATCTTGATGAGCTTGGAACTTCCAAAAAATCATTCATATCAGTGATATGGGAATTATATCTCTTACAAACAGGTGGCAAAAATATTGAGTTGAATTTGTTGCCGGAGAAGTTTCGGATGAAATATGAAAGAAATCATTCCCATTGAGAATAATAATTTTGCTGCCTAGGCAGGAAAGTCCCTACTTTGCTTTGCTTTTCTGACCATTCAACAGTGTCAATTATTCCATATTCATTGAATAAAATCGAGAACAGAACAAACCATGAGCAGAATGAGCTCATCTCGAATATTTTCTCGTTCATCCTGATTGGAATTCAATGTTCCATAAGCCTTCTACTTCAGAATCTGCTCATCGATGCATCATTGCACACAAATGCAATATTATGCGACAAGAGAAAAATCAACAATCTAGAGCTAACGAAATCAGTCATACATAATGCATGCAAGTCTGATGGAAATTCACTAACAATATCTGATGCATAACTAATAGTGTTACTCATAGACGGTATTCCGCCCTAAATCAATGAGTAGTTCTCGATGTGTGATGCATTACATCGTAATGACGCAGTCAAGTTTCATCAAGTTAGTTCGGCTTTACTTCCTGCCTCCCAGCCATCTGGAAATTATATTAGTTTTACTCTGGAAATTCCGGAATACAAATTCGATTTCTCCACGTCATAATCGTTAACTTGGGGTAAGACCTATACCTGCATTCGGGGGATAAGTTGAAACTGGAACTCAACTATTACAGCCGAGTGGCATTGAAACAGTCAACTTTTTGCAAGTTAACTGAAAACTACTTGAAAGTTTCGAAAGAAACAAGGAAGCCATACTTTTAATGAGAGCTCAATTGGGCAACTACACTCAAAGAAACATACCAGAATATACAACAGGAATTCGTCTAATTCTACAAGAAATTCTTCCTTTATATGCGACAGCAGGAATATTTGTAACTGTTTATGATGATTCCGGTCTTTTAACTCCTCTAGAAATAACGAGTTTTAGATCACTTTATGCAACCAAACAGCAGTTTGTCATTTCAACCGGAAAATAATAATGTGACGAAAACCTGAATTTGCTCTACTATTCACATATCCTAACAGGAATTTTCCGTTGAATTAAAGCATTATCGTTCATTATCTAGTTGTGTTCGAAGCTCAGAACCTGAGCTTTTACAGGAATTTACTGTAGTTATATACCAAGAATATATACCTACCTATAGTATTCAACTGGGATTTCTTGCATTGCCTATTTAATTAATATATAATAGTTTTGACAGTTATTTCCATCTGTAGTTGACATTTTCTTCCATGGAATTTTTCTGGAAGTTTCCGATTAGTTCCACCGTGGAGCATTGTTGTAATTTAGGGTGCTTCCTGTCAGTATTCAAGTACGATACCCAGCGAGCACAAACATCCCTGGGATGTTTTGGGATGTTTTGAAAATGTTGGCATGAAGATGTTATTTTGAGACGTAATATGCACTGACCAAAGAGGTCTTTGAAGGATATTGAAGTATTGTTTTTGTTCTTCTGTGGAATTTCTTTGTTTGCCTACTGAGAGGTATCCCTGGGATGTTTCGGGATGTTTTAGAAATGTAGGCATGAAGATGTTTTTTTGAGGCGTAATATGCACTTCCCAAAGAGGTCTTAGAAGGATATTGGAAGTATTGTTTTTGTTCTTTTGTGCCCTTTCTTTGTTTGCCCCACCACAACGTCTCATGCTTACGTCACAATACGATGAATTCTGATTTGTTTTTGATTTTGTTCTTCTTGTTCGCAATTGGCATTCGCGTTTGCAGCGTGTCACGCTTACATCACGCTGCTAACGAACAGAAAGGAATTTGGTGAAGTTTATTGTGTTAAAAGACTTATTTAGTTTGTAATAATGACCATCAGATGCAAGATGTTGTTCGGTGCCTCAGTGTAATCAATATATAAAAGTACGAATTTATCATACACAGCTTCTCCGCAGTTGCAAAATTATGCATTGTGGAGAACATTTCAAAAATTGGGAAACCTATTTCCAATTATATGTCTGTGTGTAGTAAGCACTACTCATAAACCGATTAAAAAGGTAATTTCATATCAAGAAAATATTTTTATGTTCAATCTATTTTTAATGCATTTTTTCATTCAAGGGAGATGGAATCCTAATGCAAAAGTTCATTTTGACAAAAGGCTTCAGAAAAGTACCTCGAAAATGTTTTTTTTACAGCGATTTAATGTGCGCAAGACGCGTTGAAAATGTTTTGTTGTGTCCATGAAAAGGCTTTAAAAAGAACTAGGGAGAAGGTAGATTTGTGACATATCAAAGACATCTCGATAATTGCCGCCTGCGGCGGACATTGGCTATTCTATAATAGTTCTATTCATGTGTGAACAGAACATCGCAGTGGAGGTTCAATGTCTCGAAATCTCGTACTTTTAACATCTCTGAGATGTTTTTGTGCTCGCTGGGTATTTTGTAATATTTGTAGCACGTGCTGTCTTTCGCGACCATTGTATCTGATATAGGGGATGAATTTTACATGATACTTGTAGACAATCTTAACATTATTCTAACGAAAGAGAGAGACTTTCGTTGAATACAGTAACAGTTTGTTACAGGGCAAGTCAACCAATAATTTATCCTTTGAATATCAGCAAACTTTATACAGCTGTGAAAAATGAGAACATCACATGTTCATATAGTTCGCTATTCTTTGAATGGCTAGTATGGTTCATCTATGCAGAGGCTAACTACCTCTAGGGATCCCGCTATTGTATCAAGACAAACAGTTTATTGTTACAATACCAAATCAGCAAATGAATACAACTTAAGGAATAACCCACAATCACTACACTTGCACAGAAAAATGGTGTAACCTATGCCACATAATAATATGCGGATTCTACAATGAGAATGATTGACAAATTTGCTTCCATTGAAATTGATTATTTTAATTCAGAAACGAATTGAAAAATCTTCGTTAATGATTACATCGAAGTCAGAATGTAACTTTGATGAATCTAAAATATAATCGTGTTGTTCTTTTTTCACTAGCACAGTGGGATTATTTGATTCAACATGGATTTAACCCTGTATTTGTATTTGTTAAATAGGACAGCGGACTTATTAGTATCAATTTCGACTGACATTAGGACAATGATAATTGAGTATCACACGCATTTGCACATATCCGTTGTCAAATAGGGCCTGATCAAAGGACGCATTATCCGGTTTCCAATGACTCTTCATCAGCTCGACCTTGGGGAATGCGGGGGTCCTAATTTCTCCCTACTACCCCCGTTATGTCAGTTTGCTTGCCTATTCGGTTCATTTTACTCGTTACGGTGTTTTTGGTACATCAGAGACATTGATAGTTTTTCACAATTTTGCAGTCGATGTACGTGTTCAAAATAGTAATTTACGTAACAAGTCCGGAGAAGACGAGTAGACAAAATTCTATGGCAAGCCGTAGGCGAATCCTGGAAGTCTGCGAGTCAAAAAAAAAAAACTTTTTTTCGATGACCCACTTGCAATACGTATTATTTCGCACTAAAAAACAGCACGACATGATACATATTTCGCACTATTGCAAAAAATCTCATTTCGCACTAGTGCAAAATGAAAATTTTCGCCAAAGCACAAATATATTGAATGGCGAATATACTTACTCTAATTTGTACTGAATTCATGTAGGCAGCTATGACAATGACAAATCTACAAATCAGTTGATGACAGTGTCAGTTTCTACACATTGTTATAGTACCTAGTTCTAAATTGATTCAATTACATATTATTCATTAGGTGAATATATACTTATAAGTTGTGCAAAGTTGGGTATCATAATGACTTTATTGAGAACGCAAAATACCCTCGTGTTTCTCAAAAGTCTTCGGATATTCTTTTCTTGAACGGTTTCTGAACTCATTTGAAATTAATAAGTTATTTTCAGAGAGTCAACATGGATTTCTCACAAATAAATCTATTTATAGCACTACTTTATCATTTTATGAGAAAGTTATTGAATCGAAGCAGGAGAATGTCCTGTTGGGATCTTCTGCGATCTCAGCAAGGCATTTGACTGCGTTCAACACGACATCCTGTTTTCCAAATTGTATACTTACGGAATACGAGGAGTAGCTTTAGAATGGATCACAACTTTCGTCAAGAACAGACGACAATATGTATCAATAAACTTTAAAGAAAATACTTCTTACCGTAGAGTGAATTCTGACTACCAAGCTGTTGGTGTAGGAGTCAGGGATCTGTTTTGGGACCTATTTCGTTTCTATGCTATATCAACGAACTGGATAGTCTCACCAATGATTCGCATCATGTAATGTATGCTGATGATACTACTATACTCATATCAGACAAAAATGAAATTAATCTATCGAAACACTGCCAAAACGTTATGGATACAATGATCTCTTGGTGTAGTGTTAACTCAGAAAAAACTAACGTAATGAGATTTCATCATAGGAAAAAACGTTGCTCAAATATGGATATATTATCTGTGCATGGTGATCTGCTGGGAAATGTTGATGAGTTAACATTTCTAGGAATCGGCATAGATATATGTTTACCATGGAAATACCATTGCAACATATTGATAAAGAAACTAAATTCTCTCTGTTATATGTTTCGGAGTCTAAAACCAATACTTACAGAAGAACAGATGTTGTTGCTCTATCATGCTCAAGTTTCCTCACAAATCCGTTATGGTATGAATTTTCGAGGTAACTCTATACTCTATCACCGGATGTTTTTATTGTACAGAAAAGAATCATGAGAATAATAGCAGGCATACCTAGTCAACAATCTTGCCGAAATATTTTCAATAGCCTTAACATTTTAACTGTCATTGGTGTTTTTGTATTTGAATTATATGTTTATGTATTTTTGAACGAAGAGAAATTCATCACTAATAGGAATATACATGGTATAAGTACAAGACAATAGTAATTTAAAAACGAACTTGAAGCAATTCCTACTGGCAATTAATCCCTATACTCTAGAAAAATATACGTATTTCGGCAGCCTAGTATTTTTGTTTCTGTCTCTGTTATATCGAAATATTATCATTTTATCTTATGTCTCTGACTCAAACTGTCTAAATATAAGCCTTCAATCTAACGATTCCTATACATGTAAAAATGTCCACTGGAAAATAAACGTATTGTATTGTATTGTATTGTATTGTATTGTATTGTATTGTAAAATAGAAAAAACACACTTAGCGCCTTGACAAGCAGTACATAATCATAATCAACGTCGTTCCTTCCACACTATTTCACAGTGTTCTTCATTCCCACATCTTGCAGGAGAAATATAACGGTTAGTGTCGAAAAAATCAAGACAGATAACGTGATAGCCGAGAAGTATCCCCTATCATAATTCTTATCATAATAAAAGGGATTTGGGCCAAATAGGGACAGATTGCGCTCCATGTTTTTATTTCACATGTTTCACAGCAATTTGTACCAATATTGTGACTTGCAATTGCCCATAAAACAAACACAAATCTTTGCTAACTAGAATACAACCTAGTTGCGAAAATGATTTATATTTTAATAAAGTGCGAGCATGATTTATCCGAATTGTTATACCTAGTGCCCCAGCCTAGTGCATAGGCAGTAAAAAAAGGTAATGGGCCATATGTTAGCTATAATTTGCGCGTTCGATTTTTCGAAATCACACCAAACTGTTATACCGGGTGAGTCATGAGGAACTGTACATACTCCTACCACGAATAGAGGCCCCTGAGGGGAATACCGTATGTCCTTCAGAAAGTGTCTACTTCAATTCTTTTCCAAAATATTGGGTGAATTATGAGATTTGGCAAAGACATATTTTGGTCATAACATTCCAACAGCTTCTTCGATGATTTTTTCATGAAATATTTCGCTACTATTCTCTAGTCGACTGACTTGTTCAGAATCGGGAGAATCCAGGACCGTTCTTGACAAATTTTGATAGTTAAGTTTATAGCAAGAAGTTCATCCTGTATATAGTTTTTGTAAACTTTGACAAACAAACATCAAGAAAAAAATATTTGAAATTTTCCTGACACTTTCACTGCACTTTGGAAAACACTATAAATTTTATGAGGTAACGGAAATTTGGCAAGAAATTTATTTATTTGGAAATCAATACTTCGCGAATCGAAAATTTCACGAATAACAGAAAGACTTACATTTTCAATGCTTCAGCTCAATGGAAATCAATATGTTATTTTATTTTCAGGCCTGGATTTCGTCATTCAATTTTTAGTGGAGAGTAATAATCACCCTGTAGATCTTCTTCAGATAAGGGTATCTGTTTAGATGTTAATGGTAATCGATTCAAATAATTCAAGATAGTCGAACATTTATACAATAAATTGGTTTTTTTTCCACGGAAACAAAGCAAAATATAAAAAAAAATCA
Source organism: Phaedon cochleariae (assembly GCA_918026855.4). Taxonomy (NCBI): domain Eukaryota; kingdom Metazoa; phylum Arthropoda; class Insecta; order Coleoptera; family Chrysomelidae; genus Phaedon; species Phaedon cochleariae. The sequence continues at coordinate 6,142,915 of OU896709.1, forward strand.
AGGGACTAAAATGTTGTATTTCAGTCAATCAATAGGATATGAAGATATATAGAATTCAAAGAAAATAGTTGCGCACATTTTATTGACAATAATATTCGGTATTGGGTGCCCCCGGGGCGCCACTGGATGTCACAAGTCGAATTCAAATATTGTCAAATCAGCCCCTCATGACACAGAATATCATTGCTGAATTTCAAGAAAATCAGTTGAAGGATATTTTTTTTTTAAAAATTTCAACACATTGTATCTTGAAAATTATGCATTTCCGGGCCCACGTATTAATGGAATAAATTTCATGTTTTCTCATGCAGAATCACCCCCTTGATTTTTCTCGCATAATTTCCGGACACCCTGTATAGGTGTCTATCATTGATGATTCCTGAGCTCGAATGACTGTTGTTAATACAGATTTATATCATTGATATACAAAATATATAGCAGAGGCCCCAGGACGCTACCTTGGGGAACACCATACAAAGTACCTATATCAACGGAATGATTAGTATTGATTTTCGTTTTTTGACATCTGTCATTGAGACTGTTTTCCAACCACTTCAATACAACCCCTGTTATTCCGTAATTTTTACATTTATATAACAATTTTTGCCTATCTATCATTTCAAACGCTCTTTTCAGATCTCTTTCAAATCTATAAATACACTAATGCTATAGTTTGTATAGGTTGGTACCAAACACGGTCGAATGCTTTCGATTATTTCTATTCTGTTATTATTCTATTTCTGGTGAAACTTGTCATATACAGGGTGACATAGAAAAAAGTACATTGCATAGTGCCATACAATAGAAGATACTAAAATAAGAAAAAAGTTCCTATGAAAATGCGTACTTTTTTCTATGTCACCCTGTATAGGTGAGGTAGGTAAGTAGATCTCCAGTTGCTCTCCGGTGGTGAAAGCCCTATTGTCTACCATTAATGATTTCTGAGCTCTCCAGATTTTTGATGAGCTGAGTGTTGATGGCTTTCTCCATCACTTTGAAGATAACTGATGAAAGGGCACTAGGCCTGTAGTTGTTGAGCTGGTTTTTGTTCCCTTTTTGGGGTTATCAATAGAATAGAATCGATATTTCTTGGCACAACTATTCCATTTTCTTGAATCTCACTATATTCGGAACCCGAAATATCCTTCTTTACGACCGAAATCTATAACAAGGAAACGGCAAACAAGATAAAATCATTAATTCAAAAGTCTCGCCGCTAGATCACAAAAAGCCGTGTTATTGCCGAGATTGGAAACCATTACCAAAGAAGATGATCGCCATTGTAGTGGCGTCGGACAATGGGACGGGATCGGAAACTATAAACGATAAAACTAACCGAAAAGGAATGGAAAGCCAAACACCGGAGATGCGGTCGCGATATAGACATCATAACAGATAAAGATTATGCCGCTCTTCTATTCAATGCCAGAGAACGTTATACGACTCTGCGTCTTTCGACACTTTATGTCCCCTCACCGAATATCTTGCGGGAAGTCACACTTTTTGTGGCGAAAATAGATTATAAAAGGACGATGACGAAGAAAAGCAAAAGTTTTTCACGAAAAATGTGATGCAGTTTTTACTGGTCCTCCTACAAGGCAGTGGCGGCTCGTCAGCAGAGATTCACGGCTTGACTTGATATTCAATCTACTTGACTTGACTTGACTAGAAATCAAGTCAAGTTCAAGTCAAGCGAAAGTTTTTTAATGTCAAGTCAAGTCAAGTAATTATTTATCAAGTACTTGAAAAATCAAGTAGTTCTATCAAGCTACTTGATTTTCAGCAGTTTTATTGTGTATCTCTCAGGTGTATCTATACAGCGTGACTCACGGTCGATATTATAGGTTAGACGTTTATGGAGAACGCGACGCGGGATTTTTCTGAAAATTTCGCGTACACAAAAAATTCCTGAAGTTGAAAAATCTCGATTTTTCGCACTCTATATCTCTATAATCTTTTCCGCTATACCCCGAGTGTGATGTATCGATGAAATCAACTCTTGAAGGAGAATCTGAAAATGCAATAAAATACAGGGTGTTCAATTCGAAATAACAAAGTGGTTCCTACTTTTCTATAGAAGCGGCAACGTCGTGATTTTGAAAATATATTAGATCGATAGTACCGGTGATGAAATGTGAGATGCGAAATTTTCAGAAAAATCCTGCGTTACGTTCCTATCATAAACGTGAACGTCTAACCTACCATCGACCGTGAGTCACCCTGTATATAACTGATGAAATGAAAATGGCATCGTAAGACTGACTGCGCGATCGATTCAGTCAGCTCGGATCTCGGGGAACCCCCTTATTTTGTCTAGCGTGAGCGAGCTTGCAGAAATATACGTCGTGCGACTCGTGCGTATCAAGATCAAGTATTATCAAGTAGCTTGATTTCAAGTCAAGTAATAAATATCTCAAATTCAAGTCAAGTCAAGTACGTAATTTGCCACGAGCTTGATTTTCAAGCCAAGTCAAGTAGTTTGTTAAAATATCATCAAGCTACTTGACTTGATGAATCTCTGCTCGTCAGGAGAGGCAGGTGAGGCGATGCCTCACCAGCGAGAAAGATGAAGTATAAATTCACACAATTAGATGTACGCGAACACGATTAGAGAATAGTAGATTATTTTATTAGGATCAAAAGTTACTCTTTGTTTGACAAGCAAATTTTGCATTTGCGAGGCCGAGCGATGCTATTTTCCCTGCAACCGAAAGAATTAACTAAAATAAATACATATGTGGAGTAATCATCAATGCCGTGCCATATGTAAGCAATGCAACGAGACGAATTGTCCTCTTTTCGACAGAATCCAACAGTTTCAGGGTATGTTTGGGTGCTGCACTCCAAATATGGGAACAGTATTCCAGGACAGGTCGGATCTGTTCCTTATGGATCAAAAGCAGCTGACTGAAAGAGAAATAGCTCCTGGCCTCCAATTGATCTCACGTGATTTTCCCAAGAAAGGATATTGCTGATAGTAATCCCAAGCATCGAAATGGATGTCTTCAACGGTATGGTTACTTCTGACAAGCTTATGTTGGGCTCAGAGATCGGCTTTTCTAGAGAAAAGGCATGCTTGTGTTTTGTTTGCATTGAAATCTACCAAGTTATTGGATCCCCATTCGAGAATTGTTGCCAAGTACATATTTATGTTGTCAACATTTCTCCCTCGTTCGTTTCTGATTTGCCTGGCTGGAATTGGAGGCGGTATGGAGGGTACTATCATCCGCGAAGCTGTGTACTGGACATGAAGTTGCTTCCAACAAATCGTTGATATGGAGTAGAAATAGTGTTGGTGCTAGAATTGATCCTTGCGGAACACCAGCATTTATGATAAGAGAGAAAGAGAGAGAGATGAAACCTCGTCGACCACTACATGGAGAGACCTGTTTGAGAGAAAACTAGCTAGCAGAGAACAAAGCTGGGGAGGCAAGCCACAAGATGGAAGCTTGGCGAGGAGTTCGTGGTGCCAGACTCGATCGAATGCCTTGGAGATATCAAGTGTCATGGCTTAGTTTTCACCATATTTTTCAATAGATTGCTGCCATATATCTGAGACGTAAGCGAACAGGTCACCAGTTGATCTCTGATGTCGGAAGCCATATTGCCTATCGTTGATAATACCAGAATGTTCCAGGTATTTCATGAGCTTGATGTTGGTCGCTTTCTCTATGATCTTTGAAATAATAGATAGCAGTGCGATCGGTCTGTAGTTGCTAGGTAGGGTCTTCTTGCCATTTTAGGAACTGGTTGTACTCTTGCAATTTTCCAGTTGGATGGGAGTATCCCCAATTTGTAAGAGTAGTTGAACAACTTGCAGAGAACAGGTGTTAGTTCGGGAGCACATTTCTTGAGAATAAGGAATATAATTATTTTTTTCTGTTCACTAAAAGTTCATAATTTTTCGACGTCATAGGTTCATTCCATTATCGTTTCTTGGAATTATGGCTAGCATAAAATATATCTTAAAATAGATCTACTGAAATCTTCTGAATTTTTGACAAAATATTTACTGATCAAATAAGAATCGAACTGGCAACTCTGGTGCGAGAGCAGAGAGTGAGTTGACAATATGACAACAACTGTCATTTGCTGTTGTCAAATTAACTATTCACTAAATTCGATAGATTTCACGGCGAATAGAACCGTGATGTGAATATAAGTGTTTGAGGTCGACGAAAAAATTTAATATGCACCTCAGCGAAAAACTGTCTATTCCATCACTCCCAGACCTCTTGTCCTGGAACTTATTGTTGCCCATAATCATCAAATTTCTGTCTTCATTCTACCCGTGATGTCGTCGAATAATATTCCACTATATATACTCCCCTCCGGATGAGGTTCTTCATCAGACACAAGGCAAACACCTGTGTTTTGCGAATATACCTGATATTAGTATGCGAGGAGCTTATAATTCCGAGATAATAAACAGACTGTTTTGCTTGCCAGCTGGGTATCTCTCGAACGGGCTCAAGGAATCTTGTAACAACATCCTCTCAATTATGCGGCGTTATTATAGTAGAACCAGGATAACGTCTTCATCTCCTCGACCTCTCAGATGTTCAAAGTGGGAATTTAGCACGTACTGAAATAATATCTTGATCTTGATTTGGGATAGCTGTATGTTTGCTTTTTACTCGCTTCGTCAATATCAACTCAAAATAGAGATGATAAGAGTAAAAATAATATAATTCATAATTCCAGATTTTTTTCGGGATTTTCTGTCCTTGTTTCTATAAAATAAAAATATGAATACTATTTCGATAAACGTGTAGTGAAGACAAATCAGATGATTTGCCCCAAAATGTCACTCAAAATTACCGTTTCAACGATGAATCACACTTCGTATTTTAAATTTGTTTTGATGAAGAAAACGACAATTGAAATTTAAAATTGAACGAATTGCAGTAGGCTACGATATTTTTGTAATCTTGATTTTTACTTCAATAATAATTTCAAATTATTAGAATTGTATAGTAGATCATGTGATTTTCAAATTTTCATCTCTCGAAATGGCTGAGATAATCTATTGGAACAGGTATACTGGGACACCCGGTATATATAATATTCACAGGACCGTTTCCCTCAATAAATTACCTTCTTGATTATGTACCAAACATGGTTAATATTAATACCTTCTCTATTCAAATTCTCCAATGATTATTGGAGTGGAAAGAAAGAGAATGACGTCCCTAATAGCACACAACGTCCTAGGGACGTCCCTATTTGGTACAATTCACGTCCGAATGTCCCGAATGAAAAATGAGTGTCCTTGGGACGTCCCATCCCGTACATCTCATGCAATGTCCGAGCAAGGACGTCCACGGAATGTCTCAGCTAGTACATCATTTCAAATGTCCTAGAAATAGCATCCCTTAGACGTCCCACGTGGAACATATTGTAGAATGTCCATGCAAGGACGTCCTTGGCATGTCCCTGATGGGATATGATTTCAAACGTTCCTTTAGGGACATCCATCGGATGTCCTGAGTAGTTCATATGCTGGCATGACTTCAGATCTTATATAATGTCCCTTCTACACAACCATGAAATGCCCCTGATGGTACATTCCTTCAAATATCTCTGCACAGACGCCCTTAATATTTCCAGGATCGTATAACAATCGAAATGTCCGTTAGGGATATCCGTCGGATGTACATAAACTGTACTCTTCAATGTCCTAGAAATAACGTCCTATGGACGTCCCAGTCGGTACTTTCGATATGTTGTCCCTGCGTGGACGTTAACTTACACCTCGCCGACGAATGATTGCTCGTAGGCTATAAGTACTCCTCGTCAATGTACTTCACGTAAGTCCATTGGACATCCTTGGGAAACTTTTTGGGGACCTTCTACGGACCTACAACTCAACTGGATGTCCTAATCAGTTATGCAAGATCTGGTCCTAGAGAGACCCAGAAAAATTCAAATTCAAGAATAATTCATACGTTCCTGGGACCTCCTATGGACATTCAATTGATATCCCTCAGCGTTGCTGTTAGGTTGTCCTATGGATGTCCTTAGGATGTGCTCTGTAGTGCTTGATGAGGAATACTGTAGGATCTAAGTATTCGATAGTTGTCCCAGGGACATCCCTCAAGGACGTCCCTAATTGGTCCTCAAGTGGGACATTTTTGCGTCCCACAGACGTCCAATGGACGTCCATGGTGACAAATTCGAACGTCCTATGGACGTCCTGAATGTCCCGACAGAACGTCCTAAGGATATCCATGGGACATAAGTGTGATATTAGGGGTACCAATGAAGTTGCCTCAGACATTTTCAAACCGAACAAAAATTCAGCTGTTTCGTTCTCGATTGGTCACTCTGTATAGCCACACATGTCACATTCAATCAAGAAAAATCCAACAACCCCTTTTTCGACATGAGAGAAAACGCAAATGCACATAACAGAAATAAACAGCGGAGGGGTTTGAAATAATTAAAATCGAAATTGGGATTCGCTGTACCATCTCTATGATATCCATTTCTGACGTGGCATGATAAACGACAGTCAATAAAAGGGTTAAACATGCGATGCTGATTCATAATTACTGGGCCATTCGAATACACCGCTGGCAAAAATACGGGCCTCTAGCTTTATAGCACGTGCTCCGATAAAAATCAGTAATTAGCAACAGTAATTATAGCAACTAACGAGCTTTTCGGATGCGACGTACTGTCCTTCCCGTTCCATGCCCAGGCCACTTGATTCAGTGGCGCCACTTCGAAAATGTACGAATTTCTGTGTTTTTTGTCAGCCAGTCAAACATACTTCATTAGTTCTGGGACCAAGAGCTGCTTAACTCTGTACTTCTGTTTTGGCATAAACGTCATATTTTTTCTTTATTTTTCCTCATGTTACATAAAGGTAAAGAAATTAAAGAGATTCCATTCAAGCTCGTGATGAATTTGTTGCAACCTTTAAGTTCTCACTGAATAGTTGATTCAGTAGATATGATTCTACACAAAAAAGGTTCTTCCATATTTTCTTTTTCGTGATGAACCAACGTGGAACATCTATATTTGACACAAAAAAAACTATTCCTCTTCACAGTTTTCTTCATTCTGAAACGTAATAATATGTATATAAAAAACAACCAGTAGGAAATATTGTCTTTTCTGTGACGGGAAAAAAGTTTGGCATTTCATCTCTGTTGGCAGGTTATAAAATGTCACTTTTCATGAATTACTTTTTTCCCATGGGAAAAAAGTGAGTATTTTTTCCCGGATATATACACTGTTGATGTTTTGTTATGCTATAGTTCCGAAAAATGAGTCAATAATACCGTCTCCGAGAAAGAACTGCGAGTCCTTTTATCTTCCATTCGACTTCGCGGTTACGTATATTCGCGTATATTACTAAACAGCCACTAAATTCGCAATTTTTTGAAATCAAATCACAGAATTAGACTGACAGAAATGACATCAGATATTTGATTACTTCAAAACAATGATAAAGATGCCTACAACGCATCAGGTGTTCCTACTGTTAATAACTTAAAATTTCACGTCGATAATTTTCGGATTTCAAAATAATGTGGTATCTTCTCAATATTGATTCGTCCTTTCTTCTGTCACAGAAAAAAATAGTGTATTATACACGGGAAAAATATTAGATTTTAGCTCACGCTACGCGTCGGGAGACAACACAACCTGGAGCTAAAATCTACTACTTTTTTCCCTTGTATAATGTATAACTATTTTGAATTTGATATACTATTGAAGAACAGTGTTTCTCACTTCGGATGAAAGCACCACTCTATTACATTTCTCCTAATTATGAAGGTACAGCTCTGACATTCACAAGAGCGAGACAGCTACCAAAGATACACTCAATGACCAAATTATCGTCAGTTATATATACAATGCTCGCCAGTAGTAATGGAATGACCGATATTTTCAAGAAATCATATGAGAGGGCAATAATAAATTGAAAATTTTTACTGTTTCGAATGGTACACACACGGCTCTAGGAAGTCATAAGAAACTGTTATTGGGGTATTTGGGTCTATAAAACCAAATACTCAGAAAACTTGGCAAATCCCCAAGTATTATTTAGGAGGTAGTAGGTATATCCTGCCACTTTGAAAAAGGGTCGAGCTCAACATTGAGAAAGAATTACCGCGGACGAGAGATCATCATAATGTCTTATTATAACCAAGCAGCTATATCAAAGTACTGAGTTCGCATGTAATCAGCTCTAAGATGATCTGGGACTGCCTAGGAAAACTGATCGATCTAGTAGAGCAACTAAGGTAGGATAATAATAAATAATGATAGCTCATATACTTGCATATACCAATCGGAATATCCTAGTATTCCTAATATTGATCGAGATTTCATTTGGACCCAAATTATTTTGTGACACTGGTAACAGCGTAATGCCTAGAGTTCCTAGAAATACAAGGAGAGAAGAAGAAGAAGACGAATACATTGTCAACCTAACTACCTATCGTCACCTGCAACTTCAAACCCTGTTTTCATCTAGTCTCACTAGAGTCTAGGGCAAGCACCTTCTAAGGAGGCGAAATTTTTTCATATTTCAATTGAAATGACAATCAGAAATATTCTTGCCCTTGTCACAGACAAGGAGAATAGATAAGTATGTCAAATTTTTGCAGATGATTACGTCATGCGGTCTTTCGCGTTTTTAATGTTACGAACTATCGTAAATTTCAATCATTTTTCAAAAAATGTACAGAGCTCTGGGGGAAAAATGGTTTGCGACAGTGAACTATAGTTAAGGTAAGTACTTTGAGATAATTGAATAATTTTTCTTACTGAAACAGGCCCATTGATAGAGCAGATCAGCTAGCGTTGAGAGAGAAAAAAATCTTCTAAAGTCACTCTAGTCTTTCCCATCTGTCCTTGTTTTCAGTGTTCCATCGTTAAATATAGTGAATCATTGGAAATGGGAAAAATATAGAAGATCATATTAACCTCAATGAGTTAGAATGGTCTTCTTCTCCATTTGATCTCATTTCCAGTGTTACCAACATAACATTTTCATTAGCTTATGTTAGAACACGGAAGAAAAGGACAGATGGTAAAGACAGTCTTTTCTCTCAAAGCTAGCTGAACTGTTCTATTAAGGCCCAGTTTCTCGCTATATCACATAATATGTATATTTGGGCATCTGAATAAAAGCTTGTTTTTGAAACTGTTTTCTCACAATTAATTTTTTCTTCTCCCACTCCACTGGCCATTTAATTTCAGGTCTAAGCCCGAGGATCAGGTCGTCCGTGGCGACGCTCATTTGTTTCGGCTGATTTGTGTTTATTCGCTTTTTTACGCAAATCCGCTTATAAATTGGTCCATGGTTGGTTTTTATTTTAATGCCCCGCTATCATATCAGGAGAGCCGATATTTTAATGCAACGAAAAAGAATGAAAAGCTCGGACCATTTATATGTATACGGCTTTAATCTCGTCGTATGTGCAGAGGTATACATTCGGCGTCTCATTTATATGGAAATTCGGAATTTTTATGTTTGTGAGCATAGCTTTTTTGTAAATTTGTCTCTCTCCGAGCTTTTCAATTGTTGTATTACCAACTCAATATCATAACAGCATGGTTCACTATACATCGATTACAGGCCTTGGCGTATCTTTTTATCAGATAGTTCATGATTATATGAAGAAGTTTGGTATACATGGTGGGAGTTTATGAGCAAGGTTAATCCAGAGTTGAACTTCAATCGTGAAACTTTCCCAAACTACTATTATACGACTTACCACCTCTACTATACCAACTGTTATCGAGTTTTCTTTACAGATCGCTCCATGTGGTGGTGGACGGAATATCGTCTGATACTATTGCCATCAATTCCGGCGTTCCACAAGGATCAATTTTGGTACCAACGTTGTTCCTATTTCATATCAACGATCTATGGGAGCAACCACTTGCCCTATCCACAGCTTTGCAGACGATAGTACTCTCCATACTGCATTCTCTTCTAGAATTCCCATTTCTTCCCAGGAAACTAAGAACTTACTACGTTAGCAGGCCAATTATGTCAATGAAGATCTAGGGGAAATAACAACCTAGTTGAATTGAACGCCACTAACTCTCAAGCCTGTATTCTCCTTAGAAAGGCGGAACTCAGTAAGCCTGATATAACAATGTCTGGTACCACCATTCCTTTTCAAGACCACTGTATCTATGCTTGGTATTATCAACAGTAATACTCTCTCATGGAAAAATCTTGTCCTATCCATCGCTAAAGCCGCTTCACAAAAACTCATATCATATTTGTCATCAAATTTAACAGGTGTCATACAGCCTTTAGATGGAATGAACGCCGTATATTGAATCGATCATTGTCTTTCGACTTGAAGCGTGTAATAAAAAAGTTATTCTGAGGGCCGCTCTCAATATGTTGAATTCGAAAATAATCGTTCCGAGGTACTGAATCGTGAATTCGGGGTCCCCCAGAGGTGAATTCTTGGTCCTCTACTTCTCTCTATATACAGTGTGTCCACCTTAAGGACTTACCACCCCTGTTAAATTGTTATTATCTGACCGATTTCAGAAAACTTTTTTTTGTTGGATTGGTATTTGAAATGTCCATCCAACAAGAGAGTGATTTTACTCATGAATTGAGAATCCATCGTATGGTCAGAGGAATCAGCAAGAATTTCAGCTACAAAAAGTTATCACAAAAAAAGAACCTTTTTGGAAATGTCTTTCATCGCCCAGGAACCAAATTGTATCAACAAAAGATCTGACATTAATCATCTAAATGAAATTTATTCATACCTTTCATCAATTGATAACCACAATACGGTGTTAAATAATAACAATTCAACATAACCAATAAAAACAACTCTCTATGGGTTGCGTGCAAGAACTGTCAGATGACCGACACTGGAGGCAAAATATTGAAATACAACGTCACTTTACTTATTTGTTTACAAGTGATTGAAATAGTTTTTCACAATTATTTTGGCATACGAATCGTATTTTTCCGCTATTCATCAATTCGCTCATGCCATCACATTATGCTGTTGTGAAATGCACAAAAACTGCAGCGGAAGACGAAGTAATCCGGTTGGTACAATATGATTTAAAAGTAAGTGGGTACCTATTATAGTCACTCACATATAGTTTTCATTTTTGAAATTTGGTAATTTCTCTGATTTCTCATCGAAATTCTTTCTGCGATAGAAGCTAATAGAAATACATCTGAAATTTCTGAAATAATGCCAGAAAATTGGGTTCATGCAATCAATCGGGAGGACTGGTCTGACATGCTGACGATCGTGTGTGTTGTAGACATTTTCAATCTATTAGCAGTATTAGCTTGTATTGCAGAAGTGACTGAAGGCATAAGGAATTTTAATAAGGAATGACAACATTTCATAATGATAACTATGTGAGATTACTATTTACCTGAAAAATCATATTCTTTAGTCTCTTGCTGCATTTTTTGTGCATTGTACAACAGCACAATGCGAAGGCATGCTCGAATTAATGAATAGCGCAAAAAACACGATTCGTATGCCAAAATATTGTGAAAAACTATTTCAATTCTTTGATTTCTCTGTAACCAAGTAAAAAAGTGAGGTTGTATTTCAATAAATCACAGAAGAATGAGGTTGTGTTTCAATATTTTGCCTCCAGGTTCGGTCACCGTGCACGCGACCTATTGATCTTGGTATGATGCACATATTGCCTTCAAGAATTTTACCAGTAACTTGAAAATCTACATGCTTTCTCCTTCCAATACTCTTGTGACTAACACACAATAGTACTATGTACCATATAAGACCAAGGTCATCACAATTTTAGTTTCCATGTCACCATTGAATTGGAAGAATAAGGTTCAGATTTCCTAACCTAAGACTTTTATTCTGATACACGTTGAGACGAGAAAAGTTCATCATGATTTTGAATCAACAACGTTTTTGATATTGACCAAATATTTGAATTTTTTGAATTCGTCCTGTTCTAGATATGTTATACAAAAAAAAAATTATTTATATATTTATCAGACTTCGGAGAATTCTCTCGCTACGCTCGACTATGAACTATCAGCCACGGCAGTCAATCTAATACTTTTCTGCCTAGTAAAACAAAAAACTATTCGTTCCAATTCACCCCGCAGTTCCAAGTATCCCCATTCTATGGTACGCCAACTTCAGAAATTTTTCCAGTATAGCTGGAGCAACATCAGACCTCCGTCCGACTTCCTGGAAATCGCAAAAAAACACCCGAAAACTCCGCCAAACTCCACCAAACTCCAGCTCGCCGCCTCCCTCCGCCAACCGCCTCACACCGTGTCCCGCCAGGATCCGGCGTCGCGACGCCGAGGATGCGACGTCCGTCGGCGGCCACGTGGCTCGTCACGTGCTCTCGCCGCCTCCGCCTGCGATTGGGGGAGGCGGAGACTGCCGGGAGCGGTCCAAGTGGAATTCCGATGGAAGGGTTGGGAATGGGAGGAAACTCGCAGGAGAGAGCGAAGGAGTTGCGAGGTGGCATCGATTAGAAAGGGATTGCGAAGTTTTATGTGTCTTGTCTCCCGAAGATTAACTCGAGCTTCGATGAGATTTGCGAGATTATTTCACCCATTATGAAATAAATTGATGGGTTAAATCAACCAAAATAAAAACACATGAAAATGAGCCTATCCGGTTTAATAATTAAATCAACCTGCGAACAATAGTTGAATATGTTTAGTCACCATACGAATGTAATTGTTGTTTTGGTCAAGAAAATTGGTTATCAACCAGATTTTAATCTCACAACAAGATGAGTATTTACCATAATTTTTGTCCCTTCACTTATATTTTGTATAGACAGCCATAATAGTTGGTTCACCAACAAAGTGCATAGTAGATATATAGGTATATTGATAATCACTCGAGAATCTCCATAAGTTCGTGAAAAATTCCCATACCTTCCATATCTTCCTCCCGAGGTAGGCTCGATCGATGCTGTAAAATGTTATATGGATATCATGCCAGCCAAAACTAAAAGAATGTGCGATCATTCAGGTCGATTTCTTCGTTTTTCTAGTAGTCCTTTAAACAGCTTCAACAAGGCTAATCTAAATACTGTCTGTAGGTTAATCGAGGAGGTGGTACATTCATTAATCCAAATTTTTTGGGATTTTCTCTCCTCGTTTCTATAAAATAAAAATATGAATATTATTTCAATATACGTGTAGTAAGGACAAATCAGATGATTATCCCCAAAATGTCACTGCGTTTAAAGAAATTTCCTATCAGAGGCCTAAAAGAAAAATTCACTAGCTTGTCAGTGACAATTTGTATTGAAAAAATTTCTGGAGAAGAGAAATAAAGGTATATAGAAAAAATATCAAATTTTCACTTATCTTTGGACGTTTCGGGACCGATTCTGCTCTCGTTATCAACATGGAAAGAGATTATTTCAATAGCGAAGTTGTATAATATAATATGTCTTGAAGCTTTTCAGTTTCAATGACAATTGGTGACGTTGGCAATCAAATGAGTTACAGGATGTTTTCATTAATTAATCTTGAATTTACCATAATTATTCATGTTCAGATTTTAGTAGTGAATACCATGTTCTGTCTATATCAACATAATGTTCAGCTACACAAGATTTATCTAACCTGCCATATTTTAAATGGGCTATGTGTTCTTTGAACCTTGTTTTTATGGGTCGTCTGGTTTGGTCTATATTTGTTTTATCACAATCATTACAATTCATTTCGTATATTCCCGACTTTTCGAGTGTGTCCACTTTATCTTTCGGATTGCCTAATAAATTGCCTAATTTTGACCCAGACTGATAAACGCTTTCAAAACCTAAGTCTTTGAAAACCTTATCAAGTCCCTTCGTATACTTGGGATTGAACAACGGGATTGGGATTCTTCTAGAGTTCTTTTTATCCACTTGAAAAGTCGTAGAATATCGAAGTGTATCGAACATAAGCATTGTTTCTTCTTACAGATTTTCTTTTGATACATTTGCTGATGATGAAGGATTAATCCTTCGAAACATGTCCTTACTTATGTCCATGACCGTTGGTCATTATTAAAAATTTTTTATGTGGTGGTGTTGTGACTGTGAGTTGTTTCACCCCTCCTGATCAATAGTATGTATTGTACGTCATGGTCATCTTCTTTACAGAGTCATCTTTAACCGTTTACCATCAGGATCTATAATAGAAACACAAATTCGTGGAGTCAATCTGAATTATAATTTATTATTGATATATTGATCCATTGATGGACAAATGGAGATCTATTTCGACCTCAAAGTTTATCTTTCCAGTATTATTATTGGTCCCTGGTCGTGGGGTCGTTTAATTCCAGCTATCTGTGGTCTGATTCCAACTAGGCGTAGTCCAATTCCATTGAGGCGTGGTCCTATTCCAACTAGGCGTTGTCCAATTCCAATGAGGTGTGGTAGAATGCCAACTCGGCGTAGTCCAATTCCAATGATTTGTGGTGGAATTCCAGATTGGGGTAGTCCAGTTCCAACTGGGAGTAGTCCAATTCCAGCTTGAGGTAGTTGTATTCCAGTTTGGAGTCGACCGATTCCAGATATCTGTTGTGGTTTTCCAACTAGGTGTAGTCCAGTTCCAACTGGGAGTAGTCCAATTCCAGCTTGAGGTTGTTGTATTCCAGTTTGGAGTCGACCGATTCCAGTTATCTGTTGTGGTATTCCAACTAGGTGTTGTCCAGTTCCAACTGGGAGTAGTCCAATTCCAGCTTGGGGTAGTTGTATTCCAGTTTGGAGTCGACCGATTCCAGATATCTGTTGTGGTATTCCAACTAGGTGTTGTCCAGTTCCAACTGGGAGTAGTCCAATTCCAGCTTGAGGTAGTTGTATTCCAGTTTGGAGTCGACCGATTCCAGATATCTGTTGTGGTATTCCAACTAGGTGTTGTCCAGTTCCAACTGGGAGTAGTCCAATTCCAGCTTGGGGTAGTTGTATTCCAGCTTGGAGTCGACCGATTCCAGATATCTGTTGTGGTATTCCAACTAGGTGTTGTCCAGTTCCAACTGGGAGTAGTCCAATTCCAGCTTGGGGTAGTTGTATTCCATTTTGGAGTCGACCGATTCCAGATATCTGTTGTGGTATTCCAACTAGGTGTTGTCCAGTTCCAACTGGGAGTAGTCCAATTCCAGCTTGAGGTTGTTGTATTCCAGTTTGGAGTCGACCGATTCCAGTTATCTGTTGTGGTATTCCAACTAGGTGTTGTCCAGTTCCAACTGGGAGTAGTCCAATTCCAGCTTGAGGTTGTTGTATTCCAGTTTGGAGTCGACCGATTCCAGATATCTGTTGTGGTATTCCAACTAGGTGTTGTCCAGTTCCAACTGGGAGTAGTCCAATTCCAGCTTGAGGTAGTTGTATTCCAGTTTGGAGTCGACCGATTCCAGTTATCTGTTGTGGTATTCCAACTAGGTGTGGTCCAGTTCCAACTGGGAGTAGTCCAATTCCAGCTTGAGGTTGTTGTATTCCAGTTTGGAGTCGACCGATTCCAGATATCTGTTGTGGTATTCCAACTAGGTGTTGTCCAGTTCCAACTGGGAGTAGTCCAATTCCAGCTTGAGGTAGTTGTATTCCAGTTTGGAGTCGACCGATTCCAGTTATCTGTTGTGGTATTCCAACTAGGTGTAGTCCAATTCCAACTGGGAGTAGTCCAATTCCAGCTTGAGGTAGTTCTATTCCAGTTTGGAGTCGACTGATTCCAGATATCTGTTGTGGTATTCCAACTAGGTGTAGTCCAGTTCCAACTGGGAGTAGTCCAATTCCAGCTTGAGGTAGTTCTATTCCAGTTTGGAGTCGACTGATTCCTGATATCTGTTGTGGTATTCCAACTAGGTGTAGTCCAGTTCCAACTTGAAGTAGTCCAATTCCAGCTTGAGGTAGTTCTATTCCAGTTTGGAGTCGACCGATTCCAGTTATCTGTTGTGGTATTCCAACTAGGTGTTGTCCAGTTCCAACTGGGAGTAGTCCAATTCCAGCTTGAGGTAGTTGTATTCCAGTTTGGAGTCGACTGATTCCAGATATCTGTTGTGGTATTCCAACTAGGTGTAGTCCAGTTCCAACTGGGAGTAGTCCTATTCCAACTTGGAACAGTCGAATTAGACTTTATGTACAGTTTTCCTACATGGTCACTAGAATCATCAGAAACTGGTGCGATACTATCCACACTTCTAACCTGAAATAATATAATAATTAACCAAAAATTCTTCCAACATAATTGAAAATTCACGTATGGGGATTGAGATGAGATACACGAATATAAATGATGTTAGCTAAAATGTTCCTAAATGCCGAATTCTGACCATAATCACGTTCACAGGATCTGAAAAGTGATCAAGATCACCTCTCCTCCTCTACGGGTATACTCCGTTATATCAATATTATCGTTCTGAGAAGTGACCTAATCCTTCAATATCTTCACAGGCATTCTCTGTTGTATGTTTGTATTATATCAGTATATCACCAATAGACTCTCTTAGGATAAGTACTGAGATTCCTGAGCATTAAAGCGAGGGGGTAGTGTGAACAAGGAATCCTTGAGAAAGCAAAGGAAGATGGGGCACAATATGGTTGGCACATTTGTTATCATAACAATAGAGAATTTTCGTATTCCTCTCCAGATTGAAAACAAAAATTTCATATGTTGAAACATTTCAAGTTAGTTCTTTATATTCATACACAGGGTTGGCACGAATCAATTCATATGATTTGAGTCATCGATTCAATTCATGATATTTCTAAAAAAGTCTTCAATTATTTCAAACTTTCAACCAATCACATCATATTACCTTCAACTAGTTTAAACTTATAATTACAGGAGATCTTTTTTTATCAAAGTAAACTTGACATCTCAATGAGAATTTTAATGCCTGACAATTATACTACCACTATAGTGGGATTTGCATGATGTAGTAGCTCCAATGAAGATTCTGAATAAGTCATAAGTTGCATACACATGCATTTATTAATTTTTTTCAATCAAAAGTTCCAGTTTGTTTTGCAAAAGTTGCCTATTTTGTTATGTTATGCTTCGTTTTTTTATAACATTTTTGTATTTTGTTCACGTAAATGGAATTTCATTTTTGTTTAAATGAATTAATTCAAATAAGTCCAAAGTAAATCGGAAAGTCGGACTCTTATTACTTTTTTCATAAAATTCATGACTTATTCCAACCCTGCACACACATACAGTTCGATGAAATCAGGATGCAAAAAGAAAAGAAAACGGTTTGTGCAACGATGAAGTGATATGTTTGGTCAGAGAGTTTTATTCTGGTCCACTAAAAGCATGGCGTCAGCCCACTCTGTGATCATTTATGTAGTGATTTTGGCTTTCAAGCTCCTAATTTGGAACCCGTCGATCGATTTTCAAGAACAAAAATTTCATAATATAGTACTCAACGAGCGCTATTCGATTAATGATGACAATTGTGGAATGTTAACATCTTCAAGGCCTACGTTGATTATTGAAAGGGTTAAAATTTCGAAAACGACTATATATTAGGCATTTTGTTTCGAAACAGTGACTGAAATAGTTCCATACGAAATTTCATCATATAGGGTATTAGTTATTCAATGGCAAATTTCGATATTTTTGATTTTACGATTTACCAAGTATCAAAATCTAAAGAGTTGATATAACCGGTGAAGTAGTCATTCAATGGAGGAACAAACACACCGAATAATTTGAAACAAAATTTCATCGTTGTAACTTCTACAGGAAGATGAAGAAGACATACAAACACTCTCTAAAGACTGCAAGGAGATATACTAATGATTGATGTGATCATATACAGTATGATGCAAATGTATGGAATAAATTCATTTCAAAACAAGACGACTTTCGAGAGAAAAAAAAACAAAAACTAGAGTTTAGAATTTGTTTTTCGACGTATTTTTCGATGTTCAATTCTCAGTAGCAGACCTCTGCAAGATTCAGTTGATCACATGATAATCCATTTTAATTTCAATCTTCTTATGCAACATTTTGACTGTTGAATAGACGATCAGTAGACCTTTCAATCAAGGTGTCACATGACCCCTATTTGTATTTGAAAAAATCGTCCATTACGTCTTAACTCCAACACCGGTGACGTAACATCTCTCATATGAATATCATGAGATGAGGCTTCAAAAATTAAAAATCACGTGTTTTTGGAATTTTTTAAAATGTCGCCAATTTCTGAAATAATGAATTTATTCCATACATTTGCATCACACTGTATATTATAACGATGTTAGTGAAAAATGAAAGTTCGAGATCACAATGAATTGTTATGTATAGGGAATATTCCCTCGAATAAGCTACCATTATTCGTATTTCCAGGAGGAAAATTTCACTAATTTTTGGTTGACCTTCCTGTAGAAGTTACAACGATGAAACTTCGTATCTAAGTATTCCACGTGCTCCTGTAATGAATGACTACTTCACCGGTTATATCAACCACTTAGATTTCGATACAAAGTGGATCGGAAAATCAAAAAGTATATATAATATATATATATCAAAATTTGCCATCGAATATCTAACACCCTATATGAAATTTTGCGTTCAAATTCCGTATAGAGGTATTTTAGCTATGCCTAAATCAAATAGGCTAGTCAATATTCCGAAAATAAATTGCACAATAGTCGTTTTAGAAATTTCTACCATTTCAACAAACAAAAGTAGGCCTTGAAAATCTGAATAATTCAGGTTTGTTCACATTTTCGGAGAGAGCTCGTTGAGTTATATATTATGGAATTTTTGTTTTTGAAAATCGGCTGACGGGTTCCATATAGGAGAGTGATGCGGTTGAGATGACCCAGTGGAAAAAATCATAATAATGAGGAAAAATGTAAAAGCAAGGAAAAATATGGCAGAGTTAATTGAAACATTATGGACAACTTCACCTCTAAATTCAGGATATTATGTAGAAGCAGCAAGGTGAGATTCAATGTAGTTCTTGGTCATAGATATTTTACTTCTGTTCTATTTCATCACTACAGAAAATGAATATGGATGAATTATTGAGATCTAAATTATATAGGTAGATATACTGGTGTGACTGATCAAAAAAAGTTAGTGATATTGTGATTTTACCTATGGAGAAATTTTTCTCTGAACATTGCAGGATATCCCTTTTCGTGGGAACCAGAACATAAAGAAATGTCGTTTATATTTAAAAATGTCCCTAACTTTTTGAAAATCAGATTATTTCACAAATTCAGGCAAAATACGAGATTCGAGCAACTTACCCAGTTAGAAGATACGGCTATGCACAAAATAATCAGATTCACTAGTTGAAATCCCATATCTAATGTTCTGACTACTCTGATACTTATTATATTGTGATCTGATACTTTTATACCATATTTATTATCGGTTAATCAGTCATGAGAGGAAATACGATATTAAGTGGATCTATTTTATCTTCTTGTCTGAGACTCTTCAGCTATGTCAACAGGATACAGATGAGTGGAATATATTATGATTGAGTGATAAGACGGGTAGTATTAGAAATTCTAATCGATTTATTCTTTCAGAACTTAGATAGGATGGTGATTTTTGTAAAATTTTTATGTACAGGGTGGCTGGAATTCGAGGATCATCATTGGGATCTCGTAAACCGTAAGAGATACAGGGTCGGTTAAATCATGGCATAGCTGCACAATTTTATGCTGATCGAAATGCCGCCTCAAAAGTTTGGAAATTCTGTATACTTCCGAAGATATTTGAATAAAAAACGAATATCCGCGATTTCGTTTTTATTTTCTTGTGACTATTTGAAATGATGAAAATGAGTTTTATATCAGTATTGCCACTTTTTTTGCTCTATTCAATGAAATTAATAGATTCGTGTTTCGACGTTTCGTCTTCGAGGAGCCATCATCAACTTTGTTTTTCAAATTGTCGGAAATATTTTTTTTCACTAAAAAACTCTAATCCCAATTTCGAATCCAACGACATACAACACTTTGCAATTATCTTACGTTTCGGACCAAAAACTCACTATCAGTGTTATTTGATGATACCTAATAGCACACAACGTCCTAGGGACGTCCCTATTTGGTACAATTCACGTCCAAATGTCCCGAACCAAAAATAAGTGTTCTTGGGACGTTCCATTCCGTACATCTCATGCAATGTCCGAGCAAGGACGTCCACGGAATGTCCCAGCTGGTACATCATTTCAAATGTCCTAGAAATAGCATCCCTTAGACGTTCTGTCATTTCGTTCTCCAGATGATTCTAATGGGCCGTCCACCGTGGATCGCCCTGTATATTATATATATCATCCAAGTATTCAGTGAAAAATAAAAAACTATGAACCAAACCTCTTGTGATAAGAATGTGAATTTTCTTTGACACAATAAATGAAATTGAATTGAATTGAAATAGCATCCCTTAGACGTCCCACGTGGTACATATTGTCCCTGATGGGATATGATTTCAAACGTTCCTTTAGGGACATCTATCGGATGTTCCGAGTGGTACATATCCTGGCATGACTTCAGATCTTATATATGGCCCCTTCTAGACTACTATGAAATGTCCCTGTTGGTACATTCCTTCAAATATCTCTGCACAGACGCCCTTAATATTTCCAGGATCGTATAACAATCGAAATGTCCCTTAGGGATATCCGTCGGATGTCCCAATTGGTACATGAACTGTACTCTTTCCATTTCCTAGAAATAACGTTCAATGGACGTCCCAGTCGGTACTTTCAATATTTTGTCCCTGCGAGGACGTTAACTCACACCTCGCCGACGAATGATTGCTCGTAGGCTATAAGTACTACTCGTCAATTTCCTTCAAGTAAGTTTTTGGGGACCTTCTACGGACCATTAACTCAACTGGATGTCCTAATCAGTTATGCAAGATCTGGTCCTAGAAGGACCCAGAAAAATTCAAATTCAAGAATAATTCGTACGTCCCTGGGACATCCAATTGATATCCCTCAGCGTTGCTGATATGTTTTCCTATGGATATCCTCTGTAGTGCTTGATGAGGAATACTGTAGGATTTAGGTATTCGATAGTTGTCCCAAGGACATCCCTCAAGGACGTCTCTAGTTGGTCCTCAAGTACAATGAAGTTCATCGTAACATGTCGTGTGTTTAATGAATTTCGTGGAAATCTTATCGTTTGTGAAGTTTTTATATTTATCATGGATTTCCATCAAGTAACGGCCGAGTCAATTCAAAAAAAAAATACAATGGACGTTCACGGTATCAAATTCGAACGTCCTATGGACGTCCTGAATGTCCCGACAGGACGTCCTAAGGATATCCATGAGACATAAGTGTGTTATTAGGGATGGTTACGAGGAAACGAAACGTCGGTTCAAAAATCTGATGATGGTAACTTGTAGAGAAGGAGAAACTTCACTCCACTTGTGAAGTTTTGGCTGAAATGACAGTTCAGAAAAATAGTGTAGCAAACAAAGGTCAGGATGCAAAATATGACACTCTCAAAAATGAACTCAGGTTAGAATAAGTATTTCCATCGCTGTATGTACTTTTTCAATTAGCAATAACATTGCCAGTGTTTTCTACGAAGGCGCTGAAGGGCCACCTATACTTTTTTTATTGAATCCCGACTTTAAAATCGGGGGTCCGAGATTAAAGTCGGGGGTCCGAGATTAAAGTCGGGGGTCCGACTTCAAAGTCGGGGGTCCGAGATTAAAGTCGGGGGTCCGACTTTAAAGTCGGGGGTCCGAGATTGAAGTCGGGGGTCCGAGATTAAAGTCGGGGGTCCGACTTTAAAGTCGGGGGTCCGAGATTGAAGTCGGGGGTCCGACTTTAAATCAATATATCAATATGACATATATAATTAGTTAGTTCATAATGAAAACTGCGCATTGAAAACTTGATTCTCAACGTTTTCATAAGGCTTAGAAATTTGGCTATTTATTGAAGAAGATTATGAAAATGGTCCGGAAGGGTTAACTCATACCTACAAATGTAATCATATACCATTGAACTCATCTTTCTGAGCTCTACCCAAGGACGGAATGACATTCAGGGTAGTTCAATTGTGAAAATATATGTTTTGTATTGTAATCTTTTTGCACCCTTTGAACAAACAAATGAGATTCTAAGCTATTAAGTGGAATATAATCACCCTATACGTACGATAATGATCGTACAGGTGTGATCCATTATTTGACATTCAGTGTACATCCAAAAAGGAGGATTTTGACTGATCCTTATGTGATGATTATCCAATGGCTGTAAAATCATTGTTTGTACATAAATGTACAGGATATTTCTCGAGTACATGTAGAAAATTCAGGAGCATGTTGCTGACGTCAAACTGATGAGTAACAATGGAAATTATTTATTTCTGTCCATATATTTAACGAATATAATCTAGCTCCTAACTTCAGTTTCGGACTCCCGACTTCAATCTCGGACCCCCGACTTTGATCTCGGACCCCCGACTTTAAAGTCGGACCCCCGACTTTAATCTCGGACCCCCGACTTTAAAGTCGGACCCCCGACTTTAATCTCGGACCCCCGACTTTAATCTCGGACCCCCGACTTTAATCTCGGACCCCCGACTTCAATCTCGGACCCCCGACTTTAAAGTCAGACCCCCGACTTTAATCTCGGACCCCCGACTTTAATCTCGGACCCCCGACTTTAAAGTAGGACCCCCGACTTTAATCTCGGACCCCCGACTTTAATCTCGGACCCCCGACTTCAAAGTCGGACCCCCGACTTTAATCTCGGACCCCCGACTTTAAAGTCGGGATTCGAAAAAAAAAGTATAGGTGGCCCTTCAGCGCCTTCGTAGTTTTCGGCAACGTGTGAGGTTAGTTTTGAATTGGTTACGAAATTCAATAGGCCAACTCGTCACTTTTGGCCTATTACTTATAGAAAAAGACATCTTTATTTTTTTTCCTTGTTTCTTTAACGTCGGCCTTTTTCTGCGTATGCTTACGCGGCGTTTCCTCGAATGGTCACCCATCCAAGTACTAACCGCGCTCGACACTGCTTAACTTCAGATATCAAACGTATTAAATCATTTATTCATCTTCAAGTTTTTCACAATACAACACATATTATCACACATATTTCTATTAATGTTGGCACATCTATATGTGTGCCTGGATATCCATCCGCTTGGCGCAGAGGTGGCTGGTGTTGGCCAGGGAATGTGAGTGGATATGCGAGGTGTTCGTCACAGGTACCTATCTCCCACCACCACCACGCCCCCCGAAAGGTTGAATGCCCAGGATCAAGTGCCGCCATATAACTAGCTTACGTTATATGATAGCTCCTCATCCCCATGTCCATCCACCCCCACTCACTAACGAGTGGACTTCAACCTTATGCATTTGGCAATCTGCATAAATGTTTTATAAAACCCATTACTTGGTTTCAGTCTTCCGACTTTTAAACCTTTATTTTGTCTAATGTGTGTTTCCTAGCGTGACTTTGCGTGGTGGTTCCCTACCCTTATGGGAAGCAAAATTGAGTTTATGTCTTATTATTATTGGTTAACTTTTTATAGGGTATCAAAGGAGAGACTCTTTCGTTTAATTATCTGATGATTATTATGCAACTTTTATTGATATTGATTTGATTCCGTTCTTTTATCTTATATTTGATGAATTGGGCGCCTGTACTGTATTCTTCCGAAGCGCAAGTCTTGATTTAATTGTCTGTTGGTCAGGTCGTGCAGTAGCTGGTTCTCGTGGGTTTCCGTTCTTCCGAATGTAGTCTCCGCGTGTTGTCTTATGTAGTTGTCTATGTAGTCTGGGTTTATGTTCAGGTCCCTATAGATAAATCTATTTGGGATATACCATGGGGCGTTTACTGCCATTCTTATTGAGACATTTAGAAATGCCTGTATTCGCTTTTTGTATGTTTCTGCGCATTGGCACCATGCACTTGATGCATACAAAATTATTGGAAGTAGAATGGTTCTTATTAGGCGCAGCTTCAACTCTAGAGCCATGTTGCTTCTTGTAGTATAAATACTTAGAGTAGTCTCAATGACGAAGTACCTAGGTCGGCGGTTAGTCGGCGGTGATAATATGTCAGTGAGTTGTCATGTCACGTTTGAACTGTATGTCTATTTATTTTTGATATCAGTTTGTAATTAAGCATAAATACCTAATAGTCTGGTATTAGTCTATACAACAGTCTGTATAATACACAACACTTCTGTGGCCTATTAGAGGCTGTAGGTTTTGCCTTGCGGCTTTACCCAGGTTTAGTCGTGTTGTAATGTGTTGTCTGAAAGTGAGTTTGTTATCTAGGGTTACCCCTAGATATTTTGCCTCGTCTGCCCATGGTATCTGTATGTCGTTTAGTATTACGTGTCCTGTAGGTTTGGTACGTCGTCTAGTGAAGAGAACAGCTTGGCTTTTCTCTGCGTTAATTTCTATCTTCCAGTTATTGACCAGGTTTCTAGTGTGTCGATTTGTTCTTGTAGGTCATGTCTGCGTTACTGGATCTGGCAAGGCTGTGTCGTCGGCGTATAGTGCGAGTTTGTTGAAGTTGTTCGCGGGTTTAGGGATATCTGCGGTAAAAATGGAGAAAAGTAGTGGTGAAAGGACCGCACCTTGCGGTACTCCTGCTTATAGCTCCCTCTCTGCAGAGATTTCGTTGCCAACTTTACATTGGCATCGCCTTCCCCGCAGAAAGGAGGCTATTAGCTTAATAATAATAATAATAATAATAATAATGGATTTTATTGACAGGTATAGGTAAATACAAAATAAATGAAAAATGATAGAGAGCTGAGAACTGTATACCTATCGAACGGCAGAATTCAAGATCAGATCATTTCACCAGTGAGAGTGACGTAATCAGAACTTGCTCTTCCATTCAACCGAGGGAAAAAAATAATTATCGCTATGTTATACATAAACCTATAAGTAACCAAATATAAAGTAATTTAAATTTACACATGAACATTTCAAATATAAGTCATCATAAAGCTGGATGCAAACCTATAAAAAGAAAGAAAAAATAATACATCATAGTAACTGAGGCAAAGAGTTATGGAGTAGGTCAGATTTCAGTTTTTTCCTGAAATTTGGAATCGATAATGTTTTCATTGAATTCGGGAGTCGATTGTAAAGCCAGGCGATATTATAGGAGAAAGAGCCACGATAAAGAGTAGTTTTATGAGGTGGTATTGAGAGATCATTTCTGAATCTGAGATTTAAATTATAAATGTCAGTTCTATAGCAAATTTTATCGTGGAGATAAGAAGGTGTTTTTGTAGTGATAATTTTATGGTAGAGAATACAAGCATGAAATACACGTCGGGCCTCCATATTTAACCATTCTAAATTATTTAGTTGGTGAGTTACATGCTGTCGCCTTCTGGTCCCAGTGATAAGCCTTAAGCATGAATTCTGTAAGGTCTGTAATCTTTTCCTGTCGGCTTGAAGTAAGTTGGGACCGTATACAATATCAGCATAATTGGCATGCGATAGAACCAACGAATTACATAAGATTTTCTTGGAATTTTGGTTTAATATTTTTCTATTAGAGTATATCATTTTCAAATTGCACTATCCACGCTTTATTATTTGGGACACATGTGATGAGAATCTGAGAGAATGTTCCATAATGGGACCAAGGTTTGTTGAACGATCTGTAAGAGGTAGTTGTAGATTATCAAAATTGATAATGATATTACTCTCGTTTCTTCTTCTCATTGCAGTTCGGCCAAATAGCATCATAACTGTTTTTGATGGATTAACTGTTAGGCAGTATTTTTTTGAGGTTTCGATCAAAGAATTCAAATCATGATTGATCTGCTGACATGCAACTTGCACTGAATTTTCCGAGAATTGTTTGTAAATCTGAGTATCATCAGCGTAGCTATGAATACGCGTGTGTCGGAGACACTTAGGAAACTGAGACGTGTAGATCACGAATAAGATAGGTCCGAGAATTGATCCCTGTGGTACGCCAAATGTTAGTAGATAGTGAATCACAAGTTGAGATAGGGACATGGGAGTCGTTTTGACCAATAATGATTAGTTTCGACACAAAAAAATGTTAAAGTTGAAAAATCTCGATTTTGAATACTTTATATCCCTGAAACCATTACAGCTAGACCCCAAGTGTGATGCATTGATGAAATCAGATTTTCGGGGAGAATCTAAAAATGCAATAAAATACAAGGTGTTCCATTTGAAATAACAAAGTTGTTGCTTCTTTTCTTTAGAAGCGGCAACGCCGCAGGGCTGAAAATATTTTAGAAAGATGTCCCCCTCGAAAATGTAGTTGACCTGTTTCAGTTTTTTTTGATAATCCGGTTTTGGCGACCTACAGAGCCTCTGTTTCGTTTTCAAAGGCCCACTGTATGTAGGGTGTTCCATTGAAAAAAAAAACAAAGTTATTGTTCTTTCCGGAAAAACTAATGACCCTGTATATAAAGCAACTTTTTGAGTTTGGGTCGTATCCAACAACTTTTTCACATAACATTTTCTAACATCTCTGAAAACGAAAGAGTTAAGGAGTGGTTTCATTTTAAGAGTTGCACCCTGTACTAGAAAAAGCATGTTAGCTGGGCTGATTAGGAGACAAATCAAAATGTATTATTTTACAAGTTGCTGATACCAAGTACCTATACGTACATTCTACGGGGTAATTCATTGAGAATGAGCAAACTCTGAACTACAAGTAAACATCGATACATAATGGCGTTGGAAATGTAGGGCGTTGAAGGAAGATTTTACATCGAAATTTTTCAATTACTTTGTAAGTTTCAATATAATGAACATACAATTTTGTGATGTCAGGTTTTCCGACATGAGAAATACGAATTTGTATCTCATTTTGTGATTGCTCAAAGAGGGCGCTATAGTGGCATTCTGTTACTTCAGTAAATTACATCATATCCGTCTTGTCGCTCTTGAAAAGATATGCGTTCCACTTATGAAGTTAGCGAAGTGACACTGAAAAAAATACGATAACTGATAACTGAACACCAACAACGAACAACATTTCAAAGTAAATATTCGACCAAACTTATATTCTTATTCAATCTCCCTGTATATTGCTGTATGATAAATATTAGAAGAATCGAACAGATGTCCAAATATTGAAACTTGATAATATTAATATTGATGAATTCGAAATGTACATGAGTGAAAAATACTCCCACAAAATGATCAATAACAGCAGTAACACGACGCTTTCAGAAACATTATTGTTTTGCCTACAATAGGTTCTGAAACATATCATATTCCGTAGGATTTCAATTACTTATGCGAATTCAATCCTGCGAAGGACGAACATTTGATTTGAAGCTACTGATACTATGTACAACATGTCATTTTTAAAGGATTTTGTGGGTATCCAAATGGTTTTGTGAAGTTTCAACAACTTAATAGTATGTATTGTACGTCATGGTCATCTTCTTTACAGCGTCATTTCTAACCGTTTATCATCAGTATCTATAATAGAAACACAAATTCGTGGAGTCAACCTGAATTATAATTTATTATTGATATATTGATCCATTGATATGGAGATCCATTTCGACATCAAAGTTTATCTTTCCAGTATTATTATTGGTCCCTGGTCGTGGGGTCGTCCAATTCCAACTATCTGTGGTCTGATTCCAACTAGGCGTAGTCCAATTCCATTGAGGCGTGGTCCAATTCCAATGAGGCGTTGTCCTATTCCAACTAGGCGTTGTCCAATTCCATTGAGGTGTGGTCCAATTCCAGGTTGGAGTAGTCCAGTTCCAACTGGGAGTAGTCCAATTCCAGATTGAGGTAGTTGTATTCCAGTTTGTAGTAGACCGATTCCATATGTCTGTTGTAGTTTTCCAACTAGGTGTAGTCCAGTTCCAACTGGGAGTAGTCCAATTCCAGCTTGAGGTAGTTCTATTCCAGTTTGGAGTTGACCGATTCCAGATATCTGTTGTGGTATTCCAACTAGGTGTAGTCCAGTTCCAACTGGGAGTAGTCCAATTCCAGCTTGAGGTAGTTCTATTCCAGTTTGGAGTCGACTGATTCCAGATATCTGTTGTGGTATTCCAACTAGGTGTAGTCCAGTTCCAACTGGGAGTAGTCCAATTCCAGCTTGAGGTAGTTGTATTCCAGTTTGAAGTTGATCGATTCCAGATATCTGTTGTGGTATTCCAACTAGGTGTAGTCCAGTTCCAACTGGGAGTAGTCCAATTCCAGCTTGAGGTAGTTCTATTCCAGTTTGGAGTCGATCGATTCCAGATATCTGTTGTGGTATTCCAACTAGGTGTAGTCCAGTTCCAACTGGGAGTAGTCCAATTCCAGCTTGAGGTAGTTGTATTCCAGTTTGAAGTTGACCGATTCCAGATATCTGTTGTGGTATTCCAACTAGGTGTAGTCCAGTTCCAACTGGGAGTAGTCCAATTCCAGCTTGAGGTAGTTCTATTCCAGTTTGGAGTCGACTGATTCCTGATATCTGTTGTGGTATTCCAACTAGGTGTAGTCCAGTTCCAACTTGGAGTAGTCCAATTCCAGCTTGAGGTAGTTTTATTCCAGTTTGGAGTTGACCGATTCCAGATATCTGTTGTGGTATTCCAACTAGGTGTAGTCCAGTTCCAACTGGGAGTAGTCCAATTCCAGCCTGCGGTAGTTGTATTCCAGTTTGGAGTTGACCGATTCCAGATATCTGTTGTGGTATTCCAACTAGGTGTAGTCGAGTTCCAACTGGGAGTAGTCCAATTCCAGCTTGAGGTAGTTCTATTCCAGTTTGGAGTCGACTGATTCCAGATATCTGTTGTGGTATTCCAATTAGGTGTAGTCCAGTTCCAACTGGGAGTAGTCCAATTCCAGCTTGAGGTAGTTCTATTCCAGTTTGGAGTCGACCGATTCCAGTTATCTGTTGTGGTATTCCAACTAGGTGTTGTCCAGTTCCAACTGGGAGTAGTCCAATTCCAGCTTGAGGTAGTTGTATTCCAGTTTGGAGTCGACCGATTCCAGTTATCTGTTGTGGTATTCCAACTAGGTGTTGTCCAGTTCCAACTGGGAGTAGTCCAATTCCAGCTTGAGGTAGTTGTATTCCAGTTTGGAGTCGACCGATTCCAGTTATCTGTTGTGGTATTCCAACTAGGTGTTGTCCAGTTCCAACTGGGAGTAGTCCAATTCCAGCTTGAGGTAGTTGTATTCCAGTTTGGAGTCGACTGATTCCAGAAATCTGTTGTGGTATTCCAACTAGGTGTAGTCCAGTTCCAACTGGGAGTAGTCCTATCCCAACTTGGAACAGTCGAATTAGACTTAATGTGCAGTTTTCCTACATGGTTACTAGAATCATCAGAAACTGGTGCGATACTCTCCACACTCCTAACCTGAAATAATATAATAATTAACCAAAAATTCTTCCAACATAATTGAAAATTCACGTATGGGGATTGAGATAAGATACACGAATATAAATGATGCTAGCTAAAATGTTCCTAAATGCCGAATTCTGACCATAATCACATTCACAGGATCTGAAAAGTGATCAAGATCACCTCTTCTCCTCTACGGGTATACTCCGTTAAATCAATATTATCGTTCTGAGAAGTGACCTAATCCTTCAATATCTTCACAGGCATTCTTTGTTGTATGTTTGTATTATATCACCAATAGACT
Organism: Phaedon cochleariae; assembly: GCA_918026855.4. Classification (NCBI taxonomy): domain Eukaryota; kingdom Metazoa; phylum Arthropoda; class Insecta; order Coleoptera; family Chrysomelidae; genus Phaedon; species Phaedon cochleariae. The sequence goes on from OU896709.1 coordinate 6,172,487, forward strand.
CTCTTAGGATAAGTACTGAGATTCCTGAGTATTAATGCTAGGGGGTAGTGTGAACAAGGAATCCTTGAGAAAGCAAAGGAAGACGGGGCACAATATGGTTGGCACATTTGTTATCATAACAATAGAGAATTTTCGTATTCCTCTCCAGATTGAAAACAAAAATTCCATGTGTTGAAACATTTCAAGTAAGTTCTTCATACTCATACACAGGGTTGGCACGAATAAATTCATATGATTTGAGTCAGTGATTCAATTCATGTTATTTCTAAAAAAGTCTTGAATTATTTCAAACTTTCAACCAATCACATTATATTACCTTCAACTAGTTTAAACTGAAAATGAAACTGAAATACTATGGCATTATGGCAACTTGACCATTATTTTTCATTGCATGCAAATTGATTGCTACAGATCATATTTCCGGCAATAATATGGAATGTCCGACTTCCAATGTCTTCTTGTCAAAAAAATCTATGTTCTACTCGAGGTTTCACTTCTGATTGTGTTAGAAGTAACCATTCAATATGCATCTAATGATACGAATAATGCATAAAATATCGAAAATCCATCATCATATCACTTATAATTACAGGAGATCTTTTTTTGTCGAAGTAAACTTGACATCTTAATGAGAATTTTGATGCCTGGCAATTATACGAGAAAAAAAAAATTGTTGTCCAATATGACACTATAGTGGGAATTGATGTAATTTTTTAGAAAATTGCGAACTTTAGTAGTTCTAATGAAGATTCTGAATAAGTCATAAGTTGCATACATGCATTTATTGATTTTTTTCAATCAAAAGTTCCAGTTTGTTTCGCAAAAATTGCCTATTTTGTTATGTTATGCTTCTTTCTTTTATAACATTTTTGTATTTTGTTCACGTAAATAAAAATTCATTTTTGTTCAAATAAATTAATTCAAAAAAGTCCAAATTAATTCGTAAAGTCGGACTCTTATTACTTTTTTATAAAATTCATGACTCATTCCAACCCTGCACACACATACAGGATGCAAAATAAATGGTTTATGCAATGATGAAGTCATAAAGTATAGAGCTCGATTTATTGATACCTATCATTTGAATTTGTGTACGAACTGGAAACTTAAGAAGTGCCTAAATCTTTCGATCCATTTCCATCACGTGATATGTTGAGTTCGTGTATTTTTATGATTATTTTTCGCAATAAAATTGTGGAGGCTGAGTTTGCTCAGAGAGTTTTATTCTGGTCCACTAAAAGCATGGCGACGACCGATTTTCAAAAACAAAAATTTCATAATATACTACTCAACGAGCGCTATTCGGAAATGAGAACAAATGTGGAATATTAGCATTTTCAAGGCCTACTTGATTATTGAAAGGGTTAAAATTACGAAAACGACTATATATATTAGGCATTTTTCTTCGAAACAGTGACTAGCCAATTCAATTCAGTCATAGCTGAACTATTTCCATACGAAATTTCATCATATAGGGTATTAGTTATTCAATGGCAAATTTTGATATTTTTGATTTTTCTTTTCGATTTACCCTGTATCAAAATCGGAAGAGTTGATGAAACCGGTGAAGTAGTCATTTAATGATGGAACAAACACACCGAATAATCAGAAACAAAATTTCATCGTTGTAACTTCTAAAGGAAGATCTCTCTATAGGTCTACCAAAAATCAATTAAACTAAAAGTTGAGGTTCACCATTTCAATACAGTAATTTCGGAAATCGTCTGAATTGATAAAGACCTGTCGAATATAACACAAATATAATGACAGACAAACACCCTCTATAAAGACTGCAAGGAGATATACTGATGCTTGATGTATTGATTGAAATAAAATGAAAATTCGAGATTACAGATTACAGATCTTCCTGTAGAAGTTATAACGAAGAAACTTCGTATCTAAGTATTCCACGTGCTCCTGTATCGAATGACTACTTCACCAGTTATATCAACCCCTTAGATTTCAATACAGGGTGGATCGGAAAATCAAAAATATCAAAATTTGACATTGAATATCTAACTCCCTATATGAGATTTTGCGTTCAAATTCCGTATGGAGGTATTTCAGCTATGCCTAAATCAAATACGCTAGTCACTGTTTCGAAAATGAATTGCATAATAGTCGTTTTAGAAATTTTTACCATTTCAACAAGCGAAAGTAGGCCTTGAAAATCTGAATATTTCAGGTTTGTTCACATTTTTGAGGAGAGCTCGTTGAGTTATATATTATGGAATTTTTGTTTTTGAAAATCGGTAGACGGGTTCCATATTAAGAGAGTGTTGCGGTTGAGATGACCCAGTGGAAAAAATCATAATAATAAGGAGAAATGTAAGTGAGGGTAAATATGCCAGAGGAACAGAGCTAATTGAAAGATTATGGACAACTTCACCTCTGAATTCAGGATATTATGTAGAAGCAGCAAGGTGAGATTCAATGTAGTTCTTGGTCATGGATATTGAACTTCTGTTCAATTTCAACACTACAGAAAATGAATATGGATAAATGATTGAGATCTAAATTATATAGGTCCATGGTCCATGTAACTGATGAAAAAAAGTTGGGGTTATGGTGTTTACCTATCGAGAAATTTTTCTCTGAACTTTATAAGATATCCCTTTTCGTGGGAACCAGAAAATAAAAAAAATTTCGTTTGCGTTCAAAAATGTCCCTAACTTTTTGGAAATCAGATTATTTTCCAAATTCAGGCAAAATACCAGATGCGAGCAACTTACCCAGATAGAAGATACGGCTATGCACAAAATAATCAGATTCACTAGTTGAAATCCCATATCTAATGTTCTGACTACTCTGATTCCTATTATATTGTGATGATCCTTTTATACCAATTATTATTATCGGTTAATCAGTCATTAGAGGAAATACGATATTGAGTGGATCTATTTTATCTTCTTGTCTGAGACTCGTCAGCTAATAAACAGGATATAGATGCGTGGAATAAATGATTGAATGATAAGACAGGTAGTATTGAAAATTCTAATCGATTTATTTTTTTAGAACATAGATAGGATGGTGATTCCTGTAAAATTATTATGCACAGAAGCAACAGTATAAAATTGATGCATGGTACTCCATTTTGATGCCAAATCATTTATTTATTCATTCATTTATTTGTTCATTTATTTATTCATTTATTCATTTATTTATTTATTTATTTATTCATTTATTTATTCATTTATTTATTCATTCATTTATTCATTTATTCACCCAAACAGGCCCATTGGCCTAATTACATGGGTTACATAATAATTACCCATCTAAAGTGGCTAATTAAAACTAACAATAGTCAATTCAAGTAAGTATAAGATAATATACCTTATCATTACAAATTAGGTTCCATAACAGAAAACCGGGAAACAAAGGAAAAAATGTGTACCCTCCCCCATCCAAATTACCGATGCAAATTCAATCTTTGGTCTTACAAAAGTATAGTACAATATTTTAACGGTATGGACATTTTTAAATCAAGAAGTTTGCCTTATAATATGTCCTAGGACACGGTTAGCAGACTTACGGCCGTGTTCCAAATGATCGGAAAAAGAAAAAACGCTATTATCCCTAATAACACAATTATGTCCAATGGACATTCAGGACGTCCATAGGATGTTCGAATCTGGTACCGTGGACGTCCATTGGACGTCTGTGGGACGCACAAATGTCCCACTTGAGGACCAACTAGGGACGTCCCTGAGTGATGTCCCTGGGACAACTATCGAATATCTAAATCATACAGTATTCCTCATCAAGCACTACGGAGGACATCCTTAGGACATCCGTAGGACAACTTATCAGCAACGCTGGGGGATATCAATTGGATGTCCACAGGATGTCCCCAGGGACGTACGAATTATTCTTGAATTTGATTTCTTTTGGGTCCCTCTAGGACCAGATCTTGCATTGCTGATGGGGACATCCAGTTGAGTTGATGGTCCGTAGAAGGTGCCCAATAGATCCTGAAAAAGTTTCCCAAGGATGTCCAATGGACTCACGTGAAGGACATTGACGGGGGGTATTTATAGTCTACGAGCAATCATTCGTCGGCGAGGTGTAAGTAAACGTCCTCGCAGGGACAACATATTGAAAGTACCGACTGGAACGTCCGTAGGACGTGATTTCTAGGACATTGGAAGAGTACAGTTCATGTACCAATTGGGACATCCGACGGATATCCCTAAGGATGTCCCTTACGGACATTTCGATTGTTATACGATCCTGGAGATATTAAGTGCGTCTGTGCAGAGATATTTGAAGGAATGTACAATCAGGGACATTTCATGGTTGTCTATAGAAGGGACATTATATAAGATCTGAAGTTATGCCCGAATATGTACTACTCGGTACATCTGATGGATGTCTCTAAAGGAACGTTTATAATCATATCCCATCAGGGACATGTTAAGGACGTCCTTGCATGGACATTCTACAATATGTTCCACGTGGGACGTCTAAGGGATGCTATTTCTAGGACATTTGAAATGATGTACAGTCGTATTCAATAAAAAAGCGTACAAGTATCAAAAAGAGAGGTTAACGATATCCTAGTTTTAATTTTGTGAAACTGACTCAGCCAATGCTTTGGGTTTTTGGGTGCCTACGAGAACTTCACTGTCAACATTTGGTAAACAATTATTCCCGATAGCCCTTTTTACGCCAATAGGATGTCGTTAATGTTTCTCTGTAATATACTTGTACGCTTTCTTATTGAATACGACTGTACCTGCTGGGATATTCCGCTCGGACAGTGCATGAGATGTACGGGATGGGACGTCCCAAGGACATTCTTGGTCCGGGACATTCGGATTTGAATTGTACCAAATAGGGACGTCCCTAGGACGTTGTGTGCTATTAGGGATATAGTTTACACCGAGATCCCGCATCTCCTTTTTTCTTTCCAAAGTTTCTCCATTCATTTCATATTAAAAAAATACTGGATCTTTTGTTCTAGTTATCGTTATAATACCACATCCATTTAAGTTGAAATTTAATCTATTTTCATTACTCCATTCAAATATGCTATCTAGATATTTTTGCCACTCCACACAGTCCCTTACCATCGTTGATAAATATTGTTAACAATAATGGTCCCAAATTGGAACAATGCGGTACTCCATAATTTGCCCCAAACTTTCTCGATAGAGTACCATTATGTCTTACAAAACAATTTCTGTTTTTCAGATAATTTTCCATCAATCCCAATATATTCCTTGCCAGTCCATATTTACCTAACTTTTGTAGCAATATATCATGGTCCACTTTATGCGAATGTCCGTAAAAACAGTGTCTAACCCTTGGTCTAACTGTACATTTTGTTCATTGTTATCCATATTGTTATGGGAATGGAAATGCTATTCACGTCGGAGCTATAGCGCTCCTTCCCCCGCAATCCTATCTCTTCGAGTGGATCTCCTCGGCCGTTTGAGCTCTGCGTTTAGCACGCTCGGATAAGTATTTGTCATGCTATGTTTTAATTAAGCGCATATTTCGCGACAAGGAGCAAGTCTGGCTCAAAGCGAGCTTGCCTTGTAGAGGCGCACGCCAAGGGTCGTGGAACAACAAACTATGCGACGAACATCAAACGGCGCCCGGTGAAAAACGAGAACAGAATTTACGTTGCTACCTCTACACGAAACCCACCTGCCTACTGTTTATTTTTTCCTCCACCCTGAATATTTAACATGTCTAGAACGTTTGCGGTTACGTAGTCTGAGAGCCGGTGATGGATTTATGCACGACAACACGAAAGTGACAACAATCAGGACAATCACTTTTAAACACTCTGGCTGCCACGATCCTGTTTTTCTCTCTCTATTACAGGCTTTGTCAGTCATATGTGACCGACGGTGACTTATAAAAAACGGTCCTTAGCAGTGATTAACCGACAGCAGCAGTGCCGGAATAGCTAAGTAGCAAGAAGTAGCAAATGCTTCGGGCCCCATGAATTGGGGGGCCCCGCGCTCCATCGCCTGGCCGGCTTTACTGTAAAAAAATGCATCAGATCTGTACGACTGTGAAGAATACTATCAACAATACCTAAACATAGGGACGAATCAAGCGATATACAATCAAAGTACGACCACTTCAGCGGCTCTCTACTACACTCGACGACTTTGTTGAAAATCAAACACCTGGACAACGTTTTGAAGTTCAGGTATTCATTTCCATTATTGATAACGTACTGTCTGCTTCAACTAAACGTTCGAAAGCATTTCATAAAATTACTAGTGTATTTAGAGTATTTTGACAGCGAAAGAGATTTTGGAAGAATCCTCAATAATGGTCAGTGCTCACACAGATGATTTGGAAACCATCAGCCTTGGCGACGAATTAGTGTAGATCGTTGAGCTGCTCGAAACGGATGTGGGTACTGTCATTCAGAGCACCAAACAGGAGCCTCTGGAACTACAGTTTTAAAAACTTTCATTGAATAATTCTTCAGAATCATGTTTCCCAAACATAGAAGTTGCCTTGCGAATTTACGTGTACCTCATGATCGCTAACTGTAGTGGCGAACCTTTTCTTTTTTTAGTATCAAAACGTATTAAAAATGAGTTAAGGAACACGATGGGCCAAGAACGTCTCAATCATCTCACTTTGATAAATATAGAGCATGATTTGCTTATAGAAGAAGTCGATATTGAAACTGGTATCTCTGAATTTGCCCATATAGGTATATCCAGAGGAGTTTATTTGTAATAGTTCCGTTTTATTTTATTCAATACTCTGAACTTGATAACCTGAAGCAAACCAAGGGCCCCGCGCTGGCATAATCCGGCACTGGACAGACAGCAGTTTTCAGTTCGAGCCGTGTCATGCGAAAACGATCGACGATGCATTCAAATCTCCATTAGATCTGAATTTGCGGCGCTCAAATGAAAGGAATCTCTAGACAGCCTTCTCAATGCGTCCACACTCTCTTCACCTCATTTTTAGCCCCCTTTCTTGTACATATTGTTTCAGGAGATTTTTGTAACAAATTGAACGATTTTTCTAGCTTTCGGTGTTTTATCCTTCTGCTGTTATAGCAAATGTTCCAACCCCTGTGAGTTTATCGATAAATTAATAACTTATAGGAGTATATCATGCACTTTTACTCATATAAACTGGGCGTCAATTGAAACGTTAATAGTGAAATTTGGCATCAAGTTTGACTTCTTGTAATTTCTAAAATATTGAACGAATTTTGAATTGCCGCCCAGATTCTGAATGCCTTTTTCATCGTCTTTCGAACCGTTCCTTACAGCTTCTTCTAAATTGATCAGGATCCATGATACAGGGTGAAACAAAGTTACGTGCATTTTGAAAAAAATTTCTCCGCCCTCCCATTTTGTCGGAAGACCACGATGCTCATATTTTATTCAGGCATTTCATAAATAGCAACCATACCTCGGGACATTTTCGAGTTTTTGCCAAAAACTACTGTGGTTTCCGAAAAAAAAATTTTTTTAGCATTTTTTTTTAATGGACTAATTACCTGTAACCAAAACGATGAATCAGTCTCTTCATTGTCATGATAGTTTATATCACTATAGTGATCTTACCTAATGATATTTTCCATTTCGACCCGATTTGACCGAGGCATCTTTAAATTTTTTAGGACCCGAATTACACTGACGTTTTCATGAAAATTGGCAATTGATATAACCTCTATGCATACCTACATTGTTTCAACAATACGCTGTTATAAAAACAAGGTATCCTTGTTTGTATTTGTGATGAGAAGTGTTGATTTACTGCTCACTAAGGTAGAAAACTTTCATCATAGACTGCAAAGTAATAAATTATTGATTGTTTTTGAGTAACCTGGTTTACATATCTGCTCCAACGATTTCCTGAAATGCATAAAAGCATCCATTTATGGAACTTCTCTAAAATTAGTCCATTTAAAAAAAATGCAAAAAAAAATTTTTTTTCGGAAACCACAGTAGTTTTTGGCAGAAACTCGAAAACGTCCCGAGGTATGGTTGCTATTTATGAAATGCCCGAATGAAATATTAGCATTGTGGTCTTCTGACAAAATGGGGGGGGGGCGGAGAAATTTTTTTCAAAATGCACGAAACTTTGTTTCACCCTGTATCACGGGTCCTGATCAATTTAGAAGAAGCTGTAAGGAACGGTTCGAAAGACGATGAAAAAGGCATTCAGAATCTGGGCGGCAATTCAAAATTCGTTCAATATTTTAGAAATTACGAGAAGTCAAACTTGATGCCAAATTTCACTATTTCACATCAATTGACGCCCAGTTTACATTGAAAAAGATTGCCTTGTCAGGCCGCGTCGGTCGATTTTAACTGACATCCATTCATGCTCTTCTGTACACCAGACCAACTTTACAATGATGCTGATCACTTAGATGTCACCTACTTTGAAAACTTCGCGTGGCCTGACGCGTTCGAACCAATGATGCATCGGCTCAGCACGAGATCAAGCTGTCGGTCGAAAATGACTGACATGGCAGTCAGAGTGTTAAACCAATTTCTATAATAAAAATAGTAGTCTAAAAACTAAAGAAACACGCTTGTATAGGTAGCCAAAACAAGTAGAAAATGAAATAATGTGAGTCTTTTTGGATCAATGATAAATAGGTATTCATCATACAGGACGTGGAAAGAAATTCTGAATTGAGAAAACCTAATCACGAATCTGCGATTGAAGATCTATAAAAATAACAAATTTCCATCGTTCAAGTTTGAACCCCTTGATTGGGTGAAAGTATTGAAAAGGAATATTCTTAGATATATCTATGAACTAAAAAATTGATATACATATATATAAAGAAATATATTGAGGATTCGCATTCTCTATGTGATGAAAATATCAATTCTTTCTCGGTTTATTCAACAGAAAACAATTACTTTCCTCGCTATATGCCACGACGAACATTGAATTATATCTATTGAACACACACGATGAGAATTTGAAAACAAAATCTTCTGAAGTAAAGGATTTGCATTCTCCTTATGAAGATATGCACATAATATCATTCTGTATATTCAACAGAAAACAACTACTTTCCTGGCTATTTGCCACGTCAAACATTGAATTAGATATATGATTTTCAAAAATGTTACTTAAATATACTAACGTTAGGTATCCTCACAATGCAAGATATAGATGTCACATTTTGAATTATAATAGGTCTGTTCGTTTGTGCTATATTTCGAATTCAACTGGTCAGTACTATCAGTAGATCCACTGACTCTACTGAAAATCTGTGTTCCGAAATATAAAATCAAAAATACAGTGCTGTAATTGGGAACGCGTTTTCATGATTTTCATCAGTAGTCAGCAGCTAGCAGTTGATCAGCTGGTGAAATTTGTCAGTCTGTATAGTTTCTCGTTTATCTGAACTAGATATTCAGCCCCCTGCTTGATATAAATTCTGGAAATTTCATATTTGACATGGAGGAGCAATCCATTCTTGTAGCCTCCATATTTTCTACGATTGTTGACGATGACGATTCAAGCTCGAGTGATGAAGAATACTTGGATATTTTGTTGCCATCAATTTTTGATGATGCACCAGATTGAGAATTGAAAGATTTATGGAAAACGTAATATGGCATTAATAATGATAAATTGAGGATACATTTCAGGTCCATTTACTTATTGATTCAGCCAATGAAACTTCTTTTTTCGTTACTTCTACTACTTTATACTCCATATTATTCTCATCGTTTATTATTTCTATAACAGGTATTTTCTGATATTGAAAATGATATCATTAACAACGGATATAAATGGTATATTACTTCCCCCTCTGAAATAATGACAGTTCACTGAAGCCACACTACCTTTTGATACTCAGCAATTTCAGTAGAATGTTGAGTCGAAATATTTAGAATGAATAGTATGTCTGCTCACAAGCATCTGACACTTTCAGTGAATTTCTTGATTTCGGAATGAAAAATCAGCAGATTCAGTACTGTCAGTTGAATTCGGAATATAGCCTAGGTTGTCTCTGTTCATGTCATACTGTCACAGATAGAGTCATAGAAAAAAATCAAGTATAGCAGGTAGAGCAAACACAAACGAACAGGCCTAAAGAGACAATTTGAACGTCAATCAGTTATCACTTTGGGAAAAAAATAACATACTCAGTAATGCTATTTGGATAATCATTGGTCGACTGAAATTGAATATTCTCTGATGGTTAAAAATTGTTCGAAAACTTAATGTGAATCTCAGAAATATCGATGAAGTCATTGAATGCAGAATAAAATGTTGATATTCTTCGAGGCATCAACTTTTCACATTTCTTCCACGCACTTGAAATAAAGCAGTTTGTTAAAAAATATGAGTAACCCTCTCAAAACAGGTTTGACAGACTGATAGAAAAATTGTTAGTTGTTTCACTAGGAAGCAAAATAGTATATTGACTGCTATGTGGAACATACAATTTTTTCTCCAAATGTTATAGATCATTTTATGTTCTCCCAATGTCAGTGTCAATTTTGATTACCAATTTCATTCAAATTACTTGGAACGTTGAATAGCATCAAACTTTTCCTGCCTAGGCAGAGGAAGTATCCCTTTCCTGCCTGTTGGGTATCCGAGAAAAACCGTTTTCTATGCCGCTTGGAGAGAAACATATTTTTTTTTCAGAATAAAAAGTTCATGCGCTCCCTTACTATTGTTTCATTCGCGTATCTTAACTTTGTCGCTTTCGACGACGATAAACATGGCATATTCATATTAGGTACGTTTTCGGAGTATAATGCTGGATTCTCGTAACGACTGGATTCTCTTATTAGCTTTGAAATGCATGCAGATATTTGAGACAAGTGGAACTTCGTCATTAGAATACGATGAGTATCTCTTCGTTCACGTAGGGATGTTTGAAATTTTACTTTTTCGATTTCGTTATCACGATTGCGCATTTTCTTATTAATTTCCAACGTGAAACTGAGTATCTACAAGATATTTTGTTATATTCTGACTCTGAACTCAACTTTTTCTTGAATTCTGACTCTGAACCAGTTTTGTGTAATTATTAGAACATGAAGATATTCAAAATTTCGAAATTGAAGTTCAAATTCGTATTTACTTTCAAAATTTCATGCCTGATTCAACATTATTTTAAAATTGGGATTTTTGATTCGGAAGTTCTCTTTTTTCTTGACTTTGCACTCATCATGTTCTTGAATTCTGAATTTGAACTCGAAATTTCATCAATTCCAATTTATTTTGTTTCAATTATATATACTGATGTATTATTTTTCATGATGATGTGTCATCGATTTATATGTATATGGAGGTTCAATATAATATCGTTTTGATGTAGCAATCATCCCCTCCCTGTTCCCCTATGTTACGCTCATGATTGACTGATATACCAACTATATTCCTGTGAATAATGAAAGTATTAATAGATGTTTCTTATCGAATGTATAAACTAGATCATTTTGGATAAGTAAATATTATCGACTTCCATTAGATTCATATCGAAATTAACGGAACTTGCACTTGAATGTTAATTAAATAAACTTAGATAACAGGAAGTAGATAAGAAATCAATCATCATCGCATCATGAGTGGATGAATAATAGAGAATAGTTATTTGTTTTATCCAACACATGACAGTTATGACTGTCATTATTAGGGTCATTTCAGACAAGTGAACTTTCAAATATTATAATATTTAAAGTAGTATTCTATTTATTTATTACTATCACAAGCAGGATTCACATTGATATTGAAATTAGAGGAAAACGCTAATGGTTTATTCGAATTTTAATAATTGTAAAATTCGTTGGTTCATCGGAACCAGATGCTCCCATATTGGTACAGCTCCATGGTACAGCTGCTGATAGTGCTGGAAGACGCCGACACTTTAGAACCTTGTATTTTTTCTGCAATTTGTATTTTGTTATGCACCGATTCTTCTAGGTATCCTTCTGCTACCGTCAAGGACTTCCATCCTCCGTGACGGTTGAAAGTAGTCATGTTAGCCCTTGCATTGGCCAAAAGAGTCGTCGAAGACCTTCTCAGGCAGTGACCGGTGTAGTTCAAAAACTTTGCAATTCTTGAAGGTATCTTCGACAACGTATTCATTCCCACACACTGGCTGGTACACCTCCTATTTTTGTAAAAACCATAAAAGTGGCAAGAACTAGTATTCTTTGGTCTCATTTTTTACACAAATTGATCGGGTTGACTGGAAATCCTTCTTCAAGTATGGTGGAACTCCTCCATTTCTTGATTTTAGTGTCTGGCAAAACTACGTGAGAATATTTCCCTTTGTCTTGAATATTTTCTATTTTAAAATTGACCAATTCATCGCATCTACAAACACCGCTAATCCTCATTATCAAAGTCACTTTCATCAACAAGTACTCGTCATAGGGAGCTTCGTTCAAAAACTTCTCTATTTCAGGTCGTTCTAATGTCTTTGACTTCTTTGGTTTGTATCCCTGTGATTTGCTTAAGCTTGTTAGTTTACCATATTTTGAAATGTCGAAATGAAAGTGATGACAAACAAAGTACCCCATTGATGTATCGAATGCAGTAAAACGAGAGCAATTTTGTGTTATAGCCGTAGAAAAAAGCCACATTCTATGCCGCTTGGAAAAAAATATAATGGAACTGAAAGAATTTGTACTTTTTTATTACCTGCAGATCATTTTTCTCCTATACAGTGTGCCCAAAAAGATTTAATGAAATGATATCTCGAATACTTAGTTGGTGGAACAACGTTTTGTTTTTTCGTGATCCCACGATTTTTACATCGTTTTAAAGTTAGGAAATGCATAATTATGTTTTCAGAACGATTTATTGTACACGGTATAATTCTTATCAAAGCAACATTTTCAATATTATGACGAACAGTGCTGTGATGAAACATATATACAGGTCGTATTGATTCTATTTCATAGTAAATTTTCATTTTGGTGATGTATAAGCGCAAAAAGTTTTTACATGATTATCGCCCTCAGCGAGTCTATCCGAGGATGATTGTGACATAAGATGTTCAACTACAACCTTGTGGCGTATATACTCTACGTCGTTTGGGGTTATTATTTGAAAAAATAGACAAAAGCAAGTTATAATGGAATCACACCGCTTGCAACAACTTAGAATAGAATATCTGGAGATAATAAATAGCGCTAGATCGGAACATCTAACGATAATATACACGAAAAAATAAAAGGATTTGTTGCATTAACAGATTATTTATGCTTGAATTAGTTTTGTTGGACTAAGCAATTTTTTGTTGGATCGACCAAATACATGATTATTCCATGGAAGCCGCTTGTATTGAATCTACAGTATATAATATCAATTCCATCAACAAAATATATGGTTTTATCATAAACGAACTATGTTGATCCAAAATGATGTCGATGTTGATTCAACTATAAACATTTTGTTGATTTGATTATTTTGATGGAAATATATCTTTGAAACAACATAGAAGTTTTCTAATTCCGGAAGCAATGTACTCGTTTCGAAGGGATCATTTGCCTGAATAGAGCAACGAAATATGTAATATCAATGAAATATTTTGTTCATTTTAGATCAAGTTGAATTTTCGCCCTCAGCAAACACACATAACATGTCTGCCATATGGCAAATGAGAAACATCAAAGCTATTACATTTTATGCAATATATTTTCTTGTTCGGGTGGTTACATAACAGGAAACATATCATATACATATATGATGCTTCGAATGCCATGAAAAAAAATTGTTGAGTTGAATTATACATGTATGGTGAAGGAAACAAAACCGCATGTTTCACTTATATTTCGAAACTATGCAAGATTATTTCTAAAATCACCAACATATTCATAACAGTGAAACCTAGTTGATGAAGAGAACTTCATGTTATTATTAGTTTCCTTTGAAGGTTATGTTATGCTTTGCATGTTTGTCTAATATATTTTTTCAGAATAACAATTCTAATAGTGTATTGATTTGATTGTGAATTGTTTATAACGATATTGAAATATCTCAAAAATATGTTCACCAGTTGAGTACAAGACAGAGGTGGAATCGAGGGTGTAATATCACAAATGGAATTGATTTACCTACCTAATTATCTGTCTCTACATGATCACACGCTACTAATGTGCATGAACAGCTGAATCTGAAGAAGATGCCCAATCGGATTTTGAATGATGTTTTTATCTGTGACTATTAGGAACACTTTTGAAGACTTCTGAGTCATCGAATATTCCATGACACTTTCATGTGCAATTTACAATGTCAGTTCATCTATGTAAGTACCATCAGATTTTGAAAGTAATGGTGTTTTTATTTGTGACTTTCAGGGACAATATGGAAGGGTTAGAAAATCCAAAAGCATGAAAAAAAGGAACATTCTTTGACAGAATAAGATTTTGGCTCATCAAACATCTCATATTTCACTACACTCTCAAGTGCATTTTCCAAAGTTGATTTTAACTTCTGAAGTAGAACTCTAGAACCCAACTGGAAACACGAAGGTGTACATATCAATAGTATATGGTCAGAGTTCCACTGAGACATTATAAACCATTGTGTCAAAAGTGCTATCAGAAATGATATATTATATAGTATGTGCAGTGCTTTCCCCAAAAGAATACACATTGCTGGATATATTCCTAATAGAATCAGCTAGTAAGCATATGAATATAGGTGATTCACCACTCAATTTACCTATCATTATCACTGAAGTACCTATATAATCTTTCATTTTGGTGCTAGAAATGCTGTATCATTCAAAATTGATAATAACATTTTCATCATCAACATTTTGTCTCTATCAACATAGGTATGATATTTTTTCAGTGATGTACTCAAAACTTGAATTTCAAATGATTCCAAACTAATTATGATTCAGATCTCACCTCATTGCTGAAGATGTCTGAAATTGTTCTCATTGATTTTCAATCTATAAACCATGATTTATATTTCTCTAGGACTTGCTACTGAAATCAATCAAAGACATGAGACACTAAAAATGAGTATGGGTAACTATATAACCCATGTATACAGGGTTATCCAAATTGAGTGTCCACCATAGGTAACTTTGTTATAATTGAATATACAACATCGTTTAAATTATCAAACTAGCAGTGTTTTCGATGCTCTTTATGATGAAAGAATAAAAATTAGATTATCTCGTTTTTTGTGACACATAATGAGAAATTTTCTTCTATAGTCAGAAAAACCTATGTACTGATAGTTTGTTAATCTGAGAAATGTTTTATCTTCATTGATAACTGAGTTATAAATATGGCTGCCGACACTCAATTTCCTGTATTTCTTGAAATGAACAAGTACATTATTTTGGATTCATCTCACATATATTACTCTGTAACATTCATTTTAGTATCATTATAAGAACAAATTCGTTACTTATAATGTATCTGATACATGTATGCAATGTTACTTCAAAAACGCTCAACATATATCAGATATATAAAGGACATATTCAGGGAGGCGGAAATTTGACGTTACATGCAAGATACATTAACTGTACAAATAATATGTCTTCAACATCGGATGAGAACAGAAATATGTGGTTGTTATATATCAGATATGTATTTGTGTTTGCTGGGCCTGTAGATGGCGATCATTTCGCCTCGTCTATGCCTGCCTCGAATTCATAATATACGTGAAGCCTGATTCTTCGTGTTTGAATTATCAGCTGGATAAATCGATCTTGATGATTAGCAATCCGAAACAGTTTTGCATTAGCTGAAGAGAAGTAAAGACTGGAGATCTATGCTATAAGTCGACTAGTTTCCTAGTTCAACTTATTCTATTGATGTGAAATCTCAGAAAGTTCCCGAATTAATTCTGAATTTGGTTCAACAAAACAATTTGTCGAATGGAAATACAGTTTCTCTTGAATCAACGGAATATTTAATCGAATCATCCAAATATTTCATTGAATCAAACAAATTATTCATTGAATTAACCATATATATATCTCTTTAAATCATCCAAATATTTCATTGAATGAACTGAATATTCGATTGTTATATTGAATCAAACAAAATGATTGCTTGATCCAATTCAATATCTCTTCATAACAATTCATGGATGTGCTTGATTGAATGTGATCCAGAGTTCATTCAAGACATATTTACTTGATTCAAACTTCAAATACGCTCTGAAACAAG
The DNA here is from genome assembly GCA_918026855.4 of Phaedon cochleariae. NCBI lineage: Eukaryota > Metazoa > Arthropoda > Insecta > Coleoptera > Chrysomelidae > Phaedon > Phaedon cochleariae. Next base: position 6,188,614 of record OU896709.1, read on the forward strand.
ATATAGATTTACTCATTTCAAGATTATATTTTGTCGTGCATATATGACACTTTTATTTGCTTCATTCAATTAAATTTTACTTGTTTCAACAATTCCTTTCTTTTCGTGATAGATGAGACATCAGTTGCTTTTATTGTCATTGTTAGTGTCACCAGTGGGGCAGAATCGCCGTTTTATTGACTATTCTGTGGAATTTCCTATCATCCTGGTGTCACTGGCCATTTTCGATCTAAATGGAAACCTAGTAGGCGACCTATAGCTCCTGCCTACTGACTACCTGACTAGGTTGTCATCTACAACGACCATGCACTGGCCATTCGGTCTCAGATCATCGAATGTGTGGTGAAATGATAGGAATGTTTGACAAAAAAAAAGGGGATTTGACATGCATCTTATTAGTTTTGATGTAATCAAAAACTTTGAGAAAAAATAGTAGATACGGAATATGTAGCTATCTTCTACTGAAGGAGAAGATGAACCAACAAATTGAGGAGTCATTCTGAAATAGCTCTAGAAGGATTGAATCTTGGTGTAACAATCTCATGAAAATTTTCACTTCTTGGGACTTCTTCACATTTTGAAAAAGGTCAGTATAAAGCTGTCATCATCCTGGATTTATTTAAGTGATCTAACGAATCCATAATTTCATGAAGAATGTCGATACGTATCATCTCCTCCAACAAATATAAGTTTCAATTCACCTTTCATTTCCATATTTAATATGGTACTCACTGCATTCACTACAATATTCTCCATTATATACTATCGAAATTTGATAATATCGAATAACAGCAATTTCTAGGGAATGATTATTGTTTAGTCATAGTAGATATACCTATCCACGTACCCACCACCCCACAGTCTGCGCGTACCAAAATCAAAAATTGGTATAATCCAAGCTTTGATGTTTTTTTATTGTTGATTAGATAGAATAGATTCTGATTGTTTGTGGTTTTCACACGGTTGTCATCACATCGATGTCATTCTTTTCAATACTTGCCCGTTTTTTTCGATCCTACATAATTTCTGCACCAGAGAATCACAAAAAAATGCGACTATGGTATGACACCCATGACCCACCAAGTAAAGGATGGACTGCTAAATCAAAAAAATGTCACACTGAAGCTCCGTCAAATAAAGGTAGAAGAATAACAATTCTACGATACAATACAATACAAAAAATAACATTCTGAATCACTGTCAGTTATTAATTTATGTAGAGATAGTGTGTTTTCATCAGGTATAGTCAGAAAAATTCAAGCCATCTGAGGTCAGGTCAGTTCCGTAGATCTTGAAAAGAACATACCTACATCTATAATGAATGATTAATTATTATTGAATTGTTTTTTTTTCCTTCACACCGCCTCAAACTGCATTTGCTGTTCGATTAACTGAAATGTTCTTCGGATTGAGATGTTTGAAACGGCAGTTCAAAAAACACATTTCCAGTATGTAAATTAAGCGATAAGGTAGCGTCGTTTTCGAGTAACTGCAGTAAAAAGAATATCAATCTTGTATTATCTCTTCGTAACCCGAACAAGTTGGAAGACTCCTTTTACCTACCAACCAATCTATACACGGTGGTGCATGAAAAATTGAACAACTTTATTTTCCATTGATAAGTTTCAGCCATTGTCTCGTTTAAAATCAAAAGCTAGTTAGTTGATCTAGAAATTGCGAGAAAAGCCTTTATTGACAACGTTTTCAGTAATCTACTGACCTATACATATATGTATTCCGAACTAATTAATTCATTTGTCATTATAATCTCATAAGATCAACTTTTCTGTCAAGTTTATAATAAAGGATTTCTCATGTTTCAATCAACTGCTATTTATGCAGTAAATTTGAAATTCCGCAAATATTCCAAATTGTCCAACTCTTGCTATTTTTATCTAGTTGCAATTGAAACCTGTGGAGTATTCGAACCCAACGCACTAGATCTTTCGGAGGAGATTGGCAAGAGAATGATGAAATCTACCGATGATAATAGTGCTTATACTTTTTTGGTTCAACGAATCAGTAAAGCAATCTAGAGAGAAATTGCTGCTTCAGTTCTGGATACGATTTCTACAACTGAAGAAATTTTTGAATCTTTCCCGTTGCCCAAAAACATTAAATTGTTCTGGTTGCATGAAAGAATAATGAAATACTGCCGTTTTTCTAATGTTTATTTCAATTAGAGATACATTCTATAACCAATGATTATTTCTAAGACTCTCAACTAGAAGTAAAAAAGTATGACCCTAATATACAACAATTTCTGAAATGACATACCGTAAACTTGTAAATTGCCTACTGGATGACTTGGATTACTTCATTTATCTCCTGTTCACCCAGTAAAGAAGGAATTATCAGAATCCACTCACGTAGTTAACTGGTATTAAGCGAAAGTCAGATAAATTTAAAAAAGCACCTTAAAGTCTTTAAGAAAAGCGCCTTCGGCAAATTGAGCGTAAAATATTCGGCGTGTTTTTATTCTTTGTGAATAAAGCGTGAGCCTTCGACAAGGGACAATTTTCATCCTATTTTAGATCGTTAAATAAGTATGGGAATTTCACCATGAGCTCACACTATCTCTATATATCGAGAATCAGTCGAATGAAATCCATGAAAATATATGTATGCTCATATCTTAGAATACGCTATTTTCATTAAAAAAAAATTCAGCAATGTAGTGTCGCCGCTTCTATCAAAAAGTAGCAACTTCGATATTTCAAATAGAATGCCCTGTATTTTATTTCAGAGAGAATCTAAAAATGCGAAAAAATACAGGGTGTTCGTTTTGAAATATCAATGTTGCTACAACTTTCTAGTATAAGGGGCAACAATAGTTATTTATGTATTAAGGGAATTATGAGGGCCTTAATTACCGATGGCAAAGTTTGCTCCCGAGGGCCTCTGGCCCGAGGGACAGCAATTGCCAGAGGTTATTAAGGCTCTATAATTCCCGTGATACATAGATAATTTTATTTCTGACTGATTTCATTCATTAGATACCTTCCCGATTGGAAGTTAGACATGTTTTTCCGTATAGTTTCAATGTCATCAGAACGTCAGATGATGATCTTGACTACCGCGAATAGGAGATTCCTTATTGCTACGTTATTGCGTGGTTGTTGCTATGCATTTCTTATTTAATTTCAGCTAGAGGGAATTATAGCATCTATAACATCCCAAGGGAGTTATGACCCTCCTAATTGATAGTGTAACTAAGATGATATAAGCTTATAATATACCAGTCAGAAATAAAATATTTTTTCCACAAACGCTTGACAAAGTAGCCTTTGACGCTTTCAAATTCCAGCACGAAGTTGACGTTTTCCCAGACATGTCATTCTTTGACAGCATTTGCGCTCGTGAGTGGAAATATTGAAAAAACGCTCGCACATCTCTGTAACCTATATTTATCTATTCTTGAAAACCCCCAATTATTTCATGATGGAAAATAGTGATAGTGAATCATCAAACACGCCTCCAGATGATATTGTAGAAAGCGCAAGAGTTTGAATCTCTTACCGGAGAAATCAAGGAAGAAAATATGAATTACAATATGATACATTCATAAATTGGTGCCACTCCGAGATGGTGGATATGTATTCAGAAAACGTTTTACTGGCTTATTTTGGTAAAAAATCAAAGACTTTGAAGTCATCAACTCATTGGTCTATATATTCGATGGTACGTATAAATGCTTGAATGTTGAAGATAATATCGGAATCAATAAGTATCTGAAACTTATCGAATTTCTCAAAAAACAATCTATTGGATATAAAGCGAGAAAAATCCAAATCATTCACCGCTGAAGATATATACCAACAAATTTCTACAAGAAGCTCCCGATGAAGCATATCTGTTGAAAACGATGAATTATACTCTATATTTCAACTCTTTGTTGTCTTCAGAAAGACAGTGTAACTTTATGTTATTGTATCAATGAGTAATATTCAATTTGATTGCAGAGTTTATCGTACTATGGCTCAGAGGTCTGAAGCTCAGGTTGCCACGCTGGTGGTACAGTTTCAATTCTCGGTAGGGCCGACATTTTTTTTCTGGATTGTCAGTTATTTCAATTTTTCTTTTTTCTTTTCTTTGGACATAATATGGGATAATATGGATAATAACTTTTTCAACTATTTCAATCGCTCATACTTTCAGGGTAGTAAGCTGCGTTCGTAGAAAAAAATCTTGTGTGTATTTCGAGCACAATGTGTTATTGCCGCTCTCCAAAGATTACCGCGCTCCGCTCCGCATCGCGCGGTAACTTTCTTTGTCGAGCGACAATCTATCACTTTGCGCTCTAAATACACAAATAGCTATTGAATGAAGAATGTGTATTCCAAAATATAAGCGTGCACATGTTGATGGATAACTTCCGACTGATCCTCGATATAAAGATAGTGTAAGTTCGTCGTGACATACCCTGTATATAATGTGCCTGTACCTGGTGAGATGATGATCCCACTGAAATTATTAGATGAATAATCGGATTCTTTCAACATCATTCCTAATTGATAAATTGAATATTATAACGCGAAGTCATCAGCAAAACCGTTGTGTTTTTCGAAAAAAAAAAAAAAAAAAAAAAAAAAAAAACAATGAAGTGAATGATCTTGAAGATATATATTAGGACGTTACAGGGTGTCCTGAAAATATATAGAGTTATTTCAAGCACCGATTCCAGGAACAAGAATAGTAAAAGAAGTGCACATAAACATGAGCCCAGAAATTGCCCCTTGGCCCTTGGGTATTTATAGCCATCTGAAATAGGGCCCGAGATGATAGTTTTTTGTGAATATTTCCGAAACACTCAGTGTTGAGATGACACAATTTTGTACTTCTATATAACTGTTCATGTTCGATTTGGAAATATTGGGAATTTTTCTAAGTTTTGATCAGGGGCGTGAGGAATAGGTGGGGCTAGGGGCATTTCTTCCCCAACTTTTTTTCTGTGTAATTTTCAGCAGTCTCACTACGAGATGTGACAATATCCTCATTTTGATCAAAAAATGATACTCTCTAGTTTCTAAAGCACTCACCCTTTTTTAGATAAATCGATTTTGAAAGTGTGATGATTCGTAATTAAAAATAATTTTCTCAAATAAATCGCTAAAGATATATGCTTATTCGTTCAAATTTCAAATTGTTCACAAAGAAAAATTGTTCCGATTGAAATTTCACACATGTGTGTCCAATTTGAACGTTCTTTTGCAACTTCGAGTTCTTGATATTTGTTGATTTCTTCTAATTAACTTCGAGAACATGATTGTCCTAAACTTTGGTTAGATATGTGAAGTAGTTTGATGATATTTCGATTGATGACTTTGATGGTATCATTCTAGAACTGAAAAAAATCTATTTGAATAAATTCCGCTGCTAAATGATTTTTTTTATGTTCTGGTTCTCACGAGAAGGGATATCCTGTAAAAATTTTAACGAGAAATATTGTATTCTGGAGGAATTTGTGTCGATGATTTTTGTCGATAATTAGTGATTGAAAGTTAGTAGCATGATAAAGTTACTAGAATGGAATAGTTTCATCGGTTTTATATTTTTTTATATAACAGACATTTCGTAGAAATTGAAAAAAAACCAACTGTAAAACAAATGTAATATTGACATGTATATAGAAAGTCACGTGATACTGACCGAGTAGTCAATTTTTCATATTTTTTATAGCAAAACAACGTCAGAGTCGAATTTCGGAATGAGTTATTATTGAAAGTTTTTCCCATACATGATGCCGACTTTATGAATGACACTGCATAATATATAGGACATTATACCTTGTATGTTGAAGTGTATCATGGTGATATACAATCTTTATCACGCAATCTCACTATGAGTATATGTCGGCGCTATCAGATTTAAATTATTATTATTGAAAAGAAACTATATGTATCTCTTGCTATCTTTTCTATTTTGAGGTAACGTGAACCGTTTATGTGATAAATGTGAAAACTTCAGAAATTCTTCCAATTTGAAACATATTTTTATTCCTCAGAAGTTTTGGATCAGAAATGTATAATCACATGACGAATTCCATTGCATTTATTTTTCTATTCAAATCGGATAATTTATCATTTTTGAATGTATGATAAATTGACATTCATCATACAGGACGTGGAAAGAAATTCTGAATTGAGAAAAACCTTATCACGAATCTGCGATTGAAGTCTATAAAAATGACAAATTTCCATCGTTCTAGTTTGAACCCCTTGGATTTGGTGAAAATATTGAAAAGGAACATTCTCAAATATATTTATGAACACAAAAAATGGATATATACTTATATATAAAGAAATACTTTGAGAATTCGCATTCTCCATGTGATGAAAATATCAATTCTTTCTCGGATTATTCCACAGAAAACAACTACTTTCCTGGCTATATGCCACGACGAATATTGAAGTACAAGGAATATATAAAATGGTAAGTTTCTGTGTCTCTATCATATTCCACTTAGTCCATGCACTCTGCCGTAGAGAATAAGTATTTTCAGATCTCAGCTGAAAATCATCTTAATACCATAATACTAGATCGTATTTCGCAAACATTTTGGAATAACTTTCAGTTGATTGTCTTGTTCAAAGGATTTAATCCCTGTTTCCATTCCCCTTTCAATGCCTCTTTTGTTTGGATGTCACACCACACTGGTTAAGATTTCAGTATTAAAAGATCTGCCTGCCTGTGACAAAGGAATTTCAAGTAGGAAAATATTAATGGGGCTTTTATTTAGCAAGTAGCCTTAATTTCGAATGAATAATACGCTATTTTGGGGTTCTTTTGTTTCATTATGACGAGGATTCGAAGGAGATTCAGAATGAGACTTGATAAATTAACTGCTATACTCAGTTTCTGTTGTGATGAATGCAAGAGGTGACAATTTTGAGTTTTCCTGAATTGAATTTATCGAACATGGTGAAAAATCGAATGAAATGAATTTCAATACTAGACAGAATTGAAGATTCGAAGACCGTGGTACATAACTATTAAGAAGGAATCACGACAATACATTCTTATAGCAGCAACAAGATTGCCAGAAACAGCCACTTTGCATCAAACCTAACAGAAATTTGAAAAGGGGATTAGTATTTTCTGAAGAATATCATATTTGGTATCATACATTTATGTCAGGGTTAAATTTTACTGATTTTTTTTGTTGCTGTAGAAATTGATAAAATATCAAAAACTGAAAAATGCGTTAGAACGTTCAAGTTCGAGATACATGTGTAAAATTAGAATAGAAACATTTTTTTCTACAAACTTTACTGAAATTAGAACAAATAAACTATTTTTAGCAAAACATTTGGAAAAATGTAACTTTTGTCATATTGTAACGAAAGGCACGTGACAACCTCGACCAAACAGGCATTTTTTCAAGTTTTCTTAAACAAAACTTCACGCCCAAGTCAAATTTCGAAAGGAATGATAATTAAGAGTTTTTCTCATGTGATGCCGACTTTATGAAAGACAGTGTATACAGTGTGTGCGATATCAACCCTATATATAATCACCCTATATAATCTGGAACCCGTCTACCGATTTTTAATAACAAAACTTCCATAACAACGAACTCTATTCGAAAAGATTTATGCCAGAAATGGCTAATAGGCAATATTTTTTCCTAAACAGTGATTAGCCCTTCGATCATACAACAGACGTTCTGAGGACTAGCCTATATTCGATTCAGGCAAAGCTGAAAAATCTCTTATAGGTTCGTAGTAAGTAAATTGCAAATTTTGATTTCACAAGAAATTGGAAAAATTAATCAATGAAGGATATATTATTTTTGAATATAATTGCTTATAAGTATTTATAAAAAGCAATACACCCCTACTCAAACATAATTGTCGGTAATTAGAATATATTTACTCATTCCGACACATTAAGAAATATTCTCAGTGAACAAATAAGTATTCTTGATATCAGAAATCCTTTTTATCTGTGTGGCATATAAACCTGATATGGAATGAAACGAAACTCCATGCATATCCTTTTATAACTTCATACAAGTCCCTGGAAATCCTTTTTCCACTATTTGCATGTAAATCTCTGGGCAACTCGCGATGTTAACTGACGCTAACGTTGTTTTTAATTGCTCCCCTGTCCCCCCAAACCACCATCACAGGCTGCCCTCGCGACAAACTAGTTGACCGGAAATCGTGTCGTTCTTTGTTAAACACGCAAAGTAAACTTTTATCAAGTTTACCCTATATTTATTCCGCCCACACTTCAGCAGATTTCCCATGACGTGCCTCATATATGTTCGATCCCAATTTGGTTACAACAAATTGACTTATGCTTAAGCCCTTATCAATTATTTATCGCTTTATTGAATCCTAAAATAGTAGGTATATGTTGCCAATATTTTGCTCAGATTTGTTGTATATTATGCTTCTATTTTACTCACAGAACCTGAGAACATTCATGAACCTGTTGCTGACGTCAAAACTAGAAGACATTTTCCTATAAATGTATTACCATGTGTTGGTCGTTTTTTCAGATTTACAGGACAATGAATTGATAATAGCCATGGCCATGCAAGCACCAATCAGCCAGGAGTTCTGTAATACTTACGTGCACTGTTGCTTATATACTCTATGAATTATGTTGCCATATTGTCAATGTCATGTTCTATAAAACAGTGCTGTGATTTTGAGAATCTTTCATATTCATCAAACTATCTTCTACTTTTGTTTTTGATGGTAGTTGACAAAAAACCGTGATCTCAAATCTAATATTTTTCCCGTGTATAATACACTATTTTTTTCTGTGACAGGAAAGAAGGCGAATCAATATTGAGGAAATATTATATTATATTATAATCATGAAATTATCGACGTGAAATTTTTCAACAGGAAGGACACCTGCGTTGCAGGCATATTTTGACAGGCATATTTTTCATTCTTTTGAAGTACGTTACCGAATATCTGTCAGTCTAAATCTATGATTTGATTTTCAAAAATTGCGAATTTAGTGGTTGTTTAGTAATTCACGTAGACGCGAAGTTGTATGGAAGATAAAGGGACTGTTATTGGCATATTTTTCGGAGCGTGTATATACAGGGTGTATCTAAATAACACCGAATGCAATGCAATTTCAATCACACAAATGAAGAAGAAAAATTATTGATGCAATCGATTAACTGTCAAACACATAAAACATTTTGTGTAGGTACACCGCCTACTAAGTGAAATAATTATGAAAAAATAGACTGATAGCCCTGTGGATCATCGTATAAGAGAAACAATTTTAGTTTTATTATTCCGAATGGAAAGATCATGTGATAGGTACATGGCGAAAATAAAAGACAGATAGTTTCTGTTCGAGTGAATTCGAAAAAATATGTTCCTATCTTAAATTCCACAAAATCATGAGTTATTTTCGAAGGTTTTCATCTTGACTCAAACAAGCTATTGACAACCTGCAGACATTGATCAGAATATCAAAACATTTTGAATAATATCGGTTCACTAATGATCTTTAAATTTCAAAGTCTACCAAGTGTCGATATATCATCGAATTCATGTCACAGCCAACTTATTCTTTTTTAATAAAAAGCAATTCAACAGCGAATTAAGGAATAAATGCCACTCTGTGAAACATGATTGGATAGAGAATTTCAAGGCAAAAAAGATAGACTGAAGAAATGTACAGGGTGACATTTGAAAAAAAAAGTTGGGGTCACTTCCGGTCAAACAGGTGGTTGAAAAAAATTGTCGCCATCATTATTTTACGGTACCTTGGATATATTTTGTCTGTGATCGAAGAAATATATTGTTAGGCCTCATTTGAAGAAGCCTCTGATTTAAGATTATCACACTGGATTATCAAAATCTTTCGATTTTCACAGTAAAAAAAAAGTATTTTCGTCAAATTCGATATTTTATCTTTTGTGACAAACACGTGACGTGAAACAACGAATTTGTTCACCAAATTATACTTATAAGTGTGAGGGCTTCTTTTAGAAGGAATATTCAAGGGAGGTATATAAAACAAGTTTAACGACAAGTGCTGAGGAATCCTCAAGGAATCCTCAGATAAGGAAGACTTGAGAAGTTCTTGAGGAAAAGACTATGAATACGGGCCCATAGGGCTTCAGCGCGAGCGAAGCCGCGGGTATATATAGATGCTTGTTTTTATATTTTTTAATGCAAAACTCAAGGCTCTAGTCGAATTTCACACATATGATGTCAACTTCCTGAAAGACACATTGGAAAAATTCAATTTCACAGACACTGTCATACTGAATGATCCTGTCTATCAGTTTTTTACTCGTGTTATCATAATTAGTATCGATACAATCCGATTATTTGAATGAAATGGTCAATAATGTTAAAGTCAGGAGAACCAGGTGGCCATTACATTACATTACACCGTGGTTTCCCAAATCACATTGCACATATATGTTCGCGAAAATAATCACACAGTGGATATTATCATTTTTTCTTCGAAAGATAAGAAAATTTCCAGATGACGAAGCATATCACTTGAAAATTCGAATGAGAGGTTTGTTCCGTTCGAAATTCGCTAGTAAATGAATTGATTAAATCTAAACCTTTCTCGGTTTTATATGTAACCGAAATCAATTTATCCAATACAGAAAGCAGACTGATTAGGGTGACAATAACGACAAAGGCTTCTGAAAGTTAAAACGGAGCGAAATCGGATAGAAACAAAAACAACGAATTAGCAAATGAAAGCTATAGCAAACGAAGCGTAAGGAACGAGGTTAATTCAAAATAACTCGCAAATTGATGAATGCGAAGACGAATTATTTGAATTGACAAACAAAATGAATGGCACAATTAAACCGCTAATTGAATGATTGATGCGAAAAGCTTCATTCCGCCAGTTTGCCTCTCTAGAGACAGAACGCGCCGTGCGTTTCAGCGAAGTTGGCCAGGCAAATTATATATGACAAATGATAAACAATGGCCCACTTAGATTAGTTTACGGTGCTGTGAGCTCATAAAGCTTTTCATGTGGTAGGAAAGTCAATGCAAACTGCGATACGCGCGTTTGAGCACTCCATGTGCCATGGCGGAGGCTTTGTCGAAAGTTGGGAGTTGGACGGCTTTCTTGTGGGGGGAAGTCCCCCCAGGGGGATGACCACACGGAAATATTGAATGCCACATAACGGGGATTTCAACCGAAGCTCGAGAGGGTTTTTAATTGCACAACGATGTCTTTATATATGGTCTATCACAGAGGAAAAAGATTTAATTAAATTCAGAGATATCTGAAGTTGGAATAGGCTCAACAAACAAGCTCTGTTGTTTTGGAGTTTCTATCTATTCACATTTTCGATCGAATACTCAATTTACTTTTTCTCTGGCGGATAGAAAGTTTGACAGTTCATCTCTGTTGACAGGTAACCAAATGTCACTATTCATAAAATTACTTTTTTCCCCTCGAGCACAAATCTATTACTTTTTTTCCATGAATATTAAAAAACTATTTGTATCCTACATCCCTAATAACACACTTATGTCCCATGGATATCCTTAGGACATCCTGTCGGGACATTCAGGACGTCCATAGGACGTTCAAATTTGGTACCGTGTACGTCCATCGGACGCACAAATGTTCCACTTGAGGACCAACTAGGAACGTCCTTGAGGGATGTCCCTGGGACAACTATCGAATACCTAAATCCTACAGTATTCCTCAACAAGCACTACAGAGGAAATCCTCCAGACATCCATAGGTCAACCTATCAGCAACGCTGAGGAATATCAATTGTATGTCCATAGGGTGTCCCAGGGACGTACGAATTATTCTTGAATTTGAATTTTTCTGGGTCCTTCTAGGACCAGATCTTGCATAACTGATTAGGACATCCAGTTGAGTTGATGGTCCGTAGAAGGTCCCCAAAAAGTTTCCCAAGGATGTCCAATGGAATTACGTGAAGGACATTGACGAGGAGTACTTATAGCCTACGAGCAATCATTCGTCGGCGAGGTGTAAGTTAACGTCCTCGCAGGGACAACATTCTGAAAGTACCGACTGGGACGTCCATATGACGTTATTTCTAGGACATTGAAAGAGTACAGTTCATGTAGAAAATTCTGCATCAAGACATTTATTTTTGCTAGAAAATATTGTGTTAGTGTTAGTGGAGATGATTCATGTATCTTATGAAAACAATTCCATTACCTTTACATCCTCTCCCTATACTCCTATAGGAACGCACGATGTTCTGCGAACATTAAAGGAATCTCCTTTCGTGTGCGTTCCAAAATATGAAAAAAACTTAGCCAATGAAGATGCAGAGTGAAATGCGGACTGAAACGGTATAGAATCGTCCAATAGAAACACCCTCTATGAATTATGAATCAAATTTTCCATCTCGAGCCCGTCGACCTTAACTCAAAGAAATAACGAAAATACACTGTATATGTAAATGACTGAAAAGGGAAGAATGAATATTAATTTCATTTCATTGTAACATGCAAATTTGTAGATAGTGATCTGCTTCAAGCCCAGCAAGAAAATAGAAATCTAAACAGTTTCGTTCTGCGCGATTTCGATCAGCAATGACATTATTACGCTTGGAAACCGAGAAATTCTATAGAAGTGGGGTTGTTGGCGACCTGTATTAATGCTGGAAAAAATTAACGAAACCACGCTTTTTATCAAGGTATACAATAAATAATCAGAATTTGTTTTCTCTGGAGAAAATACCAAGAAACCGGAATAAGAGTATACAATTTGTATACAAATGGTGCATAACTCTCCCATTTTTGCATCAGGCGTGTCCGTGCAACTTGAGAACAATAAGACGTAATTTTTTGTGATAATTATTCGTACTGACCTCCAGAGATCCTGACAGAACGAAATCACCACGTACCTAAATCACCACGTACTCAGACCGAAAAAGGGATTCATGTACCAAGGACGAAACACTGTCTATTATAGTCGAATCTGCAAATTTATAATCGTGGCCTTAGCCAAGGCTAGCAATCAGGCGAGACAACAACAAATGATAGTTGTTGTCAACTCACTCTTCGCGCGGACCACGGTTGCCAGTTTGATTTTTATTTCAACAATATATACCTTGTCAAAACCTATGCCGTCAAAACATTACTTTTAGTGAATAGGAAAGTGACCTCATTCCAACAGGATAGAAACAAACAAAACAAACATTCTCATAAAAAAATAATCATATTAGTTAGCCTCGATTTGGAAATACTCACAAATATCACAAAATACAGCCACATATAGTTACTTGGATTATATGGAAAACAGGAACGAATAGTAATATTGAACATCAAAAATACGAAACAAATAAAACAATTAACCGTGAAAAACAAACTGTTATAACAGAGGTATATAGAAAATTGAATTTGATCTGATTCAAATGAAGTTTCGTCATTTTTCGGTTTATACCTATCATGATAGATATATAGATTGATAATTTATTCATCATTAAAGTTTTTACACAAAGTAGTACAGAAACTTATCAGACTAGTCGAACGGGAAATCAGACTTTACATAAGTCATGCTGAGGACAAAATATTTGAAAGAGAAGAGTAAATAAATTCACACATTTAAGGAATACATTTACAATTCGGACAGTAATATTTCATCAATAAATTCAATCCCTGAAAAGGAAAAAAAGATGTTAACAGATTTTTAAAATACATTCACAAAACATTCACCGTTATTATTCATATCTAATCTCACTTTACTAACATTCTAAAAATTGTTCCATAGAGTAAAAAGCCATAGCACTTAAGTAGTTGAATAGTTTTAATTTGAATTCATTGAAACTGGTGATATAACCAAGAATACTAATCACAAGGTTATAACCTCAGATTACACCTTGATAAGTGTGTGAATTTTGTGCCACACCAAGTCGTGAGAATGGCACGCGGAGATCTCTTCGACGGGTATCATAATTATGAATCATATTGTTTCGTATAAAATTCGATTCTCCTTTTTTCATATTTAGCGATAATAAAAATATGTATAAACTTGGTAGAGTGAGGAGCGATAGTTTGACAATGATTTGTCGACAGCTTTCTCGAGGGTGAGCACCCACCAGGCACCTGATTATTTTTTTCTGCATTATAAAATCCTTATGGGCATGACTTGAGTTTCCCCAAAAGATCAGACCAAAAGTTACGATGGATTGCACTAACCCATGATAAGCAAGTTTGAGCACATTCAGAGAAACTGTATTCCTCAGCTGCCTGATAACAAAACAAACACTGCTCAATCTAGATACTAAATTATCTACATGCGGTTCCAATGTCAGCTTTTGCTCCACGATGACACCCAAGAATTTAGCTTCAGGCACTTTTTTGATGGGTATATGATCCATTTTGATCAAAGGAATATAGTCGTAGCTAATGTTCTTTGGTAAAAATAGCATATACTGTGTTTTAGATGTATTCACCAAGAGGACGTTTTTGTAACACCAATGGTGGAATTCTTGATCACAATCATTTGATTTTTTAACAGATGCTTCCAGATCGTTCTTGGCTATCAGTTGATTTGTGTCATCAGCATAGATTAGGATTTTGTTTGGAGAAGTACAAGAGTATATAATATCGTTCATGAATAGGGGACCTAAGATCGATCCTTGAGGAACTCCCATTGTAACTCGCAGAGGATTAGATTCAATAGAATCCAACATGACTATCTGCGACCGATTTTGCAAATGAGATGCTGCCCAGTCATTGGCTACACCTCTAATACCGCTGTGTTCGACTTGGGTCAAAGTACAGTGCTATAGGCATTTCCTTCTGATTCAGAAATTCATAGACTTGACAGAGTTCTGTTATTGCAGATTTAGTTGACCTTTTATTCCTGAAGCCATGTTGACAGTCTGCCATCAGCTGTTTTTTTTTTTTATCGATTGGAGCGCACGAAAGGGAATCCCTATAATGTTCAAAGAACATCGTGCGTTCCTAGGGGGGATAGGGACAGGAGGTAGGTATTGGAATTTTAGAATTTTTGGAATTTAGTACCTATATGTGAATTTGTTACCTATTTTGTTCAATTTATTTTAACAGAGCTTGCCGAAATATCATGTAATTTATAAGTGTATTGAAACTCACGCTACTGACGATACACCCTTATTGTGAGACATACCGAAAGAATCAGTAACCCAATACCAGGAGTTGAATTATACACCTCTATATAACACTGATATCTTGTTTCAACCTCTCACTTTATGTAAAGCGATACATTCGAGTACCTACCAGAATACTGTTATAATTAATCAACAATTAATTAATTGAAGGTATTCGGAGAGCTCTAGTTTGAAGGACAAAAGTATCCTTCAAACAGTGTCACATTCGTAATTAAATCAAAGTATCTGGTAAGACTTTAATTTTCCAAGGTGGATCAGACAGTGCGGAAATCTTGGAGATTGTATGTACAGCATTCGTTTACTATCTGTTCACAGTGTGAAGGTTCAAAATACACTAACAGCTGAAGGTTTTTGGAAACATGAAACCAGATTCGAACGGAATCACATTCTCCTATTTTTCAATGTCATTCGAATGTTTATTTTATCTATTTACTATTTAATTAAATAATTAAATATCTTGATGTTAATTAGTAATTTCCTTGATAGTAACTACACGGAAAGAAATGAGTTGTTGAATCAAGCAAAATTTGATTGGATATGCACGACAAAATATAATCTTGAAATGAGTAAATCTATATCTCGTTTCCGAGCGAATTCGAAGTTTGAACCATGTTGATATGTCTTGCATGAACTCTTGATCTTATTCAATCAATCACATCCATGAATTGTTTATGAAGAGATATTGAATTGGATCAAAAAATCATTTTGTTTGATTCAAAATATCAAGATATCGATTCAGTCAAATATTTAGTTGATTCAATGGAATATTTGGTTGATTCAAAGAAATATTTGGTTGATTCAATGAATTATTTGGTTGATTCATTGAAATATTTTGTTGATCCAATGAAATATTCGGTTGATTCAAGAGGGACACTGAATATTTGACAAATTCTTTTGTTGATCAATAAAATAAACTAAACTAGGAAAAAAGTCGACATCTTTACCTTTTCAACTTCAATTTCGGAATCAGTGAGTTATATTTCGGAGAAAGTAATCTTGATTTCAGAATTGGTTAGTTCGATTCCAGAATCGGTGCGAGATGAATTTCAGAAAATGTCCATTCAATTTCAGAAATGGTAAGTTGTATTTCATAATTGGCAGGTTCAATTTCAGAAGATGATTCCTTATATAGGTTTGAAATGTTTTCAATTGCAAAAGAGAAGATTGTTTACAGTGGATGAAACGGTGTTTGAGAGCGTGCGTTTGAAATGGACATCCTGTAGATACCATATTAGTGATAGTTCTGGATAATGCACCTGCACATTCAAGAATGAAAGAGATATCTATGGAGGTAGAATTTCAAGATGTTATATTTTGCAAAATGGCACCTTACAGCCCTATGTTGAACCCGATTGAACATAAATATGGAGTCCTTCAAGTCAGAAGTGAATAGCTTTTTGCAAGAGCATCGCCAAAGGGTCATAGCTGGGGATCCGAACAGATTGCTCAACCAGATAGAACTCAGACTGCGATGTCTTGAAGAATGTGCAGATCATTCAGTGAAAATGATAACACCTCAAATTCATTCTTATAATCATGTGCAACGCCACTATCCTTCTGCGATTGGGGTGGAAGACATGTATGGATTGAATTGAGATTATAATTATGTTATTCAATTGTTTTTGAAAAATTGAATATTGTAAATATGGTTTGTTAATCTCACATGCGATTGAAAACATTTCAAAGAAATATAAGGATTCATTTTCTGAAATTGAACCTACTAATTCGGAAATACAACTTACCATTTCTGAAATTGAATGGACTTTCTCTGAAATTCATCTCACTGATTCTGAAATTGAGTTAACCATTTCTGTAATCGAACTAACCAATTCTGAAATATAACTTACCGATTCCGAAATTGAAGTTGAAATGGTATAGCATCCAGTATTTACTTCTCTTCAGCTGATATTCCAAACACAAAGAATCATGAATTTGAGGCCGACATAGACGAGGCAGAAAGATAGCCATCTAGAGGTGAAAATTTTAATTTGATGTAGAATAAACGAAATATTTCATCAAATCAATAAAATTTGTATTGTTGAATCAACACCAACATTATCTTGGATCGACGTAATTTATTTTAGAGATATAAATTTAGTTGATGGAATTGATATTATACTGTTGATTCAATTGAACTACATTCTCGATTTGAACAAGCTGCTTCCATGAAATATTCATGTAGCTGTATGATTCAACAAAAAATTGCTCTGTCCAATAAGAATAATTTTATTCGAGCATAAATAATTTGTTGATACAACAAATCATTTCTTCCCGTGTAATGAACTGCACTCGTGCCACAAATGACAGATTGAACGCTGCGATGTTATAACGGATTCTCCAAGAGCTATCCATATACGGATGTGTTCTAATTAGCCAGTTTAATGTCAGTTTATGTGAGAAATCAGGGAAGCAATTAGTTACCAGAGGTGTTAATTGCTCCTGAACGTCTAGAATTAAACATAGTTTGCATTTAAATTAATTAGGTAGCATTTGATATCCTAGGGCATGCAGTTGAGATAATTTAATTCTTTCCAGGAGCGGAGATTACGATCTTCCAATATAGGCTCAGTGAATATAATATCATGCAGAAGTAGATATAACAGGATAAATTGTGCCTGCTCCTTAGCTGAGGTTTTTCATCTCATGGGGCACACGAAAGGGAAT
The DNA here is from genome assembly GCA_918026855.4 of Phaedon cochleariae. Lineage (NCBI taxonomy): Eukaryota > Metazoa > Arthropoda > Insecta > Coleoptera > Chrysomelidae > Phaedon > Phaedon cochleariae. The sequence goes on from OU896709.1 coordinate 6,206,384, forward strand.
CCCTACAATATTCGGAGAACATCGTAGGTACCTAGGGTGACGAGGTACATAATGGATTTTTTTTAACTTTGGAAGAGTATAAGTTCTCGAAAATGTTGCCATTCTATAGAAAAACGAGTTCTGAAAAAGATTTGTTCGATACCTATATCTCAAGGTTGAAGAAGAAGGGATCTGCTGACTAGGCTTGTCCAATTCGTATGGCTAGTGATGAAATAATAATCTTGAGAAGATTTATGCTTGAGTTTTGGTGGCGTTGAATTTAACATGTTTTCCTCAGGCTGTAATTTCAGGAAGATCTTCATTGACAGCGTCGACCTGATGCCTTCGTAGTTTTATGATAATAGGTAGTATTCTTCTTCTAAGTCATGGAAACCATCCATTCTCAAAGTGGCCCAGTATTTTTCAAATGGAGAAAAAACAAAAACTCAAAGTCGGTCGACCACAAAATTTAATAAAAGGAGTGACTATAGTTTCGGCTCAACGGCCATCTTCAGACACAATGTAAAAAAGTACCTAGAAAATTACAAGTTGTTAAATCTAGACAATATGGTGGCTGCGAAAGAACATACCTTATGGAGAAAAGTATACTAATTAAATTATAAGTATTCTTCTTCTGTTGGGCAACAGATCATATAGGTTTTTGTATGTAGGTTTCATCTTCTACTCCATAGAACTTTCAATAATCGTTCTTGTTCCTCTAAGTTGCTGGTGTTCTTTCAGCTATAGCAATGTTTCGGGTAAGTATAAAGTGTTTTTTTACTCAGGCATATCTCATCTCAGCTTATTTGAGCCTTTTGAAAACTCTCCAGTCTGTTCGACCTTCTTTTGAGCATACTCTTTCATATTTTTCTTCTTCCTGGCATCTTCAAATCTGATGACCTCGCCAGAGGTCCTGCCTTGTCTATTATATAAGCCCTTCAAGCATGATAAGTTGTGGTGAAGAAATCGAAGAAATCGCACAGAATAACAAAAGCAATACTTATATCAATATCCTTCAAAGACCTTCTTGGAAAGTGCATATTATACCCAAAACATCCCAGAGAAGTTTGTGCTTGCTAGGATGCAAGCGGATTCATCTTCCGAGGTTATCTTCTATTCTATGATTCCGACATTGTTCTATCTTCTCTGTTCCATCTATACCGGGTGTCCCATTTTAATCTTTATTCTGAAATTTCTCGAACTGTATGCATCTGACAAAAAAAATTGCCAAATAAAAGTTGTATGGTTTGGAGGGGGACGTCTGATTATAAAACAAGTTTCACCCCCTGACCCCCAGGGGAGTGGGAAATGGAGGTAACATTGAAATCTTTGATGGAAACCCCTATTTTTTATTGCTGATTCTGGAAGAGCATTAAAAACTATGAAGCTCTTATTCAGAAACTTTTTTTCTATTTTCACAAGATGGCGCTGCGATCTTGAAAAACAATATTTTACTATTTAATTTGTAGTTGGCCACCCAGATCACCCGACTTGAATTCCCCAGACTTCTTTCTGTGGGGTTACATCAAAAACATTGTGTTTCGCGAACCTCCAACCACACGCGAGAATATGAAAGATATCGCCTGCTATGTTGGAAGCGACAATGCGGAATTTTGAAAAACGAGTGAACTTGTGTATTCAAGAAAATGGAGGTCATTTCGAACTCTTGATTAAGTAGTCAATCTCACTTAAAACCAGCTCTAGTCTGACCTAAATGATACCTTAATTGCTGAAACATGCTCATTTTTCTCTTTTCTATGTAGAGGTGTCAACTCGGGTGTCAAGGTAAGTAAGTTCGTTTAGCGTTAATTTGTCGTGTGAATATCACCCCAATGGCGTTTGTCTGGGAAAATATCACACCCTACACTCTTCCTCGTCTTCAGGGGGTTGAAATGTGTAAATAGTGAAATATTGTTTTTTACGATCGCAGCGCCATCTTGTGAAAATAAAAAAGAAGTTCCCGAATAAAAGCTTCATAGTTTTTAATGCTCTTCCAGAATCTGCAATAAAAAATAGGGGTTTCCATTGAAGATTTCAATGTTACCTCCATTTCTTACTCCCCTGGGGGTCAGGGGGTGAAACTTGTTTTACAACCAGACGTCCCCCTCCAAACCATACAACTTTTATTCGTCAATTTTTTTTTTCAGATGCATACATTTCGAGAAATTTCCAAATAAAGATTAAAATGGGACACCCGGTATAATATTTTCTTAAAAACACAAGTATTCCCAATTCTTTGCAGAACTTTGATCCAACATTTGCATATGAACGTGATCGTCATACACATAAATCCTGCACAATCGATCAATGGAAATTAACCTAATGGCAATGCAATATCTGGCACACAGGTGGAAACTCAAAAATGAGCATGAGCGCTCGCGGAAATCTAGGCAATTAGGCAGTCGTTGTCCAATATGGTGCACTGATTGATTTCATAAAGTTAAAGCTGCTCATGCCGTTTTGCTAATATATCAACACCAGGGGCCGTTGCTCATTTCAATATACACACAGCCGTTGCTATCAATCATTTCCGGTCGGATTAACTAATAATATTAGTTTATCATATCGCCAATATACAGGATGGTATGATCACCAGAGTGAAACTAGTGAAAGTATTCTGTGAACAATTATTATACTGTCTGTAGGTTAATCGAGGAGGTTTTTCTCTCCTTCCAATATATTTGTAGTGGGACAAATGATTTGCCCCAAAATGTCACTGCGTTTAAGAGATTTTTCTATCAAAGAGCCTAAAACAAAAATCCAGTAGTTTCTCATTGACAATTTGTTTAAAAAATGTTTGAAGGAAAGAAATATAGAAATATTGGAAAAATATCGATTTTTTACTTATTTTTGGAAGTTTCGGGACCGAATCTGCTCCCGTTCTCAACATAAGAATGCAAAATATCTCTTTTTGGAAGTTATTGCTTATAGTTTGACACTTCTCAGTGTCATACTGATGTTGGCATATGAATGAGTGATTTTAGTCTACAAATGAGTTACAGGATGTTTTCATTAATTGATCTTGAATATACCATTTTTATGTTCAATTTTCAGTAGTGAATACCATGTTCTCTCTATATCAACTGAACAGGAAGCAATGCTATTGTCTCCGTTCAGAAGAATGCAAGCGGACTCCTTGATTTTTCTTTTTTGGTTGTTATCTTCCTTTCCTATGATTTTGATATTATTCCTTTCTGCCATATGTTGTCCATCTTCAGTAAGGATATGTTCAGTTAACTTCGATTTATCGATATGTCTTTTCTTGATATTGTACTTGTGTTCTTTAGTCCTTACTGAGACAGGTCTTTTCGTTTCACCTGTATAATACTTTCCACAAACACAAGGTATACTATAAATACAATTTTTTGATGATTGTTCTTCATTTTTCGACTTTGTTTGAGTTAGAATAGATCTAATTGTATTTTCAGTTTTGAACACAGTTTTCACTTGGAACTTATCAACAAAAAGAGATATTTTGCATTTTTATGTGTAGTACGGGAGCAGATTCGGTCCCGAAACGTCCAAAGATAAGTAAATATTCGATATTTCATCAGTATTTCAATATTTTTTTCCTTCAAACATTTTTCAAACAAATTGTCACTGACAAGCTACTGGATTTTTCTTTTAGCCTCTTTGATAGAAAAATTTGTTAAACGCAGTGACATCTTGAGGCAAATCATCTGATTTGTCCCACTACAAATATGTTGAAATAATACGCATATTTTCATTTTATAGAAACGAGGAGAGAAAATCCCAAAAAATCAAGTGAAATGAACAATTATTATAATCCATTAAAATATCCGATTTTTTTCGTGTCAACTGATTTCTCTGGAATGCAAGAACTACAATTTGATATAGGTAATATAATAGGTATTTGAGTAACCAGTTAGGCAACTCGTAATTTGGTTGGGATGTAAAGTTGGGATTTTCCAGGACGAGCGGAACGAGATCCAGCAAAACACAGAAATACATCAGTTACACGAAATCCGTTTCCTAACTATACACTGTTTCCAAGATATTTAAAGAGATACAGGCAAACAGAAGACACTTTCTCATTGCCACTTTTTGAGCTCCACAAAATAACGTTGAGAGATGTTCCGTACGACGTTTCGTTTCGAAGAAACCATCATCAACTTTAATCAGTGATAGCCATCCTGGTAATTCTGCACTTCCATCTGGCAATCGGGAAAAAAGCACTTGCATTACTTTCTGGATGTATGATAAATTTATATTATGTGCATATCTTTATATGAAGGAGAATGCAAATTCTCTACTTCAGAAGATTTTGTTTTCAAATTCTTATCGTGTATGTTCAATAGATGTAATATAATGTTCGTCGTGGCATATAGCCAGGAAAGTAGTTGTTTTTCTCTCGTCATCTACCATTGTTGTTCATTTTATGATAATTTGTGGAAATTACTTTGAGCTTTTTTGTATTTATTTAACCTTTCATTCCACTTCGAGCATTGTGCCTATTTCGTAGTTGGAAGTGTATTGATGATTATCGAAATACGAATAGGAATTTTCCTTAATCATCAATAAAACGAGTTGTATTAGTAAACAATAATTTCATCTGGTATTTTCATATGCAGTCGCTGCGTTCTGCATACAAATTAGAAGGGAGTTCTTATCACGATTTTGTGTTGAATTCCTGGATATGAAAATATAATTACATCCATGACAGCCTGCTGCTGGTAAGTTATTTTGATTTATATGCGATCAAACTACCAATAAGGAAGCGAAATATAAAACCGAAAACACAGCCTATAACAAGTAACCAGTGTCCAATCAACTGCTGAAATACAAAATCGAAAACATAATGTTTTCGATTATCAACACAGATATTTCAACCAATCAAAAACATATAAAATACTGTCTGTAGGTTAATCGAGGAGGTGGTACATTCATTATTCCAAATTTTTTGGGATTTTCTCTCCTCGTTTCTATGAAATAAAAATATGAATATTATTTCAATATACGTGTAGTAAGGACAAATCAGATGATTTGCCCCAAAATGCACTGCGTTTGAAGAATGTTCCTATCAGAAAGCCTAGAAGAAAAATTCACTAGTTTGTCAGTGACAATTCGTATTGAAAAAAGTTTGGAGAAGACAAATAAAGGTATATAGTAAAAATATCAAATTTTCACTTATCTTTGGACGTTTGGGGACCGATTCTGCTCCCGTTGTTTTCAACATAAGATATGATCATGGATATGATTATTTCAATAGCTAAGTCGTATTTGTCTTGAAGCTTTTTAGTTTTCATTGACAATTGGTGACGTTGGCAATCAAATGAGTTACATGATGTTTACATTAATTAATCTTGAATTCACCATTTTCACGTTCAGTTTTCAGTAGTGAATACCATATTCTGTCTATATCAACTGAACAAGAAGCAATGCTATTGTCTCCGTTCAGAAGAATGCATGTAGTTGGAAATGGGTGGATAATCGGAAAAATTATACAGGTGATAGAACTCGTAAAAATTAAAAGTTCTTGTGGACTTGTAATGTATTGGAGCTTCGAAAAATAGTTTTTTATTCACTGCTCAAAACTTCAATAGCTGAGTCTTGTTGAACGTTGCAGATTTGCTGGTAATATGAAAATGTATCTTTTGGCATCACTAGATGTACCTTTTTTTTTTTCAATTGACTCGGCCGTTACTTGATGATAATCAATGGCAAATTCACAAACTCCACAAACGATAAGATTTCCACAACATTCTCAAACACACGACATGTTTCGCTAGCACAGTAGCTTCGTCAGGTGATCTACTTGTACGATGAACAAAACTAGCATTGGCTTGCTCATATCCCAGCGAGCACAAACATCCCTGAGATATTTTGGGATGTTATTACGAGACGTTATATGCACTGACCAAAGAGGTCTTTGAACGATATTGAAGTATTGTTTTTGTTCTTCTGTGGCATTTCTTTGTTTGCCTACTGAGAGGTATCCCTGGGACGTTTTGGGATGTTTTAGAAATGTAGGCATGAGGATGTTTTTTTGAGGCGTAATATGCACTCCCCAAAGAGGTCTTAGAAGGATATTGAAAGAATTGTTTTTGTTCTTTTGTGCCCTTTCTTTGTTTGCCCTACCACAACGTCTCATGCTTACGTCACAATACGATGAATTCTGATTTGTTTTCGATTTTGTTCTTCTTGTTCGCAATTGGCATTAGCGTTTGCAGCGTGTCACGCTTACATCACGCTGCTAACGAACAGAAAGGAATTTGGTGAAGTTTATTGTGTTAGAAGACTTATTTAGTTTGTAATAATGACCATCAGATGCAAGATGTGTTGTTCAGTGCCACAGTGTAATCAATATATAAAAGTACGAATTTATCAATACACAGCTTCTCCGCAGTTGCAAAATCATGCATTGTGGAGAACATTTCAAAAATTGGAAACCTATTTCCAATTATATGTCTGTGTGTAGCAAGCACTACTCAGAAACCTATTAAGGAGGTTATTTCATATCAAGAAAATATTGTATGTTCAATGTATTTTTAATGCATTTTGTCATTCAAGGGAAATGGAATCCTAATGCAAAAGTTCATTTTGACAAAAGGCTTCAGAAAAGTACCTCGAAAATGGTTTTTCACAGTGATTTAATGTGCGCAAGACGCGTTGAAAATGTTTTGTTGTGTCCATGAAAATGCTTTAAAAAGAACTAGGGAGAAGGTAGTTTTGTGACATATCAAGGACATCTCGATAATTGCCGCATGCGGCGAACATTGGCTGTTCTATAATAGTTCTATTCATGTGTGAACAAAACATCGCAGTGGAGGTTCAATGTCTCAAAATCTCGTACTTTTAACATCTCTGAGATGTTTTTGTGCTCGCTGGGATATCCTATACTTTCCCAACCTGAAGGATTAGTTACCTGTGGACAGGGTCGATAAACCTTCATTTTCGGAAATTAGGCACAATATCTACATTGGAATACGGTGTACCGGATTAACTTGAAAGGGTTGATATCAAATACATATTATCACTTACTAATATTAATCGTCAAAATCATTATTTTTTTCTTCAAGTTGCTTATCTCTATTCGCATTTCTTTCCTAATGAGAAGACAAGGGTATCCACCTCGTTTCGTTTGGTAGACGAAACCATGAAATTGGCTGATGATCCGCTTCTGGCTCCCCGTTTTTCAGTTCAACAGTGCGTCTACTCCATATTTAATTAAATCCTAACAAGAGGACGGCCATCAGCCGAAGCGAGTATGAAATGTTTAGAAACAATGTAGCAATAGACATCAATTAGCACGCAGCAATGCACTTGTTTAGTTCCAATTACACGCACCAGACGGACTGCCGGCGTGCACATAGCTGATAAGTTCGTTCCTGCACTGCACTCGCAGCTAAATCCATTTCGAATTATCATTACCATAATAAACTTCCATACAAGCTCTGATATATTCAATTAAAGTTGAATGGAACTCTAGTCGGTGGAAATTGCCTTCGATATCACCACTATCGCTCCGTCGATAGAACAATAAACGTGGAAAATCAAAATGTTGCCGACAATGGCAGCACAATCGCTTGCAAATTAATACTCTGATTTCGATTTCATACGCATTGTATCTTCATACAGGGTGTGGCATAATGGATTGTAGTATATACCGGGTTACACAGACTCATTGTATACCCCCCTTTTCTCGTTTGGGTGTCTAGTTATATTTCTGAAATTTGGAACATCGAATATTCTCACTAGAGGGCACTTTCTCATATACCAGGATTTTTTTTATCTTCCGGTATTCCTGGAAATAACATCAACTTTCGATTTTCAAATGGATCACCCTGTATTTTATTTCATAATCGGTTAATATTTATGTAACCAACTAGTGTATTAATGAGGGCGATTAATGATCGGAATATTTTAACGTTAAACAGTGTAGTGTATATGAATAATCAACAATTGTTCCTCCCTTGGCAGTCCCCGCAAGATTAACCCGTCGAGTTGAGGCTTCGCACCCCTTCGTGGTCACTTTGGAGACCTGCAGAACATCTCTTTCCAAAGACTCGTTCATCCGATGAAAAAAAAATCCAACGAACCAACGAACAGCGAGGTTCTGGAACATATTGCCAAGAGAGGTGTTCCCCGAGGCATATAACCTCCATGAATTTAAGAAGAACAGCAATTCCTACCTCATTCGTTCGTGGAAATCAGAAAATAAAAAAACATAGGTTCAACATTTTGAAACAAAAAAAGACCTGATATGTATCCAAATTTCAATTCGGCTCATTAAAGACATTTATTGGGATTACTCCCTCGATAATTCCAGTGGAAGGTGAGTGTGTGTTATTATACTATTTTTGGAATTCACCATAGAAAAGAACGCAGAATTCCAACTATCCCGACATAATGGAAGGCCTCCACGGCGTGTCAAAATTCAACTAACAAAATTAGGGTAGACGTTAACCGAGCGTGGCCATCTCTCATATTATTTTCGATATGCAGATTGTTAATTAAATCGGCTCAGGACTCAGGAGCATATTTACATGACAGCAATCTGTCTGGTACACAACAGTTTCGGCCACCGATTTTAATTATCTTGTGTAACCGTGCGTATTTTATTAATCTAAATACGGGATGCCGCACAATGTATACTGACCGACGAAACTAATGATTCAGAATGATTGTCAATTCTGCCATAGTGAATGAATTACATTCGCAGATGATGCTCGATCATGATGTGCAAATGAAATTAAAGAAATATCAGGAAACTGAAAAAAAATCATCACACACCCAACTATCAGCTATGATTTTAGATTTTAGATTTTAGCTTTTTAGTGATTGTGATTTATTATTCTATTTTATATATGCATGTATTTTTCTCCTGCTTTTAATCTGTATTTTTAAGTGTCACATTTATACATATAAAAATCTATTTCATCTAATTTTAGTTTTTCCAACGTTATTTTAGTTGACATGTCACAAATATACACATTGTATGTAACGTGATCAATAAATCTATCTATCTATCTATCTATATATCTCATTCAATTCTGAATATCTCAACAAACCACAAAATAAAATAAATTATGATTTAAAAAAATTGTACGACTTCTCCACAGCACACAGTTTACGCTTGAATCCAAAAAAGTCTCAAATAATATTATTCGGATCAAAGAAGAAAGTGGAATGTGTCCGTGAAGATTTGAAAATAAAAATTGGGTCTGATGTTTTACCTATAGTTAAGGAATGCAAAAATCTAGGTTCTAGGTTTATGGCTTGACTCAGAGCTTAGATTCACCAAACATGTGAGTCATCTTTGCCAGGCATCCTTCAACATTCTTAGACAACTATTTCCTAACAGACACATGCTTTCCAAGCAATTGAAGCTCTCTTTATGCGAAGCATTGATAACGTCTAAACTGTCTTATTGTGATAGCGTCTACGGTCCAGCACTCTTGAAGTCTGACCAGTATCGTCTTCAAAGAATACAAAACTCATGCATCAGACTTTCATTCGGTATTCGGAAATTTGAACACATTAGAACAGAATTCAGTTACTCTGGTTGGCTGAGGTTGAACGATCTTCATAATCTACATCTACTGTCAATCATTCATAAAGTGTTAGTAAATAAATCTCCTGAATATCTTTTTGATAAATTGAGAACGTTTTCATCAGTACTGAACGACCTCTGCACACGCAATAGACACGTTCTTGTCATTCCTCCTCACTCTTCTGCAATATACACCAGATGTTTTTCATACAATGCTGCTAAGTTTTACAACCAGTTGCCCAATGAATTCAGACTAAATACACTCAGTAACTTCAAGAAAAGATTAAAACTTCTGATGAAAAATAGTCAGTTTGTGTTAATTCGTTGATGAATATCGCTCCGGAACTCAGCTTTGACATGTTCGAATATAAATATACCACAAAAGTCTTAAGATTTATTTTTATTTGTTTCTTTTCATTTCCAATTTTAGTAAGTATAGGTACTCTACAATAATATTATAAATCTCATGTATTTCTTTTTATTTTTTGTTCTTTGTTTTTGTGAGGTCAAGTTGAAAAACAGCTATAGCTGACACTTCGCCTTTTCATCAATCAGTTATTTTTCATATTTGATTCAATGCTTTGTATTTTATGTATAAAAATTGATTTGATGAATAAAGCCGCTTTATTATTATTATTTTTATTATTATTATTATATGGTAGTTGATATAATTTCATTTTGTGGCGCATTCAGAAAGCTTTGCCCTAATCGTCCTTCTCCACTAGGCAAGCAAACAAATATGAGAAATCTATTAGTAATGAGCGAGTGGACTGATAATCAATTGCGTTAGTTCTAAATTGTTGAATTCCAGAGCTCATTTCAAATGTATTGTCATAGCCGGAGGCCAGGTAGCCGTGCGGACAGAGTGTCAATATTCTATCCGCATTCGCTTGCCGGTCGTGGGTTCGATTCCCATCGACTGCAGACATTTTTTCTGATGGACCAAGAAAGTGTTTGGGATCACACGTTAAAAGGTAAGGCCCCGTCATTCCTTGCTCGCACAAGACTCTCGAAGACTTCTGAGGGTTGCTCGTAAGGGGGCAACCGAATGCCGGATAGAAGAATAGAACAATTTGGCGATACGTCGTATAAATGGTGACGTCAGTTTTCATGCTGTTTCGTAACTAGTCAGATAATCTTCCATTCCCACTCATGTAGCAAGGTTGTCAAGTCACCAAATATGATAAAATTATCAAAATGATGTTGATTTAAATGAATAGGAGGACGCCATGATATCATAGTTCATTCTTGACTTTCTTGAGCAACCAGCATGTCCAAATATTTTTCATATTCCATAACAAAATATCATGTGAATGTTGGAGACTTGGCAACATTGTTCTGAATGCTGAAAACTGACAAGACAACACCCACAAGTAGTGCGCCGTGTTGTCACGTTTGCCGGTTCAAATATCCTCTAGTGTGAGTTAATTTCATTATTATTAACACAAATTCATTATAAGCAATAAGCTACAACACATCATGAGGAAAAATTTTGAGACAATTGATTTTTTATTGCTTATCGCAGGAATATTACCAATACATTATTGAGAAATTACGAAGTATCAATTAACTATTATTTCTGAATTTCCCGTCAGTTTTTACTCGCAGAAAATTTCTGGCTGTGCCTGCCCTGGAGAAATATTTGCCTGCCCTATATAGAATAATCGGTAGATATACGAAAAAATCTGAGAAAGTGGAGTAGTTTTCATTTCAGAGTTTGTTGTTTGTATTTGTTGGAAACAACTTCATGTCCAGTACACAGCTTCGCGGATGATAGTACCCTCCATACCGCCTTCTCTTCCAGGGCCCCAATACCAGCCATGCAAATCAGAAATGAACGAGGGAGAAATGTTGACAACATGAATATGGACTTGGCACCAATTCTCGAATGGGGATCCAATATAACTTGGTAGATTACAATGCAAACAAAACACAAGCATGCCTTTTCTCTAGAAAAGCTGATCTCACTGTGCCCAACATAAGCTTGTCAGGAGTAACTATAACTTTGAAGACATCCATATAGATGCTTGGTATTACTATCAGCAATAACCTTTCTGGGGGAAATCACGTGAGATCAATTGCTAAAAGTGCCTCCCAAATAACCTTTCTGGGGAAAATCACGTGGGATCAATTGCTGAAAGTGCATCCCAAAAACTTGGTTTTCTGTTTCGGGCCAGGATCTATTTGACTTCCAGTCAGCTGCTTATAATCTATTAGGCACAGATCCGACCTGTCCTGGAATACTGTTCCCATATTTGGAGTGCAGCACCCAAACTTGAAACCCTGTAACTATTGGATTCTGTCCGTAAATGGGCAATTCGTCTCGTGGGTGATGCCTCGCTCACAAACTCACTTCTCTGGAACACCGTAGTGGGGGGTTTGGCTCTGTTTTATAGATATTTTCATGGACGATGCTCTTCTGAAATATCAACAATTGTTCCTCCCTTGGCAGTCCCCGAGAGATTAACCCGTCGAGTTGAGTCTTAGCACACCTTCGTGGTCACTTTGGAGAGCTGCAGAACATCTCTTTCCAAAGACTCGTTCATCCAACGAACAGCGAGGCTCTGGAACATATTGCCAAGGGAGGTGTTCCCCGAGGCATATAACCTCCAGAAATTTAAGAAGAACAGCAATTCCTACCTCATTTCCCTTGGTTCTCGCGATGTTCTCTGAACACTTCAGGATATCCCTTTTTGTGGGAACCAGAACATATAAAAAATTAAGAGTTCGCTGTTTCAAGAATTCTTGTTTCTTTCTTGTTAAATCATTCAATCTGAAAATATTTGTGATATTTGTTTACCAAAGGATAATTTGAGTGAAGTTTTAGCCTGCCCAATTTTTTTTTGCTTACCCTAAACATTCACCCTGGCTACGACATGTGTAAAAAATAAAGCATTCGATGGAGATTGATAACATTTTTCGTAAACAAGAGTGTTGAATTGATATAAAACTGTGCAATTCGATAAAATAAAGTGTAAACAAGAGTGCTAACTATAAATCACACGAGATCAGCTTATAGTATATACGTGCATTCTCATACATACATGCACGAATACCTACGAATCGCCGTGCAAATAAAAAGATTAAAAAAGTTATAAACGGTCCAGGTAAAAAATCCCACAATTGATAGTCGAGAGGGATTAAGAAGAATGGCAGCAGCGCCATCGCTCGACTCGTGGAATGATCAGGGCTATAAATTATGGGCCTAGCCTAATCCCGTTATGATCCCAAACTACAGCTAACTGCTACCTGTGTTTAGCGAGCTGGCGTTCTATACGCGTGATGCTGATTTATAGAAATTTTCGTTCTTTGTATACCTATTCGCCGTTTTCATTCGATTTTCGAATATTGCCGATCCCCTGAGTTATGGATGCTATCTTCAACGTCATTTTGTTGTCGTTGTTGCCACTGAATATATTAATTGACTCCGATGGGACCTAACTATACCAAGTCACCGCGATATTTGGTTAGGTTAGTGGGTTAGTGCCGATCAAATGCTAGACTATACCTTTTCAACTTCAATTCGAAATGGTAAACTCAATTTCAGAATCGATGAGTTGAATTTCAGATGAAGTCCATTCAATTTCAGAAATGATAAGTTGTATTTTAGAATTTGTAGGTTCAATTTCAGAAAATAAATCCTTTTGTTTGTTTGAAATATTTCCAATTGCATGTGTGATTAACAAACCATATTACAATATTGAACTGTTCAAAAACAATTCAATAACATAATTATAATATCAAATTAATCCACAGATGTCTTCCATCCAAATCGCAGAAGGATAGTAGCGTTGCACATGATTATAATAATGCAAACACATTTGAGGTGTTATCATTTTCATTGAATGATCTGCACATTCTTCAAGACATCGCAGTCTGAATTCTATTTGGTTGAGCAATATGTTCGGATCCCCAGCTATGACCCTTTGGCGATGCTCTTGAAAAAGCTTGTCACTTCTGACTTGAAGGCACTCCATATTATGTTCAATCGAATTCAACATAGGGCTGTAAGGTGCCAATCTGCAAAATATAACATTCCTCCATGCATATATCTTCTATTTTTGAATGTGCAGGTGCATTATCCAGAACTACCACTATGGTATCTGCAGGATATGTTCATTAAACAATCTTCTCTTTTGCAATTGAGAACATTTCAAACATATATAAGGATTCATCTTCTGAAATTTAACCTACCAATTCTGAAATGAAACTTAGCATTTCTGAAATTGAATGGACTTTTTCTGAAATTCATCTCACCGATTCTGAAATTACGCTTACGATTTCTGAAATCGAACTAACCAATTCTGAAATCGAGATTACTTTTTCCGAAATATAACTCACCGATTCCGAAATTGAAGGTATAGAATCCACATTGTCGAATAGAAATGCCTACCGTAAAACTGGGTTACTTTGCATCTCCAGGTAACTTTGCCATGAGTTCCAGAAAAATCTGAAACACATTTTCATTTATCAGCTGTTAAATGCTAAATGGACGTGCCTTCGCCTAAAGGTACTTCAGGATCCTCTGTTGATGTCTGGTATCAATAGATTTCAGATCAATAGATTTCAGATAGCTCAATAGGATATTTGCGGAGGGAGTTTTTGTATACGTGCGACAGTTGGTTCCGTAAGTATTTTCTGGAATGTTTCATCTCAATATCTTCATAGTAGTGACTTCAACATGCCTATTAGCAATGATCTTACAGGTTTTCAAAACAATAATATATCTATAACTTGATGAATTTTTGGGGGTTGGCAAAGTCGTCATGATTTGCGGACCTGTAACATGTCTAGGGAATACAAAAAGTACTAAGGAGTCGTTACTATGTGAATTACACTCCTAAAACATTGTACATACATATTGAACAGACTGTTAATGCAATAAAAAAGGCATTTCAATGCTGTAAGAGAGCGTCTAAAATATTCAATATACCAAGGATACAACACAGAACCTTAAATAAAAGGTTCATAAACGTCATACTGGTAAGTATAGTGCACCAACTGAGGTGAGTGAATAGATGAGAGGCAGTTTGTGGACGTGATCTTTGCCTGTGTGCTAAATATTAGTGCCCCTTCACTCCTCTTCCATTGATTTTATTTTTTTTTACATTCATGCAAAAAACAGAACTTTATTGAACTATATTTAGTGGAAAAAGAAGTTCTTTATTGCACTAATTAGTGCAATAAAGTTTTTATTGCACTCATCTGTCATTCTACTTCAACGTGCTGTCATCATGACAAACATTTTCTATAATGCAACTATGGTTATAGAAACGTCAGTCAAAAATTAATTCTGACAATTAACAGAATTGTATACCTAGTGCCGCACCCCAATAAATCATTTTTTGCTTTTTGCATGAACGTAGAGAAATAGTAATTTTCCTAACAGGTGCGGAAAGTGATTCTTTCCCGCACGTGACTGCCGTTGACACGAACGACGCGAAGCGGAGTTCGGGCAAGCAGTCTAGTGCGGGAAAGAAACTTTCCGCATGAGTTAGGAACAATATTTTTTCTACAAGCGTAGGAAATTGATTGAATCGTTCAATTAATTATTCAAGCAAATAGGAACAACTAACAAGTGATATATATTCTCTATCTATCAATTATTAGTAAAAGCTATTGTGAACTTACAGTTTGACGCATTATGTTGGTTCATTGCGGAAGCCAGCAGGCCCATTAGGAGTTTGGTCTCTAGGTTCCAGACACTTCTATGAAATGAGCCAAAAATACCTATTCTTCATTCGGTTTTTTCATTTCTTTATTGTTGCACCATTCAATAAAACGCGTGTATAGCTTCTCATACCTTTCTTAAGACTTCGTTGGTGATAACGCATCTGTATCAAATCCCTATAGCTAGAAGTTTTTGATCACATTGTGGCATTTGCACTGAATCGAAAATGACAGTAACGCTGTGTCTGTCACTTCGACAATTTCAAATTTATTTGAGGTTTGATTGGCATGACAAATTGACGTTTCCCGTCAGATCAATCCTAATCTATAGGGGGATTTTTATAATAATCAATTTTTATTTCTCAATATTTTTAATTTTTACAATTAATAGTGCAATTTGATGGATGATTCTTAACATACATACTTAATACTGCAACAAACAAACTAAAACTTTTATATTCCATCACCAACCACTTATATTACTAGCGATTTTATCATATCTTTGTTTTCCCGCACTGTTGCGGGAAAATGACACTTCCCAAACTAAATTGCGTGCGGGTATAGGGTGAATCACGCACGCTTGTAGAAAAATGTTGTATGCAACTCGTGCAAAAATTGTTTATTGCACTTGTTGCATAAATAACTATTAATATTTTGTTTTTTTATAGGAGAACTCGTTTTTTATAAATTATTGAATTCTTCATGAGTTTTGTTGAAGATGGAGACTGGATATGTCAGCACATGTTAGACACACTAAAACCCTTTTTTATCAAAAATATGTGTTCAGTTCTTTCTGGTTGTGAAGCCCCTGTTACATACTAATGAGTGAATGGCAAAGTATCTCATCTGAAGAATTAACTTCGCCAGAAATGAATTTTTACATATGTACTTAACATCACATGGCAAAGTAACCACAAGTTGTGTGGATACTTTCCAATGCCAATTTCAAAATTCAAAAATAAAATACTCTCTCCATACCTACTTCAGATCGAGTCTATTGGTTGCATAAAGAGAGAGCTAAATTTGAACATACTTCTTAGGCGAAAACATATCATTCATCGTTCAATAATTATTCGCAAAAAAACAGATATTTCTGGCAAATTAACTACGTTTTACGGTACATAGCATTATTAAAACCTCAGTTTGACGTCATAAAAACCGCCTGAGTTGTAGCATGGCATGTCTAGTACTCTTATAGAATTCCTATTTCTTCTTGCTGAAAGCTGAAATTACAGCCTGGGGTAACCACCTAGTTGAATTCAACGCCACCAAAACTCAAACCTATAACTCGATTAAAAAATTTGTAAGATAGACAATATTATGTTCTATTATTTCTCAAATAGCGACGTTATTAGTTATTCACCTCCTCTATAGATATATTGCTAATATTGAATCGATTCAATAACTTCAATGTTATATAATCGTTTTGTTGATATATAGATATTCATCAATATCTGTTCATGAAAGCATCTTTCACATGCTTCCTACATATACATTGTAATTGGAATATTAACCAGAATATCATCCAATTTGGGCATTGTCAGAGCCAGGTCGGTATTGCAGTTGGAGTTGAAAGGCGGAAATTTTAATTCGATTTGGCACATTTCATCCACATAATGAGTCATTTTGTATGTACAGGGTGCGCCTCTTAAAATGGAACCCCTCCTTAACTCTTTTGTTTTCGGAGATATGAAAAAATGATAAATAAAAAAGTTGTTTGACACAACCCAAACTTTCATTTCGTGAAGTTGTTTCATACACAGGGTCATTCGTTTTTCCAGAAACGACATCAACTTTGATTTGTCCAATGGAACACCCTGTATATTTTCCAACATGTCGATAGTGCTTTTTTTTCTGATTCCAAAAATATATATGAGTTGCATATTCGGATAAAAAATAATTGAGTTATTGATGATCAAAGTTGACCAAAATAATGCTTTGGAATTGGAATGCGAGGACCAATATTTTACCCGCCCCGTAGCCCAGACCTGACGTCTTGTGATTTTTTTCCTGTGGGGAGCGCTGAAAGACAAGATCTATAAACATGATATTCCGGATACTGACTTCTTGAAAAATAAAATAGCATGATCCAATATTATTTGAAAGGGTTCGCCAAAATTTTATAGCAAGGTGCTCTCTCTGCATTGACCAGAATGGCGGAATTTTTGAAAATTTGTTGTAGATAGCTCTATTGTGTATTCACAATCTCATGTAGTTCATTCAATAAATATTGTTTAACAAGATTCATTCAAGTTTTGTTGTCAAGAACTCTTGATGCTATTTCGACAGCTACGCATACGTCACTGTTATAGTGTGATACCAAATCTTTCCACATGATTTGTAGTTCATCGACTTTTCCATGGGATATTTTTTCAGAGCCCACTATAAGTGAGAATTCATGAAGCGGTATTTTGGTCAAATTTGATCATCAATAACTCAATTATTCTCCATCCGAATATGCAACTCATACATATTTTTGTAATCAGAAAAAAAAGCTCTATCGACATGTTGGAAAATATATAGGGTGTTCCATTGGAAAAATCAAAGTTGATGTTCTTCCTGGAAAAACGAATGACCCTGTATATGAAACAATTTAACTAAATATGAGTTTGGGTCGTTTCAAACAACTTTTTTATTTGACATTTTTTCATATCTCCGAAAACAAAAGAGTTAAGGGAGGGTTCCATTTTAAGAGGCGCACCCTGTACAATCAGAAATATTACTCGTATTATGAATTTTGTTTGTGTCACTCCAAATCGCCAAATACGTGATTTATTTAATTTTTTTTCGAAAATCATTAATATTATGATGGTGAATTTGAAGTTCATTGAGGCGATTGCATAATATGTATAATTTTTTTATGATATCTCAGTAAATTTATGTCAAGAATTTTTTCTTCGTTGAATTCTTGGCAAGAGTTCCTTAGAATTCTGAAAGAAGTAACAGAAATTATCCGAAAAGGATAACATTCTCGTGACACAGGCTATCGGGCCACCCCTGTAACTTCTGCATTCGTCAACCGATTTTTCTGAAATTCGGTACAGTTATACAGGGTGTTTCCTAACTACGGTTCCTAACTGCAGGTGGTGATATGTCAGGTCATTTTAGAAAGAAAAGTTCCTATTAACATATGTCCGGAGTTGCTTCGTTTCTGAGATACAGGGCGTTGAAATTAATGAAAAAAAAACGGTAATTATTGAATATCATGAATATCCTAGAACCGATTTGGTTGAAATTTGATACTTTCATTTGAACTAATAAGGCGCTTATTTAGCCCTATTAAGATTGAAATTATTGGGGCCAGTGGCGTCTCAGTGGGCAACACAGCCAACAATATTGTGAAAAAAAAGTACACCACTGACTTTTTTGATAAATTCGAATTTTTTTCCAGATTGAGCAACTCAAAATACAACTTTTTGGTCTCCCGCATTTTCTTCATATGCAGCTTCATTTTCGAGAAAAAAAATCAAAGCCACTGTATTGCATATCATGAACACCTGCATTGGAGAAATGAGTTTTTCGTTATTTCCGACAAAAATTTAATTGACACTTAATATGCTGAAATTTTAGAAAATTTGACAAATAAAAGTTCAAAATTTCAACCAAATCGGTTCCAGGATATTCAGATATTTTATAATTACCGTTTTTTTTTTCCTTCAATTTCAACGCCCTGTATCTCAGAAACGACGCAACTCCGGACATATGTTCATTGGAACTTTTCTTCTTAAAATGACCTAACGAATCACCTCCTACAGTTAGGAACCGTAGTTAGGAAACACCCTGTATAAGCAACTATTTCGGTTTTGATCACATTACAATCCAATATGGCGGACTTCCGGTTTTTCTAGAAATGCCAGCAATTTTGTTTTTTCAAATGGAACACCCTGTATATTTTTACATATATAAGTTCAACAGGTCAAAACAAGTGCAATCTTAATGTCAAATGTCATTTTTTCGAAAAAAATCAAATTAAAATTGTTTTTCAAAATCATTCATTACTCAAAAGCAGAGCATATAATGTGTTCGATTTTACCTATCAGAGATAGATCAATTATTCATACATATACATCCAGCTTTGAGGACTTTTTCTCTTCCATATAAAAACATATTGAAAATAGTTGAATCGACTACAATATATCCATTTCAACTACCCATTTGATGAGCTCAATATTGATAGCTTTCTACATCAGTTTGGAGGTGATTGATAAAATGATAAATGGCCTATAGTTGTTGGACAGGCTTCTGTTTTCTTTTTTGGGGATTGGTTGGACACAGAAAATCTGATAATACTTATCAGAAAAGTTTGCTGTCATCACTATACAATAAAAGGGTGAATCTGAAAGTGAGGTTTTATTTCAACAGGATATATATCTCACCAAAATAAGTTGTTTGGCGTAAAATTTCGTAAATATAGAAAGGGTTCAAAAAGTATGAATTTTCGAAATTGCTCTGTATCTCATGAACGGAAACAGTTACGCAAAATCTGATTGGGTCATCTTGAGTTTCACAAAAAAGGTGCACAGGGGCTCGAGAACCGCAAGGTTCTATCTTCAAAGATAACTGAGAAAGCACGCAGAAGCATCGAAAACTGGACACACTGTACAATCGAGAATACCAATAACAGCCCACAATGATTCTGTTCTGATTGCACCCCCTTTCATTCCAAGTTCTCACAGAGTGATTCAGACATATTCAACATATCATGTCTGTGAGTTCCAACCAGAATGGTGGATGCTTGTGGATGTGCTTGATATCATATTGTGGTTTCGATCGCATAGCAGTATCGTATGTGCGCATTTTAGCCGTCACTCAAAATACCTTCTGCTAATTAACTAATCAATGAGATTATTGGCTACCAGCTTCTAGTATCGGTAGTTACCTGAATAACGCAGACAAAGGAGGCATGTTTGCGAATTGAACTGTAATTAACATTCAACTATTCAATGAGCATTCAGAAAATATTTCAGGTAACTGAGATCACGCAATGCAATTGTTCTCCTTTATCTCTAAAGTGCTTTAATGTGGTGTTCGGCAGTGAAATTCAATAAACTGGGGGTTCTATAACACTTGACAACAAATATAAGTTTATTTGCTGTATTTTTTATACCAAAAGTGAAGTTTTTTTATGTAGGGATGGTGGATGCAAATAAGTTGAAGTCTTTCACACTTTTAAAGTCACTCGAGGCATATGTTTATAGTATAACATTCAGTCCTGAAATCAGTTATTACGTCCTTCAATATGTAAAAGACATTGATACGAAGTTGATACAAGTCGGTTGATTCGTTGCTAATTTTTCACACTCCTTCAATTTTTATCATTTCAATATTCCGATATATTCATTTGACGAGTCCATGGGGCCATTCCATGAGCTGAAAAAATACCATCAAATCAAACTCTAACAAAATCAAACCAGTCATTTATACCTTGAAATAAACTCACCAGAATGCTTTTAACAACCTCCAACTTATAGTTGATCAAAATAAGAGCCACTTAGCCAAAGGCCTCCAGATCGTAGTTTACAATCTTGACAGAAAAAGGGAGCGTAAAATATAAAATATGGAGGATATATATTCCGTATAAACGTCAGAGAACATGTGTTGTCCAAATAATACATGAGATGGTTCTGTAGAATGAAATTGGTGTGAGAAAATGTTTGGCTTCATTACATTATTATGTGCCAAAAAAATTCTCATGAGACAATTATTAAAAATGAAACTGATAATGTTGCCATCTGGACTCAAACATTCTAGACTCTTGTCTTGTCTTGTCAGTCTAGAATATCAAGACAAGACCATACATATTGTCTATATTATTCAAATAAGAGAAGGCTTTTCATTTTTTATACAAGACTTTTATTGAGAACTCTTGATTATTTTCACATCTATATTATAAAAAATACAGAGGAAAGAACTCAGAAACGTTCATTTTGTCTCGAATTCAAGGAAATAATTTGAATTTCAAACAAAAACATTTTCTTAATACTTTAATGAAGCTGAAAGGTAGCCCATGAATTGATGCATGATATAGTGACTAGTGACCAAGCTGAATCAGACTTCTGCTGGAACAGATGTAGCTGGGATTCTCAGCAAATCGCGTGCCATTTTGGCTAATGTAGGGTAAGCAAACGGATGCTTGCGCCACCAAACAAGAATACATCATCTTCCCTTGTAGCACTTTTACTTGAAAGGTTAGGTTAGGTTTAAACGTGAGTGGGCCCATGCCACTGCGGCCAATCCTATTGTGGCTCACCCTATATGGTTATATTTCTCCCAGTATATCTAATCTCTTGGCGAAATTAAGGAGGAACTATGTATGATTATGACCAAATAGTATGTTTTATAAATGAAATGGTATGTCTCCCCTTTTTTTACATGTCTATGGAGCAACACATCTCATCGAAAGATATACAGGGATGTATAGTTAATTAAAGCGTGCGGATGAGTTTAGATCGTGTAAACTCAGATTAAATATCGTAAAACAAAGTAATAAGCAGCCGAGAGAGGGTTGAAAGAGGGTTCGAGGACAATATCATGGCATAACCCTTTATTAGATCGCTTAAATTAGAAAAGCCAATCTCAGCTCATTCCTTGAATACCGAGCCCCAATTGTAAAATACACAATCACAAATTTGAGTTCCAGTCTATATAGTACATGGGCTCGTTTAAGACACAAACACATCTTCAAAACAACCAGCGGAAATAATTATTCAATGAATACTACTAATTGCTTGCTTGCGAAAATTTTCTAGTTTCTACATTAAAAAATGGCTGAAATATTATATTTCTATGTGAATACTTGTTGTCCTACTACACATATTTCTATGGAATAAACTATTTGCTGACGATATGAAGATTTATAGAGAAATAAAGGATGAATCAGATTACATTGTACTTCAAGAAGATTTGAATTCTCTGAGTAACTGGTGCATTCAGAATAAACTCCACTGGAATATAAAAAAATTTAGAGTTATGACTTTCACTCGTAAACTTGTCCCACTCACATTTAATTATGAACTTGATGGTAACACTCTTATGCGTATCACTGAATCGAAAGACTTAGGAGTTATTTTTGATCAAAAACTGACTTCCTCAAACCATATTGAACATATCATCTCTAAATCGATAAAAAATTTAGGTTTTCCTATACGCAACTGTAGAGATTTCAAGTCGTTCGATTCTTTGAAGAGCATCTACTTATCTATGGTCAGAAGCAAACTTGAGTACTGCAGTATTGTTTGGAATCCTTCCCATTCCAAATACATTATAGCTATTGAGAACGTTCAGAAGAAATTCTTGAAATTTGCTTATTATAAAAAACATGGTATTTATCCCTTTAGAGGCTATAATTATGACCTCTTGCTACAGGAGTTCAATCTGATATCACTAAGAAAGTATCGCGAAATGAGAGACATGTGCTTTATTTACAAAATAATACACAACCAAATAGATTATTCAACTTTATTGTCACAAATGATGTTCAATGTACCTCGTTTCTCATCTCGCTCATGTAACACATTTTACTTTCCCGTACCTAACACTGTGCATAACTTCCACTCACCTATATCAACAATGTCTAGGAGCGTTAATAATACACCCAATGTTGATATTTTCTTTTTGTCATTTGCACAATTCGAACGTGATATTCTCAGCACACTTCCTAATTGATAATTATACATTATGCTCTCATTCACTTAGTATTAATTATGCTTAGTATAGGACTACTCTTATCACCTATTATTAATTTTGTACACCTATTAATGGGCTCTTGGGCCTGTTGGATGTATTTTTTGAGATAAATAAATAAATAAATAAATAATCGAATTCTACAGGATCTTCGAAATTCGACTGACAAAGCTTCATATACAGGGAGCTTTCAAGTGAAGTAAAATATAAATGTTTTTTTCAGGAATTGGTTTCGAATGGCTGAAGTTTTCTCGATACAATTTGATGTATGTGTCAATTTTCAATGACACCTCAACGAAACTCCAACTCATGTCATTTCATCTAGCGATGCCGCACAGAGAGTAGTGAGTTTTCCACCTATAGCTTCCACTTCAATGATGAAAATCTGACTATTTTGCATTTTACGAATACCCTGTTCAATCTTTCTCATAGAACAAATGATGATGATCGTTAACTAAACAATTCCAACCGTTCTTGAGTTATTAAAGAAAAAATAATATTAATTTCTTATGACCTCTACACCATACATGGTGAGTCATGAGGAAATGTACATACTCCTACCATGAATACAGGCCCCTGAGAGGAATACCCGAGAGACGAACTGCAGACGAAGATTTGTACACCAAATTTCATATTTTCCTAAGACTTCACTGACTTCATCAAGATTTCACTGACTTCATCATGACTTCACTGACTTCATCGATAGTTCTCGTGTACACCAGACATCATCAGCCATTTGCCCCTCGGGAATACCTATAATGGCCATCAGAAAGTGTCTTCTCTTCTCCACTAATATATAGGGTGTATTGTGAGATTTGGCAAAAACATCTCAAGGTCGAAACTTTCCATCAGCAACTTCGATTTGTCTGATTTTTTTCATGGAATATTTTGCTACCACTCTTTAATCGACTGACATATTCTGAAAGGTTCATCCTGTATATGGGTTTCGTGAACAGTCACAGGCGATTTCAAGAAGTCACAAACAAGCTTCAAAAATGAAATATTCAGAATTGTCCCTACACTTCCCCAAAATTTGAAAATTAACGATTAATTTGAAGCAAAAACGAAAGTTCGGCAACAAATGTATTCATTTGAAAACAATTATTTCGCAACGCATGAATTTTACGAATAAAAGTGAGACTTACATTTCTAATGCTTTATCTCAATAGAAATCAACATGTTCTTTAATTTCCAGTCCTCGATTTCGAAATTTTATTTTTTGTGGAGGGTTATAATTACCCTGTAGATCTTTTTGGAATCAGTGGATGGGGTATCTGTATGGATGCTGATGGCCATCGATTCAAATATTTCTAGATAGTCGAACAGATAATGGGGCTTCATTCACAATTTTTCAAATGCGATACTAATAAAGAAGGATAATTCTGTACGTAAAAAAAAACTGAATAGAATAAATCGAATAGATAATACTGGGGTTCAAAATCATAAAATTATATAAATCGATGGCCATCAACATCTATACAGATGCCTCATCTACTGATACAAAAAAGATCTACAGGGTGACTATTACACTCCACAAAGAATCAAATGACCAAATCCAGGCCTGAAAATAAAAGAAAATGTTGATTCTCCCTCAGGAGGGGAAAGGAGTATGTTCAGTTCCTCATGATTCACCCTGTATATATCTGAAATATAGAGAACTTATATTCCTATCCTATTGCGTGAAACGATCCCATGAATCTGAAAATTTAAAAAAAATACTAATAAATAATAGGAAGTCGATTTATTTACATCGAGTTCAACAATCATCAACAATTGAGAAGTTTGACTTGTTTTAATATGTGTCTGAATATCGAAGCTTTGGACTATTAGCTCCACGAAAATCTTACACTGTGATAATTATCATACAACACACCTCTGTTTCTATAATCGCGCATATACACAGTTATTTGAATTATGATTTGATATATTTATTGGATATATCAGCGCACATACATTGATTGCATCCTTTGATTCTCTCCCAAGTATCCCTACCTAGATTTAGATAGATTTAGAATGAAGCCTTCGGGCTATCTGCCTCCGCACCGCGACCTTTTCAGATCTATTGTGTCTGCCCTCAAAATCGATTAGAGTTCTTCGGCTAGCCCCGTCTTCTCTATGAGACTCCATAGGCTAGCTTTCAGATCCCCTGTGTATCTCTGGGCTTCTGGTTTTTCCTCACCCAGCGTAAGGAACCTTAGTCTTGACAAGCCCTCACAGTGGCAAAGTATGTGTACTGCTGTTTCCTCCTCTTCCTGACAGAACCTGCACAGCAGTTCTTCAGTCAGACCTATCGTACTCATGTGTTTGTTGAGCCTACAATGCCCTGTGAGAAGTCCCACTAGTATTCTAGTTGAACTTCGTTTCTGGCTTAGTAGATATTCTGTGAATGTTGGCGATGGTTTTTTAATAAACTCTTTTGCCTGTCTCATTCCTGGCGATTTGTTCCACCATTCTTGAGATTTGGTTTGCATCCATGATTTGATACTAGTCTTTTGTATAGCTTTCGCAATACCACAGAAGGGTTCTGGGCCATTCAGAGCTTTGTTTGCTCCTGCTCGGGCAAGTGAGTCTGCCTCTTCATTGCCCTCGTACCCTGTATGTGCTGGTACCCATGCTAGAGTCAGTCTGTTCTGACTGCCCAGTGCATTTAGGGTTTCTAAGCAGTCCCATACTAGTTTTGAGTTAACTTGCATAGAGTTGACTGCTTTGATTGCCGCCTGGCTATCTGAATAGATTGCAATGGTTTTGCCTTTAAACTCTTGCCTTATCAATTCCTTCACGCAATGATGTATTGCAATAATTTCTGCCTGAAACACCGTCGCGTATTTACCTAAGCTCAGTGAGATTCTTGTCTTTGGCTTGGCCCCATAAATACCAGCTCCTGATCCAAACTCAGTTTTGGAGCCGTCCGTATGGACAGCAATGTCTGCATTGATAGGAGGTCCTTCCTTCCATGCCTCTCTGTCCGTTATACTTATTTTAAAAGTTTTTTCAAAGCTATATTTTGGAATTATGCCATCCGTTGGCATTCCCATGATGGGGTCGCTTTCCAACTCTTCATATAGCTTTCTATAGTCTTTACCGTGCGCGTTGCTTATGGGTGCTTGACCCCTTGACAATCTACTCACGACTGCTCTGGCTTCGCCTTAAATATATATTTGTAGTGGTGGTAGGTTCAAGAGGACCTCTAAAGCGGCTGTTGGAGTGGTTTTCATTGCACCAGTGGCACTCAGGCAAGCTTGCCTTTGAATAGCACTGAGCCTTCGAATCACTTCAGCCTGTTGTGTCTTTGGCCACCAAACTACTGACCCATATGCTATCATAGGCCTGATGACGCTGGCATAGAGCCATGTGGTCATTTTTGGTTGCAGTCCCCAATTTTTCCCGCACATTCGTCTGCACAGATTGAAGGCTACTGTACTTTTTTGAACAATTTTTTGTAGGTGTTGATTCCATGTTAACTTATGGTCAAAGATGACTCCTAAGTATTTACCTCACCTCGATATAAATTTTTTGCTTTCAGAATATATTTTGGCATACACTTATTTATAATGATTTATGAATGAAACGTGGTGTATATCTATAATTATACAGTCTGAGCCTGAAATTGACGTAGTATGTTCAAATCTTTCCGCGATGAAAAGGAATTTGGTTAATGAGCTCCCAGACTATATACGTCATCACGAGACTTTTGTGGTGCTTATTGCAAAACGAGTAATGTTCGCAAGAAAAGTTAGCATGGCTCCGAAAGGTGCTGTAAATTAAAAATGTATACAAACTTGAGGAATTTCATTAATTATTTAATTATTGTTGTTTCCGAGTAATGTCTTAGTTTCTTTCGACTTCTTTGTTCTTCATGTTGATATTAATTCTGCGAAATGTTTCCCAGTACACAGTATAATTGCCGTAGGTAATTCTTTTTGAAGCTAATCTTGTATTTCAAATTTTAATTAAAACCTCATTCCATTATGGAATCGTGATTAATTTCGTAGAAGTTTGTTGTTCGGATGGAATATCTTCAAAATGCATCATTACCCGCTTTATACTTCTAGTTTTCTTAATATTCCTGGAAAAAAGGAAGCCAAAAGACTCATTTACAAAAATTCACCTTATAACACATTATTAAAGCTGCAATTGATAATGTATTGACAGATTTTGCTCTATGTCTATTTCGGTGAAGCTTTATTTGAATTAAAGATACCCTAACTGATGTTCTCCTCTACTTGAAACCAAGACTACCAAATGATTTAGGGTTTTTTTAGATTTGCATAATCTCCTTTAGAAATAATCACCATAATATGCTGATTTAATTACCATTTAAAAATCCACTGATACTAAATTTCGAGCAGCGAATTCGTTAGTAATCCCGATATAAGTCTTACACTCTGAAACTCCTTGATTAGCTTTTAATTGCTATGTTGATTTATTCAAGTTTAACGAAAATTCCAAATTAAAATGTCGGATAACGGATTTTTTTCGCTGCCCGTAAAGAAATATAGCTCTTTCACACGGTATCCTGTGAAATATCTAATTTTTTCTGACGAAAAATTACATTTTCACATTAAAATCCCTCCACAATGTTCAATTCAGATATAATGCCATTTATTCACGGTATTTGAAGAACTGGTCCGAAAATGATATTTTGATATTTTGAAATTTTTAGGAGAAGAAGAATATCAAAGGAAGGAAGGAATGCTCGAAGTCTTCTACACAAATTTCAATGATGTTGTTACATAATCATAAGGGACATGTTTATTCGGATTCAATTTATTCCTTAGTTCAGAAGTGGGGCAATTTTGAAATATTGGTGGCAGAACATCATCCACCGTTTTGTTGGAAAAAAACGCTCATCCTGAAGATCCTGTTCATAAAAATGGTGGGTATCAAATTAGGCTATTATCATCAGTTCTTGATGAGTGTACGAAGTTTAAATTGAATTCGACGTTTCAAAGTGGGTCAAAAATACGTTCAAAGATTCCGCACAAACATACAAACACACTGAAATACAAACATACCTACCAAGCAGATATAAGCGTGTTAAAAAAAGATTATGACGTCATCAGTACTGAAGAGACGCGTTTGCCACCGGACATTATTCGGAAATTTAATGAAATTGTAGGGTTTGAATGGAGTTTTATGAAGTATTACAACATATGTTATCAGAAAATAGCAAATGATTCTACTAGGTATTTCAAATATTCAGATAGAGAAATTAGAAGACGAATTAGTGGGATTGAGTAGACTTCTATATCAACTTATCTACTAGAGCTTGACTTCATCCTCCACATCGGAAATGTATATCGGAATGGTGATTGTTAGTCAAGTGGACGAAACTACCTCTAATGAGGTTCAATTTCAGTGTGATTCGAACTTTGGTATCCTGTGTCGTGAGTCAATATCCCATGGGACCTCGAAGACAACATTACCTTCGTCGACACAATCCCAACGTCCTATCAACCACACCATAACGACTCTCGATTAATATGGATATGGCGTCGGCTCGAATAGCTTTGACGGAAAATAATTAGCTAGAAGAGAAAAATCGGCGATTATATTTGATCCGGGTTTATGGGAGAGAGAGGACCGCAAATTGCCAATCTTGTTGGGAGTTGTTAATTGGGAAGGATTACAGCCGATTCGTATGCAATACAGGTCTTCTCTTCATCATTATTTCGCTGGGGAGCCACATAGTCATTGCCTAATTTCCAATAGTGACAAAAACGTTTCTGGAAGGGTTACATCTGTCGAAATAACGAAGCAGAGATACGCTTGACGCTAAAAGATTACTTCGAATTTGATTTGGGCGAGCCAAGATGAACAGGGAAAATGATATTTGATGCAAGTAGAAGCGAACCAATATTGTACATACTGATGTCACTTCAGTTGAAAATGGAGCAGCGTTATCAGAGACGCTATATATTTTATAGTTTTTGGACATTGTTGGGAGTTGTTAATTGGGAAGGATTACAGCCGATTCGTATGCAATACAGGTCTTCTCTTCATCATTATTTCGCTGGGGAGCCACATAGTCATTGCCTGATTTCCAATAGTGACAAAAACGTTTCTGGAAGGGTTACATCTGTCGAAATAACGAAACAGAGATGCGCTTGAAGCTAGAAGATTACTTTGAATTTGATTTGTGGCGAGCTGAGATGAACGAGGGACAATGATATTTGATGCGAGATGAAGCGAACCAATATTGTTTCCTTGTACAATATTGGTTCGCAATATTATTGAAAATGGAGCAGCGTTATCAGAGAAGCTCTTGTAGTTTATTGGACATTTACAGTGAAATCGGTATGGAGCAGACAGAAGATGGACTGATATACACTCACCGGCAAAAAACCGGCCACCAAAAAATTTTGCCCTATAACTTTTTATTTCTTGTCCGATTCTGGGGAAATTTTGATCAAACAGTATCAACATGTTTTTGAATGTCAGCCTATATATAAGGTCCTTAGAAAAGCTGATGGCTTGGCAAAGGTGAGTGGTTAAACTTAGCTTCATTATGTTTTGGAATGAAGTTTGATATCTTCTTAAAACAATGGTTCTCGATTCTTGTCGATAACCAATTCTTAAGAGAAGATACAAGTGTTTTAAAAGAGAATTTTTTTATTTTTATTAACAATAATTCAGAACCATTCTCCAACGTCCTGCATCATCATGTTTTCAATTGGAGTTTGATCCTTCTTTGTCCCTTCTTAACACAATGGTTCGAGATTCAAGTCAATTTTTTTTTATATAAGAGAAGATAACAGTTTCGTATGGAAGTAAAGATTTTAAGAATTTTAACAACAATAATTCCGAGGGGAAACCGCGGTGGAATTCTGGTGTACAAACAACTTGAATTCCTTGGAATTCCCCGGATCTCCTTGGAATTCCTTGAATTTCCTTAGATATCTTTGGGTGAAGTGCGGTATATTGCTGGTCTACCAACAACTGGAATTCCTTAGATTTTCCTGGAAATCCTTGGCATTCCTTGGTTTTTCTTAGAATTCCTTGGATTTTCTTGGATTTTCCTGGATTCGCTTGGAAATCTTTGGAATTCCTTGGATTTCCTTGGGATTCTTTAGAATTCTTTAAGTGGAGTGTGGTATAATTCTGGTGTACAAACAACTGGAATTCCTTAGAATTCCATGGAGTTGTTTGTAATTTCTTGAAATTCTTTGGATATCCTTGGAATTCCCTGGATTTCCTTTAAGTTTCTTGGAATTCCTTGTGTGAAGTGCGGTATAATCCTGGTGTACAAACAACTGGAATTCCTTGAAATTTCCTAGAATTCCTTGTAATTTCTTGTTTAAGTGAAGTTTGTTGTACCCAATTTTGACTGCGATTTACCCCTCGAATAATTCAGAACTCATAGAGCATCTTGAGGATAAACTCCATGTAGGTTATTCTGATTATTGTTCATATGAGTGTTAATAAGAATTGGAAAACACTTGTATCTTGTCTTGAAAATGAGATATTGACGTAATTCAAGAACTATTGTGTTGAGAAAGGATCACACCTCAATCCGAACTATAATGAAACCAAGTTCAACCACTCAATTCTGCCACAGTGCGAAATAAAGGGTGATTTAGTGACTTTGGTGTTTCCTTGTATAATGATCAAGTCATCAGCTTTTCAAGGAAATCAATTAATATTCAAGCTAACATTCCGGAACATGAATCTACGATGTGATCAAAATTTCACAATTATCGGACAAGGATTAAAACAGATACAGGGAGAACAATTTTGTAAATTTTTTTGGTGGCCGTTCTTTTTACCGGTAAGTGTACATTGTCTCAGTGACTTTGCACTATCTATCTGTGTATTGTCCCATTAAATATAGTTGCCAATGTAGATGAAAGGTTCTTGGTGATGCTATACAAGCAAAATACGAACCAGCAATGTATTCCATCATGCGATATGGTTGCAGATGTAGAAAAAACAATCTCAGTGACAGTGAAGTCAATATGACTCGGGCAGAAAATCAACAGAGACACAATTATTCAGTTACTATATGTGACTCTTGAATAGTTGCGAACGAAGCAAGAATGACAACGAATTGATATCTGAATAATGCAAGAAGAAGACGAACATGGTATATAAAATGATGTTGTTACATCGGACGATTTATCATCCGATATGGTTGACAATGAAGCAGAAAAGATCTCATTGATATTATAGTATCACATTCTAGTCGGTTCACAAAATTAAAATTGCTTGATGACCTTGAGAGTTGTTTTTTTTCAGTAGGCCATTTCAAACACCTCTCTACTAATGAAATTATTTCTGCATATTTTGCATACTACAAACTGGAATGATTTACGATAATTTACTTGAGCCTGTATGACATTATCATTTCTAGATTTCCTGTACACCCCTGCTTTGACGAAGGTGAGCAAAGCCCGGTGGCTCGAGCCAGATATGAACGGCTTATATGTGAAGCAAAGCCACCAATTATCTGAACAAATTGCCAGAATTACTGACTCATCCCCAATCTAACTCTCACACCCTGACTCTGACTGTTATTAAACGTAGACAGTTAATTTATTGCTTGTTTGCTATGTGTTACTATAAATTATCTCTACCTTCTACAATGATGAGTAGTATTATTTTCCAGGTGACGTTTCTGTTTATTCCGAATTAATTCATTGTGTTTTGTTTCAGTATAGATATCGCGGAATATAAATTTTTTGAGCATATGATCAGAGGTTGATACCAGAAATTTTCGTTATTAGAAGAATCAAAAACCAACATGCATACAAGAGCGAGCATATTCCTGATATCCTGAAGAAGACTGACCATAAGAAATGTTCGAATCCATGAATTGACAAACCATCAAAAGATCATACCCGTAAAACGTCATGCAAAGAATTTACTGTGCAACTTCGGAGTGAACGTTGATGTTGTAGTACCAAACAAGTTAATTCAATTCCCTGTTTTCATCAGGACCCGAATAAAATATTCAAAATAATTTTAAGAGAAGGATATACCCGCAACGAACAACATTATTGAAGTCACTGGTATATCAAGAGAAGCATCATCCTCCAGAAATTCAATACAAATTATGAAATGGAAACATCACTCTGCATATCCAAAGAGCACCGTTAACAGAAACTAATTTGCCTTCTAGTATCGCATCGATATTGAAAACACTCATTGTTCCAATATATGTTTGCTTTGTTCACGATATTCGTTTCCGACATTGGGCGCTTTATTGCTTTTCCAGACTATTACCATAAAAACGTTATTGGAATTATGTGGAAGATCGAGGTATCTTGCTGCTGATACAGTAATTAGGGAATCAAATCAGAAATGTTTGTTGATTTATTGGAGGAATTACGTACAACTGGTGCGTTATAACAATTTCAACAAATTTTGTGGATTGAACTAAAGGTAATTTGCTGAGGGAGATGGAGATTGAAAAAAACAGCACTTCTACGTTACACGTTGTATAGTTGTACTACAAATTAGTGTGTAACGTATAGAGGGTTTCAATTGTTCACCATCAAGATGACAGTGTAATGCAATATAGTATGCGGTTTCACGATCCTACTTCCGAACTTAGCCAATAGATGGCGAAAACAGCAGCAATTATCAGAAGATCGAGAGCTACTGATAAGGCCTGGTGGGCCGTAACAGTGCTATCTTCCTGAATTCATGCTAGTATATCCATCCTCGATCGCTTAGTTATGAGAGTCAGTTGTTTATCTTTATCAAAATTGGTGGATTATATCATCTCAATAGTGCATGATGTATTCTTCTTCAAACTCCTGGAGTGATAGTGGTCGGTGGCATATAGCATTTGACAGTCTTAGCTGATGAGTTTGGAGAGCTGAATCATCGCCGAGAAAATGTTATACGAAGATGAACCATTGGAATCTACTCGGATAGCTAGGCAGCAATCAAAGCAGTCAACTCACTGCAAGTTAACCCAAAACTAGTCTGGGACTGCTTAGAAATCCTGAATGGAATGGGCAATCAGAACAGACTGGCTATAGAATGAGACGAACACATACAGGGTACGAGGGCAACGAAGAGGCAGGCTCACTTGCCCGAGCAGGAGCAAATATAGCTCTGAATAGTCCAGAACCCTTTCATGGTATTCCGAAAGCTGTACAAAAAAGTATAAAATGATGGGTGTGAACCAAATCTAGAGAATGGGAGAACAACACGCCAGGAATGAGACAGAAAGAGGACTTTATCAAAAATGCATCTCCAACATTCACAGAATATCTACTGAGCCAGTTACGAAGTTCAACTAGATTACTAGTAGGACTTCTCACATGCTCAACAAACACATCATGAGTACTTTAGGTCTGGCTGGAAGAATCCTGCACGATTCACTGTTGCGTTCCAATTAACAGTGCACCTCCTAAAGTGGCGCATGGAGTTAAAGCCTACACAGAACACGCAGAAGGAGATGATGATGTGGTTGTGAGCATCAGAGAAGAAATAGGACGGTGTATGTAGGTGAGTGTGGAAAACTACCAGCTGAGCGTGTGAGCGGGCCAGCTGCTTAGTGTACCCCGTAGTCTCTAACGGGGGTTAACGAGGATAGCTAGCAGGTCTGCCTCTGCGCATATGGTAGTGAGTACATTACTAGCCTACAAAACACAGCCGAAAAACTCTGAAAGAGAGCTGATGGGCGGTGCCTGAAAAGGATGTTAGCCATAGCTCTCTTGAGCGAACCACATCAGTCATTGAAAACACTTGGGGTTTGCAAAAAGGTCCCATTAGGGACTAATTGCTGACGTGCAAACGTCCCCCATCAGTACCAGTATCAGTACGAAGTTCAACTAGATTACTAGTAGGACTTCTCACATGCTCAACAAACACATCATGAGTACGTTAGGTCTGGCTGTGTAGGTTCTGTCAGGCAGAGGAGGAAACAGTACTGTACACATAATTATATACTTTGCCACTGTGAGGGCTTTTCAAGACTGAGGTTCCTTACAATGGTAAAGGAAAAACCAAGAGCCCAGATACACAGGTGATCTGAGAGCTAGCCTCTGCATGGAGTCTCATGAAGAAAGCATGCACTGAAAAAAAAATTGAAATGTTCCTGAAGGTTTACGCAATAATTTGTTATAAAAATTCTCATTGATAGGAAAACTTGATGAAATATCTAGTTGGAGTTGAGATTTTACTCAAAAATTTTGATCAGTGAATTCACCCACAACCACGAATGCAGTCATTCAAATGAATATCCTACAGTGTGTCTAGCCATCAAAGAAGCGATTTGGAGGACAGACACAATAGATCTGAGAGGGTTGCGTCGTGGATGCAGATAGCCCGAACGTCCCATTATAAATCTAATCTAATCGACAAAGCCGTATATGTTCCAAATTATTTCTGGAAGATCAATGAAACATTTTATTCCATCGAAAAGAAAATTTACATTATCCAATAATACTGGATTAGATTAGATTAGATTTGGAATGGGGCCTTCGGGCTATCTGCCTCCACACTGCGACCTTTTCAGATCTATTGTGTCTGCCCTCAAAATCGATTAGAGTTCTTCGGCTAGCCCCGCCTTCTCTATGAGACTCCATAGGCTAGCTTTCAGATCTCCTGTGTATCTCGGGGCTCCTGGTTTTTCCTCACCCAGCGTATGGAACCTTAGTCTTGACAAGCCCTCAGAGTGGCAAAGTATGTGTACTGCTGTTTCTTCCTCTTCTTGACAGAACCTGCACAGCATGAATACCCCCATAGGTGGGCATTATGGTGGATAATGAAAAACTAAGAAGCCCTCCTAATATTTGGGGCACTTGCTCATGAAGTTCGAGAATAAAGGTCAATACGATCATCACTCCAACGTATCCAAGACAAGTAATGGAGATGGGTCGGTATACTCGGGTGTTAGCAGTGAGAGAGATGAATCATTTCGAAACATATGACAAAGATGATAGTGGATAGGTGGTGGTGGGAAAAACGGATATATGATCTGAATTTAATATCACCTGTCTTAGAATTATAATGTACTGTTTGGCTATGAAATGATACATTCTATGGATTCAAGGGCTACATTATTTCTTCCCTGTATCAAATCTAGAAGAATCTACTGCCTATTTGGAAAGTTGATCTTCAATGATTGATATATTCCAATAAGCACTTGTATGAAATTCTTGTAAGAAACTTGTATACCTAGATTTTCCTCGATGTGGTTGAGTTATAACAGATAGTTTTATGCAACCGGGCTGATGTAATATGCGGTGGCGTCTCGAATTGTCTTGTTTCGAATACGATATCGTCTACCGACCAGGAAATCAGAACATAGTTGCAGATACATTCTCGAGAATCAGTTGTTCCACACCTCGCCATCAGAAAATAGCAAAACTCTTTATAATCTGCATAATTCTCTGTGTCATCCTGGCATCACTCGTTTGTATCATTGGGTACGCTCTAAAAATCTGCCATACTCATCTGAAGATATTCGAAAAATAACAACATCTTGTCCCATTTGTGCAGAATTGAAACCAAGATTCCACAAGAATCAAGGTGTCCTCATAAAAGCAACATCAAGTTTAGAAAGACTCAATCTTGATTTCAAAGGACCCTTACCAACCTCATCGAATAATAAATATATTCTAACTGTTATTGATGAATATTCGAGGTTTCCGTTTGCATTTCCATGTCCTGACATCACCTCAGTAACAGTGATACAATGTTCACGAGAAATATTTGCGATATTTGGAATGCCATCATACGTACACTCTGATCGAGGGGCCTCATTGATATCGAAAGAGCTGAAAGGTTTCTTGGAATCACATGGTGTAGCAACTAGTCGTACTACTGCCTATAATCTGCAGGGTAATGGACAGTGTGAGAGGTGTAATGGAATCATTTGGAAAAATATTGAGCTAGCATTGAGGGCTCAGAATTTGAAAATTCATCAGTGTGAATCAGTTTTACAGGATGCTGTGTATTCTATAAGATCATTGCTATGCACTGCTACTAACTGTACCCCACATGAACGAATGTTCAGTCATCCCCGTAGATCTCCCAATGGCACTTCAATTTCATTGTGGCTAACCATTCCTGGCCCTGTACTACTCAAGAAACATGTGAGAGCTAACAAATATGAACCATCAGTGGAAGAGGTTGAATTAATTGAAGCGAATCCCGATTATACATATGTACATACGTTATCCCAATGATGGAAACGAGACAACAGTTTCGATTCGTCACTTAGCACCTCGAGGAGATGTTACTTTACCTATTCATTCGAGAACTGTTGATGAAGGAAGTTCTACACGGATGAACAATGGTTCACAATCGATTGTACATAGAGAGACCGATAAGGAGAACATAGGATCCAATGAACTGGTAAAAGAAGTTCAGAATATAGATCAGAGCCGTTTTGGGAATGAAAATAATCCCATGTCTACACAAGAAGGATATCATGTAGAAACTATAGACTCTATGCCATCAGGAAATGAAAATGATCCTGTATCTATACAGACTCTGGGCCATCAAATCGTCCAATTCGTAACAAGAAACCGCCGAGGTATTTGAAGGAATTCGTCAGGTTCGTCAGGTTCTAGAACTCCTAGAGGGGAAGAATGATGTAATATTCTCAGCTAGAATACTCTGTATTACTATTTATGTTATTGTCATTGTCAAGTTGATAATAGTATATTCTTCAACGAGCGTATATTGATAGCTATTATTCCCGAGGATATGATTCCGAAACGAGCCGTAGGCGAGTTTCGGAATTATCCGAGAGAATGATAGCTATTATACGCGAGTAGAAGACTATACTTTCTCTACGACTATACGATAGTCAGATATTTAATATAATCTAATTATTATTCATGAAAATAATATACTTGATGTATGAATTTTAATGATTATGATAATACAATTGACAGGAATCTTTAATATTCAACGAACTCAATGATGAAACAATACAATAATTATAAGGTCAGTAAATTATGTTTCTCGTACTTAGTGACTAAATTTTTAGTGATATTCTCACAATTCGTGAAATTTTACTGTTGGTGTTGCATTTGAATCAACACTGACAATTTTATTCATATTGCTAGTTGATGTTTTTTGTGTGAAGGAACTGTTATCTGATGATGATGAACATTGTTCGATTGAAGAATTCGAATCTGCCGTTTTTTTATTCAACATGGAATCTTCTAGAAATCCTTCTGCCACCGATGTGCTCTTCCAGCCACCATGTCTTTCCAATGCTGTTATACCTCCACCTGCATTGACAAGCAAAGCAATGCCCGGTTTACATCTCGGGATTTGGTAGCTTCAAAAATGTAACTATTTGTTTTCCCATTGCTGCAAACTTATTAATTCCAATTTTTCAAAGAGTACATTTTCCTTTTTGGTAATTCATGAAAAAATTGGGAATCCCAACATTTGCTGCTCGTATATCAATGTACTTTTTACGAAACTGATAAAATTTCCCGGTTACAGTGAACCTCCATACAATTTTTGTTTTGGTCTCAGGAATAGTTATCATCCATGGAGATCCAAGATCTTGAATTTCTTCAATATTCATAGAGTACATTTCTACGGAATGGCAAGCCTCCATTATATCCTCCAGATATCAAAGTTAAAACTTAAAAGACTCTATAAGTCAATCTGACATTCGCGAAAGTCAAGCCGTGACGTGACCCGTAAAATGAAGCAGAGCCTTCTTGAGAAATTTGTTTTGTAGATTTGCTGGTTTTTCATTAGTCTAACCTTTTCAGTTGCTGTGGATCCTGAAAATTCTGAATCTGTGATTGGTCGAGTGCCGTTGAATAATGAGTTGGGATCCACGGTGTCTTGGAATCATCTTCATTCATCAATTACTAACCTATTGATCATTCTAGAACACGTGATTTTGACATGGTTTCTTGGGGGGCACACAAATTATCTGTTAGGTTACCTTTGATGAGCATTGCCCAGGCCGTCCCTCTGCCACATCCACAATATAATAACAGTTTCACCAAACAAAATTATGAAATTCTTTCTGGTTCCAACTCGGATTCCAAGGAAAACGATTCAACTAATTCTGGTTTTCTATGACAGATCTTGACAAAATACAAAGTTTGCCCCTCAGCAACCTGTCGAATGTGTAGAATACGATAGTCGTAGAGAAAAGTCGATTAAAGCCTTATCATTCTCAAAAGGTTTTCCTTACACGGGCCACCAGTCGTTAGTATATGGTCTGTTTGATTAAACTTTGTTTTGGTCTATCCCCAATACTCCCCACGATTTCATCAATTCCAATCATTACTAATCCTTCTCGAAATCCAGATCGCTAAACAATGACGTTAACGAGAGACCTATCGAACAATTTGCCAACATGTACAAATGAATGGACGGTTATTATGTCTCGGCGAGATCATTAAATTTAAGAGGTTTCCTTTTTTGCTGCCTTAATTAAGGGAGTAGCTAATGAACTGCTCGATCGATTTAATCCCACTACCGTGAAGAATCTGATACGGACCGAGTTAATTTATTCAATAGTTAATTATACCCGGTCTTTTATAAGAGGAGGTACTCGGATTTTTTATTCGGGAAAATTCTCCCAAGGAAATATCCGCCGATAGAATCTACATAAAGGGTTAATTATTGGCCGTGGAAAAGTTGGGGAAGATTATGCTAGCGGTCCTAAACATTTTCAGGGAATTCCCAGAAAATTGGTACATTGACATTATATTGGCTAATAATCATCGCAATCATAATTTGATAAACTATGAATTTGAACAAAGATGATGATGAGATATTCTCGAACACTTTCTGTAGAATTTTCATGGGATTCCCCATCACATGACTAATCGCTTATCCGAAATATAGGAGTGTCCTCTCTCTTCTCATAGATTTTGAAAAAAGTTCTTCTTGATAGAGGTCTTGAATAATATAAATCTAATTCGCATTCTCTATGTGATGAAAATATCAATTCTTTCTCGGTTCATTCAACAGAAAATAACTACTTGCCTGGCTGTAAGCGAATTGTCAATGTATTTCTTTATTTATATATATCTATTTTTTCATGTTCACAATTTATCCGAGCTCATTCCTTTTCAATACTTTCACCCAATCAAGTGGTTCAAACTCAAACGATGATGATTTTTATAGACCTTCAATCGCAGAACTGAATTCAGGTTACTGAGGAGGGTTGAATCCGGAATGAGTTTATTCTTATGATATCATGTAACCTGTTTGTGAGCGATATAACTCCCATATCACAGATACGAATAATTTTTCACACTCAAGCTCATTGAGATCATCAGAGTTTATACGGTGAACTTCTATACAATTCAATTTTCATTTCAATACAACAATACAATATAATTCTCAGATTTCAGATCGTTATAGTTTTAGTTATATTATAGGGAGATGAAAATTGTGTACATCATGAAGAATGGCTAAAAGAATAACTGAACTTCAGGCTACTGATGAGGATATGATATCCAAAATGAGTTTTACTCGATATAACCTGTTTGTGAGAGATATAATTCCCATATCACTGATACGAATGATTTTTTTTTTGAAGTTCCAAGCTCATCAAGTTCATACAAGTATACTTCTCCTATACATTTCAATTTTCATTCCAATACTGGAAGTTATATTCCTCTATCATAGTGCTTGGTATCACTATCAGCAATAACCTTTCTTGGGAAAATCACGTGAGATCAATTGCTAAAAGTGCATCCCAAAAATTAGATTTTCTGTTTCGGGCCAGGAGCTATTTCACTTCCAGTCAGCTGCTTATGATCTATAAGGCACAGATCCGACCTGTACTGGAATACTGTTCCCATATTTGGAGTGCAGCACCCAAACATACCCTGAAACTATTGGATTCTGTCCTAAAAAGGGCAATTCGTCTCGTGGGTGATGCATCGCTCAAAAACTCACTCACTTCTCTGGAACACCGTAGAAAAGTTGACGATCTGGCTCTATTTTATAGATATTTTCATGGACGACGCTGTTCTGAAATATCAACAATTGTTTCTTTCTTGGCAGTCCCCGCGAGCTTAACCCGTCGAGTTGAGGCTTCGCACCCCTTCGTGGTCACTTTGGAGACCTGCAGAACATCTCTTTCCAAAGACTCGTTCATCCAACGAACAGCGAAGCTCTGGAATACATTGCCAAGGGAGGTGTTCCCCGAAGCATATAACCTCCAGAAATTCAAGAAGAACACCAATTCCTACTTAATTTCCCTTGGTTCTCACGATGTTCTCTGAACATTACAGGATATTCCCTTTCGTGGGAACCAAAACATAAAAAAAACATCATATCATTCTATTCGATAATTTCAATCCTCAATTCCAGAGGATTTCGATTTGTCATGCTCTCTTTTTGGATATTCAACAGATATAATGGGCGTGTACACCTTAGTAGAACTTTCAACTCCAACCATGTTTATAATGATCCTTTTATACATAAATAATGATTGAAGACATAATTCGATCGAAAAATTGATTGGAATGTTTTTTTTTTGACATAAATAATAGTCTGAAAACGGACCCTCTTATGACGTAGAAACCTCATCTCGCCATAGTTGAAAGAAAATACCAAACGCCCGACGGAGACTGAGGCAACTGATATATTAATTCTTTCAACTGTGATCTCGCGCTAATTCACTCTGTCAGAAATCATGTCTCATTCATCTCTGTCTGGAATAGTCTTGTTTCAGTATTAGGGTTTTGACGTCACATCATCGCCTCGTTTTCAGAGGTCCGAAAAATCGGGGATCTCAATAATTTTTTATAAATCGTAGGGAGCTCACAGAAAGAAACGGTTTGCGGTGGTGAGCTAGTTTGGGTGAGTTCTATCGAATTATGAAATAATTTTTTTTTGTGATATAAGCCCAATGTTCGACGTGGTGAATAGCCAGGAAACTAGTTGTTTTCTGTTGAATATTCAGGATGATATTATATGCATATCTTTATATGAAGGCGAATGCAAATTCTCTACTTCAGGAGATTTTTTTTCCGAATTCTTATCGTGTGTGTTCAATAGATGTATTTCAATATTCGTCGTGGCATATAGCCAGGAAAGTAGTTGTTTTCTGTTGAATAAACCGAGAAAGAATCATTATTTTCATCGCATGGAGAATGCGAATTCTCAATGTATTTCTTCATATATATATCCATTTTTTTGTGTTCATAAATATATCTGAGAATATTCCTTTTCAATATTTCAGTACTCACCCAAAAAATCCATTGAGGTTTGGAGAAATGAAAGTGTTTAGAGACCAACTTTTGTCCAGTTCTAATCACGTATATCTCTTCATTATTCGATTCCGAAAATCATTAACTAGACAATTTCAG
This sequence comes from Phaedon cochleariae, assembly GCA_918026855.4. NCBI lineage: Eukaryota > Metazoa > Arthropoda > Insecta > Coleoptera > Chrysomelidae > Phaedon > Phaedon cochleariae. Next base: position 6,247,502 of record OU896709.1, read on the forward strand.
CCCGAAGTCATTGTTTCCTTTGAAACTTCAGAAAACTTCAACCGAAATGATCGTATCACGCGCTCTATTGGTCGCCAATCGCAGGCCCGGACTGGCTCCTATTTTGCTACCGGGCATTATCTTTGACCGGCCCCCAATTCTGAGGTCTGTTTTATTCGGTATAAATAATCGTTATTTCAATATGTTCATTCATTAAAAAATCAAATGAAAACATTTTCATTCCTCCGACAATAGATAGAACAGAACATAAGAAAAAAATGAATCAACTGATACATTTAGTTATAGTGAAATTGTGAATTTCAAATATACTCTAGATTTCTGCTCAAAGCTGGTGCTACGCCCTCTATTATATCTGAATTTTTTAATTTGCTTAATATTGTCTTTTCCATAGACATCAACATAAAAGCTTCCAGCTTCTCCTGTGTCATTGAACTCCTCAGCCTGTTTTTTATTATTTTCAGTTTAGAGAATCCAGTTTTCCATGTTGTTGAAATCTGCGTTCTAGAGTACCAGCAACCGTATCAAAAATGACATGATGGACTTCAACCATATATTTTTCTGTTGCAGTTTTCAAAGTGCTATGTGTATTAGGTATATTCACCTGATAAAATTTTGGGCTTGTGAACTTTTTTTTCAGGTAGAGAATCTTCTACAACTGATACAGAATTTTGTCTCTCTATAGTTCTTCGTTAGCAATTGAAACAAATCTACTTGCTGATTTGTGAATATTCTCAAAATCTCTAGATATTCTTTTAATATCTTCTAAAACGTGCATACCAATCAGACGAACTAGACAAGCCCAGTCAGCACATCCCTTTGTTGTCAACCTCGAAAGATGTCGAACAGCACTTTATCAAGACTCCTTCATCCATAGAACGGCTAGGCTCTGGAATTCATTGCCTGTGGAAGTATTCCCAACAACATATAATCTCCAAAAGTTCAAAAAAAATTCCAATACCTACCTCCTGTCCCTATCCTCCCTAGGAACGCACGATGTTCTTTGAACATTATAGGGATTCCCTTTCGTGCGCTCCAAGCGATAAAAAAAAAAAAATCGCCATTTTGTAAGCTTGTAAAACATCTAAACCGTTTGTTTGCAAGTATTTAGATAGAGAAATTTTTTTCAAGGCATCAGATTACGATGACCATCTGGTCTAACCTATAGTATTCAATCTTTTATGTTGCTTATTGCTCCGGAAGCTGCGCGACAACCGAGAGGTCAAGGAAACCCCGACTTCTCGCGTGCCTTCAATTCCCCGATTGCTTCCGAGTCTAGGCGCCGTGTCCAGCGTAAAAATATCTATTACAATTGAGAATCTGCCTATTTGGATTTAGATTATGAGACTAATTTGTGATGAAAGCGATATTCGTGTAGAATCAGTGCCTCACAAAATTATCTACCGCGGCCCCCCGGCCCCGGTTTGACGCCGGCCCACCGGGCATTTGCCCGGTTGCCCGCCGGGCCAGTCCGGCCTGGCCAATCGTCATATAGGGTCAGCCGTAGGAGCTTTTCCGGAGGTAACCAGATAATGTGTGCGGCCGAAGCTAATGACCGTAGAGTCCGGTGATTTATTCCGGACCCAGAATCCGGCGGTATCTCTGTTTGATTCTGTTTATACTAACACGCCACAGCACACTTTGATATATTCGAGGGCCTTATTAGCTCTAATGCCGCGTTAACTCAATTACAAGTGCCGACCTACGTATAATTTATGTTTCGGATTCGTCGTGTTCGGCTCGTCTGGATTAGTTTCGATTTACAGGGTGTTCCAGATATGATGGGTGATTCACTCAGGACCAGATCACCTTCATGAAATCTACAGTTTTCAACCGATTATTATTTTTCTTGTCGCAGCAACTGGGATCGAAAGGTCCACGCTTACACAAAGTGGAATATTATTCAGATTTCCACTGCAAACTCTGATTTTTATTTTATGTCAAAATTGCGAATTAGAACTAGCGACTTTTTTTGAGAAACTTTGACCCCACCATACTGGAATCATTAATAGTAGATTGTTTTATTAGGATCAAAAGTGACACTTTGTTTGACAAGCGAATTTTGCATTTGCGAGGCGGAGCGTTTAGCGAAGCCGAGCGAAAGCAAAATTTGCGAGTCGAACAAAGTCACTTTTGATCCGAATGAAACATGCTATTTTTTCTGCAACCGAAACAATTAACTCAAATAAACGTGTGAAGTAACCACCAATGCCGTGCCATATGTATGCAATGCAACAAATATTGACAAATAATCCATGTGGTGAGAATATTCTACCTGCATTAACAGCAGGTTAAGTTTTCTAGGATGTTCGAATTGTAGTTTCAATATAAATACAACCACAGAGTGACATATTTGTGTATGGACCAGGTGCTCTAATGGCAAATACAGCGCCAGTGCCAGCAATAGGAACAAGACGTGGCAAATGTTAGGTTAGTGAGCATATCAACAATGATAATAGTGATTATTTATTCCTCTCCGTATATACTACACTGTGTTTGACTTGATAATCAAATGAAGCTGAACAATATCGTTGTTTGAGACGAAAAAAATATTGCTTGCCGTGATTATTCAAAAACAAGTTTTCCATCCCGAGAATAAGGAATGAAATACATATCAAGCAAGTATTTGAATCTTGAAGGCTTCCATGATCAAAACTAAAATACCTAACTGAGATGTTTATAATTCCAATACTAAACTATAATAAAGTGTATTTATATCTCCAGCATGGGTATAAAATGCCAAATCTGCTGAAATCGGAAACAAATCAGGTATGCGTCTCAACCCAAATAACCAACCGTCACAATGTTGTTTATTCTTGATGACGCCCAGTAGGTCCTTTTTAGTTCCTAGGAGCTAAAGTTGAATTTTAGCTCCTAGGAGCTAAAGTTGAACTTTAGCTCCTAGGAACTAAATATGTTGCCTAGCAACATACCTATTTTTGTGTCAGTAATAGAAACGTCAATTTAAGAGGTAATTTTGGTATCAAAATGGACGACTTTTGTGTCGGTTGCAGAAAAAATGTATTTTCCTACGACCACCTATGAAAACAGCACAGAACACATTGATTCGTTAATGATAAAGTGACTCGTTTCACTATGTCAACATAAAACAGAAAGTTCGAGAGCAGAACTCACATGGGTGGAAATATTCGAAAATCGCACAGTAACAGGGTCTATAGATTATGATGTAGCAATGAATGATTATTATGCTGAATTATGGTAAGTTAAGTTATGGTCAAGTTAATGGAAAGTTAGTGTCGATTCAACATGAGTTATTGTCGTTAATGTTGACGTAATGTTAAGTTGATGAAAAGTTGAAATCAAGTTAATTTCAATTGAAAGTTGAATGAATTAATGTCAATGTATTGGCAATTTAGTGATTAATGTGAAGTTATTGTCAATTGGATATTGAGTTGATGGTAATTTTATTTCAAGGTAATGTCAAGTTAATTTTGAGTTAATGTTGATTTAATGTTGTGTTAATGTTGAATGAAATCTCACTCTGTTCCTTTTCTACATCCTTGCAACCTACGTGCACTGTAGTAGCGAGTAGAATATTTTCGATCTGAAAGTGAATACCGAACAAGTTGGTTCATCGGTTAATCTAACCCTCCTAGTTAATTCTCCCATTAACTTCCGTATAGCTTGTTAATTGAACACAGCACAGGAATGCGATAACACAATCTCGGATTCAACCTAAAAGTACATTTTCATTGCGAGTCGTCTGGAATATCGCCTGGCAGAACAAGTTCGGAAACCGCCAGGATGGCCATAAAGACATCAAATTCCCGTTTTCCCCTATTGCGAAACTTTGATGGCGCTGTAATCGTAGATAATTGTGAGAGACTGAAGCGAATTAACTGAACAACAATGTCGGCTTTTTATGTAGACGGCTTGTAAAAACATCCCCGTCTGACCGGAAACGAAGTTTGCTAGTTCGGAAGAGGATTTCTTATGATATTCTCTGAGGAAAGAGGATTTTCCATGGAGGATGTCTTGCTAGTTCACTTCGCGTTTCTTTCGACTTGTGACTTAATGATGAATGGGTCGGCAAAAAGCTCTACTGTCTAAGATTATAACTTCATAATGCTATGCAGAGCTTTGAAGGGAAACTTTGAATTAGAGACGAAGACTGATATCAGTGCCTGAAAAATATGATATGTTTTTCACACGAAATTGAATAATAGTATTTTACACACCTAGGGTAAGAAATAGGCTATTATATAGCGCCGAAGGATATAATGTGCTCCATCCAAGGTATATTCAATATTTTTTCCACTACTAACACTGAAGAAGCAACATCTTTCATTAATTCAGATTCTCATTTCCATTGTGAAAGTGTGAAGTTTTGAGTTACATTTATTCTGATAAGAATAATCTTGTACTCCTCCCTGCATGAAGTTTGGAAGGATACTGATACCACTGATGAATATCGCAAGTAGATATTGAAAATGCAATATTCATTGTAATGAATCTGATACCATTGAACAATCATTGAACAATCATTGAACTGGTAAATATCATATCGCGTCGACCATACACGACTACCATAGCTGAAATTGTTTTGATTGGTCAAAAAATGTGTCTATTCCGAAAGCCATGGTTATTTGAATTCTTGGTCTAATTCACACATGACAGTGACAATGCAATCACATATGATTTGTATTGTGATATTTTCAGAATTTTTTAATCAGATTATTATTCAAACATTCTCCATTTACGTCGAAAGTTGATTTCGGCTGTGATGAGATTTGTAGTTTCAAATCTATTTGGTTTCAAGAATGTAGCATTTTTCGTTTGTTGCATTCGCATCGATATCTTTGTGTGTATATTGCATAATGTCATCAACACTATTGACAGTTTTTTTCTACCTTGGTGAAATTTCTTCATGTATTCATCATTATTTACCTAGGTTTGAAAAATTTTATTTCTCAATAGAGCAAAACTTCGAATTATGGTGATTCCTCAGGTTAGTGGTGGCAAAAATATTTAAAATAGTATCTATGATATTATGCAATATACACACATAGATACCGATGCTTTTGCAACCAACGAAAACTGATTACATTACATTAAAATCTCATTACAGCCGATACCAACTTCTGAAATTATGAAAGATGTTTGGAATGATGTGTTTATTATTCCTGAAAATTTCACAAAACAAATCATACGTGAGCTGTCAAGCTATCACTGTCATGTGTGAATCAAACCAAGAATCCAAATAACCATGACTTTCGGTAAGGACACATTTTTTGACCAATCAAAACAATTTCGGGTATGGCGGTGGTTACGATATGATATAATATTTTGTTCCACTTCGATGAATGTTCAATGGTATTAGGTGCGTTTATCATGAGGTTTGAATATTTCCAAAACATTAAAATGATTTTTTTTATGTTCTGGTTCCCACGAAAAGGGATATCCTAATGTTAAGAGAACATCGTGAGAACATAGGGAAATAAGGTAGGAGTCGGTGTTCTTCTTGAATTTCTGGAGGTTGTATGCCTCGGGAACACCTCACTTGGCAATGTGTTCCAGAGCCTTGCTATTCGTTGGATGAACAAGTCTTTGAAAAGATATGATCTACAGGTCCCCCAAGTAACCACGAAGGGGTGCGAAGCCTCAAATCGACGGGTTAATCTCGCGGGGACTGCCAACGGAGAAACAATTGTTGATATTGCAGAAAATATCTATGAAATAGAGCCAGATCAACAACTTTTCTACGGTGTTCCAGAGAAGTGAGTGAGTTTGTGAGCGAGGCATCACCCACGAGACGAATTGCCTTTTTTTAGACATCAGAATCCAACAGTTTCAGGGTATGTTTGGGTGGTGCACTCCAAATATGGGAACAGTATTCCAGGACAGGTCGGATCTGTGCCTTATAGATCATAAGCAGCTGACTGAAAGTGAAATAGCTCCTGGCCCGAAACAGAAACCCAAGTTTTTGGGATGAACTTTCAGCAATTGATCTCACGTGATTCTCCCAAGGAAGGTTATGGCTGATAGTAATACCAAGCATCGAAATGGATGTCTTCAAAGGTATGGTTACTCCTGACAAGCTCATGTTGGGCACAGTGGGATCGGCTTTTGTTTTGTTTGCATTGAAATCTACCAAGTTATTGGATCCCCATTCGAGAATTGTTGCCATATTCATGTTGTCAACATTTCTTCCCCGTTCGTTTCTGATTTCTCTGCATTTATAATATCTCCTCGTTATATTTATCATTATCCTCCCTAATTTATCATTATCCTCCCTAACTTCATGCAGGCATGGTAAAAGCTTCCTATCAAAACGAATGTCACTTAAATTCTCACTGGGTTCTGCAGTTATCCACAATTTCACCTGGAATTTTAATACAGCATTTATTTTCTGACAGCCAAGTCGACTTTTCTCTTCCTATGTTTGACAACTGAACTCCTAGGCTATACTTGATATATCAAAATTAAAGTAATATTATGCTGAACAATGCCACTAGATTCTGCGTAAAATTCTCTATGGGATGAGATTTCAATTTGGAACTTCGTCCAAAAAGTATAAGTTTTCAAAAAAGCCCTGTATCTCATAAACGGGAACATGCAAAATCTGATTAGGACAAAAGCATCGAAAGCTGATGGACTGTACTTGAGAGGTACACAATTTGTGTACCGTACTAACAGTTGGTCAATAACTCGTAACGATATACCCACGTTATTGTTCGTGATCGTCAATAATATTCGTTAATTATAATTCGAACTGCTGATTTGTCATTTGTGAGCACGTGCATTCGAATAATCACAATAACATAACGATGTTTGATATACGATAACGTTATTAGAACAAACTTTGATCCAAATACATTAATTATCATAATTTGGTTTGCGGGAATTGCTATATGCTGCGTTCTATCATGATATTATATGCAAACAAGTTCTACTCCCTGTGCCACATTTGCTACCTACTAGATTCCAAGATGAGAATTTTTATTCTCGTTGATATTTCAGATATAATAAAACCAACTTTTATAGTTATTAAAGATCCACCAATTTATAGTTATTCAAGATCCACCAATTTATAGTTGATTTCCGCCAGAATTTAGGAAGCACCTTCGCCAAAACATAGGAACTGGTACAACCAATATATTATAATAATGATAATTATTTACAGGGTGTTTCACGAGAAGACTCACGTAGCCAAATGGTTGATAGGGGAAATCAAGACGAGTTGATGTATGTATATAAAACAATTTTTGACCCCCCATAACGAAAATACAGGGTATTATGTGAAATTGTTATATAACTTTGATGGTCGATATTACAGATATGATTCGTCGTAATCTGCTGAAATTTGACAGCGACGTATCTCTACTGAAACTATTTGAGATAACATATTATGAAAAAAAATATCCAGGTTCGGACTTGGGAAAATCATATGTTTCATTGTTTTGTCAAAAAAGTTCACTTTGTGACCACGTTTCTCGAAAAATTCCATCAGATTCAGGAAGATCAGACAAAATGCTGTGGGAACTGCTCTTCAATTTACACGGCACATTTTTACCGGTTCAATAAAAAAATATGGAACAAAATCGTTCAAATGAATTTCAAATTTCGACCTGGCTGATAACTGTCAACTTTCATCTGGTATCATGTGAATTGCTTTTTTCTACATTTCTGTTGAATAGTAATTGACAGAAAGATGGACGAGAATAGAGCTGAGAAAAAATTGTATATTTGACGACAAGGGATATTGTCCAGGGAATATCAGCGATAAAAATGGTCGATATCATAAGGATATCTTATTTACAAACCTAATTATTCCGAGGTTCGTCTCAAATAAGGAACCCGAAATGTTTGGAGATTTACTCGATTCATTAACTATTTCCTTTTAAGATATATGTACATGAACTATTCAGTTCTCACTTGTTTGTAATATGCTCCAGGAGTCCTAAATTATCTGAAGTGGGCAACAGTTGAATAATCGAACCGATTGTATCTGAAGTGAGCAATATGCTCTTTGAATCTTGTGCCTATGCTTCTACGTGTTTTCCCAATATATCTCCTTTCATCATACCCTATTTGCAATATACTACTTTCCAGTTAACAGAAACGTGTCGAAAAATACCACTTCATGAAAAATTTACAATATATGCGATATTCTGTTGAACTTGTGACTAGCAACAAATTGGATCGAAACAAGTAAAAAATCGCTGCCGTGCATCTGATTCAATCAGTTGCCCGATAGGGGTGTTAAAAAGGTTATGAACACCAGTAATGGCAAGATAAATAATAATGGCGTACAGCTTAATGAACGGGTACTATCGAGACCAGCATGTGTGTCATCCACTGTTCAATATTTCACGGCCTAAATGCCCCTGTTATGAGATAATGGCTATTAAAAACGAAGCACACGCCCAGTGCATGTTGTATATTTGTTATTTTGTCATTTCCCTTTTGGTATAAATGCAAACGACTAAACAAGCGTTTTACTTATCACATAGATAGAGTCCCGGACAGATAATAGTAGATTGCTTTATTAGGATCAAAAGGGACACGAAAGCAAAATTGGCGAGTCGAACAAAGTCACATTTGATCCGAATGAAACATGCTTTTTTTCTGCAACCGAAACAATTATCTCAGATAAACATGTGAAGTAACCACCAATGCCGTGCCATATGTATGCAATGCAACAAATATTGACAAATAATCCGTGTGGTGAGAACATTCTACCTGCATTAACAGAAGGTTAGGTTTTCAAGGATGTTCGAATTGTAGTTTCAATATAAATACAACCACAGAGTGACATATTTGTGTATGGACCAGGTGCTCTAATGGCAAATACCGCGCCAGTGCCAGCTATAGGAACAAGACGTGGAAAATATTAGGTTAGTGAGCATATCAACAATAATAATAATAATGATTCATTGCTCTCCATACTACACTGTGTTTGACTTGATAATCAAATGAAGCTAAACAATATCGTTGTTTGAGACAAAAAAACTATTTCTTGCCGTGATTATTCAAAAACAAGTTATCCATCCCGAGAATAACGAATGAAATACAGATCAAGCAAGTATTTGAATCTTGAAAGCTTCCCTGGTTGAAACAAAAATAAAAAGTTCAACTTTAGCTCCTAGGAACTGAAATTCAACTTTAGCTCCTGGGAACTAAATATGTTGCCTAGCAACATATCTATTTTTGTGCCAGTAATAGAAACGTCAATTTAAGAGCTAATTTTGGTATCAAAATGGACGACTTTTGTGTCGGTTGCAGAAAAAAATAGTTTATTATTGTTTCATATGGATGAAGTGAGGTTTAGGATACTTTCAACCTCATTGATATTTTGGAAAGCTATTTCAGCAACTGAGTTGTCATCCTCAGTGATACTGAAAGGGATATGAACATCAGCTGACTATACAGGGTGTATCAGATTTGCTGGGACACAAAGCTACCACATGTAATAGGGGTCAAGATAAGTTGATTGAACCCAATTTATTTATTTTCAAAATGAACCGTTTGTCTGTGGAAAGAGTTCAAAGTTGACATAAAAATACACATCTTCGTTCACTGTTCAGAAATGAGACGAATAAATTCAATGAAATTTGAGGAAAATGCATTTCAGAGGATTACTATCCTTTCGGTAATCAAAGAAACCCAATAGAAATATAGTAGGATTGAATCTATATACCCTCACCCCTTGAAATTTTGTTCATAAAATTCTTAAGGGTGGAAACACGGTTTTTCTTAATGAGAAGGCTGATTAATTATCTTGATTTTGTTATTCTTGTAAAAACTTCGAAGGAGAAAATGTTTTATTTAATAATGCTAATAGATATTCCCGCAGTTTATGCAAGTTTAATAACATCGTAATACAAAATTCAATTGACGTGGAAACAAAGGCCTTGTTTTATAATAAATGTTCAATATGACGTCCACCCCTTGATTAATACAAAGGTCTATTCGACGTAAAAAATTGAAATGCACCTATTGAAAAGGAATATTATCAGATATATTATGAACAGGAAAAAGTGAATATATACATAAGATAGATTGAGAATTCGCATTCTCCATCTCGGTATATACGACAAAAAACAATTAACTACTTTCCGGGCTATATGCCACGATGATCATTGAATCATATCTATTGAAGAAACACGATAAGAATTTGAGAATAAAATCTTCTGAAGTTGAGAATTTGCATTGTCCTTCAGATAAAATTATGTATGCACCGTCTACTACTCTCCTGGCTATTTAACACGTCGAATATGGAATTATATCTGTTAAGAAATGATTTTGTTATTATGGAGCGAAGAAAGTTTTCCTCAACTTTTTCAGCGACAAAACGAAACCTTACATTATTTGTAAGCTTGACAATCAAAATTGTAAACAAATCTTCGATGGAGATTATGTATTTTTTTTTCAAATTTGCATTTCACGGACTCGCCATTTTTTTTAGACAATCCTTTCCTTTAACATTCAAGCAACATAATTCTCATTGAAATGTCAAGTTTACTCCGACCAAATAAAGCTCTTGTATGACAAAGCTCAATCAGAAGGATTGAACAAAATCGAACTTCTCGCCATTGCTTCCATATTAATATGTTCGAACATGATAGGGCTCTCCTTTTGTGCTATCCATCTTCGATGGAGATTATGTATTTTTTTTTAATTTGCATTTCACGGACTCGCCATTTTTTTAAGGCAATCCTCTCCTTTAACATTCAAGCAACATAATTCTCATTGAAACGTCAAGTTTACTCCGACCAAATAAAGCTCTTGTATCAGAAGGATTGAACAAAATCGAACTTCTCGCCATTGCTTCCATCTTAATATGTTCGAACATGATAGGGCTCTCCTTTTGTGCTATCCAGAAAATGAAAAAAAGATCGTGGTACCTTTGTTGGCCCTATACGATGATTCGACAAAGTTAACAGAAGCAGAAAGAGGAACCTGTTAATTTCGGCAAGGCAATTCCAGTTTACTCAATTACTGCATGTGGGGCGTAACGGCGCTTCAGTAGCTATTATCTGGCCCTTAACTACCATTACACGTTGTATCCGACAACACGTGGACCGCCATCAGTTATCATTCTTTAATTAAACCCCCCTCGACATACTAATTTGTTTCGGCCGAGGCCGGTCGAGGTTTAAACATTTTGCGATTTTTATCTTCGAATTGCATTTTGTTTGTGCCTGATCCGGGATGACCATAAATTCTAGAAGAGAGTTTTATACTGGTGAATAAAATGTATCCGTGCATGCACATTTTCTTTATCTCTTGAAGCGCACGGAAGGAAATTCCTATAATGTTCGAAGAACATCGTGCGTACTTAGGGAGGATAGGGAGAGGGGGTATGGGTTGCGTGCAAAATCTGTCAGATGACCGACGCTGGAGGCAAAGCATTGAAAGACAACCTCATTTTTCTTATTTGTTTTCGAAGGATTGAAAGAGTTTTCTTGTCAAAGACGATTACTGAAGCTAAAACTAACTAACTGAAATAGATATAAAACTAAGACTTCAAAATGCAAAATTCATCTAAAATCCACCCTTTATCAGGTATTTCCTAAGACATTGCTTGAATGCTTTCAATGTAGCACATGATTTAATGTCGGCCGGAAGTTTATTGAACAGCCTTTGCCCAGTCACATTAGGTGATCAATATGAAAGATTAGTTCTTGAAAATGGCACATGTCTTGTCTTGATAGAATGAATTTGTTTATTAGTTCTAAAAAAGGCTATGTTAGAAAATATAAAAGCACATACTTCAAAGATACACAAATACAGTAGAGTTGAAATTTCATAATATTCAGAAAATACTTCGACAACTAGTGGTACGAGAGACACCTGCGATACTACTAATCAATTTTTTCTGCGAGATGAAGACATCATTGAAACAAGTGGATGATCCCCAAAATCATATTCCGTATATTAGTGGGGATTCGGCTTGTGCATAATATAACATTATCAATTGTTTTTCCGTCAAAACTGATCTCATGTTTCTTAAAAGATAGATGACGGAGTTGAGTTTTGAAATTACTGACTCACAGTGTCTCCTAATGTCAAGACACTCATCAATGTATAGGCCTTGAAATCTCACGCATGACACATTTTCCAACACTTTATTATTGATGTTTGAATGTATGTCTGGTACTTCTTTTTTTCATGAAAATGTATTGACTGTCTTTTTTCTGCATTTAGATGAAGTGAATTCATGCAGAACCAATCATATAGTCTAGAAAGAACTTCATTTCATTCTTCCTCAAAGTAATAATTAGATTTTTCCGAAATGATTATGAATGTATCGTCTGCATACAGCGTAAAATGTACAGATGGGCACGCTCTAACGATGTCATTTACATATATTAGGAACAATATTTGTGCTGTTGTACAATGCACAAGAAATGCAGCGAGAGACGAAGGAATCTGATTTGTCAGGTAGGTACGTTGTGATCTAAAAGTTCTATAGTCACCTCGATAGTCAACTCAAATATAGTTTTCGTTTTGAAATTTTGTAATTTCTCATTGGAATTCCTTCTGCAATAGGTGGTATTAGAAATACTCGTGAAATTTCTGAAAGAAAGCAAGAAGAGAGTGAGACATTTTTTCAATCAAACGGGATGACTGATCTGACATGCTGACAAAGTATGATCGTGTGTGTTGAAGACATTTTAACTCTTCCAGCAGTATAAGCTTCTATTGCAGAAGTGGCGAAGGAATTCAATTGAGAAATGACAACATTTCATAATGAAAACTATGTGAGATCACTATTCACCTGAAACATCATATTCCTCCTTCTGTCGCTGCATTTTTTGTGCATTGAACAGCAGCACAATGTGATGGCATGCTTGAATTAATGAATAGCTCAAAAAACACGATATGTATGCCGAAATATGGTGAAAAACTATTTCAATCCTGCGATTCCTTGATAAACAAAAATTGAAACGCAACCTCACTTTTCTCATGTGAGGTTGCATTTCAATTTTTTACAGGAAAGTGAGGTTGTGTTTCAATTTTTTACAGAAAAGTGAGGTTGTGTTTCAATGTGTCTTAGTAAACTGTTGTTCGACATATTTCAAGGTTGACAACGGAAGGATGTGCTGACTAGGCCTGTCGAGTTGGTCTGAGTGGTATTGCTAGTAATAGAATGATAGCAGAGATTAATGAGTAACATTTCCCGTGGAATAATCTATGAAGAAGCGAAAGGTTGTCGACTTTTCTACGGTGTTCTAATTAGGTCAAAGGATCAATGAGTGTGGTATCGCTCGCACCATTCGAATGGCTCTTCTCTGGATGGAATCTAAGAGTATGAGCGTATGTTTGGGTGCTGAATCCCATATTATGTGCGAACTGTATTCTAAAACAAACGAGTCGTATCTGTGCTTTGTAGATCATGAAGAGTTGTTGAAGTGTGAAGTAGTTTTCCGCACGGAATAAAAATCATAGTTTTTGTGAAGCAGCTTTCGCGATGAATCGGAAATGATCTTCCCATGAAAGAGTATTGCTGATGAAAACACCGAGCAGAGATATGGTGGGAATGATGGTACCAGACATATCAGGCATAATGGGTTCCGAATCCCAGAGAAAACGCAGGCTTGAGTTTTGTTGACGTTGAATTTAACTAGGTTGTTCGTTCCCCAGTAAGATCTTCTTTGACAGCTATGACCTGCCTTTGCCGTGAGTTTTTAGTTTCCTGGGAGAAATGGGAATTCTGGAAAAAAATGCAGTATGGAAGGTACTATCATCTGAAAAACTGTGGATAGGGCAAGTTGTTACCCCCATCAACAGATGTTGGCCGAACGAGGAGTGTGAGAATTAGTTTTTTCGGCTAACGTTCCGAAAAGTACCTATTATCTGGACGATATTTCACCGTGAAAGTAGCACTTTTCTGGCCTAGTCCGGGAAGTTTGTGTTTCCTGGACTAGGCCAGCAAGAATTACATCGTTGTATTTGTTATACCTACGTATAATTACTGGATAGCGTATGAAAGTCTAGGGATGCAGTTGATGATAACCATAGAAACGAGATAACATCTTGGCCAATTTCACAATAAAATAGTTGACCATTTTCCTTTCAAGCTCCTTACACGGCTTTCTGTCGCAAATATAATGCAATAAATATTGAAGAGCAGCAGTGAAAGTAAGTTTGAAAATGTTCCTGACGAAATTTTCGATTTTTCGTAGCTGCTGGAGCATAATAGGTACGAAACAGTTGAATTGTTCACAAAATTCAAATATATGAATGAGAAATTCGAACTTTGAGATATCTACCTGAATTTTATTATATTATAGAATGTTCGTAATTTTGTTCTACAAATAAATATTGTTCAAAAGCTTCCTCTGTTTGTTACCGCTTGAAAAATATATTTTTAGACTCCAGACTTGGAATCTGGAATCACAATTCTGGCACAAAGATATTTCTAATTTCCATTTCCTAATAAAGTAATATGAGTGATTCTGATCGGTAGCGGCAGAATTTTGAAAATCAGTGAAGTTCCAATGTTTATTCTTTCTTTGTTTAATCATTTTTCACATACATTATCGAGAATATTTTTTCAATTTTTTCAATATAATTAGATATTTCTTCGTCAATTTTTAAGATATTGCAGATTGAGTGAAACTTGTTAAAATAAAGAATATTCTTTATAGATAGGGCGTAATCATTGAAACTGCAAGATACCTTCAATATCTTGGAAACGGTTCATCGTAATTTGCTAAAATTCACAAGCAACTTATATCTCTATTGAGTCTTCCTAAGATGGCATGAAAGTTGAGTTCGTTATCACTTCTACGAAAAATGTAGTCAGATTCAGACAGGGAATATTCAACGAATCTCTTCCAGCAATTCTGAAATTGTTTTATGACACTCACAATTAGTTTTGAGGCTTTATTTTTGTTGAAAATCATGAATGCTCAACATGGAATATTATTTTTGTGTACCTAAAGGTTTTTTTTCCTTTTGTTCGAATCTAGCGGCCTTTCATAGTAGATGACTGTGCATTGTTTTACCCAGAAACAATGTAATACACTTGATGATTCATTTATACAGAACGAACAAAATTCTCTCTAGGAAAGGCCAAGAGTCAGCTCTATATGTGGACTGGTAGTGGGTAGTATTGTTTGTAGTTGGCTAAGTTTCATAGCTTCCGGCACTGCAGCTCGTATATAAATAGTCTTAGGTCTTAGGGAAACTCGTTCGTGCCTTTTGTTGGGTACACATTCAAATTGTTAGTGCATATTTGATAAAACCCTTACATGAATCACATTTCGTTCGTACAAAATTGTTCATCCTGGTAACTGGAGAAATGAATATATATATCTTCTGAAGTAGTCCATACTCGAAGTGGAGGAGGATAATCAACGAGAAAAGAACTTGTGGAGACGACTTTGGGTTTTTTTCTCGTTAATTATATATACAGTTAACAAAAAGTTTCTAGGATCCATCTGAGGATATCACGATGTCATCCACTAGTTCACTTTTAAGTATTTTAGGCTCTTTTTTCCCCATTTACAATCTCAAGAAAATTGTCAGTTGAAGAGACTCTCTTTTGGGCTGAAGTAGAATCCATAAAAATGTCCTACAACTTTATCTCCATAGCAATTCTCGTAGGTTGAATGTTTGTTGAATGGTTATGTCGATATTCGGCCTGGAACGAGAGCAAAACTTGAAATTTATATTTTGTACGAGAATTTTTCAAATTTTAAAGTACTATATCTCGAAAACTATCGAACGTGCAGGGTTGCAATTCAGCCGAAATTGTTGCAAATTCATTTACAATTGAGAATGTAGGATTTCCCTGTGTAAACTTTAGTGGATCGATATGATGAGCTATGTGATGAAATTAGTGATAATTACGTACTTATTACTAATTTCTTATTACAGAAAATTTAACAGCCTATAGGTATATGGTACTAGTTGATATAATAAAAAACTGACAATGAACATATACTTTTAAACGCTTCGGAACGGTAATATCAATGAGGTATCTTTTGAACCTATTACAGTTAATAAAATATTTTCAGGATCGTGCCTACGGGGCAAGTCCATCATAAGTTTTTTGCAGAAAAAACAGCAGAAGGTAGATTTTTTCGAATGTTTGTCAATTCTATGATTGAAGTATTTCAAAAAACATTTTCTTGCCCTTTTCGACTTTTTCCTATCAAGCTTCGTTTTAGAAGGAAAAAATAAAAACCAAACAAATGCATGTCTCTGAACCCAATGAAAGATACATATCCACTCCGGACTTAGGCATGTTATGGCTTTTCTAATACGTAAATGATTGATTTGCAATGGTTAAATGATTGGTTTGATAAACGGCCAATGCTAACTAGATTTAATGCGTTACAATGTTTCTTTCATTGGGTTCAGACTTTCAGAGACATGCATTGGTTTGGTTTTCATTCTTTCCTTCTAAAATAGAGCATGACAAGAAGAAATCTCAGATAGCAAGTTGTATTTTGAGATGCTTCAATCAGAAAAATGACAAACTCTTATGGACTTGTGCCGTAGACAGGCCCCTGAAAACACTTCACAAACTGTAATACGTCCAAAAGACATTTCCACAATCGATGTGAATTTCATCACAATCGGTTATAGCGTTTTTGATAAATCAATAAAAATCTCAAACAACCTATATCTCTAAAACGAAGCGTTTTAAAGTATATGTTCATTGGTAGTTTTTTTTTATAATTTCAACGAGTACTATACGCTATTCAATTTTCTGTATTGAAAAATGGACCACCCTGGCGGATCGGCCATCATCAGACAAAGAAGTACCTTGTTTGATGATGGCCGTTGCCCCAAAACCGGTAACATGTACATTTCGATTGTTTTATACACTCACCGGCAAAATAAACCGGCCACCAAAAAATCTGCCCAAATTGTTCAGCCTATAACTTTTTTGATCCTCGTCCGATTTTTGTGAGATTTCGATCAAATTGTAAATTCGTGTTCCGGAATGTTAGCCTAAATATCAGTTTTCCTGAGAAGCTGACGACTTGATCATTATACACAAACAAACAAAGTTACTCTTTCACCCTATACTTCTCAACGCCCTGTGGCAAAATTGTGTGATTGAACATGGCTTCATTATGCTTCGGATTGAAGTGTGAACCCTTCTTAACACAAAAGTCTTTGATTCACGTCAATATCTCATTTTTAAAAGAAGATACGAGTGTTTTAAGGAAGTATGGCGTTTTTCAACTTTTTTTACCAATGATCAGAACTTACATGAACTTATTGATTAACAACTTCTAGGATTACAATCACATATTTCTACCTTACTTTCTTGGCACTTACGGGAAAATCAATTACAAAACACAAACAAGAAGCAGACCTGTAGTCAATAACGAGTATGCTCTCCTCGATATTGAATTACAGCATTCAACCGAAGTGGCATCGAATTGATCAAATTATTTTAGTAGCCTTGAAGAATTGCCTAAAATCCTCCTTGAAGGGCGAATCGTAGCTCTTGAAGAGTATCTGACAAGGCTGGGCGAAGACGAATGAGCCTCTGGAGGTCACCCCTAAGATAGGTAGATAGGGTCTGAATTATTGTTATTGAGAATTTAAAAATCTATACTTTCTTGTAACACTTGTATCTTCTCTCAAAAAGAAGATATTGACGTTATTCAAGAACCGTTGTATGAAGAAGGAACAAAAGAGGATCACACTTCAATTTAAAACATGATGAAGCATTGAAGCAGAAAGTTGGAGAATGGTTTTGAATTATTATAAATAAAAATTTTAAGAATCCATACTCTCTTGAAACACTTGTATCTTCCTTTAAGAAATGGTTATCGACGTGAATAAAAAACCATAATGCAGAGAAGAGATCACTCTTCAATCTAAAACATAATGAATCTAAGTTAAACCACTCACCTTTCCCACAGGGCGTTCAGAAGTTAAGGGTGAAAAAGTAACTTTCGTTTTTCCCTGTATAATGATCGAGTCCTCAGATTTTCTTAGGAACTAATATTTGAGCTAACATTTGGAAACATGGATCTACGATTTAGTTTTAATTTCACCAAAATCGGACCAGAATTGAAGAAGTTACAGAGCAAACAATTTGGCTAAATTATTTGGTGGCCGGTCTTTTTTGCCGGTGAGTGTATAAGTGTGGTCGACCGACTTAATGCTACTTGTTTTTCTCTCGAAATTACTTAGGACCACTTTGAGATATGGATGATTTTCATGATATTGATGTCAAAGTATTAGTGAGTGTGGCATCACCATTCACCCACCAGGCAAAAACCTCGTATCGTTGGATCATTCCCAACTCGTGTAGGTTTATTCTACCGGACGTTCTCCATGTCGCACTTCATCCGCCAAGAAATGGTCGCTTTATCGGAGGAGAGATTCGGTTGTGGTCCGCCAAATATAAACAGGCAATTGTCTGAAATGAAGCAATCAGTGGCCCTGCCTAAGATAAGAGCACCGCAGAACGACCCGCCAGGGAGACATTAGCGAACTCCTCGTCAGATTACTCGCACATCTCGGCGATGATGCCAGAAACGGGACTGATGGAGGCGGGTGTGGACCGCTCCCCGTATGCCGCAGCCTTTCATGTGTCAAACCCGATTCATGCGATATTCATTATTACATTTTTCTTCTTTTGACAAGTTATTCGATAATTTTCAATACTACTGGGAGTTTTGAACCGTCTCACTTCACGTAACCAGTTGCGTGTCCCGACATTAGATCAGCCAATGGTGTAGTCGTAATAATCTAGCGTTGAATCCTGCCAAGTGTTGCGTAATGTCGTATACACTAAGATCTGATCCAGTTCTATTTGACTATAAGATAGACAATCATTCTCTAGACAGACCATCTAATTTTAAGGATCTTGGAGTTACCTTCGACCGAGAGCTGTCTTTCCAAAACCATTTAGACAATATAAGTACGTCAGCAAGCCGTATGTACGGATTTCTAATCAGAGTAGGCAACGACTTTAATCATGTGACACTCAAAACTCTTCACTATGCTTTTGTCAGATCGAAGCTAGAATATGCGTCAGTTATCTAGAACCCATATTATCAAGTGCATGTCTATGAACTGGAGGCAATCCAAAGACGCTTTCTCAAATACTTTAGTTTTCAAGCAGATCGGACTTATCCTCCAATTGGCACGTCAAAACCCATATAAAAATAATACGTAGGTACTGCTCTCCATTGCTTTTCATTCCTCATTGGGACTCTGGAACTATTCAATTATAGAACCAAACCACTCCAAGTTCCTTCCAGGATATTGGGGTTTGTGGGTTTATTTTGATTAGATGGAAAGTATTCATTTCCCTGCAGTTCCTCCACGTATATTCAAATAATAACGAATCACTGTTTGAATATTTTAGCACTCCAGTGACTGTAAGCAATCCTACTTCCCTTAGAAACATTATTTTCTCTAATTATTATAGTAGAGGACTCGGTGGAAGATCTCTGATCTATATGATATACATAACGATTTGTCAATTCATGACAAATAATGTCACATTATGTCATACTATCTTTTCTGAAAATATGAACTTCTTGTTAATTTTCGAATATTTCAACGACATATCTTACAGAATGCATTTTTTCATCAAGTCGTTCTAATTGTCGTTACATAATAGGATAACGATAGTTGTTATCTAACGACTCGTAAGATAACGACTTTTCACTGAATAGGCCTGTTAGTGTCGTCGGATCGATCAGACGAGCTTACAAAAATACAAACGGGGGGTGGAGTGTTTAGTGGGTATACCATTGGGTCAGGGGACTCCCACACTATCAAATGGGGGATTAGACCCATGTGATGTCCATAAAAGATTCCATCCCCCTAGACGAGAAAAGAGCGCCTATATTAGACAAAATAAATAAAACTGTTCTGATATAAACGATGGGTGTCAAGGTTTCATCGAGTAGGTACAAAGAACAGATTTTCAAGTAGGATTAACGAATTTTTTGTATCATAAACGAAACAAGAGCCCATTGCATTACATTGAAATGCATTTTCTGTCTGCCGGCCAGTTTAAATCCGAACTGAATCGGCCATAATGGCCTTAATAGCTATTCAGGAGCGTTATGCGGTAATATCTCGTTAAACCGAGGACCGCACCAGTACCGGTTTACGTGTCATTTGTGGCCAGGCAGGAATTAAAAGTTAGGACCGTTTTATCTACGCCAATATGGCGCCCGATCGACGTGATCTTCAAATTCACGTTCGGATCATGTTTGACGCATTTCACGCATTCGTTTCCGCTGATATTGAATTGATGAATGATCAGTGATCATGCATGTAACTCCGGAGACGATTACCGGTGCAAAGTGCAAGGTCATTATAGGGTGAAAAAGTATAGAGAGTACCAAGGTCACTGCTCGGGAATGATTAGAAGTTGAAGTGAATGAAAATATGTAATACAACTTGACAACGCGATGACACCATTCAGCTTGAAAAAAGAAGAAACTCTTGAAGAATTCCAACGGTCTGTCTCTCGATTTCTCATAAAGTGAGGTTGGACCATGGCAGGAGGATGTACAGTTGCGTGTACCTTTGTGATGCTGATTAAATTGGAAGAACCAACAATGGCAATATAATGTTCTTCAAGTACATCGTCTTACCGTTGTAAAGAGTTAGTGAAGTCTTATATCATACAACATTACAATTCGTAACACTTTCTGAGCATAAAAATAGTGAAACATAATATATCAAGTTTCGTTGAGTATACATTATTTATCCAGTAGACTATCTCCCGGAATTATAGAGATACAGTTATGGTTCAAAGACGTACTCGTTTTTTTAGAGCGTTGTTTGTACATTTAAAGTAAATTTTGTCAAAAATGCGACTACGTCATTTTGCCTTCGCAGGGCAGCCCTGTTTGATACAATCCTGGAGAGATATTACTCAATTACTGAACCTCGAATGTCGAAATGTAGCTAATCTGAAGCATAACAAAATGTAGGTATTTTATTTGTTATTGTAAGTTCTCAGTTATATTATGTTTTATACATTCAATTCATATTATTTAAGAATCATTAGAAATTGAAGAAGAATTTTCTGCAATATCAACTTTGTGAGTGCTGTAACAGATGTTTCATCAAGCTCTCCAATACATTTTCGGGCTAGAAGTAACTTCCTAGTTTCTGGGTATTCTGTTCCCTCACCCCTAAACCCTTCCGTTTTCCCTTCCCTTTTCCTGGTGGTGTAAGACATTATACATTGCAAATTACACCCCGAGCTATAAACTAGTGATATAACATTCCCACGAAGCCAGAAATTGTTCCCAAAGAGTCCTTAATCAAAACTAATTTCCTGGATGACCAGTCTGCGACCCATCTAGGGTCCGAACGGACTGCACTAGCTAACTGCCCAATTTGCATCAGCAATAACCACATCATGAAAATATGGGAACGAAAGTTATTAGCTATAGAATACACTAACATTCATGCCTTTTTTGGCTTGGAAATCGTTTCGCTTCACTATATGCTTTAAATTTGATTTCTATTTGAGATGTCACTCATCTGACAGTCCTCCACGACTTTCACTGATATTTGCTACACAAAGAAATAAAGATTTCAGGAAGGTGAGACCTATAGTAGTGGATAATAGTAGATTGTTCTATTAGGATCAAAAGTGACACTTGTTTGACAAGCGAATTTTGCATTTGCGAGGCGGAGCGTTTAGCGAAGCCGAGCGAAAGCAAAATTTGCCGAACCGAATGAAACATGCTATTTTTTCTGCAACCGAAACAATCAACTCAAATAAACATGTGAAGTAACCACCAATGCCGTGCCATATGTATGCAATGCAACAAATATTGACAAATAATCCATGTGGTGAGAATATTCTACCTGCATTAACAGCAGGTTAGGTTTTCAAGGATGTTCGAATTGTAGTTTCAATATGAATACAACCACAGAGTGACATATTTGTGTATGGACCAGGAGTTCTAATGGCAAATACCACGCCAGTGCCAGCTATAGGAACAAGACGTGGAAAATGTTAGGTTAGTGAGCATATCAACAATGATAATAGTGATTATTTATTTTTCTCCATACTACACTGTGTTTGACTTGATAATCAAATGAAGCTAAACAATATCGTTGTTTGAGACAAAGAAACTATTGCTTGTCGTGATTATTCCAAACCAAGTTATCCATCCCGAGAATAACGAATGAAATACAGATCAAGCAAGTATTTGAATCTTGAAGGCTTCCCTGATCAAAACAAAAATACTTAACTGAGATGTTTATAAATCCAATACTAAACTATAATGAGGTGTATCTATATCTCCAGCATGGGTATGAAATGCCAAATCCGCTGAAATCGGAAATAAATCAGGTATGATGCCTCAAAACCCAAATAACCAACTGTCACAACGTTGTTTATTCTTGATGACGTCCAGTACATCATTTTCAGTTCCTAGGAGCTAAAGTTCAACTTCAGCTCCTAGGAACTAAAATTCAACTTTAGCTCCTAGAAACTAAATATGTTGCCTAGCAACATACCTATTTTTGTGTCAGTAATAGAAACCTCAATTTGAGAGATAATTTTGGTATCAAAATGGACGACTTTTGTGTCGGTTGTAGAAAAAAAGGTATTTATATACACCATGTGAGTGAAGTATATCATTATTATCCAGGGACCAAGATCAAACCACCGAGGTTCCAGTCTATAGGTATATGAAAATCCCGTGGTAATAAGATTCTTCACTGTCAAGATATATCATTTATTTTTTACAGCACTAGCAATCATTAAAGTTTCGAAAAACTGAAATATTATCTTGTTATGGAAGTAAATTGATTTTAATTATTCTCATGGAAATCTAATGGTCCTATTCGCGAATATGCATGCATGTAAAAATTCTAGAAAAAATTCTTGAATGCCATTTTATTTCAGTTTATAACAGTCACTCAGAAAATATTGTGTTTCAAATCCAAAACAAGGGGACTAATCCATCAATCTTCATTGGTCAATCGGATCATGAATGATTCTGAACTGTTCCGAACGTTCTTAGTAAAATACCAGCTTACAACTTGAAAAGCGGTAAGTATACAGGATGATTCCTGAGTTGATATTTTCTTCAACTCGTTGAAGTAAACAACTTTGTCAAATTTTTTTCTTAAAAAAACTGAAAAATCAGCGAGATACAGCAAAACAAAAAGTAAATATGGGCTCGTGTATCAAGACGTACCTAGTCTATTCATGTTTAGTTTTTTGCTCGGATGTTTGACTTATCGATCCGACATTGTTGCTCCGTCTTCGCTTGATGTATTTTTTTTTTGTATATATTTTCTTCGTTGTTTTGGGAAAACGAAATTTAACATTTTTGCTGTACCTATTGGAATACTTTTTTTTTATTATTAATTTTCATTAATGAAGTTAATCTAACTTCTGATTCTTTGAAGTAATTAATTAGGAATCGTTAATTACACCTTTCTAATAAGAGTTGCCTTACTATTGTCTAAAAGCATTCATATTCAAAATTCGCGCATTTATGCCTTGACATTTATTCGCTTCGTCCTTTTTTTCTTTTCATGACAATTCCTATATCTATACATTCCTCCTTTTCCTTCCATTGGACGTTGGATTTGATCCGGCAAAAAAATACCCAGGAAAAAGTGACCGGTATATCGATATATCGACACACCTGTACGGCCGGCCACGACGTGAACACGCAGAATTTGACTTTTCACACCTACGAAAGTGTTGAATTTGAATACATAACTTGCTGTTCAGTGAATAGTATTTAGTGCATTTCATACTATGCTACGAAACATAGTCCTGTTTTAGAACTGTCACAACTCTCTCGTTACGCAAGAGAGCGGTATTTCCTTCAGATCCCGTCAGCCTTCTGTGAACCTCTGATTTTGGTAAGTCAAGGCATATACATTTATGGTTTTCTGATTTGATCAAGATCGTGTTCGCTTACTGATACACATTACAAAATAATTGAACATACAATAAAGGGATGAGATTTGATGAATCAGAATGATCCTATTTACAGTCGGTTGGTTGATAAATTTTCCCTTGAAGTTTATTACGTAACTAACCAATTGTACCGATCAATTAATTGAACACCTTATTCAAGTTAGTCTGGACCGTATTGGACACGTTTAGTAATAATGTAACTTTTCATTTTTCAGATTCTTGAAAAAAGTTATTCGATCAAATTGTTTATTTTAACGAGTTCTATACAAAGGTAAAAAAGTATCGACTCAGGAATCACCCTGTATAAATGAAGTCGCTTGCTTATTTCCCTCGATTTTGTGATGCTGATCAATTTCGGGAACTAATACAGCTTGTCCTATAAAGGAGTTCTTTAGTAAATGTATAATTACTATTAAAGTCCATCGGATTTATGATGAATCGAGAATGTTTGCAAGTCTATGAGATGATAATCGCTCAGCATTCATCAAGGCATTCTCCACAATAACGAGATTCTCTCCAAGCCGAAACCGTTTAATTAAGCAAAGTCTCCTTGATGGAGGAGGGTAAGGAGGAGTAGGAGGAAACAATAATAATCGAGCTAAATTATTCAATTAAACAGCCTCCGATGAGTCTGTTTTTCTCCTCTCGGCATCAATCAAGTTATCCCTTAAACTATTCGCAATCCGAATCGTTAATATAAACAATCTGAGTTGGCGGGATTAGGGTTAGCTTTTCTGCATAGACACCAACTGACATGGACTAATTAAGTACATCATTAATAAAGATTAGCGATGCTGCAGTTGTGTCCTGATCAAATAACGGTATGGTGGACGGTATAACAGTGGCGCCCCCTACTCACAGACGAGTATGTATGCAATTTCGCGTAATTATATCCAAACAAAACATTTCGAGCGATACCCAATTATTGTCTGGTATACAGAGGGGTTTGGAAGTACTCCACTCGCCAAGAGCAATGATGAGGTTGGGGTGATTTCTCGTGTGAAGTCCCTCTACGGTGACTGATATAGGTGAGAATGCTGCAGAGAATCCATGATTTTCAGAGTTTCAACACAGGTTTGTTGTCGTTAACCAGATTCACAGTCCGAAACAACCAGAAGCATGCACAAATTCATCTCCACTACTTTTTAGTTACACATATGCAATGTTCATCTTCAGCCTATGTCGAGAAGTCATGGAAATGAAAAGGTTATGTTACATTTAAAAAAAGTTGTTGAGCCTTATTGTCGTCATCAATAATTTGTCCGTTTGGGGGTTCGGAACCCTTAAAAAAACATTCTATTTTTATCAATAATTTTCAAAATGTAACATTACCTCTTCAATTCTGTGACTTCCCAGCATAGGCAGAAGATGGACATTGCGTATTTCCGAAACATGCTCCTAATTTGAGTTAAAAAGTCGTTATATTCATTATGGAGATATCAAAACCAAGACTGACAATGAAAGAGGATGTCCTGGTTCTTGATTGGATACAGAATGAAAAAATCTTGAACCTCGACTGATAATAATGACAATGTGTTCAAAATAGAAAAGGTAGGTATATCATGAAAGTCGTTCTACTATTTTAGAGGCAACCCTGTACCAGCTGAGACTGCATTGCTTCCTATGATGAAAATCATTCGACTATTTTCGTTTCAACCCTGCACTGTGCTCCCTTTGTATAGTATCTCAGACAGACTCTGAAATTGTATCTCTTGATTCGTGTAGGAAAGAGGAAAAGATAAATCTTGTAAGGCAGTTTTCGAAATTTTCATATTCAGACAAAAATTAAAGAGTTGTAGATGATGATACGTGTCACCCTATAATGGTCAAGTGTCCAAAATCGTCGATGATCGAACATCGGGCGACTGGGTAATTAGTCGCATTCGGGGCCTGCACGCTCAGTTCCTGCGACCATTAATAGCAGCCCGAGGGCAGTCGGTGCCTGCCGGAATCGGTGACCACGATAGCCCTGCTATCTGCATCACGCAGTCCTCTAATGGAATAGCAATGAAATTAGGAAAATAATGTCTTTAGTTTAATTGCTAGCCGGGCCAGGGTGCGACTCAACTGCACTAGCGAACCGGAGATCAAAAGGAATCAAGTATTAGATACGAACAACTTTCATGATGCCATTCGCTCATATTCCGGTGACTTCAACTTGTATCGCAGAGTTGTCAACAGACAAAGTATCTCTGAGTCCTGGCGCATGGAATATTCATCTCGGACCTCTTTCTCAGACATTCACAGTCGCACTGAGATTGATTTTTTTTCAAATTCGACAACCGTAATTCAGGGCATACTTTTTGCGGGCACTCTATAGCATTGTGTTCGCATTGAAACAGCGCTTATTTCTTCATTCTATTCATAGATTAAACAAGTAGGTGGAAATAACTAGGACCAAAATACCTGTTGTTACCTGGCAATCCAATAGTTAGACTGGGAAAACTATAGGCAAATCAGAAACGAATGAAGGAGAAAGGTTGACAACATAAATCTGGACTTGCAACAATTCTCGAATGGAAATCCAATAACTTGGTAGATTTCAATGCAAACAAAACACAAGCATGACTTTTCTCTAGAAAAGCCGATCTCACTGTGCCCAACATAAGCTTGTCAGGAGTAACCCTACCTTTGAAGACATCCATTTCGATGCTTAGTATTACTTTCACCAATAACCTCCCTTGGGAAAATCATGTGGGATCAATTGCTAAAAGTGCATCCCAAAAACTTGGTTTCCTGTTTCGGGCCAGGAGGTATTTCACTCCCAGTCAGCTGCTTATGATCTATAGGGCACAGATACGACCTGTCCTGAAATACTGTTCCCATATTTGGAGTGCAGCACCCAAACATACCCTCAATGAATAAGATAATATACCTTATATCACAGTATCTATAGCAAGAAAGTGATGCTACATTCATACTCATACTAATAAAAGAATAATAATAAAAGAAATGAAAAAGACAGTATCGATACGGATTAAAAGTGTTTGTACTAAATTGATAACATAAAACATAATGAATAAGAGTATTCCGTCAGGAGCTATCATGTCATGAAAAAATCAAGTCGAATTATTCCAATCTTTAGCTAGATATTCTTGAACACAATAATATGTTTCTTTGATGAGATGTTGTTTCACAGATCTCCTAAAATGTTTGTACTAAATTGATAACATAAAACTTAATGAATAAGAGTATTCCGTCAGGAGCTATCATGTCATGAAAAAATCAAGTTGAATTATTCCAATCTTTAGCTAGATATTCTTGAACACAATAATGTTTCTTTGATGAGATGTTGTTTCACAGATCTCCTAAAATGAATTGGAGATACAATATTTCTTAAATCGACTGGTAGATGGTTATATAATGTTGACAGAGTGGCACATCTTTGCCAGGGAAAAATTTTCTAAAACCCATGATCCTCTAAAGTACAAAAAATCTTCAATATCTACCTTTATTTCCTTCATACCCCAGGTATTCACGATCTTCCACGAACCTAATATAGAGATTTCAATCTGAAAGGTCTGAATAACTTATACAAAAACCATGCCATTTCGTAGTCGTTTTATTTTTTGATCAGCATAATTAAGGTTTAATCGATCTTTCGTTTCGTGGATTATTATTCGAGCTATCAACAATATCAAACAGGATCAGGGAAAGCATAACAAAAACCAGACAAATGCATTATTAACCACGCTTTTTGGACGATATCGCTCTATTTAATGAACATTTCAAATGGAAATGAACTGCTTGTTATAAACTCATACATCATGCACGCGTCCATGCATCATTCCGTACATTAATACGAAGCTGAAGTCCACATTTTATCAGAGCGATTTATCTAGAACGAGAACGCAGTCCCGAGCCACGGAAGGGGACAGGGGCTTGTGTTATAATGGGGTAAACCGCGTTGTTATGCGCTGATTTCACGCCGTTATCAGATCGAACTCACTCCGCAGACGATGCCATTTGGCCTTTCAGTTTTGCACGTGCAGAATTTTGGAGGTCCAAGTTCGTGGGTATGGCCGGTCCCAAAATACGAGATCTATGATTATTCCATGCAGGGTTAACTCTACACAACGGTATCATTGAAGATCTTAGTATAATTACAGGCTGGAAAGCCAACAGCCTAGTTGAGTGTTCGACCAGGGCCTACTCTATCTCACCTTTGACAGAGAATCGTGGCAGGTCTGAATAAAATTTGAAGACCAAAGGGGAAAAAGGGGGAATGTCACAATATAGTGAAAATTGACTTGACACCGCCATCTGACAGCCTAACGACTATATTTTGGTATGAACAGAAGTCCATAGCAATAACGCAGCATGGTCAGCTGATATACTCGTTCGAAAATACGTTCACATGGAAGAAACGCGGAATGTCCACTTCAAAAATGTGAAGAAAGGGGGACGTCCAAGCTTATTGCTTGCTTGAATACAGATTCCATTGTGATTTGACTAGGTTGTTTTCACACTAGTGAGTGAGGGTTGCTGGGCTGTGTGCACGTGTATATATACCAAAGAAGGGAAGATTTGTATTCCGTAAATCATCTTGCACGGAATACAAATATTCCCTTCTTTGTTTTCACACTGTCAAAAGGTCAAAGTGAACTCTCAGGCAAACCAAATATGAGAAAAAAAAGAGATACGGCCACCTTTTTTCCATCTATTGGAGCGTACCAAAGGGAATCCCTACAATGTTCGGAGAGATCGGTCCAAATCCAAATAGAAACTAAGAGCAGAGAAAACATCAACAATCTGGTAAGTATCATAATAGGTAGTACTAGATAGTACTAGTAGTAGTATCCTTTATTGGCCATATGAAAATACATAGTATACTGCAGATGGCAGGTCAAAGATGCACAAGCAAATACATAGTAGTATAGATAAAAATTATAAAAATTGTGAGTTTAATAAGCTGGGTATGATACTAATTACAACACATATTATGATAATTTAAAATAACCTGTACAAATTACAACACATATGGGATGAGAAACATTTGCAAACCTCTGTGAGAAATAAATTATTCGATAGAATAAAAACCGTTTTTTCTGTGACGGGAAAAAAGTTTGGCATTTCATCTCTGTTGGCAGGTTATAAAATGTCACTTTTCATAAATTACTTTTTTCCCGTGGGAAAAAAGTGAGTACTTTTTTCCCGGATATATATCACATATATATACTCTGTTAATGGCTTTTGTTGTGCTATAGTTCCGAAAAATGAGTCAATAATACCGTCTCCGAGAAAGAACTGCAAGTCCTTTTATCTTCCATTCGACTTCGTGGTTTCGTATATTACTAAACAACTACTCAATTCGCAATTTTTTAAAATCAAATCACAGAATTGAACTGACAGAAGTGACATCAGATATTTTATTACTTCAAAAGAATGATAAAGATGCCTTTAAAACGCAGGTGTCCCTACTGTTGAAAACTTGAAATTTCACGACGATAATTTTCAGATTTCGAAATAATGTAATATCTTCTCAATATTGATTCGTCCTTCCTTCTGTCTCAGAAAAAAATAGTGTATTATACACGGGAAAAATATTAGATTTTAGCTCACGGTTTTTTGTCTCCCTCCGCTACGCGTCGGGAGACAACACAACCTGGAGCTAAAATCTACTACTTTTTTCCCTTGTATAATAAATAACTATTTTAATGAGGAAGTATTTTACCTTTGATTTAAAAATGTTGCAGCTATCCAAGCTCCATAGGTTCTCTGGTAAAGCATTGAAAAGTGTTATGCAGTTGAAAATGGGAGATTTTTTGAAAGTTGAAGTATTATATTTAGCAATAGACATTTCATTGCATCAAGTATTTTATCTATGAAGACTGTTCTGCAGATGAAACCTTTGGATAGTCTGCCTACAGCTTTCTCGGAATTTCATATCAAATATAAGACGAATAATTCTTTTTTGAGCAATGACTACTCTGTGCCATCCTGAGGCGGAGCCCCAAGTAATGACGTTGCTAAGTAACTATACAGTGTGTCCCACTTACCATGCTCACCATGGGTATCTTTTTAACGGTGAGAGATACGAGGTCGGTTAAATGACACCAAATGTGGAGTTTGTCAAGGTCAACTATAATGTGAAAAAATATATTGATAAAATCTATTCGTTTTTATTTTATACGCAAAAAACAGATTTTGATCATTTTCAGGTCTCCTTCGTAACTTCTTTATTGATGAAAATATTCAAATAGGAATTTCTCATTCTCATGGCAGTTTTTCAAAAGGAATTCCGAAAATTTATACCAACTCTTCTAGAATTTGAGATATCAGCACCAACTTGAGTTTTTCAAATGAAGGTTATAGCCTTCTATGACTTAGTTACAAATAACTTTTTTCTCTCTCACAGATGATATGTCGCAGTAATAGTTTTGTGTTGATAACATCGGAGTTATCGTCATTTATACAAAAACAAAAAATTATTTGGAAGCCGCCATCTTGAATTTTAGAATTTCAACCAAAAAATCATGATCTCCGACCTCAAAAACCCCCACTTACCAATTTTGAATGGAATCGGACCATCTCTTGTCCGCCATCTTGGAGCAGCCATTTTTTATAATTTCAACAAAAATTCCATAACGATTAACTTGAAATTTGGCAGGTGCTCATAATTCAGGTGACAATACATTATGGAATTTTTGTTTGAATTAAAAAGAATGGCTGCTCCAAGATGGTGGACAAGATTTGGTCCGATTCCATTCGAAATTGTTAAGTGGGGGTTTTTGAGGTCGGAGATCATGATTTTTTGGTTAAAATTCTAAAATTCAAGATGGCGGCTTCCAAATAATTTTTTGTTTTTGTATAAATGACGATAACTTTTTTTTTTTTTTTTTTTTATCGCTTGGAGCGCACGAAAGGGAATCCCTATAATGTTCAAAGAACATCGTGCGTTCCTAGGGAGGATAAGGACAGGAGGTAGGTATTGGAATTTTTTTTGAACTTTTGGAGATTATATGTTGTTGGGAATACTTCCACAGGCAATGAATTCCAGAGCCTAGCCGTTCTATGGATGAAGGAGTCTTGATAAAGTGCTGTTCGGCATCTTTCGAGGTTGACACAAAACTATTACTGCGACATATCATCTGTGAGAGAGAAAAAAGTTATTTGTAACTAAGTCATAGTGAGCTATGACCTTCATTTGAAAAACCAAAGTTGTTGCTGATATCTCAAATTCTAGAAGAGTTGGTATAAATTTCATATTTTTTTCGAAATCACTTTGAAAAACTGCCATGAGAATGTGAAATTTCTATTTGAATATTTTCATAAATAAATAAGTTACGAAGGAGACCTGAAAATGATCGAAATCTGTTTTTTGCGTATAAAACAAAAACGAATAGATTTTATCAAAATATTTTTTCATATTATAGTTTACCTTGACAAACTCCACATTTGGTGTCATTTAACCGACCTTGTATCTCTCACCGTTAAAAAGATACCCATGGTGAGCATAGTAAGTGGGACACACTGTATACAAACCTGTAGTAGCCCCTCTTGATCTAGGTAGGATTTCATTTGGAAAATGGCATAGAATGACTACTTGAGAGTGGAACAGACATGGTTTAAATGGGTGGGATATCATTTATTATTCTCGACTGAGTCGGCATAATCCTCAAGTATTCTTCCCAATAGTGGAATGTCCATAAAACTGTGAACATATAAGAAATCAAAGATTCTACCCGCAGAAACGACATTATTATACATGATTATACATTTACAAGACGTTGAGAATCCGCAGTTATCAAGTTTTCGGCACATAAACTCTGTCTCGGAATATAAGTGGAAACGTCGTGATGCCGTATCGATGTAAGAAACGCGATGTTAAGGATGTTAAGGATGTTAAGGCGGCACCGATACCGAATACAAAATACATATTTTTGGCCAGAACAGCCGTGTTTTCGAGGATGAACAGACGATTCGTCCCATTGAACACCGGCATCGTATTTAAATGCAACTATACGGCGTCACACACGGCTGCCTTGATCTGGCATATCGCGAAAGGATTCCTCTGGAAGAGAATTTCGGGAAACTGACAGTCTTTCTTAGTTCGAATCGATCAGTGATTCAGGATATTGAAAAACGGCAACTGTGAATCCTTTTATGGTTTTAGAGATATCAAACAATGTTTGGTTGAATAGATTCTTCAATTTTTTTACATGAAAAATTTCAATTAGCTGTCAATATCCTACCCTACAAATCAGCCCCTTCAGAATTTTCAAATTGTTCAAGGGGTCGAGTTACATCTTCTTAGAAAGGTATTTCGAATCTCTATATAACGGTCTATATTTATAATTCGGTTGATCCATATACAGGGTGTAACTCAATAAGTGTAAAACATTTGAGGGGGTGATTCCTCATCGAAAAAAGGTAGGATCTTTCTTATAAAGAAACTTCATTGGAGCATCCCATGTTAAGATACAGCCCCTTGAAGGGGGTACATAAAATTTGTTCAAAAATTTTTTACTGGCTAAGTGTCTTTTTGGTAGTAGCAAATGTCAGGTTGATTTCAATACTGTAACTGTTTCAGTGCTTGTGAAAAAAATTGTTAATCTAATTTTATGTACCCCCTTCAAGGGGCTGTATCTCAACATGGGATGCTGCACCAATGAAGTTTCTTTATATAAAAGATCCTTTCTTTTTTTCGATGAGGAATCAACCCCTCAAATGTTTTACACTTATTTAGTTACACCCTGTATACCAAAGAAGGGAAGATTTGTATTTCGTGCAAGAAATGTATTCAAAATATTCGTAGCAGAGGGCTTTCGACTGTTAAGTCATCATCAGTGCGTACCTGTAAGTACTGATGATGACTTAACAGTCGAAAGCGCTCTGCTACGAATATTTTGAATAAATTTCTTGCACGAAATACAAATCTTCCCTTCTTTCCAATTTACTTCTAAGTCTTCTCTCTTGCGGATATGGCTCAACCGAAATAAAAAAATAGTTCGTTGTATACAAATTCAGAATCCCTCCCTCATGGTGTAAGTAAACTTTTCGATTTTCGAAAATAAAAATCGGCCCCTTCTAGGATTTGTTTCAAATATATTTCTGGTTTCGGTAATACGACATTTTTTCGGAGATGGTGGGCTAATGGAAAATTGGGTGAATCGAAAATTGGGCGAATCGAAAAATGGGCCGAACGCAACCTACCCCGTATAGTTCACCCTCGACGATAATATTCTAGAAACAATATGAACTTTCACTAATACTTATTGTTGCCATATCTGAATGATGAATCATTCTGGGCATATCATTATTGAATATTTCAATTTTTTTATACACATATCGGGTCGATTCTGTTCAGATCTTGTTATAACATTGCTAAGATAATAATAGTGTTATGATCATAACATATAACAATATTCCTATGAAGTTCTGTATTCTGTTTGCAGAGTAACTGCAAGACTGGTTATAAGTTCAAGTGATAGCAATATTGTTGAAAAATTGAGAATTTTTGATTGACAACACTGTTTTCAACTCATTGTTTAAGTGTTAGGTATCGATTTTGGCATTATTTCATGAAGAAGAAGGATTATTTAACCTCAAATTTGTCAGTCCTGCACTGACATTTTACAAAATTATATTGTTCAAATCGAGAGATTTTGTATTCGCTGAATCTGGTCGTCGTTGTGCGACTGGTGCAAGTAATCAATCATGTCCCCGAAATGAGAAAAAAACTAAAAGCCAGATCAAAATAATCGTGATTTTTTTTTCAATATTCTAGCAAAATAGCTTGATAAACTATCCATCAGGCAACTGAAATTTCTCTGATATGCCGAAATTGTAGTCTCATATTTCCTCTACAAACTGGAACTTCAAGCAAAGGTTTTCAATTAGTTGGTCACAATAGTGAACCTATCCTATATGTTTGTAATCACCATTCTAAGTTTTTCAATAATTCTTCCATGAATTGAAACATTGAGGAAAGGTTTTCGAGTAGACAGTGACACAACTGAACTTTCATATGTTTTTAATCCACTATTTACTGAATTCTCATACAGTTGGAAGAATTTGTAGTGCAAGCACAAAATTGATGTTGCCGAGATAGCAAGAGAGCTGACCAGATGTCGTTGAAATTGACAGATCATATTGCCAAAAATCGATGATTAGAATTCCACTTTTTCGAATCTTGCTATGATAGCAATATCTTCCCTACAACCATATTGCTATTTGCTAACAGAATCGACCCGAATATGTGCTACTAGATTTCAATTTGAATTGAAAGGGAGTGCTTTTATCGAGGCTTTTATAGTGAGAATAGTTCCATATTTCAGTTTCACAGAACTATTATGATTGAAATAATTGCTAATCGCTAGTGGTGAATGAAATGCAATATACACCCTTGGTAGTAAAGTATATCATTACCAAGCTTGGTCCCTGGGTAATACTGATATTCTTTACTACCTTGGTATATAAATAACTGTTCTTGGCCTGCACAAAATAGTTATTGAAGACGTATCTCGAATTCTCACGACCATTCTTATTTGAGTTCAGGAATCAAAAAATTGTCAATGCACTAGACTCATATCTCATCATTAACCAAATTACAAAAAAAAGGAGGGTCAATATTAGACGTGGACCTTTCTTTAACTATGTTCGCGAATTCCTCGGAAACCACTTGATAGATAGATAGATAGATAGATAGATAGATATTTATTCAGTTCGATTCAATAATTAGTACAAATATATGTATATGAGGAAAATTTAGTTCATTTATATTATGGCGATCTGGAAGATGCGAATAAATATGTATAGAGAGAGTGGGTTCTGTACAGTCCTTAAATTATATTAAATAGATATCTAATTTGATCAATTCTTAAGTCTGGGACGTTTACTACGTTGCTTAGGTTTTCAGAAAACCTGTCTGCAAAGTAGCAACTTGTCTAAGGATTGTACAGTCCATAACTAAATGTGTAATTAGAGCTACATCTTGGAACTAAGACTTAACAATTTTGAAAATGAAATAATAAAAAATACTGAAGTTACAGATTTATGGATATGGTATAAAATTGATTGATATTCAATGACTCGCTGAGACGTATGGTTGAGTTTGCCTGTCAAAAATTGTATGATTTTCTTAGAAAATATCAATAACACTGTCTGAGAGCCATACGATAATTTTTTTCTTGAATAAAGTGAATACATTAATTTCTCTGACTGAAATTGGGAGACGGTTATATAGTTTAGGGCCTGTGAAAACAATCGTTCTTTGTCCTATAGATTTCTTCATTCTGGGCACTTCAAAGTTTGCACTCATATTCATGCGGGTATTGTGGATGTGGTCAACAATTTTGAACTGGTGTTTATTATTAAATACGTATACATGATGGATTTTAATGTTTGTTGGTTCATTTTGTGCGGGAGTTCTCAAGTTGGTCCCTTCATAGAGAGGGTACATAATTTCTTATAATAATTATTAAAAAGTTTTGGGGGCGATACACAATTTTATTTCGCAAAGTGGGCGTGCAAAATGAGTTTGAGAACCATTGCTCTATCATGCAGATCAGGTGGAAATCGAATTCAATATCCAAATCGATTGGAAAGCACAAAGGTGAAAAACTCTCTTGCATGATTAAAGGGAGCAGTTCCGGTCGATTCCGATTAGAAGGAGGTTTTTGTGTGGGGCCTTTGTGGTCGGTTGACGCGACCATTGTTGTGTCCGTCTCTGATTGACATGTTCGGCCCTCCACAATGCCGTCCACCCAGTCTAACACTTAACGTGTTTAAATACTTAATCAGTCACTTTATTATCCGTAGTTCTGGACGCCATTGAAAAGAGAAACGGCGATAATTGATTATTGTTTTCTCAGTTTACTTCGACTTCATGCGCAAGAAATAGGGGTTTTTGGCAACCGTTCGGGTAGTGCCCACTTTTCAGTTCATTTTTCTTTGAGAATGTAGCAGAACTCCTGGCTCAAGGCTATTAAGGTAACCTCATATTCCTCTGGCCTGACGTCACTGTTTCCCCAGTCGTCTTTTGTCGAGCGGCAAAATAGAAATGGCGGAGGTGATAAACAAAACAAACAAATTCAGCATTGTGCAATCCAGTGAATTTTGATAAATTTCGAAGTTCCAATATGTTTTTGTATCCACGAGATAGTTTACTGTTTTCCCAAAACATGCAGCAAGTAAAAAAGACTGAAAACAGAAATCTAGAAAGATATGTTATGTTCCTCAGTGCTCCTGTTGTACAGACACATTACAAAAACTCAATCAAATTCTCATTGCAATATCACTCCATCAGGACTGATTACTGTTGGCATTTAAGGATATGGAGGTTGAGCTACTGATAAAGCATCTTTTAATAAAGAAAATGTTATTGGGAAGTCTGAACCTAATGATGGAATCATGGTGGATAAGGGCATGCTGACAAGGGATGTGGAGAAAAATTCTTGAAATTGATAAGGCCATCATTTCTGAGAAAGAAGAAACAATTAACTAAAGAGGATATCCTACTGGATAAATTGAATGATTCTAATGGTTTTTTTTTCAGTATCAATTTGGAAAATATTATTGTTTTAAAACGAAATAATAAGAACATGAATCAATGAAGAAGTCATCACAATTTATTCCATTTTGTTAAAGCAATAAAAGTACAACATAATGGAAATATCTTTAAGATATGTATATGTATGATGTATGTGTAAGTTTTGGAAAAAAGGGAATTATACAAGAAAAATGGTTTCTTTCAAGTTCATTAGGGATATTTTAGGGCCATTATTCCCAACTGAATTTATCCATAATGAATGTGTCTCTCTTTCAACTTCACATTTTTCATACCATCTATCAGGAAATGGTATTCCACAAAATGTTCTGAACCATGAAAATTTGAGAAAATAATTCAAGGTGAATGTTATAAACATTATTTAACAAACCTCTATGTAAGGACCTCAGCTTTGAATTCATATTCAACTCCATGCTGAACAAATGTATTTGTAAAATCCTTTGGAAAGAAGAAGTTGATTTCTTTTTTCCCAAGACTCCTTGCTACATGTAAAAATGAAGTAGAAAGTATAGCCTGAAATAATTCGAAATTAATATAAGTATACAGTTTTCCTGATGGTATGTTGAAATTTAAGGAACTCACCAGTGTTCCTGAGTACCATGCAATAGTTGTTTACATTGAGTACATGTGTGAAATTACTTTGAATTATATAAAAGGAGAATGATTTTTCCATTGATTTCCATCCTTGACCCTGCATGTAGGTAGGTACTGTTCCTTAGGGGGTCACTTTCCTTCTTTTAATAAGTGGATAGCAGAACTATTGAAATGGTTTTGCTGTATAATAGATCTTTGACTGATCTACTCTCTTTTCTTTCTTTTCACCACTTCTGCACATGTTTATGCAGCTTCACATATTCCAAGTCTTCATTCCTGAAATTTCATTTATTTTTTACCTGTGTGTGATAGATCAAAAGTGCACCTTCCTAACTGTCAATATAAGTCTCTATAAAATGTGTTTACAAAACCGTGACATGCCTGCTTCACAGGGACATTCACATTGCCACAGCTCATCATTTTCCTTTGGAATTATTTGAATCTCATGTAGAGGCGGCCCAAGAGCAGATGATTGTGAACACAGACATTTTATAACATTTGTTTGTTCTATATCCACTCCTGACTCCACACATAATGATATTATGATGTGACAAGCCTTGAATAATACTACACCATATTATTATACAACCTCTCACCCTCTTCCAAAGATATATTCAGATATATATAGTGGCTATATTATATTCATTTTCAACCAAAAATTTCAAAATGATATAAAAATTTTGAAAAACTCCGGAAGATCCATCGCTACATATTGCGTTTTTTATTCAGGTATTTTGAATCGTTTTTCACAACAAACTTCTCGTTTGGTCCTTGGGGTCGAATTATAAGACCTATGGATAAGAGATGAGAAAGATTTAAATTTTCGTCATAATATGCCTTTGTAGGAATATTGATTCTCAATTGATATTTTAACAAGCAGAATATATAATAGAATAAAAATATATAATAATATATTGGTATAGTTTTGACAGATCACAACCACAACCGATCGTTCTTTCCAGGAATCCTGAAAAACTCCATCTTAACAACGATGAGAATAACATTTTTCTTCTTAATTTTCAACGAGGTACCTATCAAAAGACGGATCATCGATATAACAAACCAAATTGATGACTTTTTTCGTGTATTGGATATTATGTAAAGAGAGATTTATCGACAAGTGTTTAGTGAAAGAAAAATACGACGGAAAAATCGATACGACTTGATTTCCATGAAAGTTGCTTCACTCAGTATTTTCTGACAAACGCTATTGTGACAAGGATATTGTGACAAATCACTTCATTATACGTCTTTCGAAAATCTATTCAAAATTCCCAGAGCAAAAACACAATGGCTGACGAAGAACAAGCTCCTGTTGCAGACGGTAAATATGTTTTCGCAGTATATATAAAAAAATAATAAAATATATATGTATATGTATATATATTATATAAATAAATGACCATGTGGAAAAATATTCAGAACTAGTCTAGCTCCAACTGAAATTTTGTTTTGCAGAAGCTGCAGCTGCAGAAGCCCCTGCGGCTGAAGAGGCCCCTGCTGCCCCACCTGGTGAAGCTGAAGGTGCTCCAGCCGATGCTGCAGCAAATGCGTGAGTATAGTAGATTGTACAGCAATTCTGGATATTCGGAATCGCCTTAGTGTTTGATAATCTCATCTAGATCATGTATTTTTTTTTTCAGAACACCAGCTACACCCGGAGGTCCACAAATAGTACCACCGGTGACTGCAGCACAAAGGTACATACATAGGGTGGTGAAAATCTAAGTATTGGCTACCTACTTACTTCAGGAGACATGATGAACTTCAAACAATAGAATCGAATATTTTCGACTTTTTCTTAATAAGTATATCTTTGGAGACATCCATTTCGATGCTTGGTATCAGCAATAACCTTGCTTGGAAAAATCACGTGGGATCAATTGCTGAAAGTGCATCCCAAAAACTTGGTTTTCTGTTTCGAGCCAGGGGCTATTTCACTTCCAGTCACCTGCTTATGATCTATAAGGCACAGATTCGACCTGTCCTGGAATACTATTCGCATATTTGGAGTGCAGCACCCAAAAATACCCTGAAACTTTTGGATTCTGTCCAAAAAAGGGCAATTCGTCTCGTGGGTGATGCCTCGTTCACAAACTCACTCACTTCTCTGGAACACTGTAAAAAAGTTGGCGATCTGGCTCTATTCTATAGATATT
This sequence comes from Phaedon cochleariae, assembly GCA_918026855.4. Lineage (NCBI taxonomy): Eukaryota > Metazoa > Arthropoda > Insecta > Coleoptera > Chrysomelidae > Phaedon > Phaedon cochleariae. The sequence continues at coordinate 6,286,638 of OU896709.1, forward strand.
TTCATGGACGATGGAATATCAACAATTGTTCCTCCCTTGGCAGTCCCCGCTAGATTACCCGTCGAGTTGAGGCTTCGCACCCCTTCGTGGTCACTTTGGAGACCTGTAGAACATCTCTTTCCAAAGACTCGTTCATCCAACGAACAGCGAGGATCTGGAACACATTTTCAAGGGAGGTGTTCGCCTATAGGCATATAACCTCCAGGAATTTGAGGAGAACACCAATTCCTACTTCATTTCCCTTGGTTCTCACGATGTTCTCTCAACATTACAGGATATTCCTTTTCGTGGGAACCAGAACATAAAAAAAATCCTGTGTAGATGAAATTTCATCAATCCCATGTAAACTTTAAAATGTTAGCGATTTATCAGATTTCTAAAGATTATATTCATTGGCCATTTTGGTAGGTATTTTCATGTAAGTATCAAGCTTTACACAGTAATATCTGCATGAGTAATTTTTTTCAGAGCTGCCCAAGATCCACTCAACACAGAATTTTTATACTACAGCTCGGTTTTGAGAATACTTGGTCCTACTCTGACAAAGGAAGATGATCGGAATTATATAATACCATGGATCAGGAAATTGTTCAGGCCGGAGTATCATAGCTCGAAATTGAGAGAGAAACGAAATCGGTGAGTTATTAGAGAAATGTAGAATTCGTTGATTTGATCACCTAGCATCTAACTTTTTCTTCATTGGAGACAATTTAGAACGGGTAAGAGTTTCTACATTTCGCTATCGAGTGTTTTCATCGAGAAATTCATCCTGTGAATGATTTTGCAGACTGTCGACTGTCATATGGTTCTTGCAATGAAAAAATTCCAAATATCGAGTACCTATTGTCTGTAGCTTGATCGAGGAGGTTGTACTTTCATTATCCTAGATTTTCTGGGATTCTCTCTACTCGTTTCTATGAAATAAAAATATGAATATTATTTCAATATACGTGTAGTGAGGACGAATCAGATGATTTGCCCCAAAATGTTACTGCCTTCAAAGAATTTTCCTACCAGAGAGCCTTAAAGAAAAGTTCACCAGCTTGTCAGTGACAATTTTTATTGAAAAAGATTTGGAGAAGAGGAATAAAAGTATATTAGACGAAGAACACATATTTTTTCAAGATGCAGAGTTCTTGTGATCTGGTGCTGTTTTTCATAAACCTCCCTGTATATTCCCTGTTCTCTTGCTTCAGATATCTGGCCTACCTGTCCACCTCACTGCTTCTCGACCAGGCCATCGGCGTCTTCCGCGGTTTCCCTCCCGATGGGGCGCTACCCGACTGCGAGGCCCTTGTCCCTCCCACGGTCCAAGCAGCAGAATGGGAGGTGGACAAAATGTGGCAGGACACGCTGCAAGGGCTGCCAGGGGACTTCCGCATGCTGGAGTGCTGCGTTCATGCGGAGGAAGCGGAGTGCAAGGCCGACCATCGGTTGGACAAGGTATGAGGTGTTAGTAGTATAGCTGAGAGGGTACGGGCTCAATATGAAGCGTTCATGCGGAGGAAGCGGATTGCAAGGCCGACCATCGGTTGGACGAGGTATGAGGTGATAGTAGTATAGCTGAGTGGGTATGGGCTCAATGAGAAGGCTGGCGTGTATTAGGCATCTACGGTACGTGACCAAGTGGGCGTGTCTTTTCTGCTTGGAGGGTAACATTAGAATCGATTGCATGGGTTTATATGGGAATAATGTGTTTCGAAATCCTTTCCTCAGTTTTTTAGTGCTGTTTTTCGTGAAATTCAGAATTTACTTTGGAGATCGACCACTGTCAGATCTTGCAGAGAGTACATGACCGTAGGTATTTGGAAATATTGATCTAGGCATGAGGAATATCATACCCAAGATAGGTAGGTCTGGAGCCCAAAAGAAATTCTTATTTACAGAATTACTTCTGATGTAAAATTTTGGCTAGCAGAGAACCTGAAAGTCATTAACTTCCTCTTCAGAATAGTATTGATTCCATAATTGTTGGGCAAATATCTCACAGTAAAAAAGGAAGATCAACTGAAGTAGGTAGGACACCCTTCATTTTCCACGCGTACAAGAACTGAGGATGATTGGCAAACAGGTTCAACAGATCATAGAAGATGTTGATATATCAGTAGGAGCATAGAGATTAGCTCCTCGTAGAAGGAACCACCATCATTCATGTAGATGATGACAACTAGATATCGTCAACCTATACTTACATATTATTTTCATTTTTTTCAATTCTATAATTGAACATTTCATTCCTACCTGCACTATATATTTATTGCCTAGTACCTATCTAGTATTGATGAATTTCCATAAAATTAATACCTAACAATTCACTAATTTTTACATCACCACGCACAAGCAGATTATCCAATATTTCGACATTTTCATCTTCTTGATCATGACCAACAAGTTGAAGACGATATTCCATGTTCTTCTCGTATTGGTACGTCCTAGAAATAAAATAATACAACAAGAAGGAATTATTGATAATTCAAAACTCAATCAAAGCAGGAAACACTATCGAACAGATAATTATTGAAGTTGTATATTGCTTCATTTCCACACTTCATTTATATTACTCAAATGTGCTTTCTTGAGTTGATATTGCATAAAACTCATATTCGGGATCCTCTTAACCTCAGTATTTCTTTTCGAACAGTTCATCTGATGGTTTCCTTCAGTATATCAACTGATGAAGCTACTGTGTTATCAAAACATGTCGTGTTATTGAGAATTTTGTGGAAATCTCATCGTTTGTGAAGTACTTACTTGCATACGTTTTCAATGAGAAATTCTGATGCAAACATAAATTGGTTGAATAAATATGATTGCAACAAAAGTCGAAAATGACGGTTGACAGTTCCTACAATTGACAGGCCGGACAGGAATCGAACGACACAAGGTGTGTTTGAAAAACTCTGTTGCCGTGGTAATGTGTTTAAGAAATTGTGTTGCCATGGTAACGTGTTTAATTTTTTGAATAAATCATAGATTATCAATCCGTGATTAATGATTGATCATTTAGAGTGGTACATATCCGTACCTACGCAAAATGCCATTTTAGTTATGTGAGAAGAAAAAATTATTAATGATATTACAGATATTGGATCAAGAATTCCAACTGTTCCTATACATAGCGAGACCGTACGCCTTCTTGATAAGGATTGGAAATGATCGAACAAGAATAGCTGCATGGCTTCAGATGCTCTGTTCTATCCAAGGAAGGGAGTCTTGCTCAAGTATGAAAGCTATCAGAAACGATTACATGATGGCACTTTTAGGGTAAATCTACACTTGAAAAATCTTCGACGTGTGAGAGTTTTTTATCTTGTACTGTAATTTTCCAGGTACCTTCAAGACTTGCGTTCAGTCGGTCCTTTCGCAGAACTACCGAGCTGGAAAACTTTGACGCCACTGGCTGAAGCTGCTAAAAATGCTGCTGAGAACAAACCGATCATCGACCCGACTGGCTCAGAAGCAAACGAATTCCTCATAAACCAGCCGATGCCTGATGACGGTGCTTTCTGCTACATCGCATTGAATGGAGATTTGGTATCGAGCAATCTGATACCAACCTAATTGTCACAAGTTCTCCTTCGAATTTACATGTGATTGTACTTTTCATGGCAGGTAGCAGATTCTCATGCACAATATTATCCTTCCTCAAGAATGATGATAAAACTATATCTCGAAAGAAGTGCCATACTTAGTGATCTACATGAAAAAGACACCTCCATTGAAATACTCCTTCAAGTTATACTTATTCTTGAGGAATGATAGTATTACACGGTCTCGGAATTGCATCTTCATATTTATAATCTCTTGACCATTAATAAAATTCCAACTGAAGATGAAACATATTTTTGGGTTGCTTAGAATGGGAGAATTTTATTTATTTATTTATTTATTTATTCATTCCAGTTATTGCATTACATTCTCTTCTTCATTGATACATTTCATACAAATAATATATAAAGTATAATTAATTTTCTAGTAGGAATGACATGAATGATCAGACAGTAATTCCTGGTATAAGATCATTCATGAAGTATTATCGACTGTTGTATAATTGAAATTACAAATAGTGAACAAAACTAACATATCATTGAGATACAGTCATATTATAGTGAACAAGAAGGGGAAAAATATATTTCTTAACTTTATTTTTGAGTTGCATAATATTTGGGCTGTTTTTGATATCATCTGGTAAATTATTGAATTTCGAAATCGCCTCATGTGTAAACTTTTTTTGTCCAAGTTTAGAATTTGCAGCTTCAAGATGAAACAAGTTATATTATCTAGTGCTCTTCCAAAGAAAATGTGTTTGTTTCCTTATACAGTTGATTCGTTGGAGTATCATATGGAAGACGATACAATACTTTGGTTTTCGTTTAATCAACCGGCCAGAATTCACTAATCCATACATTCCCAAAATGGCTCCTCCAATTCGTGTTAACCAATTAGTGTTCTGCTCTCGAGAATAAGAAAGCATTGTCAGGTATACCTACTGTAAATGAGGAAACTCAAAACGCTGATGATATTTTCTACCTAACAATCATAATTTGTCGTATCAGCCCGTAGCATACAACCATGATACACACTCCGAGCTCTTAATTAGCAATCTGTGATCTTAAATAATGGCCTGTATTAAGAAACGCTTAAATAATCTGAGAACAACCAGGTGGGTGCCAAGTTTATATCGTTGAATGCCTCTATTCGGCGTTCCGAATTTTGTGAAAAGGTTAAGTTAACTTCTTCGAATACAGGGATGCCCAGATTAAGATGATCCATAATTAAATATCCCTGAAGAAAATTAATATCAATATCGTTTGATATATGTGGGACGATATTGAAGTTCTACTCAATTAAAACATTGAAATCAACTACTCCATTGACATCCTTATTTTGATTCCTTTGATAATCCAACAATTTTTCAGACTGCCCTCGTTTCTTCTTCCAAAATTGGATTGTATTGCTTTAAACCTTCATGAAGTTCGTCATAAGATTTCTCTTGTTATGTCGGATCTGATTGATTGCTTCCATAGACTATGATAGCTTCATTTTTTTTTTCATCGCTCGGAGAGCACGAAAGAGAATCCCTATAATGCTCAAGGAACATCGTGCGTTCCTAGGGAGGATAGGGATGATAGGAGGTAGGTATTGGAATTTTTTTCTGAACTTCTGGAGATTATATGTTGGGAATACTTCATCAGGCAATGAATTCCAGAGCCTAGCCGTTCTATGGATGAAGGAGTTCTGATAAAGTATTTTGTATTTTTGTGCCATGTTTAACTGTTTTGACAGTTTGCTTATGTCATTGTCAGGCGTACCATGAACTCCCTCTAATCATTCCATTCATTCGTGTTGGTGATCGAAAACATTATGTTTTTCTTACATGCTGTTTTCTAATTTTTTTATTTCGCTTCCGCTGTTATAAATCACAAGAGAAAAGTTCTTAGAGGCTCCACCGTAAATTATCATCAATTCACCGAACATTGAAATGATCAACGTGAAATGAACAACCTAAATTTCGTAATTTTCACTATGTTATTGTTTGTATTGGTTGGACCACCCTGTTTTCTACTGATGAACACTAACACTGTCGTGAAGTAAATCTTTATAGTTTAGGAAATTAGCAAATTTCTGTCTTCCTAAGCCTCAGCAGATTTACATAAGATTATTTGAAACAGGCAGCTTCTGTAACTTTTGAAGCTACTTTAACACATTGATTGCCAAGCCCATATCTGGAGTTTATCCCACGGGGCCAAAGGTACATTTTAGTTCCATTCATGAATTTTCACTTCCAAAAATCAAGTTTGACCCTTAAAAGTCATTATTGATTTTTTTTTCATCCATTTTGTTTGTTTTTCGATGTCATTCATATATGAATGACGTGGCCTCCCATGTTAGCCTAAAGAGTTATTTCACCACGCTGGGCCACGTCATTCAAATATGTATGACGAATATGATGATTGTTTTTTTTCTACTAGCGTGCGGAAAAAAAAACACTTTTCCGCACCCATTTCAGTGTTGAAAGAGTCATTTTTCCGCACTAGTGCGGAAAAAACTCTCCACAGTGAAATGAGTGCGGAAAAGAGTAATTTATTTTTCCGCACGCTAGTAGAAAAAATAGTGAACCTAACACATGCGGAATAGTATCACTTTCCGCACTTGTTAGGTAAACTACTATTTTTCATTATTATGTAATATTAGTTTTACTGTTTTTACGATGAATAAACCTTTTCATATATGATTTTTGTATTTTATTGTCTTGCATCACGATCTATCAATATTTGCTCTGGCCAAATATGCCTGTGACTTCCTTGGAGGCCACACATTCATATCCCCATCTGAATTGCATTGGCTATCATTCATATTCGTATGACACGGCCTCACAACAAAAATATGTCGTCATACATATATGTATGACGCGGCCTAAACGGAAGTGGTAGTGTCATTCACATATGTATGACGTGGCAATCAATGTGTTAATAAGTGGAGGGTGGATCAGTTGAAATTCCTAGGGCGATACGAATTGTTACATATTTGATCAAGAGCGAGAGTGACTGTCGCGGGAAATTTCTGGAAAATATATTCCGAAAGATACTATGTCTTCACTATACTTTTCATTCCCACTGAGGATGGCAACATAGTTCCCGATATACGTAATAATATTATTGTGGCATTTTGGGATATTCTCGTATTTCAACAGCTTTATGAGCCAATTTTCGATGGATAAAACAGGTCAAACTAGAATATTTCTGCTCACATCTCGGTGACACTCACTACAGGATTTAAGATACAAATACGACAAGCTATACATACTCATAAAGGTTTGCCTGCTGATGTTAACGCCATAACTAACAATGAATCACAAGTATGGATGTCATTTTGTACTGTATCGTGTGATTATCGAAAAATTTGCGAAATTGATCGCTATGTAACTTTTTCATTTCTTGCCCAATTTTGGTTAAATTCCGTTAAAATCGTAGATTCATGTCTCGAAACGTTGATCGAATTGATGTTTGAAAAAAGGCAGATGCCTTGGTCAGGTTAGTTAGTTAGTTATTATTCGACTGATAACTTCTTGAAGCCCTGTGACAAAAGTGAGTGAACTGACTCAGCTTCATCCTGTTTTGAATTGAAGTTACATCCCTTTTTAACACAATGGTTTCTGATTCACGTCAATATCTTTTTTCAAAGAGAAGAAACAACTGTTTTGAAAATTGTGGATATCTTAAATCTTGCAGATCCTATATAAACATATCGATTAGCTGTGAATAGAAACGTCAATTGCTCTTCGAGCATTCAACCGCCCTGCCATCGGGTTGATCTTTCTCAAGCAATTCCTCAAATTCTCCCCGAATGGAGAATCGTAGCTCTTCAAAAAAAAAAAATTTTGAGGTAAATTGTGAAGAACCATTGTGGTTGAGAAGGAGAGAATAGGGATCATACGTCAATTCAAAAAAACATGATAAAACTGAAGGTTTGAGAATAGTTCTGAATTGTGGTTGATGCAAATAATGAAAATGTCATATTATCTGAAAACATCTGTATCTTCTCTCAAAAAGAAGATAATGACGTCAATCGAAAACCATTGTGTTAGGAAGGGACTCACCTTTGCCAAAGAACGTTAGGGAGGTGGCGGTGGAAGAGTAACTTTTGATTTTCCTTGTATAATAAAAAAGACATCAGCTTTTTCCAAGAATTGAGACTCAGGCTAACACTCTGAAATATTAATCTACGATTTGGTTGGAATTTCACGAGAATCGGACAAGAATTTGCCGGTGAGTGTAGATTCAAGGTATCTATTTCTTTGGAGTTCTTCATAGGTCCTTTGCGTGATGGCAAAATGACGTCCTATATATGAATTCATCATTTAGACGACTCCCAGACGTCATTTCCCCCTGGATGTACCCCACTGTAACTCGAATCTGACTGTCAATTCAATGACATCGGTCGAATTATCTGTACGGAAAAGTTTTCAAGAAGTCCGAGTCAGGTAGCACGTAGATGTGTGTGATAAGAAAATGTAAAAGCGTTTTCCGAATTTCCCTAGTGGCATGCGGTCAATGTGATCTCGTGAAACACTTCGGGAAGTTACGATCTAATATATAGGCACTAAGTGCCATTTCGAGTAAGTTTGACAACTCCAATATGGATCACTATCAATAACGTATAAGTTGAGATGAATTGTTTATCGAGTCAATTCATTAAATCCCTGCGGAATGCACCAATATTGTGGAATGAATGTTGGAGTGTTTCTATTGCTAACAACGACAATAGTATATTGTTTAACGAGCACGAAATGATTTTAATGTAGATATTGTGCCTAATTTCCGAAAATGGAAGTTTATCGTACCTGTCCATAGGTAACTAATCCTTCAGGTTGGGAGAGTAGGATATATAAAAGTCAAGCAAGCCAACATTAGTTTCACCTTACGAAGCTACTGTGTTAGGAAATCTTATCGTTTGTGAAGTTTTTACAGAGGTTAAATATGTCTTTATTGACTATTGATTCATAAAACGACGAAAACTACCTTGGTAGTCGGAAGGAGTCAATAATGATAGGTTCTATAGGCAGTGGTGGAAAAACAGTTGTGTGTCACACATGCAGAAAATGTTTTAGCAGCCCTTACCCAACTACCCTCGCTTCGCTCGTACAGCTAATAATCGCGGGCTACTACTCATTTTCTACACTTATGACACAATATACTATTACAACACATAAAATGCTATATAGAAGTACGGGTAACGGGTTTTTTTCCAGCTCGACGTTACAAAATTTATATTTCATCGCAAGACAATTCTAAAAAAACTACACTATACTTAAAGCCTCATCAGTCATCTGTTTCCAAGACGTCTTTACCAGATTCCCCCCATTATCTATGATATTGAAGAATATACATTTTTGTACAGGGTGTCTCTGTAAATTTTGATCACTATCTAGAGCTCCAACTATACAAAGTGGAAAAAACTTTAAATATGAAAGTCCGTAAATGAACAGATGCAAATCGCCAAATGATAAAAAATACTTCGAATAAATTTTTTATGGAACACGTATATTTTCTGTTGTTCAGAAAAATATACAGGGTGTCCCTAAAAAGTATTTGCAGAAACTTATCACATATATTCATCAGACCAAAACAATTCGCTACAAGCAAACTTACCTTAGTAGTATAAAGTTGCTCAATTTGGGCAGAAGACCGCATGTTACAATTTTCAAATTCTTTTTGCTTCATAACTTTGAAACGGTGCATGAGATTTAACTCAAATTCTGTTTGTTGGCATACTAGCTTTATTGGGCAAACAAACCCATGTCAGGATTATGATGAATAACATTCCATAGGCGTAGAACTCGATTTTTTCAGTAACTTCTACGCCAATGGAAAGAAAGAGGTTTGAATATGACACTTGTATTGCGTTACTTGTTTACTACAAAAAAAAATGTACTCCTGATAACATCTCATGGTTTCAACAAAATTTAATTTTCAGTAATTCGAAGCATGTCAACACTACATCGATTGACATATATGTTCCTCGAGCCATATTTCAATTATTCAGCATTGAATCAAAGTTGGCAATAATATTTAGATGGCTGTGGACAACAGGAGTGCCATGGAAACAAAATAGGCATTTTGACATCTCTGTTGGTTTTCCAATTAAAATGGGTTATTCTGTAGAGGACAAATATGGAATAGTGATATTATATTATGAAATCATTATGATAATTCCAGTAGTGCAGCAAGAATCTAGTCGAAAATTCCGATCAATGTATATACAGGGACGTAACTATAACTATCGTGTAATACCTTAGCAGTGGCAGTAGATCTGATGCCCTGAAATGAGAAAAATGTTTTTTAGGGCGAGTTTTGCGAGTCGAATTTCAGCTTATGCAAGACAGACTGTTTCGGCTTGCCAAGCCCCATCAGTTGCACTAGTCACTAGACTTTTATTCGATTTTCAAGTATCACGACCGAAAATAGCGCACACGCCAATGTCGTTTCAACAATACGTCAATCCCAAAAATCATTGGAGTCTCGAAATGTAATTAGAGTATTTCCGACAACATAGAAAATCATTCTCCTATTATCGACAGATCCATTGTAATAATTTGAATATGAATAAATATACCTACCTCAATTATGTAATGAAGTGACATTTGAAAAATCCATTAGTCGAGTTAATTAATTCAATAATTATACCGTGGAAATAGATCCGGAATAATTGAACGAATGATTGGCAGTACAAAATAAACCTCAGCTTGTCAAAAATAATAGCTACCGCTCTAGTCAAATTTAATGGCATCGTAAAATTTCCATAAAATATGAATTCAATGTTGTTGGTTGGCCCAAATACCTTTACCGTTCCATTTGGATTAAGCAAAATGCATTTCGTGTTACCACTCGTCGATATATAGGCATATTTATAAGCTCTAATGTGAGTCCAGTGTTTTCATTTATTTTCGAAACACTATTCAGTCGAATGGATATCTGCTATCCATCAATTTAGTTCTCAATTGGCCTTTCAGGACATTGAATATGAAAAATTTAATAATTCGAAAACCGGAAAACAATGAATCTCACTTTGCAACCTTTTTTCAAGTCTGGAACATTATCGATTAACTAAAAAGGACCCCGCAAATTTTGAAGGTAAATTGGGTCCCGGTGGATTATTCTCAATTTTGGTATGATGTAGTTAATGTGATTCTATGAAATATTTTCATTGAGTCAATCCCCAAAACTGGACAGTGTTTTTGCCGGGGGGGTTTAAATTCACATTTTGATCGAATTGACCGTTTATTTCTGAGAAAATGAACGATATTCCAAAGCTTTTCATTCCATTTAATTACTTCTAAAAATAGATTCTTCATAGAAAGATATAATGGGGGAGAATTATTTCATCCAACTCCTATTTTGACAACCGAAAAAAAAGAATTCCATCTAACTGTCAAAAGTGATAGTAAATATTTCATCACGGATAATTATGAGAACCGCATTTTTGCATTATTATCCTCCACCAAATGAAAAAAACTTGGATGAATTTTCGATTTCGATATGACGTAGTCCATATGATTCTGATCAGACAGACAATCGGGTGACAATCCTAAAAAATTGACAGTTTTTCTGCTATAGGGAGTTTTAATTCACATTTTGAAAAAAATAGACTACCATTTGATTCTGAATTTCATGATGAAAGTGAAATAGTCAGACAATTTTTGCCTTATCAGAAATTACTGGTGATTACAACATGAAAATCATGCACTACTCCACAATCCAAATGTTTATACTGTTAGGTTCTTTCAACGCCTTGTGATTGAATGTCGCCTAAAATTAAATGTCAAACAAGTATGTAGGCACAAAGACTATAACTAAGTATGTGTTTCTATAGGACGTGAATTTGTTGCACGATGAAAAGTATGGCGTGTTTTCATTGGCCATAATGTGTTTCGAAATGAAAGTCCGTGTTAAAAAGAGTTACTACGTAATTATAGTGTATGGTATTTGCAAAGCCTCTTCAGAATTGCTTCTTCAGACTCTTCAGTGGATAAAAATAGTTATTTATCATACAAGGTGTAGAAGTTTTAGATTTTAGCTTCAGGTTGTGTTAGCGGAGGAAGACAAACAACCGTGAGCCAATTATTTTCCCGTGTATAGAACACCATTTTTCTTCTGTGACAGAAAAAAGGATGAATCGATTTTGATAAGACGATACATTATATTGAAATCAGGAAATTATCGACGTGTTTGAAATTTTTAACAGGAAACACACCTGCGTTGCAGAAATCTTTTTGCAGGCATCATTTTGAAGCAATCAAATATCTGTCAGTCTGATCCTGTAATGAAATGTGAACTAATTCTTTCTAGAGTAATTTACGTTACCGCGAAGTCGAATGGAAGATAAAAGGACTGGCAGTTCTTCCTACGGCGTTATTGACTTATTTTTCGAAACTATAGCACAACCATACAACAAAAGCCATCACCAGTGTGATATATATGAGACATATACAGGGTGTTCCAAAAAAACCTAACTCCCTTGCTGGGGTAGGTGCATTGCAAAATAAGTTGGGTTTGTTCGGTGAAAAAATGTCGTAACGGCATCCGTTTTCATGATACAAGGTGTTGAAAAAATTATTTTTTTACACATTTTTCACGATTATACCGAAACTACTGGCAACATTGTAATGAAACTTTGTATGGATGTTTCTTGAAATCTGACACATCGCATGAATTTGCTTTTATATCTGACTCTCATAGAGGGCGCCAGAAACACGGTTCGTACCGAGTAGTTTTGAACATAACTTTTTTGAGGTTAGATTTTTCAATCCAAATATGATATGAACTTGAACATCATTCAATTTCACACTAAAAAGGTACTCCTGGTGAAACTCGATACTATGTTCCGTTTTCGGAAAATTTCGATTTGAAAATAATGGAATAGTTATGATGCTGGTATAAAATGAATTTTATTGAGTTGAAACAATGAAATTATTCTTGTGCTGAAGTTATTGATGGAACAAAGAATTATAAGTAGAAAATTAAGAGATATTTGACTAGAAACATGAAATATTGAATCAGTTACAGTAAGTGTTCAAAATGTCCTACGTTTCGAGGAATACACGATTCTATATTCTTTTTTTAAGAAATTATCATTCTTCTGAACAGTTGAGGATCAGCTGTTAGGTCATTTGAATGATGTTCAATTATGTCTCACAACTCTTGACGTGAATTCATCTATGTAGCATAAACTTTCTGCTCAAGATAAAACAAAAAACAAAACTGTGTAATCCATGTTCTTAATCACATCTGTTTCGATGTTATTCTTGTGATTCATTGTTGAATTAATGAGTTTTGCAGAAACAGAAATGTTTCTTTGTTTGAGCATTATAAGGATTCCCTTTCGTGCGCTCCAAGCGATTAAAAAAAAATAGGTGATAATTTTTCATGCAAATGCATGCGATGTGTCAGATTCCAAGAAACATCCATACAAAATTTCATCACAATGTTGCCAGTAGTTTCGACATGATCTTGAAAAATGTGTAGAAAAATCATTTTTTAAACACCTTGTATCTTGATAACGGATGCCGTTGCAGAATTTTTTTACTGAGCAAATCCAACTTATTTTGCAATTTTCTACCTACCCTAGCAAGGGGATTAGGTTTTTTTGAAACACCCTGTGTATATCATGAGATAAAATTTCGAACTTTTATTTCGTCACAGAAAAACCAGTATAATTGCTGGTTTGTACATACAACGGAATTATACCTGAAACGTGTACACCCAAAAACAAAATTCCACAACGGTTCATTCTCGAGTTTATTTCATTATTTCAAATTTAATTTGCAGCACAAAAGAAAAATCCCCTCAATAACTCGTTTATTGTTGTAAGTTTGAGTTAACAAGCTCTGAAATTAAAGATGGTCCGATAGCGGTTTCATCATGGAAGAGAAAGAGGGTAGTGCTGTACAAGAAAGGGGATGACGGAAACGGAATATATAGGGGAGAGGTGCAATTTTTCTTATGCCGCAAATCTGAAATTGCTGTATATAATAAGGTTGGTTGTTATGTAGACTAAATTGACTTGCTTTGCCAGAATCTGTGTTCCCTCTCCGTTCGAAATTCATCAAGGCATTTTCGAGAACACAATAGCAGAAACAATAAATATTAGTTTGAAACACAAAACAAATAGTATATTCGATGAGTTCATTTTCAAATAATAACACAATAGAGTCATTACGGAAATATAATTGATGACATACAAAGTACTTCACTGATGTATCGAACACAGTGAAACAAGAGCCATCTTTCACTTCGTCTCGGGACTTTTTTTGAAATTCCTTTCCAAATTCCTAATACTCACCTAGAGCTCGTCCTAGAATCCTCTTTCTAGACTTGATCAAGTACGGGTATCTCAATTTGGGCACTTTTGCGGGGTATCTTCCTTATCAGTAAAGATAGAGCATTGCGGTTTTCGCGACAGTGTGCTACATTTTTATGAAATTAATAATGGCGCAAGCAGAATTGTGATAGCCCTTCTGGTTGTCGAGATACAGGGCGGAATTGAAAAATATCACTTTTCAGGCACCCTCGTGTCTCAGTTATCATTGAACTTATCGAAGAAGTTGAAACTTGTTCGTATTGTTTTTTTTTTTCGTAGAATCCAGTGGCATAGTTATTTTTTGCTAGCATCTTTTGTTTTTTATTATGGAGAAAACATTATGTTTCTTTAAATGGAACACCCTGTATATTATTCCATATATTTATTGAGCGTGAAGTGGGCTTTCCAGAAATATATAATTATATTCAATTATTTTCAAAAACAAGCTCAGAATTTCAGATTTTCAAAAAAAAAATTTTTGGTAGAGGAATATGGCTAAACTTCATTGAAAACAAAATTTATGTGAGTCATTATTATACTTTTTATACTTTCAAACTCAATTGATCATTCTAGAACACGTGATTTTGACATGGTTTCTTGAGGGGCAAACAAACTATCTGTTAGGTTACCTTTGATGAGCATAGCCCTGGCCATCCCTGCCACATCTACAATATAATAACAGTTTCACCAAACAAAATTATGGAATTCTTTCTGGTACCAACTCGGATTCCAAGGAAAACGATCCCACATTATTCTGATTTAATATGACTAATGTTGACAAAATAAAATGTTTGCCCCTCAGCAACCGTCAAATGACGTAATTCTGGCATGATTAATTCAAATAATATTTTTTGATTTCTCATTCCTTAATTATTTATTACATCATTCAAACTCAATTATTATGATGAATAACAACAAACACCAAACCTATTTTACTTATAATTCGACGTAGAAAATAGCAAATACAAGCACAATTCTGAAAATGCAAAGAGGTTTCATAGGTGGTTTTCAAAATGACGACCATTTTCCTATAAATAAAATTGGCACATTTTTTAATTCCACCCTGTATCTCGATAACCGGAAGAGCTATCACAATTCTGCTTGCGCCATTATTAATTTCATAAAAAAGTAGCACACTGCACGAAAACCGCAATTCTCTATCTTTACTGATAAGGGAGATACCCCGCAAAAGTGCCCAAATTGGGATACCCTGTACTACAGCTTCTTGAGCAGTGGCGTAACTACCATAAGACAATTGAGCGCAATGCGTTGGGGCCCCCAAGCTTGAGGAAAAAGAAAACTTGAATATGCGAATATTTGAAACAGTTCCTAATATTGTTGTTTTTTTTTCAACTGAATCTAGGGACACTTCTGTCAAGCAAACATTATTTTTACTATGTTCTGCATTAGTTCTGGGCGCGACTCATGACGCTGACTGTCAGCGGTCAGTTAACAAATAAATTTACAGGGTTCAATAAAGTGAGTGATATCTTTTCATTCTTACAACCTAAAAATTTCATAAATTCAACAGAGTCTGAAATCCTTGAGAGGTGTGACTACATTAAAAAAAAATATTCTCGAATCATATCACCAAATATGTCTTTACAATTTATTAACATGGTTACATTGTTGAGATCAGAGTTAAATCCAGAAATGTCTGTAAAAAATTTTGCCGATTTATTGTTAATGAAATATAATTATTAATTTGTGGTGTGACTTTCCACAAGTTTATATTATCCTATTATTATTTTTAACCATGCCAATTACATCTGCGTCAGCTGAAAGATTATTTAGTAAATTGAAACTGATCAAAAGTTATTTGAGGAATCAAATAGGGCAAGAGCGATTAAATTATTTATCGTTTTTCCATCGAAAGTGAAGCTGCCAACAAATCAGACCTGAGGGATTTGATAAATGAATTTGCAATGTGTAAGCGTAAGCCGAAAAAAAAACATTCATCGTTCAATAATTCTAGTTTGAATGTAAAGTTGAAGGTATTTGAAGTTGATGTTTTTATTCAATGAAAGAATACGTTGAGTTTCATTTTACTCAGGAAATCTGAAGTTATTTTGAAGTTTTTTATTATTCATGAAAAAAATATGTTGTTACTGGATAGAATATCAAAAAAATAATGCCTTTTCAGTTCGTTGTTTCATTTTTTTTTACTATTTGTGATTTGTGACTGAAAGGGGGCCCCCTTATGTATTTTGCGTTGGGGTTAAAACATTCTAGTTACGCCACTGTTCTTGAGTAGTACAACTAAGAAGACAACATAATGCAGTCGCCCAAGATATACAGGAACAGTGTGGTGGAACAGTATGCAGATATAGGAAATACTCTGGACTATCTCAACTGTTGCTGAAGTTTCCTGCGAGTGATCTTGCGAACATAAATCTTTTCATAAGCAACGCCAAGGCAATTTATATGCTAAAGTATTTAATGCTCACTAACTGTCCGCATACATTATAAGAGAGCAGCAATAACAGGATTAGTGTATCCAACTTCCTAATTCCCCTATTATAAGCTCCCATAACAGGAGCTCTAATCTTGTTTGTATCGGAATAAAAATTACTAGTCTTAAGACGGAATACTTGAACATAGAGAAGGAAAACACGCAGAACAGACATTTTATCAAATTAGGAGTATTTTGTGAGTATGTATCGCTACCTTATTTCAGCATCCTATTATTTTATTATTTTTATCAATAAATATCGTAAACAGTCTAAAACATCGACAATGACTCTTCTTCGTTGGAAATGGAAAGAATAATTGAGAAAAAAGATTCATACTCAAGTGACAAATATGTTCGGATTCTCCTTTTCAACCTTCAATTTAGGCAGCTTGACCTTGGAAGATAAAAAAAATTGCCTGGGGCACAATTTTCCTTAATTTTTTCCCAGTTTTTTTCAAATTCGAAACTCATCACTGCAAGAACTATAGGTACAGGGTGATTGTTTCTATTTTACTCAATAGCTAG